>JAJHZJ010000090.1:10615120-11215120 GCA_023548195.1 Bettongia penicillata ogilbyi
AAACCATCGCAGGATCCCTGGGAGCTTGTATGCTGTCACAAAAGATGTTCTCTCAATCCACATAGACTAATCAGCAGGGAGCAAAGAAGGATAGAAAAGGAATATGGGATTAAATTGGGTAATACCCACAGGGCAATGAGTAGTTCAACAGACATAAAGCTAACTTTTCCCTCTGAGATTAAAATAAGCTTTGCAGGTCATAGAAATAAGCTTCTAACTTCTCCCCAAAGGTGTTTTTTGCCCACATTAAGCTTAAATTCCCCTAGGTGTTGGGGAAATAGCTGGCGAGTGCCTTAGAATCAAGTCTCCAGTCCCCCAAGCTGGGTAGAGGAAGATAATTATTCCCTGTAGGAAAATACACACATTGAAGGATGCTCAGAGGGGCTGCGTCAGCTCCAAAATCCTTGTGGCTTTTTTGATGATAATTTTTGGTTGGGCTGATTTCATCAACAACCCCAAAGTTCCCCTTGCTAAAGGGCTATCTGCTTAACAGAGCTATCTCAATGTTTTGCTTGTCGATCATACACAGACCTCTTGAAACCTTCACAAAATGAAGTGTTTTGAATAGGCCTGCAATCATTCAGGAATGAGGGAAAAACTGATTGACGAGACTGAGGAGGTGACCATGCTTTTATTGATCGTGCTTTCGTTTCCTCAAGCTTTAGATAATGCCAATTCCATCCTGGGGTTGGTGGTTATTTGCTACTTTGACAGGAGAGGGGGTCAGAGGGAATTAAAAACAAAAACAAACCAAAAAAACAAAAAAAGCTCCAGGGAGCCTGATAAAGCTATCATTAGCAATTTGGGTACCTGGGTCCAGGAGTATGAACTATACCTTCAGTTTATTATTTTTTTTAAAAGGACAGAAACAGTTGATTTTAGATGCTTGGGGATGACTGTGGAAAAAGATCAACACTGCTAGAAAAGACAGACCTCTGTGATACGAAGGGGGCCGACTCAGGTAGGAATCAGAGCCAGGGAGGCCAGAGCAGAGGCCACTTTAGGCATGGCCCCAGGATGGAGAGACAATGAACTTTTGGTACTTTAGTTAATTACTCTTGCTAACTAGTGGTTTCCATGTTGCAGAAGAGTATGAAGGCTGCTGGAGCCTTTTAGATTTTGGTGCCCTGGGGTAAAACACCTATGAACCCACCTTGGCTACAGTTTGGAGCCCTGATGAAAGATACTCACAGCAAATTCATTTTCAGGGTCAACTGTTCCTTTCCGCACTGGCCTGGAGTAGTGGAATAGTTGCACATAGTTTGATTTATAAAAGCTGCAAAATAAAAGCCATCTGTTATCAGTGCCTCTGTTTTCTGGGAATGGGATGGAACTAATTTCCTGAACTTGACTATTCAGGGGAAATGTCCCCTCTCACAAAGAAAACTTCGGAACTGAAGTCAGTCCCCATCTTTTAGCCCCTCTTCTAGCAATAGTTCTTCTCCATGGATTTAGAAGGGAATTCAGTAATCTCGAGTAGGGTAACTATGTATGTTTTTGTCATGTCCCTCCCTCCCCCAATCCCTCACCCCTCCCACAGGCCGAAGGATTGTATCACCTCCTCAGGAGCCAACAACACAGCCACGTGTTGGCTGAACTCTCCAGACTCATTTGGGTGAGCTGGGTCAAGCTCACCTTGTCCTACTACTTCCCTGCAGTCCACGCTGACATCTGATCATCTGATGTTGCAGCTACAATGCTGAAATGGGGCAGCCTGCTCTCCTGGAGAGAACTGATGGGCAGCTCTCCTCCCCTTCTCCCTGTCCCTAGGAGCTCCCAATGAAAGCAGCCCTCTTTTACAGTCAGCTCCTGCAGCACTTTGTTAGAAAGACCCCTGAAGCACAGCCCAGGGACTGCTGCAGTGACTGCTTTGCTGGATGGAACTTGGATCAGGAACACAGTCTGGGCATCAGAAAGAAGCCTGGGAAACTGATTTGAATTTCACATTGACATCCAAGAAGTCCTGTTAGTCAATGTCTGTCTTTCCATTCTCTTTAAATCAGCAACACCTCACACTGAGGTCACAACAGCAGCAGCAGCAGCAAGCAGCTTCCTTTCCCTCCCTCCTCCACATGGAGCACCTGGCCAGAATGGCACTGCAGTGGGGTGTCTGGCACCCCTTCCAGTTCAACCTGACATATCTCTGAATTGCAGCCTATTAATTCAATCTGTGTTTACTGAGGATGCCTACACTTCACTGGATGCCAGAAATGCTGTCCTCCCTTGGCCGCAGCATTGACCCATTTCAGGGGCAGCAGCTGAGGCTACTCTGGGGAAACTCTCCTCCAAGGGGAAAAGAAAGAAATAAGGTTTCTTCAGGGAGAGCTGTTTCTGAGGGTATTGAGGGGGGAGGTGAAAAGACTGGAGACAGAAGGCTGTGTTTTCCTCATCACTAACCCAGGAAACAGGAAGCTAAGCTCCTGCTTCCCTATGCAGAGGATAGAAAGAGGGACTTACTTTATAATTTGGTCAGGCACAGGCTTATTCTTGAACCTAGGATGCTCATCCAAGACAGGCTGGACTGTGAAGCACTGAATATCTGAATGCACCTAGTTAAGGGCTTATGACCTTGACAGTCAATGCTGAGACCTTCCAAAGGCTGCACCTGGCTGTGAAGCAGGGATGTTTTTTCCTAGGCCAGGCAACCTGGAGAAAAGTTGTTCTGAAGCAACCAAATACCCCTCACTCCCACCTCCCCATTTGCTGAGCTTGGCAGCCACTGCCTATCTGTCAGCCTAGCTCTGAAAGCCCAACAGTAGTGACTCAGGCCCCCATTAAGGTTGTCTGTCAGGTGTCAGTTAAACACCAGTTAAACTCAACTCTGCCCATTACCCAGAAGGAACATCTGCCTAGTTCTTTGAGTTGGCTAGAGGGAGATTTACTTAATTTATTATTTATTCATTTATTATTTAATTGATTTATTCAATCATTTATTTAATTGAGTAAAAGACACTTAATTATTTAAGCAAAGTATATGACAAGCAAGAAAACAGGGGAGGCAATTAATCAGTGCCTTTTATTTCCTTCCTCTATCCTTCCCCCCACTTTTCTTGTTTAGCCCCCTGTCCCTCTTCCTCAGAATCCCGTTTCCTTGCTGTCCCATATGGGTGAATTCATTCATAATGGGGGGGAGGAGAGGAAGAACACTGTCAGCTGAAGGTAACGGAAAAGGTGCAGAAGATGCCACGTGAGCTGAGTTTGGAGAGAATCTAGGATTCCCAAGAGACGCAGGTGAGGAGGGAGTGAATTGCAGGCATCGGGGTCTAGCTTATAGATAGAGTGTTATGTGTAAGGAATGGCAGGAAGTTCAGTTTGCCTGGCCTGTAGAGAGTTTTGTATGATGAACGTGGAAAGGTGGGTGGGAACCAGGTGACAAAAGGCTTTAAATGTTAAGAAAAAGAGTTTGTGTTTGATCCTAGAGGAAAGGGGGAGCTATTAGAATTAACTGAGCTCTGGGCCTCATTTTTATTGGTGCAGTTATCCCCTTCATGTACAAAATGAGGGATCTGGCTTAGCTGACCTCTAAGTTTCTTTCTGGCTATAACAGTCTGGGACCCTATGCATTGGATTGTTTCTGATCAGAACAGAAGAAAGTTTATATTAACCATTGTTCTTGGGTTAAAAATTATGGTTCTTGTTCTTTGCAACCTGTCCCAGTCCAATAAGATTATTCCTTTCCCTCTCCCTCTACACCGGGGGCAATTAGTATAGCTTCTTTTGTGAACAGCTCCTTAGGAATGAATCAGTGGTTGTAATTTCAGAATAGCTGATACATCTATGCAAAGAAATAGAGCTCCTGAGGCTTGAACTAGGAGGGCTGCAGAAGGGTGATTTAGCAACAGAAAAGATCTCTTCCTTTGAAGTACCTCACTCACCCCCATCCCCTCTGCCCTCCTCCCATTTAAAGCAAAAAGATAAGAAAAAGAACCGACATTTGGACAAGCTGTTTTAAAGTCTTCACACGATAGTTAAAAGGTTAAGTGGCTGGTCAGGACACCATCCTGGCCTCTCCAAATGTAAGGGCTTTACTCTGGATTACATTAAAAACATCAGATTCTCATTTGTAGCTGTCCCCTTCAGACCAGTGGCATTTTCCCCTCTAAAGAATCAGACATTCCAGAGTAGTGTAGGAATGAAGGGCAAGGAGACATAATGAAAAGGTTAGAGATGAATATTTATCACTCTGAGGGAGAAAATATTTGGAATCAGGTTCAGGAGACTTGGCAGGCCAGTCATGCAACTTACCATTCATGTTTTAAGGACATAACCTAATTTGTGCTTATGGCGGAAATGTTTGAAGATTGCCAGGGTTAATGCTGTTCTTCTACTGTGTCCCTGCCTGACAGGACTGTTTGTTTTATCTCCGCATTTATGTTATACCTGTCATCACCACAACTGGACCCTTTATGATACTTTGAACCATCCCCCTTCATCCCCCACTTTCATCTTCTCTCCATTTCACACCGTTGGTTGATGACCATGTGGAACTTGGACTTCAAGGTGCCCTTGAACTTGGGATTGTCTATATTGAGCTTCCTTATAAGGAGGCTGGTGGTAATTCTTTATTCTAAAATGGTCTCCTATTTGTCTCATGATTTATGGGTGATAACTGCAGTAGTCAGACCCAGACCTATCACCTAAATAAAAGGGGTGGCTTGATGTGGTAGATAAAACACTGAACGAGGTAGTAATCAGAAGATCCAAGTTCTAGCCCTGACTGCCAAGACTGTGCAAGATCAAACCAGCTACGTGACTTTATTCTTACTGTTTCCCCTCAGTTTCTTCATCTGTAAAAGGGGATGATGATACCTGTCCCATCTGCTATAAAAGTTATCAGTAACAACCAAAGGGTATGTAACATATAGAAAGCGGTTTGTAAAGTATAAAGTGTTCAGTAAATTGCAAAGCAGTATGGAAGTATAAGGCAGTATTCCCTCAGAACTCTTGACTCCTTTGCTGTTGCTCAGTCATAGTCAACTCTTCTTGACCCCTTTTGGAGTTTTCTTGACAAAGATACTAGAGTGGTTTGCCATCCTCCTCCAGCTCATTTTATAGATGAGGAAATTGAGGCAAACAGGGTTGAGTGGCATGCCCAGGATCATACAGCTACTGTCTGAGGCCAAATTTGAATTCAGGTCTTCCTGGATAATGGATTAAACACCAGTCCTGGAATCAGAGGAATGTGATTTCAAATCTGGTCTCAGACATTTACTATCTGTATGACCCTGGGCAAGTTGCTTAACCCTATTTGCCTCAGTCTCCTCATCTATAAAATGAGCCCTAGAAGGAAATGGCAAATCAGTCCAGATCTTTGCAAGGAGAACCCCAAACGTTGTCACAGAGAGTAGGCCATGACTGAGACTACTCTACAAAACTTCCTGAGTCCAAGCCCATCAGTCTATCCACTGAGTCACCTAGCTCCTCCAAGGCAAACAGAGATGAAACAACTTGCCCAGGGTCATATAGCTAGTAAGCATCTGAGGCCGAATTTGAATTCAGATCTTCCTGACTCCAGGCCCACTCTTCTGCCAGGCACCTCCCAGCTGTTCTGGCTTCCTTTTAATACAGTGTGGCCTCCTATGTGATACTTGATATCTTGTTATTAACATGTTCATCCTCCTATAACTATTTTGTGTTACTTTGTTTTCATTTTGTGTTTACCTTCTTAGAAATCTGTTTTATCTCCCAAGAAGAATGAAAGGTCCCTGAGCACAAGGAATGTTTCATTTTTCTCTTTGGATTCCTAGCTCTAGACACAGTGCCTTGAACATAGTAGGTATTTAATATATAATAATACTGGCTAATATTTACATAGCACTTCAAAGTTTGCAAAGCATTTCCATGTCTTGTCTAATTTAATCCTCATAATAACCCTAAGGAATAAGTACTGTTATTAACTTCATCATAGAGAGACTGATAGAGGTTAAATGATGTCCCCAGTTTCATATAATTAGCACATATCTGAAGCAGGATTCAAACCCAGGTCTTCCTGACATCCAAATTGAGTACTATATCCAATACGTGTTTTCATTCAATTAAAAAGCATGTTTCATAGCTACTTAAATGTTTGTTGAATGAATTATATAGTTAATGCAATGTAAGTTTTTATAAGTAGGACCTAGGAATTTTTTTTATTTGTATTTCTAGCACCTAGTATGGTACCTTGCATATTGTGGGCATATTTGCCTGCTAACTGAGTGAAGGAATGAATAGATGAATGAATGAATGAATTAATTAATTAATTAATTAATTAATGACTAGACCTGCTAGCACATCCACCCTCCAGTGTAAGGATACATTGGCCAGGAGAGTTCTTTACATCATCTCCTGGGGCAGACGTTGTGTTCATCTTCTCTGCATTGGGGAACTGGCTCATCAACTGGAGTTGGAAATCCTCCCTCCGCTCATATTCCTTGCCACGGTAGATGAATACTTTGTTCTGTGGAAACATAACAATGTCTAGGATTACTGTAATTTCTTTTTCTTTAAGAAACTGTGGGCAATTCTAAAATGAGATTGGTCTTTTGATTTTCTATGCCTTGCTTACTAAAATACTTCCTTAAATCCTGTCTTCACTACGTGATTCTCCCCTGAAGAACTTAATCCCTATCATGCCCAAGCTAACCAGGCACTGGACTCTTTATCAATTGCACATGAGGCCCACCTCATGACCCACATCCTTTGCTCTCCATCAAAGTCCCACAAACCATTCTCTTTATTCCAGTGTCCATCATTTTACTCATCTTATTCTCTATATGTAGAATTCTCATCTGGCACATCTCTGTTGTAATCTTATGTCCACTACTCCCCAAGATTCGGTTTGACTCATTTCTTCTAAGAAGTTTTCCTGACAAATTCCTTTATTCCCTATCCTCTCTGTATTTATGTATAATTTCTCAATTGAATTTCTACATGCTAGATTCTATGTTGTTTCATAACCATTACTTAGCTATTCCACCTGTCTATGCTTGGTCATAACTGATATCTCCCATTAGCCTGGAAGCAACTTGAGGGGAGAGGCCTTGCTTTTCTTTTTCCCATGCTGTGGTCTCCATAGTGGCTGGTAATATCATGTGGGTTCAGTTGGTGATGGTTGATGATTTTTAGGATGGTTTGTGATTTGTGTTGGATTGTAACGCTCTGCACTCTAGACAACATACCAAAAGCCAAGATAATAAAGACCCAGGACTCAGTTATCCACATTGATCTATAATATGGATCCCAAAATCCAAGCTTGTTCACTCACTCTCAGGAAGGAAGGGAAACCCTGACCATAATATCCAACTGCAAAGTAGTCTGGTTTAGGCCGAAGGATTTTCATGATATTTTCGTAGAATTTTGCTTGTTGAATCTGAAGGAAGAAAAAATCCAAGTTACCAATAAATAGACAGATGTCTGACAATAACATGTAAACTTGAACATGATTGGGGTCTTAGAGACAAGTCATTTCAAAGAATCCAATGAGACTTCAAGTATGTATGCTTCCACCTGCATAAAGGAGTATGAGTGGACAGAGGAGTGTATGTGCCTGTGAGTGGATTCGTGTGCATATTAATAAGTATGTGTATGCCAAGAGCATTTATATGTGTGCTGCCTGTGTTTCTGATTAAATTACATACCCTATAAAACCAAAATTACTCTGGAACAATAAACCACAGGAAAGGGAACTACTAGTCCTTTTCCTTTTTTTTTTAAACTGACATTAATTACTTTCTAGAAACAGCTAGTCTAAATAAAGTAGAATGGAACACTGGGGACTCTCTAGCTTCAAAAGTCTGAGCAGAGCCAGTTGAGGAGGGGAATGCTGGACAAATGGAAAGTTACAGACTCCTAGATGTACAGGATTTAGAAATGGAAGTGACCAAGATCACCTAAACCAACCCTGTATTTTAGAGATGAGACCCAAAGAGGAAATGACTTACCCAAAGTCATGCATGTAATAAAAATTATAGGATCATAGAATTCAGAAAGGCTACTCAGATCATCTTACCCAACCCCTTCATTATACAGAAGAAGATATTTGAAGCCTAGAAAAATGAGGCAGTAAATCCAGGGTTTAAATCTAGGTCCCTCTGACTCCTACTCTGGTGTCTTAATATTATACTTTTGCATCTCTACTACAGGAACAGAAAAACAAATGCTGGAGAAATGTGCTAGCTGTCCTTTGTTCATTGTGGATAGCATAGAGTTATAGGAAGAACCACAGTAGGAGTGTCCCAATACAATTTGAATCAAAAACACATATTTTCCTTTTTATTTTGTTGCTTTTGTGATTAAATACAGCATGGTGTCTATTCTGGTGCATGGAAAAACAGCATGATGTCTGTTTTGGTACGTGGAAAAGCAGTATGATATCTGTTTTGGTGTGTGGAAACTTCATGATGTGGGTATTGTACTTAATGCCACATTAGAAGAACAGCTCCTGATGGGTTTATTCAGAACAGCTCTTTGCAAAATGACTCTTGGGAGGTAGAAAATCATAGTCAAGTGTCATTCATTTTCTACCTTCTTATTTTCTTCTTTTTCCCTTAAAAAAAAAAGCCAGACCTGGACATTCAAGCCCTTGCTCTTCAGCGGACCAAGGCCCAGGTCAACATGACTCGTACGCCAGCACGCTGGCCAAGTCTTCCCGCTGGGGTGTTTTAGCAGCTCTTGACATGCATTCTCATCTTACCAGGTTCTGGCTCAGAAGTTCATAATCAAACACTTGCATTTCATATTGCTCCGCCAACTCCTTGCACAGGGCTATGGCTTCTTCCCACATCTACAACACAGGCACAAAATCAACAGTTAAGTGGATCCAGTGAGTGAGCTGAGCCCTAACCAGGACTGGGACCTTCAGCCTTACTGGTGTGCCCAGAACTCTCATTAGCATCCCTGCTGCTGCTGGCTCTCACTCATCAGATTTCCTCTGATTTAGACTTTCTAATCAAAGGAGGTTAATGTAGGATGGCCAGTTGGAGAGACTTCCCACCATGATAGCTTATTTATTTTATGTTGGACTGGACCTGCAATTTCATTAATATCCTCCCATCATTGCAGATCAGCATTCATTCTGCAAAGTATGGTCTTTAGTTGCCTGGAGCACTTAGAGGTAATAGCTTCTCCAGGGTCACAAAACCAGTGTATGTCAGAAGTGAGATTCAAATCCAGGTCTCCTATCTCTGAGACCAGTTTTATATCCATTATGCCTCGCTACCTTCCATACTAGGTGGCAGCTAGGCAGTGTAGCGGATAGAGTGCCAAGGATGGAGTCAGGAAAACCTCCTCTTCCTGAATTCAAATCTGACCTCAGACACTTACTGTGTGACCTTGGGCAAGTCACTTAACCCAGTTCACCTCAGTTTCCTCATCTGCAAAATGAGCTGGAAAAAGAAATGCCAAACCACTCCATTTTCTTTGCCAAGAAAACCCCAAATGGGGTCATGAAGTGTCAGACATCTCTGAAAACAACTGAACAACAACACTTCACTATTGTTAACTATTACTATTAAGTAATATTAGTTATAATTTATTATTATTAAGCAACATTTAAATTTTATTTGTTCTTAAAATATTTGATTCCAACATCAAGCCTTCAAATATCATATTTACATTTCAATATTATATTACATTATAATATTCCTATTATAATACTATAAAATATTATAAGCCCCATTTTACACATGACTAAGCTAAGGAATCAAGAAGTTTAATGCTTTGTTTGCAGGTTATATAGCTAGTTAGAGACAGACCCTGAATTAGGGATCTGAGTTCTCCAGATTTCCAGTCCAGTTATCATTCTACTATATCACTTTGCCTGTGTCTAGAGAAGTTATGTGTGGAGTGGATGAATGTAAAGAACTAATAATAACTATTTTTATTTAAGGAATCTAATAAAGTAACTGTTGCCTAAGGAAGAATAATTTCTCTGCTTTTTCCTTTTGTGACCATTGATGCACAAGGGGTTTTGATCTCTGAAAATTCCCCAGCTTTAAACACAAAGAAGTCAGATGCAGATGAGAAGTATCAGGGACAATGATAGGCCACATTTAGACTCCTCCTCCCTTATAAGAGTCCTAGTGGGGTCCACATCCAATTCCAAAAGAGAAACAAAATGAAATGGGGATGTTGTAGCATGGGGATGGGACAGAGGGAGGCTGGTACACTGTAGAGATCATTTTGAAACAAAAGTGCTCTCTCTGCACTAGGGTATACAAATAAATAAAACCATGTGCTATGCAAAGGAGCCCCAGCTGTAAACCTATGGATGGCTAGTGAGCACCATAAAAATATTTTATGGGTGGGAAGGAAAGAAGTCCACACATGAAGCCAGGCCCTGATTTTCTCTTTAGCCAGAACATGAACCAAGTCCAATTCTCATGGATCCAGAAAGAGAAAAAGACAAACCATCACGGCCCTGAGCAAGTGAGGGAAAGGCAGAGAAAGGATATCTCACACAGACCAACCCATCTCACTTTACAGAAGAGGACGTTTGGGGCCTGAGAAAGGAAGTAATTTGCCTAAGTTCATATAGAAAGAACATTGGAATGAAGAGTCAAAAGTTCTGGGTTCTGGCCCATGCTAACCATTAGTTGTGTGACACTGGGGGAGTCAACTAACCTCTGAACCTCAGTTTCCTCATCTGTAAAATAAGGAAAATGATACTAATGCTAACCAGTGTACAGGATTGCTCCTATATAATCAACCAATCCACAAGCATAACTGAAGCATCTGTTACATGCCAGGTACTACATTGGGTTGCTATGGACACAAAAGCAAAATTGAACCTTAAGAGACCACAGAAATGCTAATGATTCTTCTTCTCATTCAGTGATGGAACCAAGAGTAGAAACAAAATGAAATGAAAGGAGTTTGCAAACAGAAGGGGTTAGTGTTACTTCTTGCTCCTAGACTTTTCCACCACTGTTACACGTCCCCTGCTTTCATCCTGAAGGACAACAAAGCAATAATGAAATCTGCCCTCCAGAATTAATTCTCCTTCCTACCATCCTTCCAGGAGCCTTGAGAGAGTTTGATGAGATTAGCAGGAAGTGTTACAGTAGAGACTGCATACTCTCAGCCCAGGGAAGGTCTCTGCATTGGCCTTTTGGAGACCTCCTTGGCGAAAATGCCTCATCTAGCCAAAAAGGAAGAATTTAGTTAGATCCCTACTAGGTGGTCAAGCCTGCACTAAGCACCATGGAAATATTGGAGAAGAATAAGATGGGGTCTTTGCCCTCAAAATGCTCAGTTTCTTGTCCAAGAGAGAAGACCACAGTGCAAGAAATGCGTACAGTATTAGGCAGATTATAATTAAGTGTTAAATTAAGGGCTACAGGAGCTCAGAGAGGGAAGTCTTGAGGAGTTGAGAGAGAGAGAGACAGGGAAAGCTTCCTGGGAGAGGTGAGACTTAATCTAGGTGGTATTTGGATGGGCTTCTCCTGAAGGATTATCTAAAATGGGAATCTGGAATTCTGTTTAAGCAGCCTGCCTAGGCATAAGATAAGCACTTGAGAAAACCCAATATAGTTCCTGAGCAACTTTCTCCCTGGATAACAATAAAACAAGTAGTGCTATAAAGTTTGCCAAGCACTTTCCACTACAGAACTCTGTAACGTAGGTACGAATAGCTGACCTTTCTTTCTACATGACTTAAAGGTTTACAAAGCATTTTACATGCAGTATGTCATTTGATTTTTGTAAAAACTCTGTGTGGTAGATGAGGCAAGTCATTCAATCTCTATCTGACTCAGTTTCCTCACTTGTAAAATGAGTTATAATAACAGCTACCTTCCAGATTGTTGTGAGGATAAAATGAGACAATGTGTATAAAGTGGGTTGTAAAACTTAAAGTGCTATATTTTTTTCCATTGTTCCAGTTCCAGTTCTCTTCATGTTCCCATCTGGGGGTCATTTGCTTGGCAAAGGTGATAGAGTGGTTTGCCATTTCTTTCTCCAGCTCATTTTACAGATGAGAAAACTGAGGGAAACAGGGGTAAGCAACTTGCCCAGAGTCACACAATTAGTAAGTGCCTGAGGCTGGATTTGAACTCAGGTCTTCCAGACTCCAGGCCCCGTGCTCTATCTACTTCACCACCTAGCTGCCCCAAAGTTAATGTGAGTGCTAGCTACTATTCTCCTCATTTTATAGAGGAGGAAACATTGACAAGTTAAACAACTTGCCAATAGTCACACAGCTATTAAAGGTCAAAGGTGAGATCTGAACCCAGATCTTTCTGGTTCCAGGTGCAGGTACACAGTAAGATACCATAATGTATCTTAGTAAGACAAATCTTATGAACCTCATTTTATAGATCAGGAAACTATAAGTCAGAGAAGTTTAGTGAGTTCATTAAGGTCCCAAATCAGGATTCAAACCCAGGTCTTTGGACTGCAGGCCTAACAGGTTTCCTCACTCAAAGGGTCTGAGGTACAGCAATTTTCCTAAAAACTCATTCCCCTTAAATAGAGTGAGCCTTCCTTCACTCTGACAGGGAGTCATCCCAAGGAGGGTTGGGAAGGAGGAGAATCTGAGCGGAAGCTTCAAATGAATTACCTTTCCCTTGTCAAAGTAGCCTATGATTGTCTCATAGAGAGTCTCCTTCAGCTGCCGGTGTGTCTGCGATTGCTGTAATCCTGCCTGCATGACCTGAGATGTACATTGTTCATCTGACCACTGCAAGGAAAGCATGGAAAAATCAAACTGGTTCTGAAAGGGAGTCCAAGACACTCATTCCCCAGGATCTCAGTTTCTCTCTGATGAAACGCAGAGGATGGTCCTCCTCTCCCTCCTCTCCCCCTCCTCTTCCTCCTCCTCCTATACCCCACCCCCTTCTTTCATCTCTGTTCCCCAATGCCCTACTCAATTAGCTCCCTTCTCAGGAGACTTCGCCAGGACCAAACTTCTCCATGGTCAAACTTTCTGGCAGCAACCAACATACCTTTTCTAGACAGTGGAGATATTGAAACAAAGGCAACTCAGTTTGCTTGAAAAATTACAACTGTGATATCAGTGGTTAAAGATGAAGCCCTGGGCTTGCTCCTATCCTCTGCATTCTGAAACTACTTTGGGTTGCAAATTTCCTTCAGAGAATTATTCCCTTTGAATTATCTTTTGTGAAACATAACTAGGTATTTCCTAAATAGTGCTCATCAGCATTATTGGCCAATTCAGAGCTAGTGGTTGGAAAGGATTCACTCCAAACTCATTAAGAACAAATGATCTTAAGAAGCCTAAAAAAAATCATTTCTTTATTGTAATGACTTTCAAAAAGGAAAACAGAACAGTGGGCGCATGCTAATGATTAACACAGCTCACATGTTACATAACTTTGAGTTTTTTGTTGTGGTTTAATTATTACTGTTAAATATGAAGAACCCTTTAAACTTCGATTTCATGATGTCAAACCTCCCAGTTAATTCAGGGAGAAAAGGAAAAAAATATATGCTAGACCATTTATTTGGAGAAAAACTCCTTCCTTTTCCTGCTTATTTGGTGGATCATTTTTTCAGCCTTCTACGTGGATCTGATGGGACTTTGGTCTTTTTCTGTTCTTAGGCTCAGAAAGGACCTTGAGCTGAAAAGTTGCTTAGTGCAAGCTGTCCCTCACCTTGAGGAGCCAGGTATGCAGAAGCAGAGTATAAGCTGCCTCTGTGTAATTTTCACAGTCCAAATGAAGGTCACGAAGTTTGTATAGGTACCTGTTGGGAAAAATGAGCTGGGTTAGCAGGTGCAACTTGCCAAGGGTATGCCTGGCTGGGGTGGTGGGTCCCAGACCTAACATTTCCACCACTGTCTCAATGCTAATCAATGTTACCTCCAATATAACCTTAGTATTTGATAGACAGAGGTCAAACACCCAATCTACAATAGCCTAAAAACCTCTTCTACCCCCAAAACTCAGCAGCTTTCGCTGAATAAAAACAAAGGCAGTCATACTGAAAGGATTGAATATCTGGGACCTGAATGTAAGAGTTAAAGAAGGGCAACTGCACGGAATGGTCCAAAAATCATAAACTTCCTCTTTCAAGAACGGAATGATTGGAGCATCAGTATGGAATTAAGGAATGACATTTGAACTGGTGGTTCTTGAACCACACTCTTAGTTTAACTCATTATTCATTTCCTCATCCGGCCATGTTACTTTTTGATCTGAACCCTGAGATGGAAAAGATAATGGTGTGAAGATGAAGACTAAAGGGCCAGATGAGCTACAGAATTTAAAGAAATTAATGGATAAGAGCTTTACTAGATTATTAAGAAAAGCTGAGGGTCCCAGAATCAAAGAACCAAGGATTTGGAAGGTATTTCAGAGATCATACAATCCATCCCTTTAGGGCATCCATGACAAGATCATCCTAACTGGAATATGAAATCAAAATGGAAAACCAAACCCTATCACAAATTGCCTGCTGGTGCTACCATCACCATACCAGTGACATGGACAATTTGCACAGATTCTTTGCGGCCATTTGTTTTTGTTCTTAGGGGCATTTATTAAAGTCTACATTCAGTAATATGGGCAGAGGGTAAATGCTTAATGAGATTTCTTCAACTACTTCACTCCAGTGGAGAGAACAGCATCAGCCAAGTTAATGAGGCTCATGGGAATATGACCTTAGATCACCTTTTTTTCTGAGATAAGGAGATATTTAATATGAAGAATTCCAGACTAGAGTTGTCTCTGATATTATAGATAGACAGATAGAGATATATGTATATGTATGTATGTGTATACACACATTGTGTGTGTGTGAGTGTGTAAAACTCTTCATAGTCTCCTTTATGGCAAGTAAAGCTCTACCATTACTCCATGGGGTTCCCACATATCCTTCCTGCTTTACAACAGTTTTGTGGAGTGGGCTGATTCAAGGTACAACTTCATTCTGCAATAGAGTGAGGATTTTGTAGAAGAAGATATTTGAATTAAAAATAATGACAGATACCTCAAAGAGAGTGGATTCTATGGACAAAAATCTTCAAGGAGTTCATTCACGAAACGGAGAACTATAAAAATAGTAGGTCTAGATCTCCTTACATTTGCTTGTAAATACCAGGGTTAATTTTTAAAACTTCTGTAACATTGCTATCTTTATTTGGTTGTGATTTTATGGTAGAGTTCCTTCCATGCTAGATAATAAGATAATATAATATATGTATAGCACTTTGGAAACCTTGAAGTGCTTCATAAATGCTTGCTATAATTAATAATACTTATTATTATTTAGAGCTGAAAGGAATCTTGAAAGACATTAAGTTCAATTACCTCACATAACAGATGAGGAAAAGGATGCCCCAAAAGCTCACACACAACTTGTCTAAGATTCTATGCATAGCAATGGACCAAACTGGCATTTAAACCTCTGTCCTCTGACTCCAAATCCAGGGGTCATTCCACTGAAACTACATTTCTATAGCTCTTTCTTTCTTTCTTTCTTTCTTTCTTTCTTTCTTTCTTTCTTTCTTTCTTTCTTTCTTTCTTTCTTTCTTTCTTTCTTTCTCCTTCCTTCCTTCCTTCCTTCCTTCCTTCCTTCCTTCCTTCCTTCCTTCCTTCCTTCCTTCCTTCCTTTCTTTTCCATGAGTCATGTCTGACTGTGAATCCATTTGGGGCTTTCTTGGCAAAGATACTGAAGTGGTTTGCCATTTCCTTCTCCAGCTCATTTTACTGATGAGGAAACTGAGATGAATGGGGTTAAATGATTTGCCCAGGGTCACACAGCTAATAGGTATCTGAAGCCATATTTGAACTCAGGTCCTTTTGACCTCAGGCCTGGTGTTCTGTCCACTGTGCCAACTAGATGTCTTAGAACTTTGCAGAACTTTAGTTCTATAAAGTGCTTTTCCAACAATAATTCCATAAATCAGTTACTGGAAATAATATTCTTTCATTTTACAGATGAGAAGATTAAGAAAGACCTATGCTCACACTGCCAGTGTCAGAGCCAGGAAATGAGCCCATAAGTCCTGGTTCTGAATCCAGCATTCCTATTTCCTCCACTATGTCATGAAGTTAATAGTAAAACCTTTTTTAAAAAGTGGAAAGGGGATTATTTGCTGATTTTATAGATAGCAGGGCAGGAAAAGAATGGAAACCTGTAGCCTCTCCTAGGCCATGTGGAAAGGGAAAACCAAAGGTTGGGAGGATAGATAATCAGTGAAGGGTTATTGCTAGTTGAAAAAGAAAGACTCTTCTAAGAACTGACAATTTGGGGGATATTCATAGGGAGCATTTGAACACAATCATGCGTGAGCTATTGACTTAAGTAGTCCTGAGGGGAAAGGCAGAAGGGTGAGGCAAGTGAACTTTGGGGCTCGATGGTGGAAGAAAATTTAGGGAATGTGGGTACAGCAGGCTCATGGCAACTTCAGGACTCATCTTGGGGAACTTCTCAGGAGACCAGAAATCCCAGTTTATTGCTCAACAAGTTTAGGAAGAGGCACCAACTGTTTCATTTTGGTCTTTGGATCCCTGGTACCCAGGATAGTGCCTAGCATGCAGTAAGCACTGAATTAATGCTTGTTGACATAAGATTTGCTTCTCTTATTTTTTCCTTTTTTCTACTTATTATACTTCGTGTTCTTCTCTAAGTCAGGTTCTTAAACCTAAGATGGGAGATGTTAGGATGGCATTTAGAGTTTACCATTTTCTCTTCTTTCTGTCCTCCTCACTACTCAGCTTGTCACTTTGGTGAACAATTTTGTAGGTGATTATAGTCCGGAGGAGGATAAGCCAGAGGGATTAGGGAAAGGTAATGTTTTGAGCTCAAGGGTATATGATGCACACATTTATAGAACTTGACCGTAAAGAACCTTTGGAGAGGACTGGGATTTGGTTAAAGATTCTAAACTAAAAAGCACACCATTCCTGAATGACATAGAATATCACACACACACCCCTCTCTGTACCACCAACACATCTCAGTAAAAAAAATCCTATTCTTAAATGATAATTGTGAGAGGTCACTTTTATAGAGCACTTTATAAATTATACCTTTCCTTATCCCTCTTAGTATTATTATCCTAATTTTCACCAAGATGGGGTAACTAAAGATTTACCCACAGGTGCTAAATTAAGAGGGCAAAGCCAACACAATGTGCAAGAAACACAGAAGAAGAAAAAAAGAACACCTAACAAAAAAAATAGGTGACAGCTTTCTACCCAACGCCATGGAGTGACATTACCAAGAGCAGTCTTATGCCAGTGTCCAAGAGTCACTGTATGCCTCCAACAAGAGATGACTCTCATGGCATTTATATTCCTGGATAGACTTCAATACTGTCCTAGGTAACCACACTCAGCTATAGCTCTGTTCATTTCACAGATAAAGCAAATGAGACTCCAAGATAGGATGTTTGTTGTTTAGCCGTTTTCAGTCATGTTCTATTCTTTGTGACACCTATTTGGGATTTTCTTGGCAAAAATACTGGAGTGACTTGCCATTTCCTTCTTCAGATCATTTTTACAAATGAGGAAACTGAGGAAAGCCAGGTTAAGTGATTTACCAGGGTCTACAGCTCACGTGTCTGAGGTCAGATTTGAACTCAGAAAGATGAGTCTTTTTGACTTCAGGTGCAACACTCTATCCACTGTGGCACCTTAGCTGTCTCCAAGATGTAACTTTGTCCAAAGATTCTAGATGAGTAAATATTAGAGTTGGAGTTAGAAATGGAACCCAGTTCTTTTGGACAAGTCCAGTCAGGATTATTCTCTGGGGCTTCACTGCCCCAATTCTGAGCCCCAAGAGCATGAGTTGCAAAGGAGTTTCCTGCCTTAAGTCCACTGGCCCCAGAAATGTTCCCAGGGGGCCTCTTTCCTGCAAGGTCTCCTTGGATTATGACCTATTCAAAGGTGGAGAACCTTCAGCCTCAAGGCCACATGTGGCCCTCTAGGTCCTCAAGTGCGGCCCTTTGATTAAATCCAAACTTCACAGAACAAATCCCCTTAATAAAAGAATTTGTTCTATAAAATTTAGACTCAGTCAAAAGGCTACACCCAGTGACCTAGAAGGCCAGATGTGACCTTGAGGGGCAGGTTCCCCACCTCTAGATACTGTTTATGTCTTGTATAATGTATGCAGAGTAAATTCAGTACCCTGCTTCCTCATGTCCAATCCTTCTCCCCAGTGTGAAGCCAATCAACTAAATGTTCAGCTCACTGGGAATTTCCTTTAAATGGAAGTCCAAAGGGTTGACACAGCAGAAAAGGCTTTAGCTTATAATTTTACAACCCATAGTGTGTTCCATGTTTAGCTTCTCCTCTTTTCTACCATATTCTGTCACCTGTCATTAAAGAGGTAGTTTTTCTCTAACTAGGTCTTATTTTTTTAAACATGTGAACAAGGAATAAATGCTTCCTCTAAGGATATCGTGTGTGTGTGTGTGTATGTGTGTGTGTGTGCGCATGTGCATGTGTGTGTAGAGGTTTGGAAGTGGGAAGAAATATACTCAACATACAAGTAGGCTTCCTGAGGCCCATAGGTTGATCCCAGTGTCCAGGGATTCTGGGACAGCTAGAAATGATCCACCAAGTCAGAAAGGTAAAGTAGTCTAAACCTGACACCCACCAATGAAACCAAGACCCAGAACTGATGAGTCTTGAGGCTAATGGTCTTACCTTATATACATCTCCTCTCGGTTGTTATCTTTGTAGAAATTCTATTTGGAAGAAAAACAAGAGTGATTGAGGTTTTAAAAGTTGCCTGCATCAGTGCCAATGCTCCCCATACATGGTCTGGTAAAAGAGAGCCTTACCCTCCTGAACTCTCCACACAGCTTGTACTCACTCTGACTTACCTTACCCTGACTCCCCACTCCTCTCACACAAGGAACTCTCCAGGCAAGAAAAGGAGCAAGTTCAACCTTGGGATGTGGGTGATTAGAGCAGGTTATCTCTGAGGCTTGCCTAAAGATGTGTCTCTACTGAGACAGTTCAAGGAATCACATCCATTATGCAGGATTCTGCTCTTAGTATAGAGAAAATGACCACCCAGAGCAATTAAGAACTATGAGACTTCATAACTAAAATGCTTATATTTAACAAACCAGAAAAGTTTCATTAAGGCCCTTACTCATAGGATCACAGGCTTATAGCTATAACTCTTCTCATTTTAAAAACGTCTACAGAAATTAAATGACTTGTCCATGGTCACACAAGCCAGGACTTTCACTCAGGTCCTTTGATTCCAAATTCAGCATATTTTCCATATACCATGCTGCTGTCTATGAAAAAATAAGCAAAAATTTGGGCCCAATTTAACTTACCTTCATTTGATCATAAAATGTCAGAGTTGGAAGGAAATTTAAGATCAAAAGTTCAATTCCCTCATCTTACAGATGAGGAAACTGAGTAAGGCTTTCACCCTAAGTGATTAGGGTAAAATGACCTGCCCAAGAGAGGTAATTTGTAACAAACCCTCTGACTCCTAACCCAGTGCTTTTTCCACCACAGAATTTGTCACTGTTTGTTTGGTTTCTGATTCAGTCATAGGATATTAACACTGAAAGGAGCTTCAGGGCCATTTAGTCTAAAGTCTCATATTCTACAGATGAGAAAACCAGCCCAGATAGAATCAGTACTTCCCCCAAGGTCGTGCAGCTCTTTCGTAGTAGAGCTGGGACTCAGATGGAGATCTTCAGCCTCTCCGTACAAATTTAGACTGAGAGTGGCCTAAGTGAGTACAAAAACCTGAGAATGTTTATAACTGCTTCATCCCTGGAAAATAGAAACTGTTATTTTCCGAGGGAGCCAATCATTCTATCTACACTTGAGGAAAACCCAAACAAATTTCACAGTGAGGTCCCCAAGACTCAAAGCCCTCACTGGGTTCTCCACAGGAAGGTTCCCAGCACCTGATGACCTCACTGGGTTCTCCACTGTAAGTTCCCCCAGTACCTGAAGCTTCAGCTTTACTGTGGTCCCATAAGACCACAGTAAAGATCCCAGCCCCTGAAGCCTTAGCCAAGTTCTTCACAGGAAGGTTCCCCAGCACCTGAAGTTGTAGGTAGGCTCTCCACAGAAAGGTCTCTTGACATCTGAAGCCTTAGCTGGATTATCTACAGTAAAGTTCCCTAGCATCTGAAGCCCTCACTGGGTTCTCTGTGGGATAAGCCTGGGTGGACTGGCATACCAATAAGTTCACTGTGCAGCTCATGCGGTTGTCCTTGCTCTCATCAGTCATCACACCTCGGTAATCCAGCAGCTTCTCTAGGAGGCCTTTGACAAGAACTACAAAGTTCTCCACAGACTTGGCAATGCTTGGGTGATGCTCAGAACACTCCACCAATCTGCAAGCAGAGAGAGAAAGGGGAATGATCTTAGGGCAGGTGAAAGCAAATGCCTTTGAGGGAGGTCCGTGGGGGCTAGGAGGAAAGGAAGAGAGGAGCTGAGACAGGGCGAGGAGATATGGATTTAGGCCATGAAAACTGATCTGAGGATTTACAGTCCCCACAAGGGAAATTAGCAAACTGAGGAATAAAAGTCCTTTCACAGTAAATAGAAAACATATATTTTGTGCACAGACATGTTTCATATTCATTACACATTTCCTCTTATAGAGTATAAGCTGATTGACTGCAAAGATGGTTTCATTTGTGTTTGTATCCTCTGCACCTGGTGAGGTACCTGGAACAGAGAAGGTGCTTAATAAATGCTTATCAGTTGACTGCCTGATATAAATTAAGAAACAAGATGCATCTGTGACATTAGAGATTTAAGCTAGCCATCAGGGAGTGCTTCCTGACAGTAAGTCACTAACAGTGAGGAGCACAATAAATCTAGCAGAGATCCCGTATACCAGTGATACTATCCTACTAGAAGCCCTACTAGGTGCTCTCATAGACATAAGGATGCAACTAATTGCCTTCACTAAGCCCTGTAATAGAGTAAGGCTGTGCCAACTGCCATCTAACATCTTCTGAGGAGGATCAAACACTCTGCTTCTTCCCTGATCTAAAAGTCCAACCAATATTTGTTTTTTTTTCTTCTATTGAAAATTATGAAACATTGCTGCAGAACCGCTACCCCAGCTCTGGCAGAGAGTGATGTGGAGAAGGCCCTGTCTCATGAGGCCAGCCTCAACCTGAGGCAGTGGAACAGCTGAGGGGGCACTACATTCTTCCCAGGGATTCTCAGAATTGGGAAGAACCTGAGGGATTATGTAGGCCAACCCCTACCTGAACAGCTGTCTGTTCTACAGAAACATCGGCAACTAGTCATCTAAGTTCCTACACAGAATAGAGCTGGACTTGGAGTCGGAAGACCTGAATCTAAATCTGGCCTCAGACATTTACTAGCTTTATGACTCTGGATTAGTCATTTAGTTTGCTTCAGCTTCCTTATCTGTAAAATGGGTATCATAATGGTAGCTCCCATAAGACTATTATAAGGAAAAATGGAAATGTTTGAAAAACACTTTTCAAAGCTTAACAAGTAATATATAAATGTTAGATATCATCACCACCATCATCATCATCATCTACAGTGAGGGAACTCAATACCTAGCACTTACTTCCCAGGGTTTCTATGAGCATCAAATGAGATAAAACTTTTAAAACATGTTATCATCTCACCTCATCTTATAAGCTAGTCATTATTATTATCATTTCTTCACTTATTATCTCCCATTCTACTTTTAGATAGTTCTGATCGTTAAAAAGTTTTCTTCTATTGAACCAAAACCTGTTTCTCTGTATCTTCACCCCCATTACTCTCAGTTCTATTCTATTCCCTCTTTTCATGGCAGCCATTCAAATCCTCAAGGCACCAATCCTGTCCCTTCTAGTTCTCTAGGCTAACCGTCCTTTGTCCTTTGCAGAGTCCTACTCGCTTGCCATCCTGGCTGCTTATCTCTGAGTCGGATCCAGCCTGTCAGCGCCTCTCCAGATATGTTACCCTGGAACTGATCACAACTGTCCACCTGTGTGAGGTTCAACTAGTTGTATGGTCGGGGTGGTGTACATCCTCCTTCCTGCCTCCTAACAATTACACATTAGCTTCCTCAAACACTTTCACATCTGTTTTCAGAAAAGACCCCCACAGTACCTATAAGGTATACCTTAAATAGTGCCTATAAGTGTGTGTGTACCCTCACTCCCATTTTATAGACATGATTCGAGAATTATAGTATATTATGACTGGAAAAGGCCACAGAGGTTACCTAGTCCAACTCTCTTATTGTTTAGACTGGGTAAAGGAGGCTTGGGAAGGGGAAGGGATTTGTCCAAGGTCACGGAGCTGGTAGTAGATTTAGGAGTAGAACCTAAGTATATGTGTTGACTTCCAATTTAATGTTCTCTTCACTAGATCATATAACTGAGACATAGTGAGGTCCTGTGACTTGGAATCAACTGCACAGCTATTCAGAACTTGTGGCTACAAGTATTATTTATTTATTCTTAACTTATGGAAGTGATTGTTGAAGATCGAAAAGAAATAAATTAATAAATTTTGGGGAAAACTCAGTATGTCATTTAAAACTTCATGTCTATAAGCAGATGTTCCTTTGCAAGGTATAAAGAAATTGGTATAAAAAAGAATAATACTTAATAAGAAATTAAGTCTAGAACCTAGGTCCTCTCCTTTCCACTTACAGAGCTCTGTTCAATACATTACACCCCCCAGCTCCCATCCCATACTCATGTTTAGTGCTTTTCCGTAGGGCAACACTACACATGTATTTAGGAGACAGAAATCCCATCAGCCATACTCAGAAGGTTCTAGCTACTGCTATCTCTGGGACCAGTTTGGCTCCTGGAGACACCTGGAAGCATTTGAGAGACAGAGATCTTGGATATTCATTGTCCCCAATGCAGCAAGCTGGCCTACCAAGAGATGGCCTTCCAGTCTGTTGCTACAATCAGACAAATTCATCTTCCCTACAGGGAAAGCACCTGTTCTTAGTCTCACAATAGCACGAGGCAAATCAACCTGTGATTTAAACAAAGCTTGGTCTCCGTCCACATTTTGTGTGTGCTTCCTTCCAAATGATTCACACTACTAGCTCACCTTCCCCTTTCTACCCCAGTGACAAAGATAATGAGGTTTTTATTCGTGCCAAGTATCTCATAGGCTTTGTTTTGTGATCCTCCACTGCCTTCCTGGGAGGAAAGAAGAAACTCTGAGGGGCAGCCCTCAGTGCCTGGCAGCAGGTGTTGGGAAGAAGTGCTCTGGAGTAGAGTCTCTGCAACCTACAATCTAAAGATGGATGGAAGTGGGTCCTTGGGGAATATCTCCTGGAAAAGACTGAAAGGAGAAAACTACTCTCATTGGCCCGATGATGGAGAGACTGATGAGGAGAGTACTTTAGGGAAACCAAATGTTTTTCCTCAAGCCCCTAAGTATAGAATGGAAGAGTTTGAATTAATACTATATCTTTCGTTTCCTATTTTGTCTCATAGGTAGAGGTAATTAATTATCTAACATCTTGTTGGTTTCCATTCATAGAGCAACCATCATCAAAAGCCCTCTAGAAAGATGAGCACAGTGCTAATGGATGTGATTGGTTTTCAGTTGAATTAGACCGGACTGAATGACATCCGATGCATAAACAGTTATCTCATGTCATAGACTGAGTTCCCTGACTCTACTGGGGAAGAATCACATAATAAAACTGCAGTGGAATGGGTGTGTGGGTGGTGGTGATAATGATCCAAGGTCCTAATTAGTCTCCCATTTACCCAGATAATATGCTTTGATTCTCTGACCCAAAAGTTGCTTAAGAGTAATTAGGTCAATGACCCCCTAGTAGAATCCAAGGGCTCATAGGGCAGGCTGAGTGTCCCATTAAATATGGCACCTACATTGCTCAAAGACAACAATAGAACAAGGGAACAAGTTGCTCACCATTCTAAACTGCTTTATTGCTCCCAATTGCAGTTTTAACAATACTGTTTTTCTTCTGGTTATCTAATACAACCTATGGGACTCCTCAGATCATCCATAATGACTTATGAGTCATATGTGTTTTAGATAGAGCTTGGAATTTTCCTGGTCTGACCCTCTCATTTTACAGAGGAGGAAACTGGAACCCAGAGGGGCTAAGAGCTTCCCAAGATCACATGGATCATAAGTAATGGAGCTGACTTTGGACTCCAGTTTCTCTGACCTGAAACCTGATACTCTTTCTGTGTGTGTGTGTGTGTGTGTGTGTGTGTGTGTTTTATAACTGACTTAAAAAATAATTTATGGAATAAAACAAGAATTTTTGTAACTACAATATAAATATAATTGTACATGAAAGTGCATATCTACTGTGCAAAATTTGCATAGTATACTTTCAAATATACAACAAAATTATCACGTAAATTTCTTTTTTTTCCTCCCCCACCCCCACCCTAGAGATGACTATGCTGCTTTTCCTGTTCCTATAGGCATTGGGGCTTGTCTAGCTTCTGACTCATACTAGTTCCAAATTTTATTCTTACTTCCCCAGTTGGTGCCATTACTCTCTTGTCTCATAGACAACTTGGGTAAACTTGGGACTTTGCCTCTGGATCGCTGCCAGTGGTGCCCTTATTCTCTTGCCTTCACTAATTCAGACTAGCTTGTCTACTTCTAAGCACTGGCAGGGTGTTGTTATCATCTTAGGACTCATACCTTTATGTCTATGCCCTGCTCCCTTACCCCTCATTCTGCAACTAAGAGAAATAGTGATCAACTTTGTTGTTGAAGGAAGGCAATTAAGTGACAGATATGAGACAGACCAAATCTTTCAGGTCTCTTCCCCCTCTGAAGATTCTGTGACTGAGCCCTTGGGTGAAGCTCCTTATTCCCCTGTGGCCTGCCCTTCATCTATTTCTATTATCTCTTCCCAATCCTATCATACTGCTGTCTTGCCATTTCAGGCACATTTCCTCCTGATGGAAGATAGGAAGAACAATGTCTTTTTGCCAGCAGTTTCAATAAGGACAAACAAGGGAATAGGTGATCCTTGTCAGAATTTGTCCTTCATTTCCATCTACATACTCTCTTTGAACAGGTGTAACTATGACACTGCTTCCACTTTCCAGATCTGAGTTTTTGAACTGATTCATTAAGAATCAAGAAGAACATTATAAGATATTCATAAGCCACTTTCACCTCCAGGATATGTGTATGCCCTGCTTATATAATTTCTAACTGGCCTTCAACTACATGTAGTTTGGACTATTAATTGAGAAACAGTATGGTATATTGAATAGACCTAGGTTTAAAGTATCCATCTGAAATATGGGTTGTGTGACCCTGGACAAGATTATTTAGCCACCTAGTGATCTCCTAGGCAGCCCTCTAAAGATAGAGGTATCAAACATGTAGCCAGTGAGGCCAATGTAGCCCACAAAACTCCCAAATGCAGAACTAGGTAAAAATGTAATTGGAAAATATTTTACAAAATAAATAAAACATATAAAAGATGGATAATATTAATATGCTATTTTCTAAGTCATTCTGTGGTTTTCAGGGATCCTTATGAACAGTTGAGTGGCCTGTTTCTACTTGAGTTTGACATCATGCTCTTAGACACGCAGAGGTGCTGACCTGCGCTGACAAAATGAGTCAAGCATTAGACTAGGAGCACCTTCAGAGCAGGGACTTATTTTTTGGCCTTTCTTTATATCCTCAATACTTAGCACAATGCCTGGTACATAGCAGGTAACTGACTAGTTGACTGATTCACCTGAGAGTTCTCTATACCAATGAAATCATAGACCTCAGCCCATATTCCTATTCTCTTAGACTTATAATGATCTTCCATGTTACTGATCTCTACCCTCTCCCTCTTACCTAGCTTAGCCTCCCAATAGCAGCATATTTCTGTCTTCCTTCACTGGCTCCTAAGTCCACTGTCAGTCCCTTGTCCTGAAGGGAAAGGACCAATGGAATTTCTCCATCAGTGTGCTTGTAGGCTAGGGAACCTTGTAAATGCTAGGGAACCAAAGGCAAAAACAAAACAATTGCTACCCTCAGCAAGATTATATTCTGTAAGGAAACAGAGAATGTGTACAGATAAGTAAATACAAAGCAATCCATGAAGACAAGGTAGGTAAGGCGGGATGACCACCATTTGGAAAGGCTGCCAGCCATGACCAGAATGTTATCCCTCCTTACTTTTTTTTCTTACATTCTCTGGTTTCCTTTACCACTCAGCTCAAATCTCACCTTCCACAAGGGACCTTTTCCTTTGGCATTAACATCAACATTGTAAATATCTTGGGTGTACAGTTATTTGTATATGGTCTCTCCTAATAGAAAATGAGCTCTCAAGGGCAGGGACTAAATTTTTTTACCTTTCTCTTCATCTCCAAGGCTTAGCCAGGTACACAGCATATAATAAGGGCTTAATAAAATGTTATTGACTGACCAAATGGCAATACCTGTGTGACCTGGGGCTAACCACTTAACTTTTCACAACCTCAACTGTAAAATTGGGGGATTGGAGAAGATTGCTTCTAAAGGGACTTCTAAAGTCCCTTCTGATTCTCAGTCTATGATCTTGTGGCTACTGGAGCAACAGGGATTTTTAGGATTGAGATATGGTTCCTCTCATCAGCTCCCCTCAGGTTTCTGGTAGGATCCTGATCATGCCTTCTGTCCTTGAAATGTTGGGGGTCAGGTACGTGTAAATAAGGTTGGTGAGCAGTCATTTTTATGGCACTATAGAGCCAGTAGCAAGATACACCTGCATAAGTCAGCTACAAATTTTCTGAGACCTGCTGAAGTGGAAGAGATGTATCTCTACCAAGGATTCTTGGCTATAAGTTTGAATTCCCAGATGAGGACAAAGGAGGAGGATGGCTGGCATGCTGGCACACCGGAGAAATATTACAACTAGCCCTTGTCCTGAAGGGAAAGGACCAGTGGAATTTCTCCATCAGTGTGCTTGTAGGCCTGGCCTAAGAGCTACTGATGTGCCTTTATTCTTGACTTAGAATTATTGGACCCTAAGTGTTAACCAATCAGCTGAACTGCTAACTAATGCCTGACTCAGGACTCCAGCTGATTCTAATGCCCAACTTTCTTCAAGCTGAAACTGTCTTAGAAAGTAACGGGGGGTAGAGATGAAGGGAGAGTGGATAAAGTGAAAAGTCTGCACTTTTCTGGGTGAGGAAGGAGTAGCAGTAGCTCAGCCTTTGGAAATTTTGTACTGTGGCCTGAACTCTTGGCAAGGAGACTCATCTTTGTGGAGAATGTCCAAAAATGCTGTTTCTAGAGAGATATAGAGAAATAATGAATTTTGTTTCTGATTTCTCAGACCTATTATCAATTTTTTAATTATGAATAATCCTTTCTTTAAGAAGGATTTTTTTTTAATAAAAAATCACCCGCTGAAAGTTTTTGTATTTGGATATACTCCTGCCCTCTTTAAAAAATCCAAAGTGCTGACAATACTTATAGTCTTGTTCCTGGTCAATATTCAGAATGTTTTAATGTATGTGGTCTCAAGAGATAAATATTGACTGAGGCAAAATGTCACCATTTTCTTCTGGACAATCAATCTTTGTATTCACCAGAGAGAGGGGGAGTTGAATTCTCCTACTCTAGGAAAATCATTTGCATTCTAACAAATTTAATGAGCCCTGTGTGCTCAGAGAGGATGAGGAGAGGGAATGGATACCGCTGAGATTGGTCTCCTCCAAGATCAGCATTTCCTTGCAGGGATCTGATCAATCACTCTGGTCTTCTTTGTGTGATATTCCTGAACAATAGGGGCTTTCACATCAGAAGCTTGGCTTGTTATAAGATGAAACAGATTTAGGAAGGGCATAGAAAAAATAACTCAACCAAAGATTTCAGGTGAGGACTAAACACCAGGCAACTCTAATTCGCAGGTTTAAAGGGGAACTTTGAAGTCATATAGTTTAATATCTTTATTTTATAAATGAGGAAATTGAGGTCCAGAGAAGTAATGAAACTTACCCAAGGTTTCACAGGGGAAAAGGGGAAGAACCAGGGTTCAAACCCAAGTCCTTTGGCTACACATCCACAATTACCTTCCACCAAGGACAAATGACGTGCTCTTCTGCGGTCTATCACTTTACAACTCCCACAGAACCTAGACGGACCATGAATCTACGATGGCAATATTTACTTCCTTATGTAAATTATACTGTCCTTTCCCTTTTGGAATTTACAACGTGTGTGGGGAAGGGGTTTAGGGGGCCTGCTTTATGCTAACATTTCCACATTTCAATTTCTTTTCTGCTGATGTCTTTTAAATCTCTGGGCTATTCCTTCCTTCCTTTTTACTGTTTTATAATCCACCAATTGTCTTATAATCTGCAGTGATTTTTTTCCAGATGTAGAATACAGCCATGGGCAATAAATTCAATTGTCTAGACTAATGTTCCATCAGGAATCCTCCCATGACATCTGCTAAAAATTTGAGCATAGCCTCACACAAGCAGTTTGTAAGCCCAGAATTGCTGTAGATCTGAGCAATGGCCTTTGTCTATGTGTCCCTAACAATAGAGAGCTCCATGAAGCAGGTTTGGCCAGAAGGAAGGCTTTTTGAGAGAACAGCTGGTTCTGGAAAGAGGAGATAGATGTAGGGGCCATGGTCAAGAGGCCATGAAAATTGAGATCACTGGAAATTCAGCACTCTGTTCTGTCAGTCTCCAAACAAGTCACTTGGTAAATGGCTTACAGAATCAGAGACTTGAAATTTCAAAGTGACCTTTGAGGTCAGCTAATATAACACTCCCATTTGGGGGAGGGGGGATACTAAGACGCAAAGAGGTTAAAGAGTGATTTTTCCCAAGGCCACATGAGTAACAAATAGTAGAACCCAGATTTGAACCAAAGCCCACTGCCTTCAAAACCAACACTCTTTTTAATCAACTTTGTTGACATGACTTCCTTATGGATTGCAATAATCACCTCTTAATAATAATGATTGGCATCTATAGAGCACTTCAAAGTCTGTAAAGCACTTGGCACACATTATCTCCCCTGGGTCACATAACAACCCTGTGATGTAGAGATGATGGATATTATTGTCCCTGTTTTGTTCAGGGGGATGAACCTGTGATTTTAACGTTGTAGGAACTACCGGTATGGAAGGTTCCACCAATCAGGAGAGATCAATCACCAACTCATACATAACTTACATACAGTTTTAGAAAGTTGTTGGAGGCACTAAGAGGTAAAACAATTTGCCCACTGTCACATAAATATGAGGTGTCAGAAGCCAGATCTTCCAGAATCCAAGACTGTGCCTCTATCTATCTCCTTTTCTACACCCCCCCCAAACTTTTACCAGGTAGGAAAAAGACAGTTTGTTTTCCCACAGAAATGTGTATGTCCTCTGACATTAGGGAGTAGTACAAACATGCTAGCTAATAAAAAAGACCTAACCCACAATCTCTTCTCTGTGCCTTCTTTCTTCCCCCAATTAAAGTCACTGAGGCAGGAACTTTCAGAAATTCTTGGGAAGTATCATGGATAAATCATTCAATTATCTATTAAGTACCTACCAGAGGTAGGCTCTTTAGACTTTAGGATATGTGGGGAAATGATTTGTAAGACATATTCCTGCCCTCAAGTAACTGTCATCTAGACAAATAGTGTCAATTTCAAATAGAAACAATGGCTATTTAGACCATATGTTGAATTAGAAAACTATATATTAATATTATTTATATTCTATTGTGTTTTTTTGTTAAATATTTTCCAATTACATTTTAATTTGGTGGTGTTATAGGCCATAATATGGCCTGCCCTGTGTTTGACACCCCTGATCTAGATCTTTCAGTAACCAATGGAGAATGACTTCTCTTGTGAGACAAAAGTGTCAGTAAGTCAACAGGCATTTATTAAATACCTCTTGTAGAAAGTAGGATTTGAGCTGAATCTTGAAGAAAGGCAGCAAATCCAGGAGGCAGAGGCAAGGAGTGGGGACATTCCAGCCATAGGGGACAGTTTGAGAAAATGAAAGGAGTCAGGAGATTGTGTGTCAAAGATGAGGAAGAGGAAGAAAACCAATGTTCCTGGATGATAAAGCATGTGGAAGGGAAGAAATTCTAAGAAAACTAGAAAGGTAAAGAATGGAACAGTTTTTGAAAGGCTTTAAAAACCAAACAGATGATTTAATATTTGATCCTAGAGATAATATTGAGTCATTGAGTAGGGAAATGACATGGTGAGACCTTCATGGGAATCCCAGCCTCTGAGAGAAAACCATCAAGTGGATTCTCACATTAAGTAGAAAGTTTCAACTGCAGGTCCCTCAAGATAATGCATTAGTTTGATTCATAGTAAAGCCACAGGGCTCTTCCGCAAAGACTCACCCCTTCCCTATGACCAAGACTTACATAGACTCCAGCAGCTGCATATATTGCTCATCACCATGGCCTCCTTCTACTTCATGGTCCAAATTGAGGATGATTTCGTTTTCAAACTGTAATGGTGGTGAAGTTCAAAAGAAAGAAAATATATCAGTCTCAAAGGTAAGTTCTTGGCTTCAGGGTACACCTGCGATCATTGAGCCTGAGCAAGAATGAAGAGAGCCTGTTGGATCATCCAGAAAGCAAGGACAGTCCTACCATACTACTTTGCATCATGGCCTAAAAGCAGTCATGGCTTCACAGTGGCAAGGTCATTCTCCATAAGCATCACCACAATCTGAGCTCACGACTAACTCAAAAACTTCTTTTATTCTGGAAGGGTCACTTCACCTTATATGTTAGCATTAAACAAAACAGCATACATTCTAATGGCCCCTAAAAAAAACTGTGATAATAGCTGTCATTTTTACAAAGTTTTCAGGTTTGCAAAGCACTTTATATAAATTATCTCATGTAATCCTCCCAACAACCCTGAGAGATAGCTACAACAGGCACTATTATCCCCATTTTACAAATAAGGAAACTTGGGCCCAGAAAAGCTAAGTGACTTGAACCCAGGTCTTTTGAAATTCCAAGCCCTTTCTAATTCTAAGCATCTTTGGTTCAGGGTCAATATTTATTTTCTATGATGGTAGTCCCTTTGCAAGGGTCACTGCATACAGTATATATTCAGTTTATGAGGCTTTTATTTCTTCAGGTCTTTGATCTAATCCCTCACTTTATGATGACCTGTTGTTCTATCCTGATATGAACTCTCAGATTCTGATCATAGTCATCTATACTCTAGGAAAAAGACCAGTGGACCAGGAGTTAGAAGATCTACATCTTCATTCTGGTTCTGAACTTAACTGAAGGCAAGTCATTTAAACCCTTAGAACTTCAGTTTCCTCACCTTTTAAGTGAGGATGAGTATACTTGCACTGGCTGCCTCACAATGAAAGTGTTTGGTAAGCCTTAAAGGATGAAAAGATATATAATCTGTTTTAATGACTATAATGGTTGTTGCTGTAGGCCAGGCAACCCTACTGAAACCTTGTTCCCTTTGGGATCCAACCTTAAACACTCAAAATATCTGATGATTTTGTATTTCCAGGACCTAGTGCAATGCTTTACAAATAGTAGGCACTTAATAAATGCTTATTAGTTGAATGATTGAGTTTGAAACACATATTGCCCTTTTCCAGGAAGGCTAAGAGGAGGACCAGGTAAAGAGAGGAATAACTTTGATTCTTAGGGGCACGGACAGCACTCTGTGGTGTGAGAGAGTTCTCCATTAAGGATATGAATTCTCCTTAACCTTGGGCAGATTCTTAAAGAAAGAGCCTTTGGGGGTCAATTAAGAGACTTAGGACAGAGTATAGGTCTCTAACCAAGGCAGGATGATCAAGGTTTTGTCCCAAGCCAACACCAGATAGGGAAAGACACGTAAGATTACTGCCTCTCTCCCAAGACTCACCTTTGGCCATGAGTAGCCTACCGCCGTGCCAGTAAGAAGGCAGACAGAGAAATATGCTAATATTGAAAAGAAGAGATATGGAGGTCATGGTCAAGGGACAAAAGGAGAAATTAGAAATAAGATTGTTGTAGAAATCCATCAGCCTCCAAAGAGTCCATTTGCAAAAGTGTCATTTGTTTCATTTGTTTATAGATGCAAAGGGACCTTCAAAGTCATTTGCCATTTCCTTACTCACCTACCCCCACCCACTTGTCATTTAGGGTGTGAACTACCTTCTTGTCTTTCATGCTATCCTTCCCTAACCAAGTGAATTTGCTCTGTGTGTCAAAATTCCTAGTTATGACTTTCAGAAAAATTTGATACTTTTTACCCAAGTCATCTGGCCTCTAATGTCAGAGGTAGGGTGCTGCTGTACCTTCCAACCTGGAATTCCCATCCTAGAGCTGTGCCACATTCTATTATTGAGCTATCCCCCTTTCCAAACCTAACTATATTTCTTCATTCTGGCCATTTCCTATCCTGCCACCGTGCTTCCCTTTCCCTTCAATCCGGTCCCCCAATATACATACTTTCCACTTCTTGCTTTAGGAACTGTAATCAAATCAATATTACTTGGATTCAAAAGGACTTAATTGACTGCCTTATTATGCCTGTGACTTCTCAAACCAAAGCAACCCTCCCCAGCAGGCATTCACTTCCTATTGGAATGTGAGCTCCTTTAGGGATGGGACTATGTTGCTCTTCGATTTGTATTCCCTATACTTAGTATATAGTAAAAATATGCTATTTCATTCATTCATTTATGTGGAGAAAACTTTGTTATTATTAATGGACAGAACATAAGGCACATACTATGATAAGTATTGATAATACATGTAATCATAGGACAAGGTCCTTGCCCTCAAGAAGTTTACAACCTATTCTGGAAAGATAAAATACCCACATAGAAAGAAAACTACAGCAATAACATAAAAAAGTATCTGTTTAAGCCTCTCTAGAATTTCAGAGGAAGGAGAGATCTCTGTGGTTTGAATGGATCTATAAAGGTTAATGAAAGGAGTGGTACTTGACTGAGCCTTAAAAGACCAGGAATATTTAGATAAGCAGAAAAGAGAAGGGAAGGAAATTCTTGGCAGAGAACATAGTATGAGGGGAAGAGAGATCGTGTGTGTGTGTGTGTGTGTGTGTGTGTGTGTGTGTGTTAGGGGGATAGTGAGAGAGAAGACTAGAGAGGCAGTTTGTAGGGGCCTTTGAATGCCAGCCACATCTCTGAGCAGTGAGTCTCACCAAAGAGGAACCTTATCTCATAATGTGTGATCCCTCCAAAGTTAAGCTCATGGAAGGTGGTTATTAATGTCAATTGTTAGCATTATGACTGTACATTAAATAAAAGAAGCCAAAAAGTAGTTCTCCTGAAACACACACACACACACACACACACACACACACACACACACACAAACAAAACCTGGATCTCGTGTATGGATAGATCATGAGAAAAGGTTGGAATGTTCCCACCATATAACAAGTGTTTCCTTCCTTGCCAAGCAGGGAGGGGAAGGAGCAACCTCTATCCCTCTGAATGGAGTAAATATGCAGCTGTCTAGAGACCACAATGCATCCCCTAGGGGAGAAATTACAGGGTGCTGGCGGAAAGAGAGAAGAAAGAGACTGCATGCCTCTGAACCTTTCCTAGGCTGTTTTTGCTAGGGAGCTGAGAGTCAAGGTCACAGTCAGAAATCTCTCAAGCTGCTCTTCATCAGGGCAGGCTGGGATTGCAAAAAACATTCACTTCCCACCTGTCCCCTCCCCCTTCCCTAATACAATAAAGAAGGAGAAAGGCAAGGCAAATCCAACTTGCAGAGGGAAACAATGTCCCTGGGACAAGTCGTACCATCCTACAAAGCAAAGCTAATAATACTACCCTCTTGCGTTTGTAGAACATTTTCCTGTTACAAACCATTTAATAACTCTCATCTCATTTGATCCCTACAAAAACTAAAGAAAGTAGTCATAATTATTAATGATGATAACAGCTACATTTAAAGTAAGGTTCACTAAGAGCTTTATATAACATTATCTTAATTGATCTTCATAACAAAACCCTAGGAAGTAGGTATCATACTACATTATTTATTTTTCCCATTTTACAGATGAAGAAACTGAAACTCAGGTTAGATGACTTAACAAATAAATGGTAGAGATGGGATGCCAACTCAGGTCTTTTAACTCCACATCTAGTCTTCTTGTTTGTGCTGAATCGATAAGAAAGGATAAATAAGGGACACCATGGGGCTGAGGGCATGGCAGAGTCTCTGTCTCAGGGAAGTCTTCACCCCTCATGCCTTTACCATCCCTACTGTGAAACCATTAGTTGGCTGTGTAAGAGAACAGCTACCTCAGCACCAGTTCCAGCATGATGAAGTGGGAGGGAGTTACCCGGCATCTATTGTGCTTTGGATGTCAGCTTCCAAAGAGTCATGGGCTAAAGAGTGGGATAGCTTGTATCCTACCTCTGATCACAAGCCTAGCAAGGGCTCAGGCTTTGGTGCTTTTGAGAGAAATGACTTATAGATCTCAAAACTGTTGGAGGTTTCCGAGGCTCTGCCCCTTCTTCTCCTTCTCAGAAAATGTGAGAGGCTGTTTAGTAGCGAAAAAAGGCTAGGCCTAATCCACCCCCAAGTGAGCCTTTACATAAAATCTTTTACCTCATTTAGATAGAGAGATGGTACTCCTTTGATCAGCCCATGGTAAAGAAAAACAATTTTGGAATATAGCCACAGATGGTTGAGAATGAATGATAGGGAAAGGGAAATCTAAAAATGATATATAAATTTTGTTTTAAAAGGCAGATGAATCCAAGAAGGGGAAAGGGGATTATTACAAGGATTTATTTTTTTTCCTCTTTTTTTAAAAAAAGAAACAAAGTTAAATTAAACTAATACTTTTTAAGAAATGAAACTACAAATCTATGGCTGAAGGATAGAGCTGTCTGCTCATATTCAGAGAAACTACCTGGTGCTTGGTTATGCTTAGGATGTGTATTCTAAGACTGTCAAATAATTTATTTGACATGCTGATTCCACCGGCTAACCTTTTAATGTCCCAGCTGGAACTCTCACTCCGTGCAAAGTGTATAAAAACAAATTCATCATCGTTTCCTCCACACTAGGCCTCCTTTCTGACTTCCCTGTTTCCATAAATTGGACCACAATTCTCCTAGTCACTCTATTAGATACCAATGAATCAAAACTGCAGCATTAGAAAGATTCTTGGGGATCAGTCCAACCCATTCATTCTATAAAAGAGGAAACTGAGACCTAGAGATGCTAAGTGATTCATCCAAGATCATGCAGACAGTAAGTAGCAGAGATAAGACACCAATCTAGGTCTTATGTCTGAAAATCAAGGAGTCAGCTTGGATTCTTCTTACTCAAACCCTTTTCCCGCATCCACATAGCTGCCAAGTCCTGCCAATTCAATGCCCAAACTATATCTCATATTTTTCCCTTTCTTTCTATTCCTGCTGCTACTACATATTTAGCACTATTACAACTTTTCATTTGGATCACACTGTGATCCAATATAAACCAATGAAAGCCCAGTCCTTTGAACATGCATGAAGAACATGCACAATATTCTCTGCCTTTTATCAATCCAACAAGTGGAACTCTGGGCAGTTGATTTCCAGTGAAGTGTGACTAAGGGTTCACGATAAACTATATAAGGATGGAAACTCTTTAGTTTGATTGAGGATCTAAAAGAATGAATGGTTTGTCAGAGGCTGAACCAGAACCGAATGTGTTTATGAAACATTTGAAGTAACAATCTCTCCATTTCTTCCCTGGCAGTTTTTGAGTGAGGAGCACTACTTGCTATGAACTGCTGAGAGGCTACCCCAATCAGCAGCAACATATCCAAGAACAATGGTAGCTCTGCTGCTTTTGCATTTATTCTATCCTAGTCTTAGGTAGGGACAACTAGGTCATGAAGTGGGTAGAGTGTAGACACACTACCTGTGTGACCCTGGGCAAGTTGCTTAACCTTACTTGCCTCAGTTTTCTCAGTTGTAAAATGAACTGGAGAAGGAAATGGCAAACCACTTCAGTATCTCTGCCAAGTAAGCTACAAATGGGGTCACAAAGAATCAGAAATGACTAAAATGCCTCAATAAGTCAGGTAAACATGTATTCAAAATGCAGAACGGATCATGTTATGACTTGGTGAGTTTTGAAAGGTTGTAAAAGCTATCAGAGAGAGGTCTCCTCATCAATGGAAATTGGTAACAGAGATCACTGGAGTCAGTAGCAGTCATAGCTAAGCCTGGTGATGACCTAGTCCTGAGGAGTGACTTCATTAACTCAACTAAATATTGGTCAAGAAACCAAATCTTTTAAAAATCTAGTGCAGCTAAGCAAGGGAGTGACTCCCCAGGCCAGGGATGTAAAGGTACATTTTAGACCCAATTACTCTACATAGGAGGGTCAGCTAGGTGGCACAGTGGAGAGAGTGACAGGTCTGGAGTCAGGAAGACTCATCTTCAAGAGCTGCAATCTGGCCTTAGACACTTACTACCTGTGTGACCCTAGACAAGTCGCTTAACCCTGTTTGACTCCGTTTCCTCATTTATAAAATGATCCAGGGAGGAAAAAGGCAAAATATTCAATATCTTTGCCAAGAAAACCCCAAATAGGATCACAAAGAGTCAGATATGAAGGAAAGACAACACTACATGCATGCCACTGTATCTTTTTGCTTCAAGTTTGAGTCCATTTTTCTCAGGGACACAATGAGAGTGTGCCTTCAGTTTAGAGAAGATGTTTTATACCAACCACATCAAGTGTGAGGTACTTACCCCAGGGACTGACAGTGTGCAAAAGGCATTGTGGACTCAACCTTAAAATAGATGGTATGAAACATTCCCTCTCCTCCAAAGCTAACTGGCCATCTGCCCTCTGTACATAATTGATTCCTAGAGAGAGTGGGCTCAAACTCAGTATTTAGTGCAAAACATCAGTAAATATCTCTTTGCAAAACCTCCTGGTTCAATGCCTTCTCCTAGTTAAGGGGCTTGCATACCTCAATGAAACTGAGCTATGCTGTGGAGGGTTATCCAAGACAGACAGGTCACAGTGGAGAGTTCTGACAAAAGGTGATCCACTGGAGAAGGAAATCACAAACCAGTGTCTTTGCCAAGAAAACTCCATGGACAGTAATAAAATGATAAAAGATATGACACAGGATGAGTCCTTTAGGTCAGAAGGTATCCAATATGCTACTAGGGAAGAGTAGAGGACAATTACAAGTAATTCCAGTACTAATGAAATAGCTGGCCAAAACCAAAAGGAAGATCAGTTGTGGATGTGTCTTATGATGAAAGGAAACGTTTGATGCTCTAAAGGTCAATAGCACATAGAAACCTGGAATGGAAGATCTATGAACCACGGTAAGTTGGTCGTGGTCAAAGAGGAGATGGAAAGATTTACCATCAACATCCTGAGTGTCAGTGAACTTGAATGGATGGGAAGGGGTGAATTTAGTTCAGATGATAACTACATATATAGTACTAGGGGCAAGAATCCCTAAGAAGAAATGGAGCAGCCCTCATAGTTAATAAAAGGATGAGAAAAGTAGTTCTGGGGTATAATCTCAAAAACGATAGAATGATATCTTGTTTGAATCCAAGGCAAATCATTCATCATTACAGTAATACAAGTCTATGCTCCAACCATTGATGCTATAGAGGTCAAAGTTGATCAGTTCTATGAAGACCTACTGAATCTTCTAGAAATAACATTTTTAAAAGTTATCACATTCATCATAGGGAATTGGAATGTTAAATTAAGAAATCAAAATATAATCGAAATAACAGGAAAGTTTGGCTTTGAAATACAAAATAAAGCAGGCATAGGCTAATAGAGCTTTGTCAAAATAATTCACTGGTCATAACAAACACTCTTTCTCAACAATCTAAAAGGTGACAGTACATAAAAACATCAGTAGATAGTCAATACTGAAATGAGATTGATTATATACTTTGCAGCCAAAAGTGGAGAATTTCTATGCAGCCAGTTAAACAAGACCTAAAGTGAACTATGGCTCAGATCATGAGCTTCTTACTACAAAATTCAGAAAGAAAGAAAAACCATCCGACCATAAAGTGTGACCTAAATAACATCTATCATGAGTACGAAGTGGAGGTGATGAATACATTTAAGGGATTAGATCTGGTAGAAAGAGTGCCTGAAGAACTGTGAACATAGGTTCACAATATTATATAGAAGGAAGCAACAACAAATTTATTCTACAGAAAGAGAAAAGCAAATTGGTGTCTGATGAAGCTTTACAAATAGCAGAGGAAAGAAGGAAAGCAAAAGGGAAAGAAAAAAGGAAAAGATACACCTAGCTGAATGCAGAGAATAGCAAGGAGAGATAGGAAGGTTTTCCTGACTAAGCAATGCAAAGAAATAGAAAAAAAACAATAGAATGGGAAAGACAAGAGATCTCTTTAAGAAAATTAGAGATATCATGAGAACACCATGCAAAAATGGGCATGATAAAAGACAAAAATGTAACAGAAGGGATGTAACAGAAGCAGAAGAGATTAAAAAGAGGTGGCAAGAATACAAAAGAACTATATAAAAAAGATCTGAACATCACTGATAATCCCATTGATGTGGTTACTGATCTAGGATTTCATTCTTGGAGAATGAAGTCGAGTGGACCTTAGGAAGCTTTTCTAACAATAAGGCTAGTGGAGGTGACGGAATTCCAGGTGAGCTTGTTAAAATTCTAAAAGATGATACTGTTAAAGGTCTGCATTTGATATGCCAACAAATTTGAAAAGCTCATCAGCGGCCACTGGATTGGAAAAGATAAGTTTGTACGTCAGTTCTAAAGAAGAGCAATGCCAAAGAATGTTCAGATTATGAAACAATTGTGCTTATTTCACACTCCAGCATGGTTATACTTAAGATTCTGCAAGTTAGACTTCAGTGCTATGTGAACCAAGAATTAACAGTAGAGTAGACAACAAAGAGTCAGAGGAAGTAGAGATCAAATTGCCAACATTCACTGGATTATGGAGAAAGCGAGGGAGTTCAGGAAAGACATCTACTTCTGCTTCACTGATTACTCTAAAGCCTTTGACAAAATGTGGCAAGTCCTCAAAGAGATGGGAGTACCAGATCATCTGATTTGTCTCCTGAGGAGCCTGTATGCAGGCCAAGAAGCAACAGTTGGAACTCAACATGGAACAAGTGATTGACTTAAGATTGGAAAAAGAGTATGAGAAGGCTGCGTATTGTCACCTCATTTATTTAATTTATATGCAGAGTACATCATGAGAAATGCCAGGTTGGATGAATCAAAAGCCAGAATTAAGGCTGCTGAGGGAAATACTAACAATTTCAGATATGCATATGATACCACTCTGATGGTAGAAAGTGAAGAAAAATTTAAGTTTCTTGATGAGGATAAAAGAGAACAATGTAAAAGCTGGCTTGAAGCTTAACATCAAATTTTTTTGGCAACTGGTTCCATCACCTTCTGTCAAATAGGAAGAAGAAATGGAAACTGCATCAAATTTTATATTCTTGGGCTCAAAGATCATTGCAGATGGTGGCTGCAACCATGAAATTAAAAGATGCTTGTTCCTTGGTAGGAAAGCTATGGTAAATCTGGACAGCATACCAAAAAGCAAAGACATCACCTTTCTGACAAAGATCCAACATAGTCAAAGCTATGTTTTTTTCCCAGTAATAATGTATGTCTGTGAGAGTTGGACCACAAGGAAAGCTGTGTGCCACAGAATCAATGTTTTCAAACTGTAATGTGGAAAAAACTTTTGAGAATTCCTTGGACATCAAAAAGATCAAATAAATCAAACTTAAAGAAATTAATTCAGACTATTCACTGGAAAGTCAAATATTGAAGCTAAACTTTAAATACTTTGGTAACATAATGAGAAGACAAGACTCATTTAAAAGGCCCTGCTGTTGGGAAAGATTGAAGGCAAAAGGTAAAGGGGATGGCAGAGGATGTGATATGTAGATAGTGTCATGGAAGCAATGAACATGATCTTGGCATACCAAATTGGGAGATGATCAATGGTATAAGAAACCCCAACACCTCAGGAACACTCCTAGAACCTTGAGAGAGAAGTAGTCAGTCACTATTTGGGGACTCAGCCTGAGAGTTCAAGTGAGAATTGATTAAGAATAGGGACCCAGAGGCCATACTACAATAGGATCATAGGGTCATATATCTGTAGTTAGAAGGAACCTGAGAGGTCATTTAGTTAAATTATCTCTAGTCTCATAGAGGGGAAAACTGAGGCCCAGAGTCATTAGGTAACTTGGTCAAGTTCACAAGTTCATGGTAGTAATTATAATAATAGTAATCTCATTCCTTCACATATTCTATGTTCCATCCAGTCAGTCCCTATGTCTTTTGCATATGTCATTCCCCATGTCTGAGTTAGACTTTCCATCTTCTCTAACCCCTACATATATTACAGTCCCTTAATCCCTTTCTTCAAAGTCAAATTCTCATGTTACTCTCTCCATTAAAGACTTCTGAGATTCTCTTCCCCTTTCTCTCCTTAAATTTCTCATAGTACTTTGCTTGTCTCTCCTTTGTCCATATCCTATTCTGTATTATATTATACTTACTTATATATATGTAACATTTTCTATTATATATTGATAGGTAGCATTGTGTAGTAGATAGAGGGTCAGTCTTAGACTCAGGAAGACTTGAACATAAGCCCTACTTCTGATACATGCTAGCTATATGACTATGGGCAAAACACAATCTCTTACTCCTATAAACAACTCTTTAAAATTTCACATTATAGACAGATTATTGATCTGAATGGGTGAATGCACTTTTTATATGCAGGAGTTCCTCACACCTATGACATCATAGGCACATACCCTCAAAAGTTACATTCTCTATAACTTAAGGATATGGAGCCATGTCAATTTTCATCTCCATTTTCATAGGAAGTCAGCTAGGTGGTACAGTGGCTAGAGTGCTGGACCTGGTATGAAGAAGTTCTGGGTTCAAATCAGGACTCAGACACTTACTAATTGTGTGATCCTGAGTAAGTTACTTAATCTCTGCCTGCCTCAGTTTCCTCAACTGTAAAATAGGAACAATATTAACATCTACTTCACAGGGCTGAATGAAGTAATATGGATAAACAGTTTATCACAGTGCCTGGCACATAGTAGGCATCTAATAAATGGTTTTTTCCCATTCTCTTTCTCTCTTTGACATCTAGCACAGTCCCCTACACATGATAAGATAGCATACTCTTATTTCATTGGTATGAGGATGCTTTCCATTGACTCCAATGTCTCTAACTTAGTAGATAAGTCTTAGAGTTGCCTGGGGCTCAGACAAATTAACTGAAGCACAGCTAGTAAAGGTCAGAGGCAGACTTTTAATTAGTCTATTTTTGACTCCAAGTCCAATGTTTTATCTATTATGTCTCACAAACAATATGTACTTCATAAATGTACTTCTTGAATTGAACTGAGTTCAAGTTCTAGCTCTGACATTTCTGAACTTTGTGACCTTGGATAGGTCGCTTCCTCTCTGGGGCCTGTTTTTTCATTTATAAAAAGAGTGGGTTGGACAACACAATCGTTCCTTTCCCACTGTGAAGGTGGGTGAGCCTATGAGTCTATGTTGACATTTTTCCTTTGCTTCATCTCCACTGAAAAAGACTATGAGGCACTCTAGGAATACAATGAAGCCAATCTGCATGCTCAAAATTTTCCATATGATGAATAAGCTCATTTGGTTAGAGGATGGTGCTAATGATGTCAAGATCACAGGTATGAGACTATATCCCTAAACTAGGTCAGGTTTCTCACAACACTATCCCAATGGGGAGTAGGCAAGAACATGTGACAGCTAAGTGAAAACTCTGTCCCCATAGCCAGAAAGGAAAATATCAAAGAAAACTTCTGATTTGTCACTGTTGTGGTGTCATCTTCAGATACTAGACTTGTTACATTTCTAACCCCACAAGTGAGATCAGGGAATAAGACCAGCTCAGTCATTATTCAGCAAACTTTCTTCTAAAGCACTAGGTAAGATTAACGTAAATTGTGCTTATCAGGAAAGAAGAAGTGATGGCCTAAAAGTTTAACGAGTAGGGGTGGGGGCTTCTTAATACTTCCAGCTAACTTGGCATAAGAAATAGGTTTCATTACTCAAATTTTGCTGACTTTTCACTTAAAATAATCAAGGACAAAAAAAAACCCTTAATGTGATGTTTTATTCTTTTATGCTAGGCAAAAAATTGAGTCCATATCTCTCTCACCACATGACAAAATTAGAGATCTCTCCAATTAGGCATTTCTTCTAATCCAGTTTGTGTGGTTCCTTTAATGTATAGTCAGTCTGATGATATGTATCTTGGATAGATACACACACACACATATAAATATTCATGTGCGTATACACATGTATCTTTATCTATATCTATGGATATTTGTCGTTCAGTTATTCAGTCACGTCTGAATCTTCATGATCCCATGGGCCATACTGTCCATAGGGTTTTCTTGGTAACAATACTGGAGCAGTTTGCCATTTCCTCCTCGAATGACTTAAGGCAAACAAAGATTATATGACTTGCCCGGGGTCTCATAGCTAGTAAGTGTCTGAACTCAGGTCTTGCTGACTCCAGGCCTAGCACCCTCTCCACTAAGACACCTAGTTGCTTCCTAGGCAAACAGATGTTAAGTGATTTGCCCAAGGTCAAACAACTAATGAATGTCTGAGACTGGATTTGAACTCAAGTCTTCTTGACTCCAGGCCCAAGACTCTCTCCACTGAGCCTTCTAGCTGCTTCTATCTACAGATATAGATGTCTGCATATCTGTATCATCTATGTCTATCTATCTTTGTCCCAGGAGGTAAAGCACAAACCAAGCACAAAAGGGGAAAAAATTCTCTCTAAACACAACTCAAGGAGGTTAGTAGGCAGGTAACTAAAGAGATTAGTAGAAATACAGTGCATTTTAATCCCAGCTCCAAGTGATAGAGTGTGGTAGAATATGGACCAGATTCCATCCACTAGTTCTTTTCCTCCCTTGAACATATCATAAATGTCCCCCTCTGACCACAGCTGAAGTTCACTGCAGACAGGGTCAGACAATCATTAAGAGGGATGAGTTAGAGATTAGGGATGCTACATACAATGCCACATTCATTTTCTGCTTCATTTATTACCTTTTTGAAATCCCCACACCTTTGATATTCACACAGCATCATGTCAAAGAAAATTGGGATTGTGGCTTTCCGGAGTTCAACTTCAGGAATGAGTGTCATTTCTAGAATTGGTCCAACCATCCCAGGAATAAAGCAGATTTTGTTCTGCCCTGAAAGAGAAGAGGTATATATGCATGTTAAATTTAAACGAGACCCCCTCAAACATGGCATGGGAGAGAATAGAAGAAATGAAGATAAACAAGATAGATATGTGCAATTAGTCATCCTTGAACAAATTAAAAACAGAGTACATTAATATAGCTTATGCAATGGGATACTTGGAGTTATGTCTTTGCATTATAAGGAAGATTTACCATTGGGGAAAAAAACAGCCATGCAAACTGGAGAGCTGCATTACGTAGAAAAAAATTGCATACATCAAAAAATTCAGCAGTAAAATTGTATTCGTATGCTAATACAGAAGATGCTGGCAAGTGTAACTGATGCAGAAACATTCTGTTTGACTTCAGTGGTACCCTAGTCAAAGAATGACATGCCTAATACTCCCTATTATAAACTCCAGGAAAAATCATGCATCTCTGATTGGTGAGGGCAAGGTCCATTTTTTCTTTAGATAACAAAATTGAGAGGCAAAGTTGCATAGAGAACAGAGGGTAAGACTCAGCGTTGGAAATACCTGCTTTCAATTTTTTCTCTGAATCTTACTAGCTGTGTCACCTGGAGTGAGTCACTTAAACTCTGCTTCAGGCAATTTACTAGGTCTTACCTACTAGGCAGAGATGAGTTGTGCTCTGCTTTGCACACCAGTGGAAGGAGCTTTTTTTCCTTTCTTTTCCAAGGAGAGTAACTCTAGAAAGTGTCCAAAGAAGCAGGTTTATGAATGGAATCAAATCCATATCATGTGAGGATCAATGGAAAGAACTAGGGATGTTTAGAGTGAAGAAAAGATTCAGAAGAACATGACAGCTGTGTGCAAGCATTTAACATCACATGGAAGAGGGATTAGACTTGTTCTTTTTGGCCCCATGAGGGCAGAGTTAGAAGGAAAATGGCTAACAGGGAATGAATAACCAAAATAAAGAGGGAGTTAGCAGTGGCTAGCATTTATGTAACATTTTACATTTTGTAAAGCATTTTAACTATATCATTTTACTTGACAACCACAGCCTTGTGAGGTAGGTACTATTATTATTCCCTCTTACAGATGAAATAATAGCAACTGAGAGAGAGAATTTGCCAAAAGTCACATGTCAAAAAAGCTACCAAGTATCTAAGGCAGCATTTGAACTCAGGTCTTTCTGATTCCAAATCCAGCACTCTACTATCTAGTTGCCCTTGATGAATTCAATTCAATTGGCCTCTATGATCTATAGACTTGAGCAGTAAAAGAACTGGCAAGTATGATTTTTGAGTCACTACTAGTATCCCTTGAAAGACTGTGGAAAATGGGAAAAGTACCACAGAGAGCTGGAGGAAGTCAAATGTCCCAATTTTCAAAAGAGGGGAAAGAATTAAGCCTGCAAATTATTGGCCAATAGATTTTATTAGGAAAATTCTAAAATCATTAAGGAAAGAGATGGCTGGCAAACATCTAGAAAAGGAAGAGGTATTTCCAAAGAGCCAATAGGACAATGATGATGAGGTCATGCCAGACTCATCTTCATTCCTTTTCTCAGTTACTAAACCGGAAGTTGAGAGGAATACTGTAGAGAGTTTACCTAGATTTTAGAAAAGCAATTGATATAATATTTAATACTATTCTTGTGAAAAAGATGGGAGATTGTATGAAACTATACTACAATTAGATTCAGAACTATCTAGAATATCTAAATAGTGTAAGTTAATGGTTCAATATCAGCATAGTCAAAGGTCTCTCATGGAATATTCCTAGGATAGGGAGAAAAACATAGTAGGAACAATAAATATAAATGCTAGCTGTTATTATATTAGGATTTTATAGTTAAGGAAACTTGAGACAAATAAAGATTAAATGAATCAATTGATAAACATTTATTTAGCATGTACTATGTGTCAAGTATTGTGCTAAGTGCTAGACTACAAAAAGAGGCAAAGACAATCCCTGCCCTCAAGGAGTTTACAATCATGATCTAGATTACGTGACTTGCCCAGGGTCATGCAGCTAAAGGGTATCTGAGGCCAGATCTGAACTCTGTTCTCCCTCTTATGAATAATTGGCTTGCCCTCCAAACCAACATTTCTCTCTCCCAGACTGAATGTTTCCTTTGACTGAGGAATCTAAAAGTGCATATTATAAGTGCTTAATTAAAAACAAAAGTCTGATGAATTAAATTAAATTGAATAAACTTGTTCTAGATGTAGATACTACTTCCTTGGGAAGTAATTTTGGTATAAATATATTGCTCATGGAAAAAAAGTAGAAGGGTAGAGAAGATAAGCTTCTCCTCTCTTCTATATTGGTAAGATTAATTTAATATACTTAACATTTAAGTGCCTAGGAACAAGGCAGTGTGAAGGAATATCAACAGAACAAGTGATAATTACATAGTACTTTGTACACCTTGCCTCACTGGAGACTCGCCACAACCACATTGAGCCCAGATACTGACGTAGATACTACAAGTATCATTATGTGCATTTTACAGATGAGAAAAATGATGCTCAACAAAATTAAATGCTTTGCTCATCATCACCCAACTAGTAAGTGCCAGAAGTGGAATTTTAACCTGTATCTTCTCGACTCAAGTCCAAACCATCTATTTACTATAAGATATAACCTGAGAACATGTACTTTAGGTCTTGAAACAGAGGCCAAATGATCATTTTTCAGGCAGGCTGAGATGTTTGTCATTAGGCCAGCCACACTGAGACCAAGAGTGCTCATCATGTACCATTCATCGGCAATGCTACAACTCTGAAAGGACAACCAGGTTCCAACAGGGCCATCTAAAGTGCTCTGACGTCATTGATCTGAAGGGGAAAGGGGCTTTTGAGGACATTTAGTCCAACCCCTTTATTTTACATGTGAGAAAACTGAAGTCCAGGGATGTCAAGTGACCTACCCAAGATCACGTAGGTGGAAATCCCCCAAGTTAAGATTTGAACCCAAGTCTTCTCAATGCAGTCAATGCCCTTTCCTCTCCCTGAATGTCAATATACCCTTTGATGATGCAGTGAACAGAAGGGGATCAGACAAAGCCAAAAGGTTGATTACCATCAGGTAACATAGAGGCAGGAGGCAAATCTAAGGTCTTCTCAAGAGGAAGTAAGAGTATGGTATGCATTCTTTTGCATACTATGCATGAAGTAGGTATGCAAATGAGTTTGAACTCATAGAAAAGTTGCTCTTCCCAACCTGACTTATTAAGCACAGCAGCCATGCCAACATTATTCTGAGTACCAGCATTTGGGGCTCCATTTGTCTTCCTCCACCTTCCGCACAAGCTTTAGTTGTGGACAACCCTGTACTGCAAGAAGCTGAGTTTGGATGACAGAAGGTAGAGGAAGGCCATTCAGGATTCAGGGAGGGGTTGGAGCAGAGGATTCCAGAGGTTGGCTTCCTACTCTGATTCATGACTATGTTCACTAGAAATTGGGCACTAAGAAAACTGTTGCCAGGAAAAAGACACAAAAAGAAACATAAGGAAATTATAAGCAGCAGCCATGGGGCAGGGTTGGAGAAGGCCATGCTGGGAATGAGGGGACATTGGGAGCCAGCAGCAATCTTGTGTTTGCGAGCCTCCCTCAGCAGCATCTTGGCTAATCCACTCATCTGTAGCATTGTAGGAGTAAATTTGCCACAAGGTTCTCTTCCTCAAATTTCAGTCACAGAAGAGAAGCTTCTGCTACTGGGCCACAGCCCCTCCTGTCTTCTTGGTTCAGTCCTAAGCCTTGCAGGTAGTCCGTCTCACGTGCTTCTTGGTTCCCAGCTGGCATGCGCCACACAGGCAGCTTCCACAACCTTTCTCTAAATAAACTGAGCATTCAGAGTTTTTGTGTGGGCAGGATTGTTTTTCTTTTTTGGGGGGGCTGGGGTGTGGGTGTGGGGTAAAGGCTACTGTTGTGCAGGCTGCTTGCTGCCTGAAGAAGTATTTTCAGATGAAAACTGAGAATATGAAAAGGAATGAAGGTGATTCTTGAGATTCTGAAGTTCAGACTAAACTAAATTCTAGAACAAATTCTCAGAACTAAAAAAAAAGTTGGCAAGACATAAGTGTTAGATGACTAAATTATAGATGCTACTCTAATAATGTCTTCAGCCAGTAAGAGTCAAATAGAAGGAGTAAAGTGAAGGATAAGAGCTCTTTTTGAGGTTATCAGTTTCTTTTTGATTCCACTTCAGGCTCAAATCTTCACCAGGGCTTAGGAAGAAAATCTTGCTTTTTGTGTGGTTCATAATAATTACTAATCTCTATTTTTTCCCACACTCCCTCAGGATAATTTAATCAAACCATGGTAGGGTTTTAAAATTTAAAATCAAGTGGATGAATAGCTAGATTGTAAATGAGAAGAGGTTAGATATTCAGTGAGCTTTATGGTCCAGGAATAGGAAAATAGTGAATATGATAAAAGTCTTTAGAAAACTCAAGGCCTTCAGGTATGATAAGGATTTATTTAATTTGGTCCAAAACAACAAGGGGAAATGACAGAAACCTGTGACACCTCTGACTTGTTTTCCCTAGCAATCTACTTAAAGGGAAGTTTTGGAAATGGGAGAAAAGGAAGACAGAAAGAGATAACAATCCTTTAACCAGCATGTAATTTTAATATCCCTAGAGACTGTCTGAAATGTAATTGTCTTAATTTACATCCAAATGAGATTGAAGCATTCAGTAGATGCAAAATTTATATACATGTAAATACATGCCCATGCAATTGTAAATACTCTGGATAAAAAGATGTTTAGGGTTAATGGAATACAGGCAAATCTGGCAAAGGACAGGTCTTCGGATGATATACCTGCTGCAATATTGAAAGGAAAGTGAAGGAAAGGATGGGGGGAGGGGTCTTTTTGATTCAGTGGAACTGAATCTCATTAGGGACAGAAGCATTATGTTGGGGAAAAGCTTTTAAAGTTGAAGTGCCAATATGCTGTCAAGATAAAAACTCATCTCAAGTAACACAGTCCTTTGTAATGGTGGCAGTATTGAGTGCTCCAGGAATAAGTTTAGACATGTGGGTGGGGAGTTATGTCCTGTATTCCAGAAGCTTCTCTGGAGCCCACTTTTGAATTTGTTCAACAGAAGTAGCTAGATTCATCTATACTCATCTCATAGGCATATGGTAAAATTTAATGGGGAGAGTTCAGGGTTTTTTCAAAGGGTTTGCTGATACATCACTATAGATTTAGGTGAAAAGAAATGTGGGGAAATCATACACCCCTAGGTGGCAGTTGAGGCAATAGGAAGTATAATCTTGGATGGGTCATGCTAAGTCACTGTTTCCTTGTCTACAGACGGTCAACAAGCATTTATTATGCACCTACTATGTGCCGGCCATAATGTGAAATGCTGGGGATACAGAGAAAGGAAAAAAGATAAATCTCTGCTCTCAAGAAGTGTACAGTCTAATAAAGGGATTGAACCAGGTAAACACTAAAGTTTCAACTCACTGAAATTTTGCAAAAACCAGTCCTGAGTAATTCAGAATGTTCCCTGAAAACTAAAGATGTCCTAACCTCTACTGCATTTGGTCTTCCATGTATCTATTTAGCAAACTGCAGCTAATAAACACGGAAGATCTAGGAAACCAAGGAGTAAGGTTTAGAAAGGTTAAGTAACGCAGGTAGAGACAGGCAAGCAGGCAGCATCCATCCAGAATTCAGTTCATGAGAGAGCAAGAATGCCTGTTAGCACATCACCTTTGAGGGTAAATGATATTCCTAGATAGATATGTTGGGGTGGAGCTCTGGCTTTATGGGATGGATTTCCATAAAGGCTAGCTCCTGTTCCTCTCTCATCACCACAGATGGTAAGAAAGGTAGCCCTGTCAAACTGGGGAGAAAAAATGGAGGGGCAACAAAGAAGGCTATATTCTGGATCATACAAAAGTTCTCCCTTCTCCCCCGCCTCCCCAGGAAACCAACTACAGACCAATCATAGCATTACGAATCTGATGTTGGCCCATCTAGTCCAATTTCCTCATTTTACTGAAGAAGAAACTGAAACCCAGGGATGCTCCATGACTTTTCCAATATCACATAAGTGATGCCAGAAGTAGTGTTGCTGCCCTAGTACTCTGACTCCAAATCCAGTGCTTTTTCCATTCTATCAAAGCTGCTTCTCATGTAAAGAGCTAAGTTTCATTTGGACCTTTTTGTCAGGATTTGACTAAGATTAATTTTACTTATGTCCTAATTTAACAAACTTTCCTTAGAGATATTCATAAATACCCAAACGGGTTGAAGTTAATATTTTTATACCCATCCACATAACCAAAATTAAAGGAAAACCTGCCAAAAACCATTACAGTTATATAAAATCTTTTGTGTACAGAACAAATACAAATAATAGCATATGGGAAGCAGCAAGATACAGAGATAGATGAAAAAACAAAAGAAAACAAAATAATGTAGATTCCAATTTTCACAATGGCCCAGTGAAGTTGGAATGGTATAAACCTGTACAGATAAGTTTTCTGAAGGCTTATGTTTCAATAAGGGAATTCCCTATCTAGAGTATTTTGGGGAAGAATTTTCCCCATACCTCTTTTTATGGTAAAGGGCTAGTACAAGAGAAATAAGTTCTTACATAACAGGCTGTGGGTGGAAATAAGGTAGAGCTAGAGGCATGCAATTTTGGCATTTGGGGAAGCCAGCAAAACAACTTTTAAAGAAAAATTCAGCTGAGAATTTAGAGCCCTCAGAGAAAGACCTCAGATCTCAGACCCAAGACCCACTGAGGAGAGAAAGAATATTTTAGGATCATAAATCTAGAGTTAGAAGGTAACTGAAAGATCATCTAACACTATAATTTTGTGGGATAAGGAAACTGAAACACAGAGATATTTTTTAGTGACTTGCCCAAGGTCACATAGGTCATGATAAAATCATGATTTGACCACAGACTCTAGGGCCTCAGATACCAGTGTACTTGCCCTTTGTTTCATAATGCTTCTCAAAAGATACTAGGACACTATGCTGACACTGGTGAATAGGCAATTTGATCAGGAGGAAATAGAGTGGAGCTGAACTCATCTACAGGGTGGACACAGCAGGTCAGGAAGAAGAAGCACTGACACCTGGTATTCCATTCTAATTAATTATTCTTGCTCATCAAATGCTAAGTTCAGTTATTTCTATCTATAAGTGGGGAAGTACTTCTAAATTTCGGCCCTCTGGGACAAAGTTCTTACTGCTCAACTCCAGTTATGGCTCTAGAGAGAAATAATCAGGAGATAAGTTTAGCTATGAAAAAGGGTCTAGGAAAGTCAACCCCAGAAAATTCTCTAAAGATAGGGAAGAGTAGGCACTCTGGGTATGAGCTGGTAGACATGATCCAGAGTCAGCAAGAATGGCATTGCTGAGTAGTCCTGAGCTCTCATCCCAGGGCAGAATACTTTTTGCTCTCTGTTGCTTCTTCAACTCTTTGCAGTGCAGTAACAGTCCTGGGCTCTCAGCCAGAAAGAAGTCAAAAGCATACAGGTAAATCCTGTCCCTGATTAAGGCAGAAGAGGCAGAGATCCTAGGATAATCTCACAAGTTGAATCATAACAAAAAAGGGCCTCTTCACGTTTACAGAGCCCTCTCCTTAAATCTGAAAGGTTGTAATATTGGGCAAGTCTACAACACATCTGCAAAACGAACTGCCAATCTGTACATATAACTTGGAAGCTAGTTGCCCACACATGCTGTTTTGTGAAAGGACAGCAACCTTGTCCTCTTCCCCTTATTCCCAACTTTGTACAGCCCTTTGGGGCTGAATCCTGGAGTTGTTCCACAGCTGCACATCCCTCCCTCTTTCATTCACTGTACAATCAGACTTTTATTAAGAGCACTGTGCTTACAGTAATAAACGGTTATTTCTAGCTCCCGACACTGAAACCCCCATCTCTCGCATAACAGATGGTCTTCAAGGAGGAGTTTGGCATCTGCAGATGTGTTTATCTCAACGTGCGTGTTTACTCACCAAGCTTATACCACATATCACGGATGGCAAAGCCAATTAACCGCCTCATGTCCCCATATCTAGGAAGAGGGAAAACATCAACATTATTGACAGTCTCTGGGAGTTAAATAAAATATCATATTTAGTAAATCTGAAAGTCAGCTTACTTATTCAGGATCTTATTGTACTTGGCATGAGAGAACTGCTCCAGCTGCAGGGAATCCTGGGTGATAAAAGCCACTGCCAGATGAAAATAGTTGTTCCACAGCTGTAAATTAAATAATAGGAAACAGTCATGGTGTGGGACTGAAAATGGGAAGTCATATTAAACTCTGGGTAATGGTGAATAATTTATGAAGATGGCAGAAAATACCAGCACAGCCAGCATAATTGTGCATTATGCAATCTTCCAAGCAGCTCCTACCCGGAAATTAGTATTGAGGCTGAAGTGATGGCAATGGAATGGGGTTTTTATATGCACTGACCTAGGTTCTCACTTGTAACAAGGCAAGAAGATAAGTGAAAGGAATTACAGAATGAGAGAGTCAGAAGGAACTTCAGAGGCAACCTAAGTCTAACCCATACCTGAACAAGGAATCCCTCTACAGAAATCCTGGCAATAGATTTTTCAGCGGCACGGTATTTGTCGTAATGGGATTTGATCTATGTTGGGCACTTTTCTTCTGGAGGGACAGACATTCCATGGATCCACCAAATGATCAACAGGTTAATCCATCAATCAATCAAAAAAAAAAACCACAGCATTTATTAAAAACTTACCATGTGCCAGGCACTGCACTAGGCACTGGGGATTCAAAGAAAGGTACAAAACAGTCCCTACCCTCAAATAGCTTAATGTCGAGACAATTTGCAAATAACTAGGTACACACAAGATATATACAGAATAGTTTGGGCATATTCTCAGAGGGAAAGGTGGGATAGAGATGAGAAAGGCCTTCTGCAGAAAGTGGAATTTGAGTTGAGACTTGAAGGAAGCAAGTACACTCGAACCAGAGACTGTAGCTTTGTGTTCATGCCAAGCACTATGCTAAGATACAAAGAAAAAAATCAAAGTGTCTGTCCTCTGGCAGAGATGGTTGTCTATCCTCAGAGTAGGCAACATGGGAGATAGCATGGTATGGTAGAAAAAGCATTGGCTCTGGCTTTAGAAGATTTGGGTTCATAATCCACCTCTGACACTACTATGTGACCTTGAACCAAACACTAAACTTTGAAATGACTCAGTTTTCTCATCTGTAAAGTGAGGAGAGGATTGGACTAGATGACCTCTGAGGTCCCTATTAGCTCTAATTCAGAGATCCTATAATTCTATGCCTAAATAAAAATATCTATAAAATAAATGTGAGATGATTTTATTGAATACACATACATATATCTGGGGGAAGAGGTTGAGATCAGGAAAGGTTTCCTATAACAGGTGATGTTTGAATTGAGCTTTGATGGAACCTAAAAATTCTAAGAGGCAGAGGTGAAGGTGGGGTATACTCCAAACTTGAGGGACAACCTAAGAAAAGACACAGAGATGGGAGATGGAGTGTTATTGGGGGTCACTTCTAAAGGGCATTTAAGAATTCTAAACAAAGGAGTTTGGCATATATTATTTTCTCCCTATCTGGGAACAGAATCCAGGCATTTGGCCAAACAGCTGTGGGGTAAGTTATAGCATTATATGTTTAAAGCTGAAAGAGACTTTAGAGATCATTGAACACCTGCTACATAAGAGGAAACTGAGGCACAGTGAAGTGAAATGACTGGTCCAGAATTCTCCCTACTGCTAAGATTCTGAGGAGGAATTTGAACCCAAGTCTTCCTTATTCCAAGTCCAGGGATCCACCTACTTTACCACATTGCTTCTTGGTAAGGGTAATTGAAAAGGCATCTCTGTTTTTATGTGCACTGACCTAGTATTGTATAAAGGACATATGAAGAAAGAAACTATCTGCATCCAGAGAAAGAACTGACAAATAATAGTATGTACAGAATAATTTTTTATATATTTTTATGTATGTATGTATATGTACATGTGAATGTGTGTGTATTTATATACACTTATTGTGTCTAATGGTGGCTATCTCTAGGGTTGAGGAAGGGGGAGAAAAGGAAAAAAAAGGAAAAAAATGAATTAACATGAAAACTTAGAATAGCAAGTTATACACAGTAGATTTTCAATTTCATATACAATCATAGTTTTATTATACTGTTATAGAAATGCTTGTTTTATTCTATAAATTAAAAATAAAATTTCAAAATAAGCATTGTTGCCCCCACATATAGTTTACATGCTGGAAAGCATATGTGGCTTATACATCTTTTTTTTTTTTTAGCTTTTAAAATATTTTTCTCAATTACATGTCAAGATAATTTTTAGCATTCATTTTTTATGAGATTTTGAATTTCAAATTTCTTTTTTCTCTCTCCCTCCCTCTCCCCAACTCTTCCTAAAATGGTAGGCAATTTGATAGAGGTTATAATGTGTTATCATATTTCCATATCAGTCACAGTTGTAAAAGAAACAGATAAAAAAGGAAAAAAAGAAACATGAAAAAGAATAAGTGAAAAAAGGTATGCTTCCATCTGTATTCAGAGTCCATCAGTTCTTTACCTGGATGTGGATAGCATTTTCCTTCGTGAATCCTTTGGACTTGCCTTGGATCATTGTTTTGCTGAGAAGAGCTGAATCATTCATAGTTGATCATCACACAATATTCTTGATAATGTGTACAGTATTTTCCTGGTTCTGCTCGTTTTGCTTTGTGTCAGTTTATACAAGTCTTTCCAGGTTTTTTCTCCCTGAAATCTGCCTGTTCATCATTTCTTACTGTGCAATAGTATTCCCTGACATTTACGTACCACAGCTTATCCAGCCATTCCCCAATTGATGGGCATCCCTTCAATTTCCAATATTTTGCCACCACAGGAAAGGGCTGCTACAAATGTTTTTCCACATGTAGTTTCTTTTCCCTTTTTTATGATCTCTTTGGGATACAGACTTAGGAGTGGTATTGCTGGATCCAAGATACGCACAGTTTAGTTGCCCTTTGGGCATAGTTCCAAATTGCTCTACAGAATGGTTGGATCAGTTCACAACTCCATCAGCAGTGCATCAGTGTTCCAATTTTCCCACATCCTCTCCAACATTTATAACTTTCTCTTTTTTATCATATTTGCCAATAAGGTAGGGAGAGATATGCCTCAGAATTGTTTTAATTTGCAATTTTATAATCGAAAGAGATTTAGAGCACTTCTTCATATGACTATAGACAGCTTTGGTGTTTTCCTTTGAAAACTGTCTGCTCATATCCTTTGACCATTTATCAATTGGGAAATGGTTTGTATTCTTATAAATTTAGGTCAGTTTTCTATATATTTGAGAAATGAGGCTGTTATCAAAGACACTTGCTGTTAAGATTGTTCCCTATCTTTCCTTTTAATCTTGATTACATTGGTTTTGTTTGAGCAAAAGCTTTATTAATTTAACATAATCAAAATTATCAATTTTACATTTCATAATGCTCTCTTGTTTGGTGATTAAACTGTAACTCATTTAACTACTCCTTTAAGACTTTGGATGCTATATCAATCAGTACCTACATGTTTAGTATTGTCTATGGTACCTTTTAATTTCCTTCTTTACCTCTTTTAATTAGGTCTATTTTTACTTTTACTTTGTCTGAGATCAGAATTCTACCCCTGCTTTTTTTTTTACTTCAGCAGAAGCATAATAGATTCTCCATCCTCTTACCTTTAATCTGTGTGTGTCTCTCTGCTTCATGTGTTCTTGTAAATAGCATATTATAAGATTGATTATGGCTTTTCTTTTACATTTTCTTCTATTTTTCATTCTTTTGAATTTTTTTGATTCTTGATGTTTTGTAGCATCATCAGATTCCACATGCCCAGTTCTAACTTTTAAGGAGTTGTTTTACTTTGTTAGCTTTTTTATCTCCTTTTCCATTTAGCCAGTTGTAATTTTTAAGGAGTTGTTTTCTTCAGTTGAATTTTTGTATCTCCTTTTCCATTTGGCCAATTCTATTTTTTAAGCAACTCCCCCCTCCCAGTCTGTTGACTCTTTTTTCATACTTCTCTCACATCACTCTTATTTTTTTTTCTTCTACATCTTTTATATGGTGTTTAAACTCCTTTTTGAGCTTTTCTGTGAATTCTTCTTGGGTTTGAGACTACTTCCTGCTCTTCTTTATGGTTTTGTCCATAGGTATTTGACATTGTTGTCCTCTTCTTAATTTGTATTTTGGTCTCCCCTGTCCCCATAATAACTTTTCATGGTCAGATTCTTTTGTTGTATTTTTTTAATCTTTGTTTTGACCTTTCTTCTTTCAGGTAATTTGAGCTCTCCTCCTGGGGTAGAAGGGATACTATCTATATCAGGCTTCTTGTTCCAGGGGCTATACACCCTGGCTGTTTACCTGGTACTACAGTAATGTTGCCCTGGGGCCCACGTGGAACCTTCATGTCTGGTGCTGCACTAAGGGGATGGTGTGAGGGTGACTGGCACTACTGGACACTGTAGGGGTCTGGTAGCTTACCAAATGGTGTCCTAGTGCTCATATCTGGCATGTTCTGCATCTGGAGGATGTTTCTACATTTGCCTGGGCATACACTGAAGCATGAGGACTATGCTGAAGCATATGGTAGGGGCTTGGTGCTGGTGGCTTCCAGTTTGCTTAGGTACTCATAGAGTTGGCATCGATCTGTTTGCCTATGGCTAGGTTGAAGCACCTGTGGTCTAGCCACTGACATTTTTTCAGGGTTATGCTGAAACACGTAGTGGTTCTTGTCTGACCTATACTGAAGCACCTGAGGGGTCCTAATGTTGGTGTTTGCCTGTTCTACCACACGGGGGATCAGGATCTCTCACTGGTTTGGTGATGTGGGGCTTGCTGCTGGCTTGCTGGGACACTTTCTGTCCTGGAGCATGTTCCCCTTTTACCAAAGTGAGATAGACTTTTCTTAGCAATCCTCTAAGTTTCTTGGGCTAAAAGATTGTTTCATCCCATTGTTTCGCTGGCTCTGCTGTTCTAGGATTTGTTTAAAGGCATTATTTTATGTTTTTTTTGGAGGTGAATATGGGAGAGTTATGGAGATTTACTGCTTCCTTGCCATCTTGGTTCCATTCAGCTAGTCCACACTTCTGAGTGAAAAGTCCCCAGTTCAACATGCTCATTCCTTTGCTGTTTTATGTCCAAGATTCCCAGGCCAAGACCTTTGTTGGAATGCTCGAAATAAAAGGAACCTTAGGGTATATCTAGTCTAGGACCCTTATAGGGGCCTCTGAACCCTTTACTCTTTCCAAGCCCATTCAAAATATTGGAAGAAAACTGTACAGTAATCTGAACCTCCTGTGGGGCAGAAAATGCCAGGTCTCAACATGGAGTAAATACAGAGCAAAGTGTCCAAATGGTTTTGAGTGATTTTAAGATTTCTTCCAATTTTCATTTTCTCTTCAATTAATCAATTATCCCTCCCCCCACAAAAAAAGAGAAAACCAGAAAAAAACTCAGTTTCCTTAGTAACCCCCCAACCTACCAGGTCCTAATCCAAACATATAGCTTTGTGTGGGAGCCCTGGTCTTTCTATTCAGATGCTTGTTTTTTCCAGGTCACAGCAGGTCAGATTAATCTCTTGAAGCACCAGCCGAATAGCAGGGTCTACATGGCCTTAAATTTAAAATGTGTTTCCTTGGTCTTAAATTTAAAATGTGTTCCCACTGTTTGACTAAGCTGAGGGATCACACACCCTCACACTGAGATTCAGGAGATGGAAAAACAAGCCAGTGGAAGAAGGAAATCACATGCGTGCTCCATGAAAAGAATTGGTGTTTGTTTTTGCATGAGAAAACTCAGATTTCAAGGTGGCTACGCAGGAGAAGCCAAGCACAATAGGTAAAATACTAATCCTGAAAATAAATCCAGGCCAGCCCAGTGAGGCATCTGTTCCATTGCTGTCCTATTAAAAATCCTATTATAACCATGGGCTTCAGTCAAGCTGGTGTTTTTCCTATAGGGCATCTTTTACTTTTAAGTTTCCTTCTTGATATTCCTATTGACCTTTACCTGAGAACCCTTCAAAGATAGCAAGAACCTGTCCATCTATACATCAAATCAATTTTCATTGATACCTTTCATTTTTACATCACTCATATTTTCCACTGTATCTCTTCCTTCCCTCCACCCTCCCAGAGAGCTATCCCTTAAAACGAAGAATAAAAAATGGAGAGAAAAAACATTCAGCAAAACTGACCAATATAGTGACAAAATCTAGTATTATGTGCAGTGCTCCACACCCACAGTCTCCCACCTCTGCAAAGAAGTAGAGGGAGGTATCTTCTCAAATCTCTTCTTTGAGGTCAAGCCTGAAATAGAGCAGTTGAGACTCCAAAGACTAGTCATTTAGTGACACAGGAAAACTGCACGGAACAGGTTACTCTGGATGAAAGGGAGAAATTATTCTCATTGGACTTACACAAGGCTGATAGAAGATGAATGACCGCCATGGTCCTGTTTGGATCTGAAATGATACTTCATACCCATCATTGCTCTGTTATACTCAAAATACCCATCAGGGTCTACTCATTTCCTAAGGAATTCCCTCTCAACTCAGAGATCACAGTATCCCAAAACTAGAACCAAACAAGTCCTCAGAGGCCAACTAGTTCAACCTTTTCATTTTATAGATGAAGAAAATGAAGCCCAGTGAGGTTAAGTAATTTTCTCAAGGGCACATAGGGAATCAGCAACACAAATGAAATTTGAGCTGATTCTTTTGACTCTAGAGCCAGTATTCTTTTTTTAACTTGTAATTTTTTTTCCAATTACATGTAGAGATAGTTTTCAACATTCATTTTTTTATGAGATTTTGAATTCCAAAATTTTCTCTTTCCCTCCCTTCCTTCTCCCCTTCCCAAGACAGCAAGCAATCTGATATAGGTTATACATGTGCAGTAATGTTAAACAGATTTCCACAGTAATCATGTTATGAAAGAAGAAACAGAATAAAAGGGGAAAAACCACAAAAAAAGTAAAAATAGTGTGATTCAATCTGCATTCAGAATCCACAGTTCTTTCTCTGGGTGTTGATAGTATTTCCCACCATGAGTCTTTTGGAATTGCCTTGGATCATTGAGATGCTGCAAAGCACTAAGTCTATCACAATTGATCATTGCATAATATTTCTGTTGCTGTGTACAAAGTTTTCGTGGTTCTGCTCATTTCACCCAGCATCAATTCATTTAAGTCTTTTCAGGTTTTTCTGAAATCTCCTTGTAGAGCCAGCATTCTTTGTAACATCCCACTAGCATTTAAGGCTTTTTCTATCTTACTTTCTATTCAAAATCAAAATTTTTCATTCCAGTCAGACTGATCTCCAGATTGTCTCAGATGCATGTCACAACGCAATCCATGTCCAATTTTGTCTCTACAACTTTGCTCGAACTGTTTCCCTTTCTGTGATATCTTTTCCTCTCTTCTTGATATACCTAAGAACTATCATTCCCTTGAGACACAACTGAGGTGCCATCTCCTCCATGAAGTTTTCTCCAGTTCCCCAAGTCACTTGGGATCTATCTTTGATCTAATTATTAATGAAAAATGACTGATATTGGACTCTGATGAGGAAACAACATGACCATATTTCCTTGAGAACTAGAATCATGATGAATCTCTCCTTTCCTTTGCAGCAAACTCCCAAAGTCAACTGATATCTCACAGGTACCCTGGGTCTCTTTGTGATAACCACTTGTCAGAAATATAGAGTGCATCACACTTTTCCACCTCTTCTTCTATGTGCAACTTACTTAATGGATGATGAAATACATTTCACTTCTCAACAGAGTTGGGACTATGGAAACAAAGCAATGCATACATCATCAAACAGTCCCTATATCAGTTCTTTTTACTTAACTCTTTCTATTATTATGAGGGAGAATTTAATGCTGGGGCTGTGCTATATTTGCAAATTGAAAATAAAATATATAAATACAACTTATTTTTTTAAAAAGTAATGATGATTCATCTCATTATATTTCAGAGCACCAGGCACTATCTTCCTCCATGTGCTAAAGTGGCCTTGGTGTCTTTGACTAATATTTGATCCTGCTTTATATATCACCAATTATAATCTTTATCAGTTAGGGTCAAGACTTTTTTTTCCCTTAGAACTATATCTGAGCCCTGTTCATCTTGGAATGACTATAATGTTAGCAGATAAAATGGTCCCATAGTCCTTCCCAATTTAAAATGCTGATAAAGGCGGGAAGACATGAGAATAGGAAGGAAGGAAGGAAGGAAGGAAGGAAGGAAGGAAGGAAGGAAGGAAGGAAGGAAGGAAGGAAGGAAGGAGGGAAGGAAGGATTTACTAAAGGCTTGCTATGTCTAAGTGCTAAGGATACAAGCAGAAGCCAGTTCTGGTGCTCATGGAGCTAATATTCTAATGGATCCTAGAATTCATCAAACATTCCCAGGACAGAGAGAATAACTCTAGTTGGAGTCAGTATGAGCATCCTGAATGGAGCAAGGGACCCCAGAACTAATCAGAGCTTTATGACGTCAGTGTCACTCAGGACCTTATCACTTCCTGTTTCTGATAATGACTGTAGCACCTAGCACGGTACTAAACATGCAGGAGATACTTCCAAAGTACTTCGCTGAACTGAAGATTCCTTTTTATTCTGCCCTAAACTCTTCAGAATAAAGGCCCTCCTTAGACTGGAACAGCACAAACTCGTGTCTACAAATCACTGGGTCATCGATTTAGTGTGGTGTCTCCAAGAACTCCAGATCTCCTCAATCTAATCATAGAGCTAAAAGGGAACGATAGGGTCATCAAATCCAACCCACTCCTCTTGTAGAGGAGGAAACAGACCCAGAAGTGACTCATTCAAGGTTCCACACCACCTTGGTGGCAAAGCTGTGATGAATAAACATGGTACCTCTGCCATAGTGCCTCCCTAGGACCTGATTTGGAAAGAGAAAAGCCCAGGAGATGGTTTCCAAGTCTAGCTTGTGGAATTAGGTGATCTCCAAGCTCAAAATCTTAACCCCTGAGTCACTTAACAAGGCTGTCTGGCCAGACACTGTATGTTCCCTTATCTACACTGGGTGACTGGAGTGTTTTGCACACAGTATGGTGACGCCTTGGCCATGAAGCTGAGGAAGGCAGTGGGATGTTGGGTCTGTGGATGAAGACTGGGCCAAGAAAGATTAGCCTGGAGAATTAAAATTCAAGTTTGCCCAACTTTCACTGGACAGAAGCTGTTAAAACTGTACTACATCAGAATGGATGCTGAGCCTGCTGATAATAAATGTATAATTAATGAAACTTTAAAAGGAGAGTGGAGGCATCACAGCCATGGTTCAGAGAGCAAACCCGTCATCACAATAGGCAAGGAAAGAGAAAAGCAAAGACAAAGCTGAAAGGTAACCCATGGGTCCCTGACCTTCAATCATTTTCTTCTGAAGCTCTGTTAGAAGAGAAAATGACTCCATTTCTTTATGGATTTTACATGGGCCCCATTTTATGTGGGCCACTACGCTATTTTCTGGCCATGAAATTGTGACACATTCTGACACTGACATCATGCCTTTCTCCATTGGTAAGCACCAGAAAGTTGTCTTCTTCCTGTCATGTATCTTTAGAAATAACTACTGAGAACCCAGCCCTATCACAATGAGGTATCTAGAACTAATAATAATAATAGTTAGCATGTATATAGCACTTTCATGGTCGCAAAACATTTTACATATATTATCGCTTTTGATATTCACAATAACCCTGTGGTTATTGGGGCTGGAAGAGGTTAAAAGACTTGACTTATCCAGGGTCACATGACTAGTGTGTCTGAAGCAGGATTCAAACTCAGGTCTTCTGGACTCCAAGTCTAGTATTTTGGTCACTATATGACTGAGAGTTCGAACTGTGCTTAGACCAAACTCCATAATTTTTTGAGCTTCACTGGCCTTTTCAGTTTGAAATTTCCATTTTGGAGAAGGAGGCTGAGATCTAAAACCAAATATTCTCTTAACTAGGCCCCTTATAGCAAGGACAAGAAAGAAGGTTCAGTAAAGTCAGATACTGAGTTATGATTGCCAGCACTCACAAATCACAAGGAGTAAATCAATCAAATTGTAAACTCTGGGGCTACCAAGCAAACCAGTCTACTACAGCATTCCCTCCAATCCTGCAGTGAGCTACTCTTCACTGCCCCTACAAACAGCAATGAAACTGTAACCATCCTCAAATACACCCTGTAACAGAATGATGTGGTGCCTGCAGGCTTCAGGAGGAGGAGGAACCACTCCTCCACTTGCCTGATTCGAATAGCCCAAGTGGTATTTTATTTCCTCTCAAAAATATAAAAAATCTCATGAAGAGTAAAGTAGTCTGGCCTTAGGGGGAAATAAAAGGAGAAAATCTTGCTTCTTATCCCTAGGAGCAGAGCTCAGGGGTACATCATCTTCCTCTACTCTTAACTGGGGTTGAGGGGTGGTTAATGATAAACCTTAAAAATAAACCTTTCTACCTAATAACATGCCTTATATTTACAGAGAATTTTTAACTTCTTAAAGCCCATGTACATCTATTGCTCCCATTTTACATATGGAGAAATTGAGTTTCTAGTATTGAATCTTGGGCAAGTAACTTGAAGCCTTAGAGGCATGAATAATAAAGAGAGAGAGAGAGAGAGCGGGAAATTTGGGTGGTGATTAGTTTGTTAAGGAGAAAGTATTTAAGTATGTTCTCTCTCTCTCTCTCTTTCTCTCTCTTTCCACCCCTCCTGGACATAGTTAATATAGGAAATTATTTTATATATTTATAATAGATTTTGTTTTCCTTTCCTTTTTAGTATGTGAGAGTGGGAGAAGTGGGATAGAAAGATGAAAATAAAATTGATTTTTAAAAAGATGGTGTTGGACAATGATTTGGTTTCTGAATCACAGGTAAAAATAGAGGAATGATGGTATCTTGGTCAGGGATGGGGTGCATCTAACAAGGATGGAGTATATCTAATAACATCTATCAAGCAATCAACATGAACTTATTACTGTGCTAGATGCTTGGAATACAAATTGAATTAGTTAAACAATTTTTACTCCCAAAGAGCTTGCATTGTAATAAGGGAAACAACAAGGGCACATATAAAGTGAAAAATACAAATAGATACAAAGTAACCTTAGGAGGGCAGAAACAGTTGAGAGGGAAGCTTCGTGTTGAAAGTAACTCTTGACTTTCCTCTTAAAGGAAAAGAGAAATGAGAAAGGAGTACATTTCAAGCACGGGGGATACTCTGTGCAAATGTATGGTGATGGGAAGTGGATGGTCATGTGAGGAATAAAGAGAAGGCCAGTTTGACTGGATTGAAGAGTGCAGGACAGGGACTAAAATTCAGTGAGCCTGGAAAAATAAATTGGAGCCAGGTTGTGAAGGGTTTTAAATGCTAAGAAATTTGCCCTTAAGTCTCAAAACAATGGGAAGCTATTAGAGTTCACTGAGTAGAGAAGCGATGAGGTCAAATCTGTGTCTAAGGAAAATTACCTTGATTGCAATGTGGCTAGTGGACTGAAGTGGACAGAGTCTTGGAGCACAGAGACCAAGTAGGAGGCCATTGTAATGATTTAGGTGACAGGTGATATGGACCTGAACAAAAAGTGGGAGCTCCAGAGTAAGAGGTCAGATTTTATACACACACACACATACACATATGTACACACATATACATAGAAACATGTGTGTATATGGACATGTACACATATATACATACATATACACATGTGTGTATATATGTGTGTGTGTATATATGAGGTGGAAATCACAAGGTTTGTTAATTGAGTGGGATGAGGGATAATGAGTACGTAAGGAAAACATCAACATTACAAACCTGGGAACCCTGGAGGAAGATTGTGTCTTCAGTAGAAATAGTGAAGTTTGGAAGAGGGGTGGGTTTGAAATAAAAGATAATGAGTTTTGCTTTAGAAATTTCGAGTTTGAAATATCTCCAGGATATCTTGTGTGAAATGTACAATAGGTATTTGGTGATATAAGACTGAAACTCAAGGAAGAGACTGGGGATGGATATATAGTGGGAGTTATCTGCATAGAGGAGATATTTAAACACATGAGAGCTGATGTGGTCACTAACAGAGATTGTAGAGAGAAAAGAGAAGGGTGCTAGGACAGGGCTTTGGGGGATACCCACAGATAGGCATCAAGACCTAAATAGTGACCTAGCAAAAGAAACTAAGAAGGTAGAGTCTGAAATAGCAGCCAACAGTATCAAACGTGGCAAATGGTTTATGGAGTATGAAGCCTGAGTAAAAGACCATCCCATCTGACAATTAAGAAATCAAATTTCAGTTCAGTGATAAGGTCAGAAGTCATACTGCAAAGTATTGAGTGACAGGAAAGGGATGAAGAGCCAGGGAATCTAGACAGTTCACCCTCCGGGTTTGGTTGAGAAAGGGAAGAGACATAAGGGAGAACATCTTAAGGGGAGGGGAGGGTCTATTGAAGATTGCCTTTAAAGATGAGGGAGACGTGGGCATGTTTGAAGGCAATAGGAAACGAACCAACAGAGAAAAAGAGATTGAAAATTCAAGAGAGGGAATGACTAAGGGCAGGTAGGTGGTGCAGTGGATAGACCACTGGCCCTGGAATCAGGAGGACTTGAGTTAAAATTCAGCCTCAGTTACTTGAGGGAAAGACAGGTGATGATTAAAGTTTCAGTCTGCTGGAGAGAATGGGAAGGAATGAGAGTATTCATGTAGAATGTGGTGTTGGCCTTAGCAGGCAGAAAAGCCACCTTGAAAGTGACTGAGAGGGAGCAGGAGACACTAGGGGATGATATGAAAGGATTTTGAGATGAAGACAGTGGGGGAAAGGGAAACTCATTTTAAACTCACTTTAAATTTTCTCAGTAATATAATAAGCTAAGTGCTCATAGCAGAGCAGGATGAGGGACAGGGGGAGAGAGGAAAATGAGAGCAGGCCAGTCCTGAAGAGAAAAGTGGTCTGAAAAACCTTTCGTGGGGTGTGAGATATGGAACCAATTAAGGAAGCATTTAAAAATCGCCTTTTTCCATGAGGGCCCCAGCTAAAGTTGGAGAACATGAATTTATAACATACCTGGTCAGGAGAGTTACATGACTTCCTCAAGCTCCACTCAACAGTTACTGCATAGAAGTGGAAGACTTGGATCATGTGAGAAATCCAGGGCTAAAGTTTGGCAAGGCATGAATGCAGATAGGACAAAGAGACATGAGCTCAAGAGAAGAGGGCAGTACAGATTTGAATAGTCAAGACTGAAGAGGGAAAAAGGTGAAGTCAGCAGTACTAATGAGCAGAAGGCCTTGGAGGTCTTAACAAGGGTGAAGAATGGGTTGAGGAAGGGTCAGGCATAGGGAGCACTAGAACTATAGGAAGTTATAGTTAAATAGGGGAATATCGAATTTTAATTGAGAAGGGGAAGACTTGTAGGTGATACTGAGATCTAATGTGTGACCATCCCAAAGTGTGGCTGAGATGAAGTGATGAAGTCATGGAATTTAAGGAGACTGAGGATTTGGGAGTTTAAGAAGTTTGAGGGAGCACTGACTGTCGCTGCAGCTGGCACTGGATCAGCTCTGGCGTGCTGCTGCTGCCATTCCATGGGCAGTAAAGTGTATGTGTTAAGTCTTGTCTTGAAATATTAATTAAAAGAATCTGAAATCAAAAAGGAAGGGAGAATGAAAGAAGTACCAACACATATCCATCAAATTAGATAACCATAGATAAAAAATATTTATTTAAAAATGTAACTATATAAGAGGGATAATGCAAAGATGCCCGGAAATTCACAGAACCCAAAATTCCAGCAGTATGACTTTCAGATGCAGATTTTTATACACAAATGTATGAAGCACAAGTAATAAGCAAAGTCAATTAAAGATCCTAATACAATGAGGTATGTTTGACTTTACCATTATCCCTATATTTCATACCTGGAAAAATCATCACATGTACTGAGATGAGGAATTCAGTAAACAGACCACAAGTCTGGCACGGAAGTATGATATAACAGTGATAAGGGACCCGGAACTCTCTGCTTAAAGAAGAGTAGTTAATTTCTTAACAATAAATTCATCCATTCAAACATAGTAGTGTCAATGAGAGGAATTACTACTCTGGACCTGATTCTCATTAGCAAAAAAAAAAAATGCTACTTTGCTTGTTGAAGCAAAAATGATGAGAACCTTTGGGGAGGGGAGGGTTAGGAAGATATTGATGACCATACAAAATCACAATTTGAGACAATGAATTAAAAGAAAGCTAAGCGTAACCTTATGTGAACCCTAGACTTGGGACAAGCAGATTTCAAAGAGTTTAAAGAAAGGATGAGTAGAATCCCATGAATAAGACCCATACATGGGAAGTCAGCCTAAGAGGAATGGAAAGTTCTGAAGAATGAGAATCTTTAGATATAGAAACAATTCTGATGTATAAAATGAGGGAGCTGTCTAAAGAGACAGATGTGGATATAAAGGGGATGCACTGATCAACTTAGCTTTTTAAAAGGTTTCTATAGAAGATGGAAACAAGGTCAGATAATGAAGTTTGGATATCAAAGGGCAAATTGTTGGCATAAGGATGTTAGGAGCACTAAAGCTCAGAATGTGCTTGGGCTAGTGAGGAAGGCGGATGACAACAGCAACAACCACAACAAAACAGATTAAAAAACATCCTGGAGAGAAGAGGTATCAAAGGAAAGACAGAATCACTGCTCAGGGTGAATGAGATGATAATGACGAATTGTTATTTTGCTTGTTTTATCTGTCAAGAAACCTTTACCATCTTTGGAATGTAAAAAGCAGAACAAATAATTATTGCTAGGAATAGAAGTTTATGGTAAATTGGGAGATATTAAGAAAGCACCCAATGATTCAAGCCAATACACTCCAAAGTCCTAAAAGCTCTTACAGATACGATTTCTGAGCCATCATGAGTGATCTGAAAGATTGCAAAGAATTAGAAAAGTGCTAGGGGACTAAAGAAGGGGAATTTTCAGAGAAGTCTCAATTTTCCAAAAGAGAAGAGTCAGCTTGACTTTGATCCCTGGTAAAATTCTAGGACACATTATTAAAAGGACATACAGAAAAGGATAACGCAACCACAAAGAGACATGTCATGTCAACCTATTCTTATCTCCGCTTTCAACAATGTAGTTATCCTGGTTGGTGGGGTACTATAGACATGGTTTACCCAATTTTTGTAAAGTATTTGATAAAGTGTCTCATGTTGCAGAGTATGGGCCAGACAATAGTAGATTTAGGAGGGTTTGGAACCATTTGAATTGCCAGGCTAAAAGAGTTATTAATGGCTGAATGCCATTTGGGTAGGATATCCGCAGTGGATTGCCACATGGAACTTTCCTTGGCCCTGGGTGGCTTCACATTTATTTGTTCATTCATTCGTTTATTTGTTTATTTACATTTGTGACAATTATTTGGCTAAAAGGAATTTTTTTTATCAAATTTACAGATGATAAATGTCTAGGATGAATAGTTAACATATTAGATGAAAGGTTCTAAGTCCAAAAAAGATCTTGGCAGATTAGAAAATTGATCAAAATCTAATAAGATGAATTATAAAAGGACAAATGTAAAGCCTTATAGTTGGATTCCAAAATTCAGTTTCAGAAGTCCAAGATTAGGGAGTCAGTCCAATGCTGAAACAGCTGTGGGTCTAAAAAAGTTCTATAAGAATTTTAGTGGACTGCAATATAAATCAAGAAAATGATATAATAATCAATAAAGGATAATGTGATCTTGGGTGGCATTAAGAGAGATACCATATCCAAAAGCAATGGAATAACTATACATTACACTGCCTTTAATGAATGAATGGAGTGAGAAAAAGAACATATTAAAACACTTATGATGTGTCAAGTACTAATCTAATTATCAATCATGCGAAGAGAAAAATAATACAATCCTTTCTCTCAAGAAGCTCATATACTCATGGTAGGAGGTGGAGGGGTAGGAGATTCACATTGGAAATCTAATCTACAAGCCTGATGAAAAGACTCCATGGTCAAAATGGTACAGCAGTAAGATAGATGGTGAAACATATTTTAAAGTATCATTTCCATAAATAGAACCATATCACTTTTTGATGTTGAACCATTTGATAGGACTTCAGTGGTAAGCACTTTCTTTTTTGAGCCTTTGGTAGCAGTGGGGCTGCTGAAGAGGTGTGGGGGGGGGATGGAGTACACCAGCTGCTTTAAGATGGCAGTCAACTGACTAGCAATACAGTTTAGGCAGTGGCTTTTCGGCAGGGCCTTTTCTCTGCAGAGGATAGGTGATGGCTATGGTTACTGGGCTAAAAGCAGAGCCATTTTACTGCTATTCCCAGGGCTTTGGGGCTTACTTGCTCATCCACGGAAGTTGGTCAGCAGTGATATTGGTAGTGATTGGGATAGTGGCTCATACCTTATGAGACCACATCTAGAGAAGAATGTTTAATTCTCCACACCATATTTCAGGAATGACATTTAAAGCTGGAGTGGCATCCAGAGAAGCCCAGACAAGGATCGTGAAGGACATTTAGTCTAGAGAAGAGAAGATTTGCTCGGCAGTGGTTGGGGAGGACATGATCACTTTCTTCGAGTATCTGAAGGATTGTCATATAGAAGAGTAATTAGACTTCCTCTGTTTCAGAAGACAGAACAGGGAATAACTGAAAAGGACTCCCAAGAGGTGAAACTCAGCTTAATGTGAGGAAGGACTTCTTAACTATTTAAAAGTGTTTAACTATCTGAAAGTAGAAGGAACAACTATAGTTTTCAGGTTTCTCCTGCACTCAGGATCTTCATACAAAAGCTGGATAACCATTTGTCGTGGATGTTGTGGAAAGAATCCTTATTTGGCTACTGCTTATTCTAGAGGATCTGTGAGTCTTGTTCAGACCTGCTGAAATTTCCATAGCTGGTCAGTGATAGAACTGAAATTAGAACTCCAGCCTCCAGACTCCCAGCCTCCTCCATGCTATCTACTAGACTATGTCTAATCCCCATGCCAGCAGTAAGACCTCTAGAAGCCAGTTGCTAATGTTTTGTTAGTAGAACCTTCTTGGGGTGGGGATAAAGGTTTTCTTTTCAGTACTCCAGAGGCAACAATCTGGATTTCACTGCTAAAATAGAAGTATTGACTTTACCTTCTCCTTCTCATTCTCCTCATCCAGCTTACCATTTATGCAAACTTCTCACCTGTCTCTCTATTCATCCCAGAGGCCCTGGGGTGGTGAGATCAGCCCCCTAATTTCTTAGAGGCTTCATGCCAAGGTCCTTGGATAAGCACAGAACACAACATTATGGAAAGGTTTGCTTGCCACCAAGCTGCACAGGGGATTTTAATTGTAAATCATCTTTCAGTGTCTGCCCATGACTGCCTTTACAGCCTTAATGAATGTAAAATGGGAGAAAATGATGCATTTTTCAAAGGCAGAATCTACTGTGACACTGCACACTTAGCATCTTCTGTGTTGATATAAATTCAGCACCAGATCCATTAGAGTCGCCATTTGCATACTCTGCTCAGTTAATGACTCTTCAATCAAGTATGCTCTGCCTGAACTTGAAAACCTCCTCATTTCCCATCTCACCACTCACTAGGGCAGAACTACGGAGGCAGACCCCCATCTTGTCTGCCTTCTTTGTGCACCTAGTGGAGCACTAAGTCAACAGAAATACATTTAATCTGATGGGCAAATTCCCAAGGAAAATGGCATAAAATAAGAGAATGAGCAGAGAATCACAGATTTAGAGATGGACACAACTTCGGAGGTCATTGAGTCCAAGGCTCTCATTTTACAGATGAAAACATGGAGGAAAGACAAAGTTAGCAACTTTTTTCTCTTCCTTCCTTCCTTCCTTCCTTCCTTCCTTCCTTCCTTCCTTCCTTCCTTCCTTCCTTCCTTCCTTCCTTCCTTCCTTCCTTCCTCCCTTCCTTCCAGTATGCCACCTAGGTTCTTGGGAAGAAACCACTGGGTGGGGAGGGTGGAAGGGAATGAGGGTGTACAGATGTTAAAGAGCTAAATCTGTCCCATTCTAATACTCACCTGGAATTCAAAGTTTGTATTCTCTAGAAACTTCTGATTCATGGTTTCTGCAAACTTGTTGATAGCCCTCAGGAAGACCCTAAAAGAGGCAGAAATGTAGTCAATATTTAGCTCACCATAAAAGAGTATGTGCTTCTTAGGAAGACCTTTTCAAGGCCATGTTTCAGCTCTATGTATTCTTGGCTCTTCTCCTGCCTGTCTGATGACTTCTCGGTCTCCTCTGCAGCATCTTTTTATCCCTGTCAAGTCCCTAACTATGAATTAAAGCTCAAAGCTATGTCTTGGGCTCTTTTTATCTTTCTTCTCCATGTTCTCACTTGGCAATCTCAACAGGTCCCGTGAGTTCAATTGTCATCTGTATGCTGATGATTCTCAATTCTATATATTGAGTTCCAGGATCTTTTCTGAGTTTCAATCCTGTATTTCCAAATGTCTATCAGATATTTTAAAGGGGATATCCCATAGGCATCATAACATGTCCAAAAAAAAAAAAGATTTCATCTTTCCTCTAAAACCTTCCCTTCCTTCAAATTTCCCTATAAATCTTTTTTTTTAAATTTTAGACTTGAATACTAAAACTTAGCTACATAATAAGAAAAGAAACATATTATGAACTTAAATATTAAAACAAATGAAAAATAAGAAAAGAAAAAACATGTCATGTACACAGCAAAACATAAGAGAAGATTCAACATATAGCAACAAATTTCAATTTCAAGAAAGCCTATATTTTAAATACCACCAGTTGTGTTGAAAGTTCTCCATCCTTTTATGTTTCCTTTTGTTCTCTGCTGTATACTTTTTACTTTGTTCTTTTTCTCCCCTTCTTCCCCTTTCTCCCTTGCTGCAATTAAGAATTGATATATGTACATATAGATATTGATATATATACACATATACACACATACATACATATATACATACGTAAACATATACTTTCCCTAAGAAATTCTAGTTCTAATCTTTGCTTGTATATTTGTATATATTTCTTATTTCTTATCCCTTCTGACTCCTCTACTTTACTTCTACCTGTGACCTTGCCCTCCTATTACTTAAGTTACCCCCCAACAATCCCTTTCTTATCCTCCCAATCTGTGTACCCCACTTTATCCTATTTATTCCCTTCCCTCTAAAGATCTCCCTTATCCCCATTCATGTAAAACACCCTTCTATATTCCCTTTTAACCTATTCTCTCACCCTCCCATCTAAAGATCCCTCCCTTATCCTCTCCCCGCTCCCTATTCCCTTAGAGTTTTATTTCTTTCTAAATTTAGAAGACTTTTATCCTCTTCTAGATGTATATGTATTGTTCCCTCTTGAACCCATTCCTGATCAAAGTACGTTTCCAGAATTAACAGCCCTCCTTCCCCATCCAATTCCTTCCCTATAACTCTTAAAAGAACAATCATATTCTAAAGTTTCTTTCAACTCCTCGGTCCTATTTACCCCTATTTTGAATTCCTTGCCAAATCTTGCCATTTCTTCTTTCACAATAATCTCTTCTATATGTCCCCTTCTCCCTACTCACACAGCTGCCCTAGATGAGGACCTTCTTGCTTCTCATCGGGTCTGGCCTATGACAATCAACTTCTAATTAGAATTCTTGACTCAAGTCTCTCTGTATACCAATTCTTCCTGCATACAGCTGCTATAGTGGTTATCCTAAAGTGTGAGTCTGATCATGTTAGCTGCCTCTGAGTGAACCCTTGTAGCTTCCTATTACTTCCACGATCAATTATGTCCTGAACTTGTCATTTAAACCTTCCCCTCTTAGCTTAGTATTCTTTTTCTGTATTTCCCCTGCATATATTCTGTATGTACATCCTCTCTTATATCTTCTCCATTCATCTCCCCTGCATGTTCATATGTATTTATATGTTGTCTACCTCCTTTCCTCCTCCCTTCAAACTTCCAAAACTGCTTCAGTACAAGAATGGTTTTTGTGGTTTGGCTTATTTTTTTTATCTATCCCCAGCTCTTAGCACAGTGCCTGGCTTATAGTAAGTATGCTTGTTGATTGGTTAAGAAACAGAGATGGTAGGATGTATAGACTTGGTGCCTCCTCCTTGCAGTCACAGGAACCATGGAAGGGATGATGCACATTCAGGGAGAACTGCACACAATGAACACAACTGTGAGGCAGGGTCAGAAGCACTTGGATGGTTGTTCCCTTCATCTGTGCTTTCATTCAGGTCACCACTGATCTCCATGTAAGAGAGAAAAGTGTCAGACTGCCACCATTTCACCAAATACCCTCTCCCCATGTACTGAATCTGGATGAAAGTCTGCGAGGAACATGAAGTACAGTCTCTCACCTCATGGAGTCCCCAATACAACAAATGGAAAGGAGCCCCTACTCTTGAAGATCTTCCCATCTACAAAGTCTAATGCAGATTCGACCCTCAGGAAAATTCTCCTCTAATGGACGAGACAGTCAGTGTCCTTATCTCAAGGAAATTACAAGTCCAGAGGACGATAATGTAAAGTCAAACACACACACACACACGCATGCACGCACACATGCACATGCACACACACAGACAAAAAGGACATATTTAAGAAAATAGAGTAAACAATAGAATGGTACAAAGGGGTAAAAATTATTGTCTCTGAAATTATAGGACATGAGTTCAAACTATACTTTTGATGCACAACTGTGTGACCATGGAAAAATTAGTCCCTGAACCTCAGTTTCCTCATTTATCAAATGATAGACTTGAGGAGTTTTGATCATATTGATAATCCTATGGTCCTAAGAAAGCTAATTTTGCAATTATAGCCACTTGTGCTAAGAGGGTGTGGAGTAATGGGAATCAATGCAGTACTAGTCAAGGAAGGCAGGAGCTGAATTTGAACACTAGTCTCACAGCCCTCTCCAAAGCCTCAGAACATCTTTCTTCTAAGAATTTCTCCAAAAATAGACTGTCTGGCCTATAGAGTAAAAGAGCTGGGGAGTAGGGGGTGGGGGAGGGAGCTAGTGGCTTCAGTGCCCTGCAGGGAGCTGCTGGTGGTTTCTAAGGGCTCTTCCCACCCACACTTGCAACAGGCAGCAATATTTCATTTAGCCCCTGACAGCACTGGGAATCTCCCTCAGTTTGCAATGCAGGCATAATTGCTGGGGCCTTGTTTGCTTGGTGCCACTTGGGAAAGTAAAGCATAATCAATCTTGCAGGCTGTAATTCACTGCACGTACAGGCCACTGTCACCAGGTTATAGCAATGTTCTCATCTTCACTGTGCTGCTGCTCACAATGGACAGTTGTGTAGTAAGATCTCCTTATTACTGAAAATCTGATGATAATACAGTTAATTCTTGATTTTCAGTGTCGGGGGTGGGAGGTGGCAGAGGATTATCTACTTTGTGGATTACTTATTGCAAAAATGAAACCCTGGGCTGATTTTCTCCAACTAACCAAGCCCTATGTGATCCAGCCTAGTAGAAGGAAGAATAATTGATTCTATATTCGATTCTAGTCCCAGTTCAGGTACTTTCTATGTAAAACTACATTTCTCTAGAGATTAGTTTCCACATTCATTTTTTTTCCCTTTAAACTCAAGTTAATTGCTTTTTTCCCCTGAAAGTCTGGGTCTCCCTATCTTGCCTAGGCTGAAAGGACAGAGGCAATCAACTGCCTCAGTGTTACCATTGATAAAGCATGGGAGGCCCAACCCAACTCTGACAGAGGCCACCTCAGTCTTCATTTTAGCCCCTCCACTCTGGAGAGTTCACCACACTAATTCTGGTCTTAGTGAAAATATTTGATTTTCCTAGCCTCCTTCTGATCACAATGTGGGAACTCAAGAAATTTGTCAGCCTCAGCCTTCCTAGTACCAGGGATCATAGGCATGTCCCACCACATATAACTAGTTCACTTGTAAGAGATCATCTAGTCTAAGTTTCTTCTTTTACAAAAAATTTCTTTTAATCTGCAGTAAAGAGAAGTAAAATATCTTGCCCAGCAGCACATAGTAAGTTAGTGCAACCTAGGCTCCCAATTCAAAACTCTGTCCCCAGCACCATCCATTGTTCATACTGCTTTAAAATCTGCCTTCCAAAGCCAAATGTACAGCCAGATAGAAAGACAGATAAACTTCAGAAACCAAAGTAAGGTGATCTGGAAACAGGCATCGGGTCTGAAGGAGAGCAAGGCTGAGCGAATGCAGAAATAAAATCCAGTAAAATCCATCACTTGTCAGCTTGTCACAGTGTGAGATTTTCATGGCTCTGCTATGCCACAGTGGGTTAATATGCCTTTGAACATGTATTCCACCCCACCCTCCCTTAAAGATCAGTTATCTGATTCTCCAGAGGGGACTGTATTGAGAGCCTGTCATTTTCTGTCCAAACATATCGAGTATCTCTAATGCGATACCAAAATGAGGGGTTTTACACCCTCTGTGGCAGGAACAATGATATCAGCAGGCACCATAGCACTCATTACTCTCGCTGTCAATCTAAACCTGTCCCTGAATCTCAGAGGCAGGTCCAGTGGACCAAGAAACTGAGCTGCTGTTGATAGAGCAAGCTGGGGGTGGGAAGAGAAAGGTTCCTGTACAAGCCTCAAGCGCCCACGCTACCCCATTCTGTGAGCCAAACATCTCGTTCAACTTCAGGTTTATCTTTTTGGACTCTGAAAAACAGGGCTTTCCTTCCCTCCCCACACCCAACCCCATCCCCACCTCCACCGATGTATTATACTCCCAGCATGGGCAGATGAAATGTATGATAGTAATAGCTCACATTTATATAGTGCTTAAAGGTTTGCAAATTATTTTCATACATTATCTCATTGGATCCTCACAAAGACCCAGTGAAGTAGATATTATAATCCCCACTGTACAGATAAGGAAGTAGAGGCTCGGGGAGTTTAACTGCTTTGTCAAAGGACACACAGATGATAAGTAGCTGAGATGGAAACTGAATCTAGGTCTTCTTGGCTTCAGGCCCAGAGCTGTGTCCACTATACCATGCTGCTTTAGGATATATGTAAGCCCCTGGTACCTCTTTGGCCTTCAATGGAGTTTATGATTTCATCTAACTAGGTCCTATCTCTTTCAAACTCCATAGACTTTTTTTTTTCATTTTGCATCATTCTAGGCTAGATTTTTGTTAAATAATATGGTTAATGTTCTAGAGTCTTTTAATATTCCATGGGCATCAGGACAATATATCTATCATTCTTCACTTTTCCTGTGACTCAAGCAACCAATCAAGCACTTATTAAGTACCTCCTATTTGCCAGGTACTGCGCTAGATATTGAGGATACAAGTGAACAGCCCTGTCTTCAAGGAGCTTACATTTTGTTGGGGGAGACAATACACACATTACGTAATTATATAAGGAATAAATGTACACAGAATAAAGTCAGGGTAATGGAGTTCCCACAACCCCTTTGCTCCTTCATGTCCTTACTGGCATATTTTATACCCCTTTTTGCATGCAAACCTTTGTTGGTAATAGGTGGCTTACACACTTTGTTCATCTTCCCATTATCTTTTGCTGATGAAGAATACAGACAAATGGAAAGAGACATATTGCTAATTTTATCAATAAAAATAATTTGATGATGAACAAAGTATGTTCAAAATTGGAAGGAACTTACGAATCATCGTCTATTCCCTCTCATTTTATAATTTATATCAAGTGGACTTGCTCAAAACTTTAGTTAAAGACAAATCCAATGGACAGAAAAAATCTAGCAACCTATAGCATATCAAGCTGGGAAAAGGATACAGAAAAATGTGGATTCCGGTCAGAAGCTTTCACAATGGACAACTAAGTACTTTGTCTTAGACAAGGTCCACCAAATTTCTGCTTAATCAAATTGTACAGTTTACATATGAGCTCCTTTTGCCACCAACATGCTGTGTGATTTCAACAAGTCACTTTTTCTATTTGGACCCTGATGCCTTCATCTATCAAATGAGAGAACTAGACCGTTGGAACTTTAAGATGCCCTACTGAATTCTTCGCTGGGAGTCCACACTGCAGGAGCATTTTACAGACAACATGATATCATGAGGTAGAAGCCACAGACATGGTTCAAGATGGGGCTGTCCCCCTCCCTAGAGCAAATGACATATATCAAGGGATTTACATATCCCAAGAGGAAAAGGAATAGTCCTTTTATCAAGAGGTAAAGGAATGAGTGAACACTCCATTTAGAGAAAATGTGTTAGATGTGTGGATGAATATAAATAGACAAGTACTAATTTTCTGTTCTAAACACAGCTCCCTCTTACTTGTACAGCAGGAGGGCTTAAAACAGATGTATGTAACTATAAAGAAACAGCAGCACATATTGTATACTCCCAAGGGGACGTAATATGCACTTTATTAAGATGAGAGATATACAGATGGAAGAAGATAAACACGCCTCTCAAGGTGAGCGGCATCATTCTGGGAAAGAGCCCAATGGCTCCTAGGAGCCTAGGGTCTGCTGTCTCCTTCTTTTGTATAGTACTCTGATTGCCTGGGTCATAGGATTAAGTGCCAGAATTTTGGAGCTCATCTAGTACAAACATCTTCATTTAAAAGATGAGGTAACTGAGTTCCAATCAGTCAGTCAAGTATTTATTTTTCAGTTGTGTCTGACTCTTTGTGACCCCTTTTAGGATTTTCTTGACAAAGATACTGGAGTAGTTTGTTATTTCCTTCTCCAACTTATTTTACGGATGAGAACACTGTGGCAAATGAGGCCAGTGACTTGCCCAGGGTCACACAGCTAGTAAGTGCCTGAGGCCAAATTTGAACTTAGTATTCCTTACTCCAGGTCCAACACTTCATTTACTATGACACCTAGTTGCCTGAGAATTTAATAAGTGCAAAGAATACAAAGAAAAGAAAGAAACTGCCTCTGCCCTCAGGGAGCTTATATTTTAGTGAAAGAATTGGCATAGGTGTGTGTATGTGTGTATACTTATATATAACACATACAAATACCTATTTAATTAAGTAGTATATAATAATTATGATGTATGATAAATAAATATGTAAATATAATAAATATTTAAATATAAGCTTGGAGGGAGAAAGCATTAGCTGCTGGAGGGATCCGTAAAGGCCTCATGTAGAAGGAGACTCCTTCTTTGAAGCAAAGTGGGGATTCAAAGAGGCAGAGGGGAAGAAGGGAAGCATTCCAGGTATGGAGGACAGCCAGTCTGTCTGGACTGTGCAGAGCATGAAGGGAAATTATGAAAAATTACGCTAGAAAAATGCCTGGAGAGGTAGATTGGGGCACAGAGGTGAAAGGTGTTATATGCCATGCAAAAGTGTTTGCCTTGACCCTGGACAAGGGAAGTGACTTTTGTCCAGAATCGTGTAGTCAGTGAAAAGGAAGAGAAATACAGGTCTCCTGACTTCAGCTCCAGGACTCCTTCATCTTCCTCTTTCCCTCCCTGGGCTCTCTGAGAGAGGGGAAAGGTGGTGGTTGATCAAGTTGACTTTGCTAGACAAGACAGAGAGTGGGAGAGAGTGATGTGCTGAGCTGGTCTGGGAAGAGCTTTCGGTCTTCACCTTGAGGAACAGAGGGAGGGAGGGAGGCCATAAGCAGTTTGCTTACCGCACACACAGCAGCCTGGGTTACAAAAGAGGATACGGTGAATCAGCAGATTACATCTCTGAAAACAGCAAGTGTCACTGAGGTGGCTCAGTTCCAGCTGCCCTCACAAAACCTCCCTTGTAAATAAGCATTCTAAACTGGGATTCACCGGGAGTTAGTCAATCCCCTGGAGGCCAAGTGGGGTGGGGCCTGGGGGGCTGCTTTGGCTGGACCTTAAAACCCTGCAAAGTATATTTCAGTGCTACTGTGGCATGTGTGACATACTGACGGAGTACACCAGACCTCCTCATTTGGCTCAAACTCTCTGTCTTCCCAGAAGCCTTCCCTGACCTAAGTATTTGGAAACAACGTCTCCCTGCTCTGGAACCCTGTGGCATGTATGTACACCATCTTGTTTTGTTTATCTTTCATGTGTATATGTGCTCTCTCCCCAACTTGACTGTAAGTGTCTTGAGGGTAGGACTTGGGCTTGCTTCGCTCTATATTCCTCATGGGACTTCATGTAGGCAGTATTGTGTAGTGGAAATAATACCACATGTAGAACCAGAGGTTAGAATCTTTGCCCTAGTATTTACTACTGTGCACCCATGGAAATGCTACTGGAACTCTTCTGAGCTTTGGAAGGAGAAGGTTGGTTCAGGTGACCTCTCAGATCTTTCCTACCTCTAAATCCAATGTTCACCATAGTAGAAGCCAAATAAATGTGTAGTGTTTTCCTTTAAGGAATGTTTTATGAATATTTGTAAATGCACTAGCATTTCAAATGTCCTGCCAATAAACACAGAAAATCTGGGTGATTAAGCCTCATAGGGGAAAAGAAGTTCACATGGAAATTTGGTTCCTTTAAAGTATTTAAAATAATGTGACCATTACAAAATAGCATTGTTCTCAAACCTTCCAGGAGCTTGCCTGTTGCTGACAAAAGGCCTGAGGAAATAGAGATTTTTGTTCATGTATCACCATTTCTACCTATGTATGGAAGTGAGAAAAAAGTGCATGTGCCCTCTGCTTCTGCATAACCCTTCTATCCTCTACCTCCCCTCAGGTACCCTAGCACCCAAAGAGCTCAGAGTGAGGAGGGTTAGAGGAATATAGTCATCGGGAGGTGAGGAGGAAAGAAACAAGCAGATATGACAAGCATTGTGCTAAGTACTTTACAATACTATCTCATTTGCTCCTCACAAAAATTGCGTCAGGTAGGTGCTATTATGATTCCTATTTGACAGTTGATGAAACTGAGGAAGACAGAAGATAAGTGACTTGCCTAGGATCACATAGCTAGTAAGCGTCTAAGGACAAATTTGAACTCAGGTCTTCCTGACTCTGGGCCCAGTTTGCTGTCCACTGAGCTTCCTCAGTGCCTCTAACATAAACCACTTTGTGGTCATGTTGTGTTGTGAAGTTTGAACCGATTGCACATTATAAAAATTTACACATTGTGTTGTGAGATCTACATCATGTACACAAGTGAATAAAACCATGGTCACAGATCAGTTTTCATTTGCGTGTTTGTATATTTATTTCTAAGGAGAGAGAGACATAAGAGCATAAGATAACAGGTGAGTCAGAGGATATGTCTCTGTCTCCTGGCAGGAGGGAACACCTTCCACATTGACATGAACTGGCAGGATGATAGAACATAAAACTACAAGTCAAGAGACCCAGGTTTTACCAGCTTTACTACTAACTCTTCCCCTCAGTAGACCTCAGTTTCCCCATATATAAAACAAGGAAGTTAGGCTAAGTCCCTTTTAGTCCTTTGAAAAGTCAAAAGTACTATGAAAATGCAGGTATAGGGACATGACCCCTGATTTTATTGGTGTATGGAACTCCCAAAGGAGGAAGTTCCTTCCACTGGCATAATGGACAGTGTGGACCACAGGCAAGAGAAATACATCAGTTCAGATTTCAGATATTTACTAGCTATGTAAGCATGGGTAAATCCTTTATCCTCTTTATGCTTCAGTTTTCTCATTTGTAAAGTGGGGGCAATAATAGCACATAATTCCCAAAGTTGTTGCAAAGCTCAAATGAGACAACTATATGTAAGGTGCTTTGCAAACCTTAGGGTACTATATAAACATAAGATTTTATTATTATTATTTACAATTACCACATAATTCACAGTCCTAAAGCCCCCCCCTCCCCATACACACACACAGCTCAGGCTGTACTCCTGAGAAAACACAATTTCTCTGACTACTCTTAATATAGAAACCTAAGTGCCTGGCATTTTCTGAAGAGATACAAATGTTTCCACTAGGGAGAAGATTCCAAGTTCTTAGATTTCTTTGAAAATTAAATGTAATGGGAATTGGAGAATATGTACACAGATATCACAAAACATAGACCAATGGGCTTCCATATGTGATCTCTGGGAGTGGTCTGGGAGATTTGTATAAGCCTCATCTCCAAACCACTTTTGCCTTGGTTTTCCTCATAAAAGCCTTTTGTGGATGAGCCTGAAGGGGAAATTGGCCACTTGGCAATGGATCTTGTGGGTGAGGCTTGAGTTCTTTTCCTTTTGTACCTCCAAACTTAAGGCTCAAGGAAAATACAGGCCTCTTGTGACTTCCTTATGGAAACACACCCACTCTCACTCTCTCTCTCTCTGTCTCTGTCTCTCTGTCTCTGCCTCTGTCTCTCTCTCTCTTTGTCTCTCTCTGTCTCTCTCTGTCTCTGTCTCCCTCTTTGTCTCTCTCTCTCTCTGTCTCTGCCTCTGTCTCTGCCTCTGTCTCTCTGTCTCTGTCTGCCTCTGTCTCTCTCTCTCTGTCTCTCTCTCTGTCTCTCTCTCTCTCTGTCTCTCTCTCTGCCTCTCTGTCTCTCTCTCTCTCTGTGTCTCTCTCTCTCTCTCTCTCTCTCTCTCTCTCTCTCTCTCTCTCTCTCTCTCTCTCTCCCTCTCCCTCTCCCTCTCTCCCTCTCTCTTTCTTTCTGTAGGAAATACCAGTATATACTAGTTGAACCTCATAGGGGTCTCTAGTAGTTTGGTAAAGCTCTAAAACCCTCTGGCAGGCAGGAAGACAAATGCAGTGAACTGCTCTGTAACCTGACCTCACAAAATCATCAGATCACACATTTCATGCCAAGAGAGCACTCAGAGACAATCTAGGCCAATGCTAGGACACTGACTTTAGAGATAATGATAAATAACAACCACTAAGCTTTATAGAGCACTTTGAAATTTGCAAAGCACTTGACAGATATTATCTCTTTTCATTCTCGCAACCCTGTGAGATGGGAGCTATTCTTATCCCCATTTAAGATGAGGAAAAGGAAAGGTGAAGTGGCCAGCACAGGTAGTAAGTAAACAGTAAATCACGAGTGATTTACCTTTGACGAGGCTGGTGAGGGGGCCACCTTTAAGACAGGAGATGCTGAACAAATATGCAGTGTTTTTCTTTAAGGAGTATTTTGTGAGTATTTGTGAATGCATGAGCATTTATAGACACAGGACTAAGCACCACATCCCCTGCCCCCTCCCCCTACCCACATAGGCTGTGCTCCTGAGAAAACACAATTTCTCTGACTGCTCTGAATGTAGAACCCTAAATGCCTCACATTTTCTTAAGAAATACACGTTTTTCCTCTTAGAAACTCCTTGTCTGATCCTCCCTTTCAAGATGTAGGTGATCACTAAGGGTTTGAACTAATCTCCTAGCCTGGTGTGGTGGGAGGACTGGCCATTCCCACACCTTTCATAATGCATCAAGTGATGATTCTGACATTTTTTCAGCTAGTTGATTTATTTTTATCCACTTCATACACAAGGGAGGGCAGCACAGACCTCCAATTCTCACTGCCCCCTGCGCTTGCTCATTGCCAACCCTCTGAGATGCATGGGGATGCTCCTCTATGGGGTCAAGGTGCCAATCTCCCTATAACCACAGGACTGAACATGCAAGTGCTCAGGTAGGGGACAAGCTGCTTTTTTAGGCATCCAGACTGAAAGAAGAACTGAAGCCAGTTATTGGAATGCTAAGGTTAACAAATTCCTAACCTTTTTCTCTCCTCTCTCCAGCCTAACATGCAGCAGTCTCTGTCATCTCCTCCTTAATCCTCTCCCCCAGGTCCCAACACACTGGAGCTAAGGAACAGCTAAGGATTCAGGGTAGAGTGCAGTGTTGAGGCCACAACTCAGGGCTATGGGGGGGATGCAGCACCAGGGACAATGGAGCTTCCCTCATGCTACACCTTAATTAAATTATTGCCTGATATCAATTTCCACCAGCCCCAATGAGATGCCTTAGCTCCATGAGGAAGGTGGTGACAAGGCTGGTGACTCCTGTTCATAGTACTTCCCATACTCACTTGTTCTGAACCATGCTCATGGCCATCCAGTCCTGGGGGTACACATTCTTCCCAATGAGATCTTTGAACATGATGAATGTTTCCATCAAGAAGTCCTGGAATGATGAAACAGATCAGAGCTGTAACCTGTGATCCCTGCACAAATCTCTCAGCAGGCAATATCCAATTGTTTCTTCCCATGGTCTGTCTCTGTCTCTCTGTCTGTCTGTCTCTCTCTCTCTCTCTTTCTCTCCCTCCCTCCCTCCCTTTAAAGGGGTATCATAAGGTCATAGCTATGACATTAGAAGGGATCTTATCAGCCATCCAATCCAACTACCTCACTTTAAAGATGAGAAAACTGAGACCCTGGGAGGTCCAGGATCACCCTGGTGATGAACAATAGAGGTAACATTTGAACCCAGGGACTCTGGCATTAGAAATGATATTTTCTCCCCTACACCAGGAAAGATAAGGCTAACTTGCAAACCTCTCAGAAAGTCAGTGCCATAGAATGAGCAGGAGACTTCAAATGCCAACTTAAAAGTTCATTACCCAGAGCCTGTCACACAAAGATAAGTAGTACACAAAAATGGAAAGAAAAACACCCTCACAATAAGCCACTGCTAATTCCTGTCTTGAGGAGGAAGGAAATAAAAGCTCTCTTTGATGCAGCAATTTTTAAATTATCATCCCAAATATGAACTTGAAAAGGAAATAACCTACATCATATGAAAGCATCTCAGTTCATCGCTCCCATAAACTATTATTAAAATGAACGCATAATTAAAAGTGCTGTAAATACAGCTAATTCACAAGTCTCTCCCTCACTTGCAGGCATCCTCTCTCTCTCTCTCTCTCTCTCTCTCTCCCTCCTTTTCCTCTCATTCTCCCTCTCTTACTTACAGATAACAAATTTTTTAAAGAACCATTGAGGAGTTTGGGTCTTTAGAGCTACAAAGGAATTAGCAGCTATTAAGCACCTATAACATGTCAAGCACTGTGTTAAATGCTTTACAGATACTGTCTCATTTGATCCCCCCAACAACCCTGTGAGGTAGGTGTTATATAATATATTAATTATCATTATTATTATTATCCCCATTTTACAGGGAAACTGAGGAAAACAGAATTTTAGTGACCTGACCAGAGTCACACAGCTAATATGTCTGGGGTCAGATTTGAACTCAGGTCTACCTGATTCTATATTCAGTACCCTATCCACTATACCACTTATCTACATCTACACCATGCATTGGCATGATAATACTTAGATTACATTCATATAGAACTTCAAAGTTACAAAGTACTTTTCAGGGATATCATCTGATCTGCTTCCCCCAATGATCCTTTAAGGTACACAAATCAAGTACTGTTATGCCTCTTTTTACAGATGAAGTCATATAACCCTCAGTTCTCATCTGTGAAATGAACTGGAGAAGGAAGTGGCAAATCACTACAGTGTCTTTGTCAAGAAAACCTTAAATGAGGTCATGAAGAGTTGGACATGACTAAAAATGACTGAAGAACAATACATTTGATAGAAGAGGAAATTGGGTTTATTTCTTTTTCTAGGTCCCAAGACACAAATGGCTTAGGGGGACATGAGGTCACTAAGCTGTCTCATTTAAAACAACCAAAACATACGTTAACCTGCAGAAATCTGATTTAATGTCTTGCTCATCTATATCAGCTTGGGATACCTCCCCATGGCCTTGAAGACAAGTCACTTTACCTATCTAGACCTCTATTTAATCATCCATAAAATAAGAGAGTGGACTAAGTGAACTCTAAGGTACCTTCTCCTCCACCCCGCCCCCATGATCCTCAAGTGATGCAGAATGCAGACAAAGGAGTCTTAATTAAATCCCTTCCTCTGGAGCTTAGGAATTTTATTAGACTGTGAGAATTCCCCGATGACAGGGTCCATGTCTTATTCAACTTTGCATATCCTGAAGTGAATTGCCCAGAGTAATTACTCATTTGAGGGAAGGGTTTGAGGAAGAAAGACAGTCCAGACTTGTGATTTCATCCATGTAGGTAACTCATGACATGGAAACCACTTCTGCCTGATAAAGATTAGCAAGTCAGTTACAATTTACAGTCTTAGAACATTACATGGACCACTGAGATGTTAAATGACTGACTGACGATCACACAAATAGGATGTGTCAAAGGCAGAACTGGAACTCAGGTCTTTCTGATTCCAAAGCCGTCCTCTATCCATTGCATCATGCGGTCTCTCATCCCATGGAGTGAAATTCCAACTCATCCTTGTTGGCAGGATATCCTTAGCCCCATGGCTATCTGACGGGCAGCTAAGTGGCACAGAATGCTGGGCCTGGCCTCAGACGCTAGTAGCTGTGTGATTCTGGACAAATCACTTAACCCTGTTTGCCTTGATTTCCTCATCTGGAAAATGAGCTGGAGAAGGAAATGGCGAACTACTTCAATATCTTTGCTGAGAAGACCCCAAACGGGGTGACCAAAAGTCAGACACAACTGAAAAATGACTTAACAAGAACATGACCATCTGAAGAGTTACTGGTTTAAGCTTCTTGAGAACAGGGGCTATTTCACTTCTAATTTTGTTTCCCTAGCACTTAGCATAGTGCCTGACACATAGCAGGTACTTAATAAAGCTTTATTGATTTATTGATAGTCACCACACTATCTTGGATACAGGCAGTGGTAGAGAAGTCTATGGGTAAGGTTGCTGTGTTGGATGAATAAGAACCATCCCAGGAAGCAGCAGTGCCACCAGCTCCAGAAATGGAATGACTAGTGAGGGAAGAGAATGTGTTCATTTCAAATTTGGTCCTATGTCCTATTACAGGTCCTGTGGATTTCTACAGCCAAAGAATTCATCACCTAAAGATCAACCTGCAGGGGATGCATGTATACCTAGTGAGGCTAGTTCTAATACAGCAAACACAGCCGGGTTCTGAGACTGTACTTGAATCCTTTCCAGCTTAGGAGAACCTGCCAGAACTTTTGGGGAAGAGAAGTATTTACATTTGCATACACATGCAAATACACATATGCCATATGTGTACACATATGCCTTCCACCTCCATCCATACACACACTTTTACTCTAATTCTAACTAAGAAAAGTCCCATGGGAAAAAAATAAGTTCTGTTCAAATGAGATAATATTGGTAAACTGCTTCACACAGTACTTGATACATAGTACTTGCTTAACAAATCCTTGTTTCACTGGCCCTAAACATAATAGTACTATGATACTTGCAACTGTTCACACTTGCCACTTACAGTCATATGGTAGTGTTTTCTCATAGACTTCCTCATTTGAGTCAAGAGAGGGTAGCACAGTGAATGGAGCACTGGGCTAGGAATCATGAAGACCTGAGCTAGAATCTTCAGACATTTACTAACTGTGTGACCTTGGACAAGTCATTTCACCTTTGTTTGCCTCAGTTTCCTCAACTGTAAAGATAACAACAGTACCTATCTCACAGAATTGTTATGAGGATCAAATGAGATATTTGTTTTTTTAAAGTGCTTATTGCAACATCTCACACATAGTGCTGCTATATAAATGTTTATTCCTTCCATTCTCATTCCTTCACAACACTTTCAGTGGGGCCTATCACCCCCAAAATTCAGATGAGAAAATTGAGGCCTGAAGAGATCAAATAATTTTCAACAGATTAAGCAACTGAGTTAATATGTGGCAGAACTGGTACTTGAACTTAGAATCATGAATTCAGAGAAATACAACCCTTCTTGTGGGCATATTCCATGTTAGTCTCTATGCAGATGAACCCAACGAGTGCCCGCATCTCCTTCAGTGAAACAAGATGACTTATTTAAAACTTCATTATCATCTCACCACTGTGGATATTCACTAATTTAGTTCAGATCAGAACCTAACCACATCTTCTCAGCCTGGGTGATTCTTGGCCATCTTTTCCCACAAAATAAATGTAATAAGCAGTTTAGACTTTGCTGAAGGTTTTTTTTTAAATGGATACCAGTGCAGCTCTTGGGCCATGACTGAGACCTTTGATCTCACTACATGAACAGTCACTTCTTTCTTTGACATATTCTAACCCTTAACATTGAACTTGAGACAAATTAAATGACATCTATAATTACTAAGTAGCCATATTTACTAAGTGCCTACTATGTGTCAGGTACTGTACTAAGTCCTGGAGATACAAAGACTAAAATGAAAAGGAATGATGGGGGTGGGGGAATTTTCTCCATTCCTGATGTTCCCATTCCTTTCTCCCTTTTTCTCTCACCCAAACTCACCACAAGTTCAGAACTGGTCTGGAAAGTCTCAATGTACAAAGAATAGTGCTGATCTCCCATCTGGTTTAAGATGGCTGTCATGCATGCCACAAAATGACTCTGTGAAGAATGAAGAAAGAAAAAAGAAAAAAGAAAAATCCATTAAACAATGAGAGAATAGGACCATATTGTCAAACCCTAGCGTTTCAGACCTGAGGTCCTTGGAACCCACTTAATCCTTTTGTCTTTGATCAGGATCACAGCTGAGGCATTTTGGATGGGGCAAAGGAGAAGCAGTACTGGGTTAGGCATCAGGAGAACCTGGTCCTCATTACGTGTCTGTCATTAATTCCTTGCATGGCTATAGAGACTTCCCATCTCTCTTCTTCACTTGATTCATCTATAAAATGAATGATTCAGACCAGTTGATCTCTAAGTTAGCTCTACAAGTTCTATGTCAAGGGTGGAAGTCTTTCATCTTTCAAAAACTGACCTGAGGATGGAAATTCCTTCAATAACATTTCACCATCTCCACTCTTTTCTAACAGGAAATGCTTCTCTGTAGCTCAGTCCCTCTTCCTAGCTGTGGTATAGCAAAAGGCTATTTGAATAGGGAGTTCAAACAATTAGGATCTAATTCTAATTCAACCATAATTAGTCCTATGACCTAAGGTAAATCATTTCAGTTCTTTTTGCCTCAGTTGCCTAGCCTACAAAATGGGCATAAAAATTCATTCTCTTCCTACCTCACAAAATTAATGTGAAGCTGAAATAGCATGATGGATTAAAATGTAAATTCTTTGAGGTCAGGCACTATTTTACTTTTGTAATTGTATCCCTAGTGCTTGGTAGAAAGGATGCACTTAATAAATGCTTCAAAAATAATTTGTTCATTCATTCTGTTATTCACAGATATCTTGTAGATATGAACTGCAGTGCAAATATAAGGCATCTTTATTCTTTTTATTCTATTCTTTATGGAAATGAATTACAGCTAACTCTACGTAATACTCTAAGTAATACTCAAAAAGCATTTTTTGAGCATCTATTGTATACCCAGTCCTATACTTGGTCCTCCAAGACAGATTTTCTTTCCCTAAAGTTTATCACGATTCCTGATCTCAAAGAGTTTACAATCTTGTTGGGAAGAGGAAAGCCCATGAAACAACAAACTGATACAAGCCAGTTTGTGATGAAATTCCAAAACATATGAAACAGATTGTAAGGGTTATAGGAACTAAGAGAAAGGTAAGATCAATGAGATTGGAATAATCAAGAATAGATACCTTAACTGGTACAGGATTAAAAATTTGGCAGGAATAGGAAACTGGAAATGAGCAGAATTGGAAATTGAATGGATGCTCATCAACTGGGGAATGACAGAATAAGTTGTGGAATACGATTGTGATGGAATGCTACTGGGCTGTAAGAGATGATGAACAGACTGGTTTTAGAAAAAAAATGGAAAGTCTTGCATGAAATAATGCAGAGTAAAATAAACAGAACCAAGAGAAAATTGTATACAGTAACAACAATACTGATGGAAGAGTAATGATGAATGACTAAGCTATTCTGAGTAATATGATCATTCATATCAATTACCAAAGATTTATTAAGGAAAATGCTATCCACCTCCAAAGAAAGAACTGATATATGGAAGTAGGTAGATAGGTAAGTAGTATATATATGTAAACATGTACATACATTATATTATATATACACAAATGTATATATACATACACACACATATATGAAATGTTGCCTTCTAATGTGGGGTTAGGAAGGAGAGAGGGAGGTAGAAAACTTGGAACTCAAAATGTAACAAAAAAAGAAATAGTTGGGTTGTTTTTTTTTTTTAAGAATGGGCAAGATTTGAAAAAGTAGTACAGGTTCCTTATTTGTAAGAGGAGGGATGAGATCATCAGATTAGGTAGTTTCTAAGGAACCTTCTATCTCTAAATCCTATGAGTGCATAGTTACTGGGGAACACCATCCCCGATTATCCCAGCCCAATGGAGATCATGTGAAAGGAATGTGCTTGTTCAGAGGTACAAATGGGGACCTCTAATAAAGGTTGTATAGTCAACTCAGTGCCGGAATAGATCTCCACAATGCTGGCTACTTTCAGTAGAGCATAAGTTCCTTGAGAGCAGGGCTAGCTTTTCTGTTTGTCTTTTTATTCTGAGGTTCTAGCAGAGTGCCTGATGTGTAGTAGGCATAAATGTGCATAACGCACTGTGCTATCCAGGAGGGATTCAAACACAGACGTGAGACAGTTTCTGCCCTCAAAAGTATATACTACAAGGTGCTTAACAAGTGTTTACTGAATTGAAATGAATTGCTTAAAGTATAACCAGGCATACATGCTATCACTTAAGATAAGAATGTAAATAGTCCTATTTCTCTCTTCTCTTCAATCTCTCTTTCTCCCGACTCTCCATTCCTCTTTTGTCTTTCTCCCCCTCCCCTCCCTTGTCTCTCAAAGAGTTCAGTGTGTGACCGCTAGAGGTCTTTTTCTCTCACATGGTAGCTGCTGTGCATGGTACGGCTTTTCATTTATTCCTACGTGAGCAGACCCACTACACTTCTTGCATATAAACAGTGAAAATTACAACATAAAGGACTTAATATACCTTCTCTTGGAGTAGTTTTACCACTAGTCAAAGCCTTGCCTGCCTAGCAGGGCTGAAGTATATTTTCTGCAGGTAATTCCAGCACCTCAAGGTAAGAAATCTGTGTTTCATTGTTATTAATGGTCTTGTAAGAGGAAACGTTAACATCTCTGTGACAATAGTTTTCTTCCAAAGGTCTTGTTGAAATGAGCCTGGGGGATATGGATTTATATGTTTGTGTAGATGTGTATGTGTGTATATGTCTATTTTTGACAAAAATCCTCCACCGCTAGAAATGCAGGTTGTCCTAGTAGGCAGTATGAGGGGGCTGTCTGAGATTTCGAATGACTTGATTTGAATTTAAAGGAGGAAAAAAGCACTCACTAAAACAATTATTTTTAGACCAGATTGTCAAGTATTAGCCAGAAAAGCCAGATTGTACCAAGCTTTGCTTTTAAAAACTTCAGTGCTACCCAGTGGGGGGGTGGGGTCCTTTATCCATTTATAGAAAGTAACCATTTAATGAACCGTTATCTCTTTATAAGTCACTGGTCAACATGGCATTGCTCACAAAGCAATCAAAATGACTTTTATCAGCTTGTTAATTCTTCTATTCTAACTAAGCTTGGGGGGCGGTAAATTAAGCTAATATTCTGCAAAATTCTATTCCTCATGTGATGAAAGTTTGGGCAACTGTGGATATAGAAACTGTGCAAATATTCTGATGTTTTGGCACTAACGAAAAATGACAGTATCCTGCTTCTGACTAAGATCATCTGTTTTTTCCAGGCTAGCCAGTTTCTAGTATCAAAGCTGTCAGAAATCACATCCATGTAACTGATCGATACATAAGACAGAACAAGGCACTATAGCAGCAGGTCTACTTTAGAAAAAAAAAAACCAACCCTTTTCTCCGCTATTAAAAAAGAAAAATCCCCTTTGCTACAATGGGATGATGTACTAACATTGTACTCATGTGACCTTTAGTAATTTCTTAGTAGCAGCTGCCAAAATTGACATTCATCATTCTTTTTTCTTTGATAAGTTTGAAGACCTTATTTATATAGGTACCATTTTTTCTTTTTTGTCTCCTCTTCTCTTTCTTCCTTTCTGTCGTCCTTTCTTCCTTCCCTCCTTCCTTCAGATTTGGGGAATAGGAGAGGAGGGCAATATCAGGATTTCATTTGTCAGGTCCTCTGACATTCCCCAAACTCATGGTGGCTTACCACTTCCTCCCTACCTTGACATTGCTCAAACTTTATAGCACTAGACCTCCAACTCTCAACTCTGTCAACATCCTAGCTAATAACCTAAGATAAACACATCAGGAAAATATGCAGAATGATCAGCTGGGGTGAGGGCATCCCCTCTGTCCAAGGTACTGATTAAAATACTCCATTTGTGAAGATGCTCCCAAAGGAGACAAATCAGGGATCAATGTGTATTTACTACTGAGGCACGAGGCAGTCACTCATCTATCCCCTCTCAGCATGCCAGGAGACGGGATGGGAAATTGCCTTTTAAGACCGAAACTCAGGGACCTGCATATTAAATTCTAGAGCACAGTATCTGAGTAGCCGAGCACAGCCCAGCCCAGTTACCTCTGCTACATTTAGGCTTGTTGAAATGCATCTAATGAATCGGAGCATAGAGGTATGTGACTGAAACTAGGTCAAATATGTAAAAATAAGTATAATCACAGGAGACACTTGGGTGATGAGGAAATACTCAGACCCCTAGCAGTGGCAGGACTTATTTGATATCTGTAACATTCTACAGCTATACTGCACAATCAATCCTGTCAATTAAATTGGTGCATTAGCATGAAGATATGTACACCTGAGTGAGAACTTAACCTCCAAAGGAAACAGTAACCATTAACTGTGCAGTGGGCAGTGGGAAAAGGGCCAAGTATAATGTGCTAAAAATTAATTAGCTATTTTGTAGAGAATGAGGTCACAAATGCCTCCTAGAAATATTCAAAATACACTGGGGGGAGGGAAACAAATAGGATTTGGTCCAGAACATCTATCAGATTTTAAAAATCTATTTATTTATCCACCCAAACACAAGCACCCCCAACCAAACTTGGGCCAGCAGCCCAAACACCCCAGGTGTTTGGTATGTTTTGGAACCCAGGATTATCTCATTGTTTGGCCACTAGAGGACCAGTGAGCCACTGATGTGGAACTGGGTGTGTTTCAAATGGGAAGCAGACTTGCCCCCTCACCTGGATCAAGTGGGAGTGATGAGTTCCTTGGAGAACCTAGTTGATGCCGGAGGTTTTGAAACTTCAGGAGCCAGCAATGAAAACGCTAACATTACTATACAATAGCAGCTGGTGACATGTTGCCATAGTAACTTCAAATCACGTGCAAGACCAAAATAAAATAAAATATATAAAGCTCCAAAGAGATGTCATGAGGAAAACTTGGCAAAGGGAGATGCAAGGATTCATCAGTCATCTATGTTTTATGTGACCAGTGACTACTTACATGTAGCACTCCCATTTTGTCCCAAGTGTATTGTGTGGTTACATAACACATGTTTATTCTCCAATGGAATCAATGCTGGAAGTGTGGTTCAGTGGAAGGGCAAAGGATATGGAATCAACAGATCTGGATCCAATGTGCTTGTCCATTTCCTCCCTGTATGACCTTGGGTAAGTCATGGAAATTCTCTGGTCCTTAATTTTCTCATGTGTAAAATGAAGCAGTTAGACAAGATTATATTTCAGATCTCTTGCAGTTCTAAATCTATATTCCTATGAAGCAAGTCCTAGGCTGGAGACAGAAGGATGCCATATATTAGCTAACAATAATAATAATAGCTAGCATTTATAAAGAACTGTTAGGTTTCCAAAGTACTTTAAATATATTAACTTATTTGATCCTCACAAAGACCAAGTGAGATAAGGGTTATTAAACCCAATTAATAAAGAAACTGAGATTGAGTAAGTTACTTCTCCAGGGAACACAGAACTAAGCAAGTGGCTGAGGCAGAATTCGGACTTGTCTTCCTGATTCTAAGCCCAGCATGCTAACCATCATCTGGGCTTTCTGAGGAGGATGGAATGAAATGGCAAAAGCATTCATTTTTCAGTCAGAAGATCTGGGTTCAAATCCTGATCCTTTATACCTAGCAAGCCAGGTGAGTCAATTCCCCTTTCTGAATCTCAATTTCCCTCTCAATTCCCAAATGAGTTGGTTTGGAATAAGTAATTTCTAAAATTTGCTATGGCTTTAGCATCCTATCCATTATTTCCTCACTTTAGAGTTTACAGTTTCTTGTTCAGGGCCTTCTCCTTTTGCATCTCAGGAAGCTGGAAGAGGGGATGTGAGTCAGTCACCCTGAGTACTGATCTGAGGTCTCCTTAGGATGATGTGTGTGCTTAGGTGAAGTCATACTGAGGCAGTTTCCTCCCCTAACTCCTGATGCCCAGCTCCAGAGAGGCTGTGTGCATTAGCTCATTAACTATTCTGACCTGTGAGGAAGAAATTACGACTCTCAGTATCATGCCTGTCTTCAAATGATGGGAAATGCTGCACACTCAAAGCTTTAGGGAAAAAAACAACAAAATGCACTTTGACCCTGAAACTATGTTTTCAGTTACAAACATGCCAAATGTCCAGCCATTTAGTAAATCAAGCTCATGCTTATTGAAGCTGAGCCCAGTAAGACATTTATATGTTATTTAGCAGAAATTACTGGCAGGTAGAAGAAGCCTGGAGAAGAGAGAATATGGGACTTAGCAGTTCAAAATTATACCTCTGATGATTAGCAGCTATTTGACACATGGCAAGTGATTTAACCTCGTATACCTCGGGCAGCTCCTTAGGACTTAATGTGGCATCATGGAGAGAATCTTGGATTCGGAGCCAGAGGGTTGGGTTCAAATCTGTCACTACCTACGTGACCTCGAACAGTTGACAACTTCTCTCAGTCTCCATTTCCTTACCTCCGGTAGGAAGAGATTAGCTTTTATGACTGGGAAGGTCTGTTCCAGATCTAAATCTATGAGTCTTTGATTCTAGTTTCCTAGAGCAAAGACCAGGACACGCACTCTTTGCATTAGCATTGACCTGTTCCCCCTCCCTCCCTTGACAGAATATGATTAAAACTATGAATACCAACAGTGGAGGCATTCATGATGGGGGAAGGGGGAAGGAAAGGGTTAAGTTCCAGGCAAGGGAAGGGGAATGGGTAATGTTAATTCTGGTGAGCCAGAACATCTAATCCATGCCCTATCCAAATGAATGGCTAGCTGTGTCCCTGAACTTCTCGGTGCTTTAGGCAACTCTAAGAATTTAAACTGTGGAGCAACTATCAGTCTTCGTTAGTAAGGTTTCATCATCCAAGAAATCACAAGTTCAAGGAAAAAAATGTTACTATTACTAAGTCATATATGGGTGATGATCTACTTGGTGGAGGTAGCTCCCCGTGCTTTGGAAATCACAGATCCCTTATGGACCCATACATGCTGGCAGCAGGAAAAGTGACTTAAGAAACTTAAAGTCAGAACACTTGAAATCATGTATATCAAAAATATTATCCCACAACTATATGGTTTTATCTTATATGCTCTGGACATCATTTGGGGGAGGGGATCCTTCTATGGGAAGGCTTCTAAAGTCTACATACCTGAATATTGGGCATTCTGACATAATAAAGTTGGAGTGGTTACAGTTGGTGAATACAGTTAGTATGTTAACCAGGAAACAGAGAGGTTGCCACATGTAGGCTTTGCAGTTATGATGTGCATTCATGGTTTCTATCTGCTTCAACATGGCAGTTCTTATAAATGAAGCTGTTGTGGGCCCAATAACTCCACAGCAGACATTCATGATGGATCAATTCACTAGCATAAACTGGGACCTAGCCATCATCCCAGAAAGATAAGTTGAATCTTCAGAAGTGTTTTCTTGTTGATATGGAATATACTCTTTGACAGCGGCTATTCAATATAGTTAAGAAAGAGAGTCAGAACTTACCCAAAATTCAAGCCAAAATATCACCCATGTATGCCATATTATCACCCCCTAGATGTTTAAATCAAAGGGATTACATTGGTTTAAGCAATTCTGTGTGTGTGTGACTATTTCAGGGAGTGCATACCAAGTTCTTATAAGCTACATATAGGTTGTATATGGCTATCGGTTGTAGAAGACACTAAATATGAAACCATCCTTGGTCTTTTGAGCCTGAAACATATATTAGGTCAATCTGGGCCTTGAGCTAAAAACCACTCCAAAATCCAAGAGACAAATGTAGTTGCCACCTCCAAGTCATCAGTGCTATGACTGATGATGGAGCCACAGTTTATAGGATGTGTAAATTATATTTTCCAAGCTGAATCTTCCTTGCTCCTAGTATTGGCACTGCTCATCAACAAGCATTTTCTCACTAATGATTATTTTTACAGTAGAAGTAGCCCATCTTTAGGCAGGGTTAGCTCTACGCTCTATTATTACACTAGTTCTTGAAGGCTTCAAGTTCATTAGGCTTGTCTTCCCATCTTTCAGAGCTAGATAAACAGAAACCAAGCTAGTCTATTTGTATATCTTCCTGACAGTTTCTAGCTTATGATTAAAACCATCTAAGTCTATAGCACTCAGGATACGTTGCTTTCTTAGAAGACTAGATATTATTCAGAACTCAGTGACTTTTAACTCAACAGACGATAATTTTCTAAACATTATGTTAATTAGGAGAAAATTAATGAATGTAGTTTCCAAAAAAAAAAATTTAGAAGAGAGATACCTTTCATAGTTGTACTGGCAATAGTCATTTCAACTCTTTCTTGAGTGTCCTGAATGTGAACTTCTTTGCTTACTTCTTTTTATTTAAGAAATTCTGTACTGTTTCAGTGTCCCACAGATTGCACTCTATTAAACTAAACTGCAAACTATTTTCTTATTCTTCACTTAGAAAGCTATGGAGCTGAGTCATGGTTTTTGGGGTGGCAGGACCAGGGCCACTGTTAGGGATACATTCAAGGTCCTTGAGTGATTATAATGCTGATAATGACAACATTATAATGAGAATAACAGCAACAATGATAATGAACTTACTGCATTAGAGAAAGAACATGTATACATATTGGTACAGTGGGAAGAGTCAGAAGATCTGGGTTCAAGTTCTACCACTAATAGATCTCAGTATCCACATTTGTAAAATAGGAAGATTGGACTAAGTGACCTCTGAAGTTCCTTCCAGCTCTAGATATATAATCCCATGATCCTGGAATCAACAATGGTAGTTTATGCTTAGAGAACACTTGAAGTTTTACAAAGTGCTTTTCTCAGAATAAGTTTATGAGTAAGGCAAGAATAACTGTGTCCATGTTACAGATGAGGAAAATAAAGCTTGGAGAAGCTAAGTGATTGCTCCACATTCATAAAGCTAAAAAGTATTAGAACCAGGAAAAATCACATTGCACATACCTCCCCTCCTCTCAACATATTTATCCAAGTGTTAAAGATTAAAAAAAAAAACAATAGAGGTAGCTTTAAAGGGGAAAAGAGATCACAGGGAAAATGTGCAACTTGATGAGTAGTTGTAAAGGGAGATGAAACTTTGTCCTGACAGTGTCGAAGTTATGGGATGATCCTATTGAGATGAGTTCCACCCATTTTTGCACCAGTTAGCCAGAGCCATTACTGTTACCCTTTCTACTGGGTGCTTCCTTAGTCATTGCCCAGATAGGAATAGCTCATGACTCCTCCAAAGCATGACATTGGGGGTAATTACCCCATTCGCTATACTCTAGGACTGGCTGTACTCAAGATATTGATGCCAGGGGCCAGTCACACAATGACAGGAAGTAAATCTGCTGCCCTACTTTGGAAGACCTGGACTGTGCCAGGGATGTCACAGTGATCTCATGAAGGAAGAACAAACTTCCATAGGCATTATTGAGGGCAATTTAAAAAAAAAATCACGATATGTTCATGTAGTGCTTTAATGTTTAGAAAGCATCCTTGGAGGTTCCTGTAAAGTTCAAAGAGTAATTGCTATACCAATTTCACATAAAAGTAGGCTAAGGCTCAGAGAGAAGAAAGTACTTACCCAAGGACACATAGCTGATACATTTTATTCATTATTCTTCATTTAAAAGAAATGAACATTCTAGGTTTAAAGCAAGGAGTAAGAGAACAAATAAATCTATTTAACAGAATATTATTGTGTTTTTGTTTCTTTGATTTTTGTTTTTTATTTTGCAAGAGGAAAAGCAAGGTAATTGGTGTTAAGTGACCCAGTTAGTAAGGGTCAAGTGTTTGGGTCATATTTGAACTCAGGTCCTCCTGACTCCAGGGCTAGTGTTCTTTTCACTGAGTCACCTAGCTGCCCCAAAAGAATATCACTGGAGAAGAGAAATACAATTATCATGTTAGAGTTTGCCCCGCATGTGCTTCTTAAGGATGAAGGAAAAAAAGTTTCAGGAGGATAGGTTCATGGCCATAGTCTTCCAGTATATTAGGGTTGGAAAGAGAATGAGAAATTACACTTGGTCCCATCAATCTCTGTCTGTCTATCTGTCTGTCTGTCTGTCTGTCTCTCTCTCCACTTCTCTCTCCCTTTTTTGTACATATATATGTATGTATACATGTGTTTATATAATATACACATACGAAAATGTGTGTATACACATATATACATTTATATACACATGCTTTATTGCATTTCCCACTGGGAACAAAGAAGCATATAATCTGATATGAGTGGGCAGCTTAATCTGGAAATCCCTCAAGAATTACACAATCTCTAGGGCCAGTATGTAAGTATGTATGTATGTATATATATATATATACATATATATATATATATATGTATATATATATATATATATGAAAAGATGATTCGTAGTACAAAATAGTCACAGAATCTCAGTGCTGATTTAGAAGCCCCAGTCAAACCTATACCTGATCAAGAGTTTGCAACATCTCTGAAAAGTGGTGACATCCCTTATGAGACAAATAACAAATGACAAGATCAGGAGAAGAACTTTCTACACCTCTTCCCCAATTCCTTGTCTTTTACCTTTCTTTTTATCCTCAGAATTGAGCATGTTGCCTGGTGCACAGTAGGTGATTAACAAATGCTTATGGACTAAGTATTAGGAAGACTTATTTGCTCTTATATCAAGCCTAAATCTGCCTCCATTTTACCCATTGCTCTCATCCAAATATGACAAATTTAATAACCTTTCAATTATTTGACCATATGCCAAATACCATGAGTGATATGGATAAAAAGGGGTCCTAGAAGCAAATAGTAACCAGCATTGTTCAGTGAAAGCTGGAAGAGACAGATCTAGACGTTGGGCCTTGGAGGATGGCTGTAGGAGCCAAGAGGAGGGATGGGGGAAATCCAAGAAGGGGACAATGGCATAAGAAAAGGTAGAGGATAGTGATGACCGAGGGAATGGAAAAGGTATGTCTGGGGAACAATGATACTTCAGTCAAAACAAGGGAATTAGGCATGGAAGTCCTGGGAGAAAAGTCTGGAAAAAGAGACAGAGGTTAAGCTTTGAATTCCAGACTAAGGAGTTTGGACTTCATTCTGCAGGTATCTGGATATCAAATGAGCAGCTGCCTCATGTGCCTGGTGCCCAGAGAGCTATGAGTTTGACAACTCTCTGAGAAACTTTATATTGGAAAACCATCGTACTTCCTCTCTCCCTCTCTCCATCCCCTGTCCTTCAAGAAGAGTATTACTTGATCTGTTAACATTGGAAACAGGCAAACCAAGCTTGACATGAAGTTAGATTCTGGTTCTGACAGAAATCCTCTGAAGCTGAAAAGGCAGAAAACATTTGAAGGCTTGATAACCACACTCTAGCATATTCCTGTACACAGAATAATAATACCTCTAACACATTGTGCCAAAGAACCTTGTAGAATATAAGCATATTGGTTCCTGGCAGTGGGAGGGTGGGGAGGTGCAGTCAGTCCCTGGAGTCCCTAAGTATGTACACACACATATCCTTCAGGTAAGGAAAAATGCTAGGCCACAAACCTGGCCTTCATTCTCCTTTGAGTCAGAGATCCCCCTAGAAGACCCGTCCTCCATTTCCCCCTCCCCAACTCCCAACAATGCAATGAGTTTTGCTCAGGGTATGCTACTGCATTGATTGATTGATTTTCCAAATGACATCATGCTTCATTTTCCCCCTCCCCGCACATCTAATTCCCACTTGTCCCACTTCTCTGCCCTTCGAAATGGCAACAGCACCTTCCAATTACCGTCATCGGCAGCCTGCATTAGCCACCTGCTGACTCCCTCTCTCTGTCACCATTAATAAAGGTGACAGGGAAGCCTGGTGCAAATACAGAGCGTCCCTAGCACCTTGTGTCCCATGGGGAGGGCGTCCCTGCCCATGGGACTCCTTGCTTTTTCCCAGACTGGGGCCCTAGCCCCATGCCCTCATCCACACTCAATTAAAAGGAAGGAACCAAGTGACAACGAAAAATGAGATCAAGGGCTGTAAGTGCTCCAGCTTCCCAAGATCAGATCTGCTTAATACATTTCTTTATCTGCTAATTTTATCTAAAAAAAGATGTCACATTTGTCTGGAGTGATTTGTTCTCCATAACCTAGACTTCCTCTCCAAGAGATAGCCGAAGCAAAATTTAACTTGCTTAGCTTATTCACTAAAATGTCATATTGTAAGGAGTAAATGGGTTATAAAATGGGAAAACAAGAAGCACAACTGTTAAAATGCTGATGATAATTTATCTTGCCTTTATGGGTACAGAGAGCTTCCCTTATGTGATCATAGGATGATAAATTTAGAGCTGAAAGAGACCATCTGAGCCAACCCTCTCATTTTATAAAGGAGGAAACAGGTCCAGAGAGGCTAAATAACAATAACTGATAGCACCAATGTGGTCCTTTAAGGTTTGCGAAGCATTTTAAAAATACATTATTCCATCTGATCTTCACAACAAACCTATAAGGGAGACACTAGTACTATGTCACAGTTGAGGAAACTGAGGCAGAAAGCTTAAGTGACTCGTTCAGAGCCACATAACTAGGAAGTGTCTGAATGTGGATTTGAACTGGGGTCTTCTCACCTCCAACATCCCATGTGTTATCTGTGCCACTGAGCTGCCTTGTAATTTGTCTATGGTCACGAAGGAATTAAGTCTCAGAAGCAGTATTTGACCTCATATCCTGTTATTCCAAGGCCAGTGATCTTTTCCACAAACCACTCCATCTCATCATGTGATCTTTACAAAAGTACTGTGAGGTGGTAATCATGTTTATCATAGATTTAAAGCTGGAAGTAATCTGAGGCAGTAACTTCTACTCTAGCTCCTCAATTCATAGAGGTGGTAGGCAGAGCAGGTAATTATTAGTCCTGTTTGACAGGAGAAGAAACTGTGGTTCTGAGAGGTTAAAGAGTCATCTGAAACCACAAATTCAGTATCTCATTTCTTTTCTAAGCACATCTCAGGCAAGGAGTTTTTGTGACCTACCAAACTAATGAAGCTTTTGTCAGTTATTAAGGCTAATTCTGTGATAAAAATTTCTTTGAACTCATATACACATGGGCTTGTAGGTGGGAGTGGGAGAACCAAGTCCCATTAGTGCTGATTTAGTCTTTCAGAAAAAGAATGAAAAGCTGTTTTCCAAGCAGTCTTTTATCTAAGCACCCTGTATCCAGTAGACAAAACTGGGACAGTAGTAGAAAACTAAAATTAAAAACCAAAGGATCACTTGCTCTGCATAATGTGGTGAATAAAAAAAAATCCATCCAGTTAAACAAAGGAGTCCTTGGGATTCTGAGGGGTTTCCAAGGCAACTTCCAATAAGATGGATGGAGAGAGAAGGCATCACTTTCATTAATGATAATTAATAACTCACTTTCCTATAGCAAGCACTTTGAGTGTTACTAAGTGTTTTCCTCACAACCACTCTGTGAGGTTGATCAGGCAACTAGTATTATGTCCTTTATGGATGAGAAAACCAAGACATAGAGTAGTTAAATGACTTGCTCAGGGTCACATTGCTAGGTAAGTTTTAGTGTCAGGATTTGAAATGAGCTCTTTTGACCCAAGATCCCAGGTTCTTTTCACTATACTGGGCTATCATTTTGGCCCTTATTTCTGTGGTCTAAGATATCAAAGGAAAAATGACCTTGACAGTAGTAAGGTCCATCATGACCCTTATTGCCAAAGCTAGTTTGAAGCTACTGAAAATCTTGCAGAGTTAAAAGCTGTCTTGATGCAGAAATCAGATCAATGTTTTCTGTCCCTAAAAAGAATCACTGACAGTGCTAATTTCCAAGTTCTTGTCGGCAACCTTTCATATTTGGTCACATATTTCAGAATCCCAAACTCTCAGAGTTGGAAGGGACCTCAGGTCCTTCTAGTCAATCTTTACTTGACATACCTGACAAGTGGTTATCTAGCCTTTGCTTGAACATCTCAAATGATGGTAGCTTGCTACCTGCTAAGGCAGCCAATGCCACTTTCAACTTGCTTAGGTTCTGTTCACATCAAGTCTTAATTTTCTGCTTTTTCACTAGAGGGATGTTGGGTGTCACTGACGGGCAAGTTGGCTATTATGTTACAGCATCCTGAGAAATGTGTTGTGTTTGCAGAGCATCTCAATTAGTTCAAGCATTTTAAGGTAGGATTGAGGTCAAACCCTGTCATAGATAGTCACACTGTCTGTCAACTCAGCTCTCAATTATATGGACAGAGGAAGATTAGGTCTTTCAGTGTACACCCTATCCAGCCACTTAGTTATTCATTTCAATCCGTTGCTTTCTCAACTGTATTAAGCATGTACAGAGCATGGTGCTAAGAGCCTCTGGGAAGGCAAGACACAACAAAGAGCAAGAGTGTTTGGGTAAAACTTTGTTATTGTCCTTGTGGCACTTCAAGCATAATAAAGGAGAGAGAGAGAGAGAGAGAGAGAGAGAGAGAGAGAGAGAGAGAGAGAGAGAGAGAGAGCGCCATAACAGACAATAAATAAGTGAATTTTAGTTGTGTAGATAGAGAGCTAAGTGGAGCAGACAATGGAGTGCTGGGTCTGGAGTGAGGAAAGCTAAAGTTCAAATCCAGCCTCAGATACTTACTCGCTGTGTGATCCTGAGTTTAACCCTGTTAGCTCAGTTTCCTTATCTATAAAAATGAGCTGGAGAAGAAAATGGCAAATCGCTTCAGTATCTCAAAAAAAAAGAATACAATTGAAATGACTAAACAACAGCAGAGGTGCAAAACAAAGTAGTAAATGACATTTGAAGGGGAACACTTCATGGAGGAAGTAGCACCTGTTTTGTGCTTTAAAGGATGGGTAAGGCTTTGATAGTGTAAGATGGGGAGGAAGGACATCCTGTAGAGAAGAAGCTGAGTCAGCAAAAGTACAGTTAGACAAATCTAAGGCAAGTTCAGTGGACAGGGAGTGGACAAGGAGTCAGTTTTCCTAGAGCAGAGAGCATCTGGTGCCTAGAAAAGAAAGGTCTTTGAACATTAGGCCTCAATGTTAGTTTGGTCGTTCAAAGGAAGAAACTTTTGGAGTGGCACTTGACTCATACATACTACCCTACTGACATCATATGAAGAAGTAAGAGGCTTCCAAAAAGAATCAGCCATGGAGACAGAAGTGGGGAATAAATGCTGCCTGTCTCAAGCTGCTTGCAGCTAGTTGGTTTGGTGACTCTGGCCCCCCAAAAGAGGCCATCGATGAAATACTGCATTGGAATACTCCAGACAGTTCTCATGGGGCAGAGATAAGGCACCATCACATGACTGGTCTGACTCTAACAAAGCAGAGAGTTTTCATTTATCTTTTTATAACAGCTCACATTTCTGTGGTCCTTTTGAATTCAAAGAGCATTTTACATAAATCATTTTTATATGATTCATTTCCATGGTTTTCATTTGACCCTTACAAAATCCCTGGGAGATAGGTGCTATTTTTATCTGCATTTTACAGATGAGGAAACTGAGCCTCAAAAAAATTAAATGACTCATTCAGGATAACATGTGTCTGAGGTGGGTTCCAGATTTCCCCAATTTAGGAAGCAAGCCACAGACTGTTGCTTGAGGTACAGGGTCACACAGTCAGTAAGCATCAGAAATAGGCTTTGAACTCAATGTCTCCCTGACTGTTAATCCAAGGATTGAAAGCAGGGATGTTCTGGAACCAACTCACTTCCCTGTCTATAAATTTTCAGCATGAGCATTTACACCTCAGAAACTGGCAATCGCTCCAAATCAGTGCTTGATTTACTGTTCTGTTGATTGTCTAGATTTAAGAAAATGATGGAGGAAATGCTAAAATGTAGATAGACATTTACCAGCACACCCCTGGTTAAAAATAACAGAGACGAAATGTGAGGACAGGTCTTCTCACTCCAAATCTAGGGCTCTCCTTCTACTGCCCACCAACACGTAACCTGCACTACTCCCTAACGCCATCTTTTTTCTCTGTTGCGAATTATAAATATTGCATACTTAGGTAGCCCTGGCTGCTCAGTTCCTGGTTCCAAGGACAATTTAAGAGTAAATTAAATATCAGTGTTCTGGGTGGTTAGGGGTAGGGAGAAGAAGGAGAACCAGAACAATAGGATTCTTCTGTTGGTTGACTTCAAGCCATTTAGCATACAGAACACCCCTCTGACACTATTAATTCCATCAGCTGCAGGTAAAAAGGAAAAGGGAAGTCTTTCCCCTCTTGACAACTGTAAGTTGGAGAGGCCAGGAAGGATACTGCATTAACACTGCATTACAGATGAGTAAGTTAATAGTTTACTGCATAGTGAAGATACATGTTGACTGATGAAACTGGATATAATGCTTGTCTGACATGCCAACTGATGGAGGTCTAGGTGGCTACCAATTGGCGGTATATATATCTCTGTATTTCAGTTTTAGACACAATGGCAACAATGTTATCACAATTAAAATGATCTATTTGTACTGATTGGAATCACCAATTATGTTTACTCCATAATGTGATTATAGTTTTCATTTCAGAGTTTTAAAGGCTAGTCTACAACTCTGAAGTACAATTCTTAATACTCAGTCATCTTATATTTGGTAAAGTGGTATGAAAGAAATTTTCCCATCAGTGGCAGCTCCAAATGGTATACTGTGTGTGTGTGTGTGTGTGTGTCTGTGTGTGTATTTATGCAAGTGTCCAAGCAACTCAACTCAAAGCTTTCTTTGAGTCTTCTCTGGACTAGATGGCTGAGCAATCTTGGGGAGTCCTCTCTGCAGAGCAGTTTATTCTTACCCCTTGCTTGGGTATAAGTAATGTGGCCATAAAAATATCTAAACTTGCCTGGTGCTGGTATTAATCTGAAAAGAAGAAAAATAGTACAGCATAACAGGTAAAGCACTGGTCTTAGAATTATGAAGACCTGAGTTGAATTCTACTTTAAATACCTAATAACTAGCTGTTTTTCTGTTGAGTCCAACTTTTCATGACCCCATTTGGGGTTTTCTTGACAAACATACAGGAGTGGTTTGTTATTTCCTTCTCCAGCTTATTTTACAGATAAGGAAATTGAGGTAACCAGGGTTAAGTGACTTGCCCAGGGTCTTACAGCTACTAAGTTACTGAGACTAGATTGGAACTCAAGAATATGAATGTTTCTGACCCCAGGCCTGCTGCTCCTGTGCACTATGGCGCCACCTAGCTGTCTTGCTCGTTATATGAGCCTGGGCAATTCATAACCTCTGAGTTTTAGTTTCCTCCCCTTCAAAATAAGGATAAATATAGGACCTACCTCACAGGACCGCTGTGAGATCAAATGAGATAATAATGCATACAAACGCACTCGGCAATACTTAAAGTGCTATGATATAATATAAATAATATATAAAATAATCATTGTTATCATTATTATGGCATTTATCTATAACTAGAAAAAGGTTTGGAATTAGGAAGACTTGCTTCAAATCTCACCTCTGACATTCATTAGCTGCGTGATCATGGGGTGAGTTATTTAACTTCTTAGTGGCTCTGGAAATTCCCTAGAACTTGTTTTACTAAGTTATAGGTGGATGGAGGCAGCTAGGTGAGGCAGTACATAGAGCCTAGAGTCAGAGGACCTGAGTTCTATTCTGGCCTCAGACTTACTAACTGTGTGACCCTGGGCAATCACTTAACCCTGTTTGCCTTAGTGTGTTCATCTACAAAATGAGCTGGAGAAGGAAACGGCAAACCACTCCAGTATCTTTGCCAAGAAAACTCCAAATGAGGTCATGAAGAGTCTGGTGCTACTAATGAACTAAACAATACGCTAGATTTCAATCTGAATTGTGGAAGAAGTTCCCATACTGGGAATACACAAATACTGTACCACACTGCTTATTGATCAACAAATAATGCTAAGCTTGCATCCAAAGGGTAATACATACTTGCAGAGATGTATTAGCATCAGTTCAAACCAGTTAGTGAGAGTCATTTGTTACATTTTGTGTGTTTGCACCTTGGAAATCAACAAAGGTTTCAAATGGGGTCTTGATTTACTGTTTTGTTGATTGCTAAACTTTGGAAAGTGATGGAGAAAATGTTAAGGGTAAAGATTAAACTTAAAAGTGTATTGTTTGCATGTCTCCCTCCCACTCCCAGACAACTGTTGAATATTTCTAGCACACATTTCCTGCATATATGTGAATTTCCTGCTCAATCTGTTTGACTGTCAAAATGGTCATCAACATGATCCCATCAGATTGATTCCTCCGGAGAAAGAAAATGGGCCAGATACATAGTATTATCAAGGCACTTCCTGGTATCCTGATATCATTGAGATATGTCTAGCCTACTTGGAGAAAGTCCTTAGGGAAAACCAGTTATCAGCCCTTGTATAATTCCATTTTGTTCATCATCTAAGTGCCCATTGTGTGCAAGGTACTACAGATCCAAAGACAAGAAATGAAGCTAACAAGCAAGTATCAGATACATACAAGTTAATTTAAGATAGAGATAGTGCTAACAACTGGATAATCCAGAGGTTCTAAACATGCAGGAAATGAGGAGGGAGTGCATTTCTGAAATAAGGACCCACTTTTAAAAGCTATGGAAGCAGGAAATGTAATTTCATGAATGACAGTTATCAAACTAGTTAGCTTGAAATGGAACATGTATAGGGGTGATAATATGAAGCAAAACTAGAAAATTAAGTAGGAATAAGTCTGTGGAGGACTTTGAATGCCTGGCTAAGGAGTCTGTATGTCATCCTAAAGGCAATAATGAAGCTGTGAAGTTTTCTGAGTAAATATAAGATGTGCTCAGGCCTATATTTTCGGGATATCATTTTGACAATTGTGTTGAGGGATTTATTGGAGAGAGGAGGCAATGGAGCCATGAAGACCAATTGAAAGATTATTGCAGTAATCCTAATGAGAGCCTGAACTTGGGTAGAGACCATGTAAGTGGAAAGAAGGGAATAGATTCAAGAGGTGTGATGGATCGGATGTGGGGCTGAGAGAGAGGGAATTCTTAAGGATGACTCAAAGACTTCAAACCTGAGAAAAACTAGAAGGATGGCAGTGCTGTCAATAAAAGTAGGGAAGTTTGGAGGAGAGGTGAGTTTGAGGGGGGAAAAAACTGTAATGATTCTGTTCCGGACACATTGGGTTTGAAATACTTCTGGGACATGCAGGTAGAAATCTTTAGTAGGCAGCTGGTAGTACAAGCCTGGTAGTTCAGGAAAGAGATGAGAACTACAAATATAGACTCAGGAATCATTGGCATAGAGAAAATAACAACCCATGGGAAGTGATAAGATCACCAAGGGAAAAAATAGAGAGAAAAGGGCCTAGGACAGGTTCTTTGTGGACTCCTATGAGAGGTAAAAGAGCCTGAAAAGGAATGGGCAGGAAAAGGAAAAGGACCTTTTTTTGTTTACATAGTGTATAGCTAGGTTGGGAAACTAGATACCCTGTCCTCTGCCTGATATTATCAAGTGCCCTAAATAATTTTATTATTATGACCATAGAGAAGGAAAGCTAGAGAATAATCTCCCCACCTAAGTGCTTGATTTCAATTTCACTTGAAGGCTATAGAGCTGTTGAAGAGCTTTTTCTATTACCCAATTGCAGAAGAGTGATCAGCTTGTCAAAGGTCAATGAGAACATATTTAAATAACTTATTCTGCTGACTTCAGTCCAAGTGTACAGAAGCAGTTTAACTTTGACTATAGCACAATGATCTCACAACCTATCAAGACTGCCCCCCCCTTCACACTAAGTCTTTCTCTTTCCTCTATTTATCTCTCCCCTCCCATCTTGGTTTTTCTCTTAATTAGCCAGTCTATAAAAGTTTTTTTAAATATCATGTATGTATACACACATACACATGCATATACATATACATACATATATATACATATTTTTACTTTTCATATACATAGTTACTTTTTACTTTACATATATTTGTGAATTTTATATACATATACATGTATGTACAACATATACATACATAATACATGCTTATGCATATATACATAGACATACACATATAAATCTGACCACTAAGTATGCAGTGGATAGAGTACCAGTCCTAGAGTCAGGAGGACCTGCATTAAACTCTGACCTCAGACACGTTCTAGCTGTGTGACCCTGGGCAAGTCACTTAACCTTGTTTGTCTCGTTTATTCATCTGCAAAATGAGCTGGAAAAGAAACTAGAAAACCACTCCAATATTTTTGCCAAGAAAACCCCAAATGCGGGCATGATACAACTAATCCACAAAACAACAGCAATATACAACATACATATACACAATATTCTTCCCTCTTCCTTCTTAATTTCAGAAAATTGAATGTTTCTTATTCTCACTCCAAAAATAATTCCTTGGGTTTTTTTTTAAATGTGGTCTCTGATTAATATCCTCCCACCCTCCACCCCCTCTCCCTGCCACCATCTGTGGATCATCAGACCTCAACAAAGAGTTTCTTACCCCTATTACATGGAGACTTTCCCATGAGATGGTGGCCAACATTGTCTTTTGTTTTTCTCATTAACTTCCTAGACTCCCCTATATAGTGGCCATTTAATTAATATTCACTAAGATTTAGAGAGGCATTCCCTAAAAATGTGTCTTTCTCAAAAGACCTTTCAGAATTCAGGAGGCTGAAAAACAATGAGATTTCAGTTATGAACACTCAGCTGGATTGTCAGGTCTTCCTGGTATAATTCATTTGCCTATACAGATAGGTACTGATCAGTCTGAATAAAGAATCCCCTGAAGTGATCTCAAGTATTCAAATTCACACTATTTGAAGTTACAGTTGTGTAGACTATGGTAACTGGTTCCAGCCCAAAGGAAATATGCAATGCAAATTCAAATAATACAACTCCTTTAGGGGATTCATGATTCCCACTAATCAGCACCAAACTGTATAGACAAGCTTCTTGTTAAGCATACATTGATCTGAAACATTACATGGGGGAGCACACTTGTGTTTCCCCTTTATTGATAAAACCCAAACATTAGTACCATCGAGTAAACCTTTTACTGAGAACCCACAGTTTATTCTGTTGAAACCCAGTTTGCCAAATCAAAGGGATTCACAGATTAGGCAGTTCTCCAAAAACAATTACTCTCTGCCTGAGTCCCTTGAAAGAGTTTTGCCCTTCTCCATGGTGATGACTGGAAAGAAGAAACTTCCTGGTGTTCTGAGAACAGCTGGGAACAACCAGGTGAGGCTGGCTCCCCTGATCTTTGTACAAATGGTCAGTTTGAAAGCCTGTCAATTATTGCTCCTCTGACCCAAGTGTCTGATCCCAGTGCTTCAATAGTCTGATATACAAGCCACATGTCATTTTCCTATAAGTGGATTTTGTAGGCAATGTGTTGCCTCTTATCTGATAAATCTTAAGGGAAGGAGAAATTCCATGTTACAGGGAGGAAGAAGGGAGGAAATAAGGCAGGGGCTTGGTTTTCTTTAAACCTCTTGATTTGGGTCTGCCCAGACTAAGCTACGAGGCAGCATGATATGGTACTGAGAGTCCTTTAAAGTGAGGAAGATCTAGTTTCAATTTTGTTCCTCCTGTGATCCCAGGCAAGTCATGTAACCATTATGCTCCCCTCACCACTGTCCTAGGATTTATCTACTGAATTTGGGAGCCTTCATAACTAGCAAAATTTTCACCTGAACTAATAGCAAGTGGAATGGAGATCTGATCTAACAGCCCTTCGTTAGCTTAATAATAATAATAAATCTAGTAACTGGTTTTTTTGGTACCATGAACCAATGAAGGTAAGGGTCAGGGTTCTGTTGAAGACAATACACTTCTCAAAAAATGTTTTGATGTAGCCTCAGGTTCTACAGGGAATCCATGGGTCTTCAGCTTTTCTACTACAATACTAGGAGTCTGTTTATGCCAGGTAGCATAGTGGATAGAGTGCCTTGGACCTGGAGTCAGGAACAACTAAGTTCAAATCTAGCCTCAGATACTTACTAGTTGTGTGACCTTGGGCAAGTTACTTAACCTTGTTTGCCTCAGTTTCCTTACCTGTAAAATGAACTAGAGAAGGAAATGGCCAATCATTTTGGTACCTTTGTCAAGAAAATCTCAAATGAGACAGGAAGAGTCAAACACAACTGAAAAATTAACAGACAACAACAGTGAAGGCACTCAACTCCATGCAGCACCATCTTGCATTAGGTCTAGGTGGTCATGCCAAGTATGATAAGGCTCAAGTCAATAGCCTCATCCTGTCTTTTTCCCTCACAACTGTATCAGCCTTTGAATCCTTCAGTAAAGGTGGAAGACAACTTCCAAATCTAGCTACCCTCAATAATTCCCTGTTCCTTCCTTCTTCCTAGATATTAACCTGATCACAGTCCCAATCCTGGGCCGTTAGCCCCATATCCTCACTAAGAAGTAGACTACTACTGCTGGCATAGAACAAAGTCACTAGTGGACAAAGGTAACGGAAGAGCAGGCAGATGAGGAAATCAACCAGATTCCCAAGGTAGAGTTAGGCAGGAGAAGGGCTCAAGAGGAGACCAGAAGCAGGAGTATGAATATAGGCAGGGGAGCAATTAACCAATGACTATGGGAACTGTTTATAAAAAAAAAAAGATGTCTGGCTTTATAGCATCAAGGTGGCCCTGAAAAAGTGGTATATAATTCAATTTTATTTGTAAATTGAATCATATTCTAAATATATTTGCCATTTCAAGAAATCCTATGATGAGCTCATTTGTAATAGTATGAAATCTTTTTGTCAAATGAACAATGTTCTTTTAAAAGTTTTTTTTTTATCTTGATTTTCATTTACTGGATTTCTTTTCAATAGAAATATTCTCTTGCTGGAAAGGATGTACTCAGCCCATTTCAGCTTTCCCTGAAGCCACAGTATCACATGGGTCTTTTCAAACACAAAATAAAGCCTTCTGCAAAGATGCCCTGAGTCATTAATGAAAAGGAGTAAGTCAGGGGGTTGAAAAAGGTAGACACAGAGACTCATGTTCTCACTGCCCCAACTCCAGAAGAGGGGAAAATAGATCTCTCGTGCTCTTATCCTATTCAAATTTCTTCCACCCACTCAGATTTCATGGCAGTGATTTCACTTCAAATACTTAATAGTAGAGCATTAGTAGTATAACAGTTCATAGTTATACATCCCTATATCTTAGTAATACTTAGAAATACTTTTTCCAAGAAATATGAGGTAGATAATGCACATATTATTATCATCACCTCTGATAAATTAACACACTGAAGCTAAGAGGGTTAAATGAGCTACCCAAGACTACCGAGTTAGTGGAAAAACTTGGAATCAAACAACTATAGCACAGTGGAGACAACTTAGGAACTAGAGTCAGAAAAACTGAGTTTAAATCTTGTCAAATATGACCATGGACAAGGCATTTAATGTTGCTAGGTCTGAAAAATGAGGAAGTTGTACTAGATAATCTGTAAGGTCCCTACCAGCTCTAAATTCTATCCAATCTAGGTCCTTTCTTTAACCCTTTAATGTTTTCTTTTTAATTTGTGTCATTTCAAAAAAATGTAATTTTTTTAAATGTAATTTTTTGAAATGATGCATTTTTAATAATTTATTGTAAATTTGTGGTATTTTTCCTACATTGAAATTTTGATGATGCAATATTGCATCATGTAAGCATATAGTATCATATTGTAAACAAGTCATTATACACACATATTTCTGTCAATACATGCTGAACTTCCTCACAATGGCTGACATGCTGGCCTGCAAACACTTGCTTGTTAAAACCTGTCAGTGGACTTAGCCACTGATTGGTTATAACTTGAATTTGGATTATTTGATTATTTGGAAAATAATGTAATCACTATGATTTTAACTTTGAAAAATTTTGCAAAATTTTCTTCTCTTCTCTTCTTTCCTTACGTTTCCATCATTCCTTATTTTTATTCAATTCTCCCCCACAATTGCACCCAAGGCTACTACCACCCTCACCCCTCATTGTTCCAGTGCCCTCCAGAGGTCAGTATCACTCACTTTGGGAACCTCACTTTAAAACTAACTGGCCTAGAAAGGAAATCAAACTCAATCTCAATCACAAAAGCACCATGCTGTAATCTACCATATACTCTCAGAAATAACTTAGTGACACAAGTACAGTTGCAAGGTAAATAAAAAATAATGAAGGATGGGTAATAAAGAATGGTAAATTCATTGACTTTTCACCCATCCCATTCTTAAACATCTCCAGATAAAGTGATTTTCTTGTCCTAGGAACCTTAGAACTCTTTCAGTCAGAATTATTTTTGATTAGGTTTATTTCATTTGTTTGAGAAGTACAATCCACCCACTGTCACATGGATTTGAAAATCTTTATAGATAAGACAGTTAAAGATAAAACTGAATGGATTTCACCTCAAAGAAAACAGAAGGAGGAGGTACCTTCAGGCACTTTATCTAAGTAGAACCAAATACATTTCCTTAGCCTAAATTTTCTGGTTACTATGAGAAAGGCAATCAATTACAATGTTGTTATTTCAGACAATAGAGTATAGATACTATAACCTGCTGAGACAAACTTTTTTTTCCCCTAAAACTAAACTTGGGCAGGATTTTGTCATGTAGGTCTTTATATAGAGGGCATGGGGTGACAGTGGTTAATACTTTCTACCACAGTTTTGCAAAAGTAATAAATACTTTTCACCCAAATTATATTGATAAAAACATTAAATCGGATGTAATTTTGAAAAAGACTTAGATAATGTGATCCAGGTACTTTACTTTTCTGCTGGCCTAGCTTAATGTAGATTTAATTGAATTTAAACCCATTTCCTCTTGTTCTGTCCTCAACAGAAACCAAATAGATGTCCATTACTTGGCAATATCCTAGATGACTCTTTTCCCACAACAATCTCAGTTTTCTGCAGAACAAATCACTTGATGTTTCTACCCTTTCCCAATATTGTTAATATTTTCCTAATTTTCCTTTGAATGCCCTCTATATTCTTCTCATCTCTTTACAGACCCTTGTCACTTTTAGGTCTAGTATCTATGATTTAGTTAGGTTAGGAAGCCTTCCAAGAGATGTATGCTTTTTCTACCTGATGCCCACTAGTACATGAGTAATGGATCTATGCCACATCACCCATGACTTCAACTTTTTATTTATTTTAAGCAATATAATTGTTAAAATTTTGAGATCTTGAAGCATTTCTGTATCCTCCTAGATATAAATATTTAATAAGTATTGTATTGTTTTATTAGAACTTATTCAGAACAATATTTTATTAAGAATCCCAAAAGGTGAAACTTTTCTGTGCTCATTTTTATAGATTCTAATTTTTTCATACCCTATCATTGTCATCTGCCAAGTGAAGTGTCATAAAATTATATTTGAATGAATCCAGAATGTATTTTTGTGTTTAGTGTTAAGTTGTGAATTTACAGGTTTCTAGTATGTACTTTGCCTAGAAGACTGTGCAAAAAGTATTTAAAAGTACACGATACACTGGAGGAAAAAAAGAACCAGTCATCAGATTTAAATATTATAATATATACTTAATTAAACAATGGACAATCATTTTGTTAAAAAAAAAAAAGAGTAGGCAAAAAAATATCCAGCCAAGGAAGAAGAGGGTAGAGGTCTGAACCTTATAAGTCTGTCTCTAAATATCTTGACTTCTTTCTTTTTTCTCTCTTCCTGGTTCCCCCAGAGATGGGGACTAAAAAAGAAAACAAAAATTCTCACCTTTGATTCCAGAGTCAGAGGACCTGAGTTCAAATTTGATCCCTGATCTTTGCTATTTGTGGGACCTTAAGAAAGTCACTAACCTGCCTGGGCTTCAGTTTGCTCATCTGTAAAATGGGTGATTAGATGACCTTCAAGGTCTCTTCCAGCTCTAGCTCTATGATCTATAACTTTTTCATCTAATAAGCAGAACACCAACAAGCAGAGTCATCACTAGGGTGGGGAAACAGGGACTTTGTCAGGGTTAGTGAGGACTGACAAGACTTGTAGTCCATTAGCAGTATAGAACCAACAACAGTTTATGCCTTAGATCACAAGCACAGTAAGTTAAGGTAGGAACCTACAAGATGACAAGCAGGGGTAAGCCCCTCCCATAGTCACTGTGACCTCCCCAGCAAGGACCTCATGCAGGTTTCCCAGTGCTTATGTATTCTCTCAATGGGTTGGTTCTCCCCACCCCCCAACTGAAGGCACTTCTGGTGATGTTTCCCCTGGACAGGACTTGGAGAACTTGTCCCAGGCACAATAATTCCTTGATTTGGCTCGGACTGTAGTATATTCAATAGGGCCTCTGCTCGGATCTAACATGGTAGAAGGGAGAAGAAAGAATGCTTGAAAAGAAACTTGCTCTTCTGTAGGCTTACCTGCCCCATGTTCACTGCCTCATTGCTCAGAAATTATTTCTGCCATTGCCCGGATTGTTTCACCCCAAGAGCCAGTAATTTAGAAAAGTGAGACTATTTCATCTGGTTTGCAGGTACAGACATGATTTCTCATCAAATCTATCATCAACTGGATAGGCTGGTAATGTCAGCCATCACCTACAATCATTTCAGTAGTATAAAATATACACAGGTACCTACATAATATATATTTAGACAGAAAAGGGAAAGGGACTGTGTGTGTATATGTATGTATGTATGTGTGTGTATGCAATACACATATTCACATATTGGGTGTAGGATGTGATACAAACGACACAAGAACATTCTCAAGGTCTCTCTTAAGGACTCTGGAATTGATTGTGTGACATGGGAGACATTAGCATAGGGCTGCCCAGTATAATGTGCCCACATCAGAAAAGGTGCTGTCCTCTATGAGCAAAGTAGAATTAAAGTAGCTCAAAAGAAACATGAGATGCACAAATTTAGGTAATCTCCTCCAAATGTTCACATGGATGATTTGTGCCCAACCTGTGGTAGAGCATTCTGAGCCACAGATCTGATCAGCCACAACCTACACACTATAACTTGACACTAACATAATGATATCCTTTGGGTCATCTTCAAGAATGAAGGGTGACTACCACCAGCACTTTACATATAATATATATACACACATATGAATGTATATATATGTATACATACACACATATAACAAAGAGAGAGTTGTTCTGTCACATCCAACTCCCTGTAACCCCATTTGGAGTTTTCCTGCCAAAGATACTAGAGTGGTTCACATTTCCTTCTCCAGTTTATTTTACAGGTAAGGAAACTGAGGCAAACAGGGTCAAATGACTTGGCCAAGGTCATATAGCTACTAAGTGTCTGAGGCTAGATTGGAACTCAGGGAGATGAGTCTTTCTGACTCCAGGCTCTGGACACTCTATTCAACTATGCCCCATTCAGCTGTATATACATATACATATACATATACATATACATATACATATACATATACATATACATATACATATACATATACTTGTGTGTATCTCTTCATAAGCTCTTTTAGCAAAATAGAATTATGAAAAGGTGAGGAACATGTTTCCATTTTGAGCTGACATCAGTATGACCAGAAGCTTGAGAATGACAGAGGACCCCGTCTATTTGAAGGTCCTCTCCATAGTAAGGAGGACTCGCAAGCTGGTTTTCCTTCTGTCCTGAGTATTTACATTCCTAGAGAGGGCTTTATATCTAATACAGAACCTTAAAATACTACATTGTTAAAAATGAATATTCATACAGCATGTAGCAAATTCCTACTTAAAGGGGAAAGGGCCCTTTGCCCCCTATTTTAATAATACAAGAAGGGAAACAAGGGAGGAAGAGAAGCAAGACTGCAGTGCAGCTTGTGCATAGAAAGCTATAATTTCAATGTGAACACCATGTTACCAAAGGGCTATTTATCTTAACTGAGCACATTCTATACATATGCAGTCAACTTTTTAGTATTCAGTGGGTGAGTTTTCTTCAAGTCTCTGTCTCTGTCTGTGTCTCTTTGTCTCTGTTTGTCTCTGTTCCCCCCCACCCCCCAGCACCCTCACCCCTCCCTCCCTACACACACTGCTAAGGCAAGGTAGGTGAAAACATAGGAGAAAAAGCAACAAGCTGCCATTGTTCCATTTTGATAATACATGATTCTAAGATTCTAAATTACTTTGTCATTAGAAGCTCTGCAAAAAGGTGTGATGATAGAGGAGGAAGCTCCACTTCTCAGTTAAAATGAAGTTCACAAGTTAATAGATGAAAATCTGGGAAGCACCTGAGACCATCTAGTTCCACTTCTCATTTTACAGATAAATAAACAGGCTCAGGAAGGAAAAGAGACTTGCCCAAAGTCACATGGGTAGTAAATGGTAAAAGCAGAATTTCAGTCCAGATTCTTAGACTATCCAGTGGAATGTAAGCTCCTTGAAGTTAGGGATTGTTCAATTTTGATTCTATGCTACCTCTCACATGTGAGTGGCTAGTTACTCTCAGAGGACAAGGAGAGTTAAACAGAGTTCATCAAGCTTGACCCTTCTCTCAATAGAAACCAAGTTTCTTGAGGGTAGAATTACTTCATTTTTCTGTTTGTATCCTTAGTGCTTAGTATAGTGCAAAGCACATAATAGGTCCCTAATAAGTGTTTCTTGATTGAATGGTCATGGATTTCATTTATCCAGCCTCCCATTCTCCCCTTCACAAAAAAAAGATTGAATTTACTAAGTAGTGTTTGTATGTGTACATGCTATATATTTTAAATATATACACATCTATCATCTTTTGTGTAGCTATTCCAATGTGTGAATTTCAAATGTGCCTACACTATAATATTTGCAGTCACACAGTACATCAATTTCTTAGCAGAGGTGAACTTGCAGAGATTTGATGTCATCTTTTTCTAGTCAGAGTAGTCTTAACAATTTGACACAGTTTCTTTCTGCCCCAATTGTGTGTCTATGTGTATGTTCCTATGTGCTTGTGTGCGTACATATAAACAGGTTTTTGTTTTTTTTTTTAAGAGAATAAACATTTCTGGAGAGGTAATCAGGAATTACAAAGAACCAGGGGAAAAAAGAGTTGGTAACTGTAACCCAGTTAGATTTCTAAGCAGCTTTGTGGTTATTGAGTTGTTTCAGTCATATTCTACTCTTTGCAAACCTATTTGGGGTTTTCTTGGCAGAGATATTGGAGTGGTTTGTCATTTCCTTCTCCTGCTCATTTAACAGATGAGCAAACCAAGATAAACAGGGTTAAGTGATTTGCCCAGGGTCACACAGCTAATAAGTATCTGAGGCTAAATTTAAATTCAGAGAGATGAGTCTTCCTGACTCCAGACTTAGCATTATCTACTGTGCCACTTAGCCACGTTCTAGATAGGTTCTTATTCCTTTTTTTCAAAGGTGGCATGGCTTAGTGGATAGGAAACAGGACTTGAAGTCAGGAAGAAGGGATTCAAATTCTGCCTCAGACACTCAATAGAGTGGTTAAGTGAGCCTGACTGAGATGCTTAACCTCTCAGTGTCTCATTAGCCTCCTAGAAAATGAAGTTTTGGGGTTCAGTGGCCTCTATGGTCTTTCCCCACTCTAAATCTATACTCTTGTGATCTAAGTTACAAGATGATGATCACTTGATGGCAAGCTTTCAGTTTATTTACATATAAAGAAATGGATGTCAACTACAAACAAGTCATTTCATCTCCTCTCAAAGTCTCAGTTTCCTCCCTTCTAAATAAGAAGTCACACTTGATAAGCCTAAGCATCCTTTCATTTCAAACATGCTGTGATCCTTGTCTTCTGACAAGGTCAGCTAGCCTCCTGACCCGGATCACTTTGAGAAGTGGTTTAGAACCACTGGCCTGAGGGATCTGATGAAACATCCTCTACAATCTGCCATCTTTATAAGGTAAGCACAACTATGATAATTCAAGAATTATCAAGGAAAAAAAATTAACTTTCACAGGCTAAAAAAAAATGCCATCTTGGCTAACACATGCAAAGTATGTGTGTATGTGCATGTGCACATGTAGTGGTGCATTTTCCTTAAATTCTATTGCTTTCCATGAATCAAAGGCTTAAAAGGAACCTCGTCATCTTCTCTTTTACCTTTGAGAAAGATTATCCTTGGATTAATCCATGTAGAAGAAAAAAAAATGTAGGCATACTCTTCTCTAATAGGACTATACATAAGTAAATCTGAACGAACAAAAATATACTGAGCAATTATTTACATGACAAAAGATTAATCAATTTCGCGGATTATTTCACTTGGATTCCTTCAGATCAGAGATTCATACCTTTTTTGTATCATGGACCCCTTTGCAAAGTGCTTTACAAATACAATCTAATTTGAACCTCACAACACCCCTGGAAGTTGTACTATTTCTATCACATTTTAGAGATGAGGAAATTGAGACAGACATAAGTTAAGTGATTTGCCAGGGTCACATTGCTAGTAAGTATATGAAACTGGATGCGAACATGGGTCTTCCTGAAACCCAGGTCTAGCTCTGTAGCCATTGTTCCCTTAAGCTGACAAGTCAGAAATATTCTTCTTTTTGTAGTGTTTAAGAAAGATACCCTGATCGTTTAAATTACCTGTAGGTCTATGATACTCCAGAGATAGTATTGAAACTATAAGGATCAAAAAGGAAAAGCTTGTCATTGTAGAACAAAGCAACAAAATCCCCTTTAGACCAAATATCCTCACCCAACTAAGTTTAGTGAGAAAGTTAAGGAGTGGTGGAGACACAACTCTCTCTCTGTCTCTCTGTCTCTGTCTCTCTCTGTCTCTCTCTCTCTTTCTCTCTCTCTCTCCCTCCCTCTCTCTCTCCCTCTCCCTCTCCCTCTTCCTCTTCCTCTCCCTCTCTCTCCTCTTTTGTTCTCTCTATGCTTCCCTGGAATACAAACTGGCCTCATTTCAGCGAAAAATTTCTTTGCCCAAAGCTTTTCCATACTGCCCAAGGCAACATCTTACAAGAGGAGGCCTTTTTCAGAATAATGCTTTAAATTCATAAAATACATAGACCCTTTACACATTGACCCCTTGTCAGAATAATTGTTTTAAATGTATCAAACTAAGTACATAGGACTACAAGGAAACTAATTAAACCGAAATATAGTTATAAAAATATTTTTCCCATCCAAGTTCACAGACCCCAGGTTAAGACTCACTGCTTTAAATAGTAATCTCTCCAAAGGTTCTGGAAGTATGATTTGTTTACATAGCTTCACTCATCATACAACTTTTCCAAAAAGAGACTATTGTGTAAAATGAAGAACATCTATCTACTATTTTTAAGGCCTCCACAGAGATTACAAGGACTTTTCCAATCACCTGTTCCCACATCTAGGGATTCTACATTTTAATGGAAAGATCAAAGAAATGCCTTTTAAACAGCAGAATGTGAGACCTAGGTTAAAACTAAGAAGGTTAAACCTCCTACTAGTTAGAGGTGGGAAGGTGTGATTAAATCAAGCTCCTTAATTACAGAGAACACTACTTCAGCTGTGAAAGCTTAGAAACTAGCCTGAAAATTTTTCCTAGATGGGAAACCAGCTGGGGTTAGAGACAGTTTTGCATCGAAATGACCCAATAGACTAAGCAGCATTTGGGGCATTTCCTGTCAGTGCCAAGAAGGAATCCAAAAGGACTTATATGGAAGGGACATCTTGTCTGTGGGCACAGTCAGATCTGTTTGCATTCTCCCTCAAATTCTAGCTATGGGCAGATTTCAATGAACCTTTTTACTAGAAAGAAAATGTCCATCCCTGTTAAGTGTCTTGGTATCAACAAAGTGAGCTTTCTGGTCCCGATTGCTTGAGTAGTGATGTTGTCCTTTCTTCATCCACTGCTACCCTGTGTGGTTAATTTAACGAGAGGAACCCTGGACCATGAAAACACTCATGGGCTCTTGTGTCTCCTATCCACTGGCCAGACTAGCCAGTAAACATTTGGTCTTCTCAGAAATGCCTCAAGGTGACCACGTTGTCTTTCTCAGGAGGGCACAGAAAACGCTTACCTTGGCTTTCGCTCTTCCTTGACTGGAGCTTTGCAACTCCCCTTTTCCTCTCCTCTGAGCTGTCCCTTTGGAGACTTTCCAAGCAAGATGAGGTAAAGGCTACAATTGATTCTGAATGCCCCTGCTAAGGTTTTAACAATGGGCATGAAAATACCTTCTATATTTCACTGACACTTCAGTAGCTTATGGTGAAAATCATTATTGATTTTGTAACTGGAATGCATACACTTAGAAACTCAGTAGGCTTGTGTAGTCCTTACTTAACTAAACGAGGTTTTCCAGTATTACCGGTCTTATCTAGACTAGGTTCTCAGCTGGAGGGGAAAGTGGAGGGATTGTTAGTAATTTTCTCTTAATCTTTGGAATAGGAGAAAGCATGTTGGATGTGGAGTCAGAGGGTATGGGTTCACTACCTCTGTGACCTTGAATAAATCACCTCACTTCTCAGGAATGGAGTTTTCCCTTTGGGGGGAAAAAGAAAGATAAAAGGAAGTTGGGTTAGATTGCCTTGAGGATCTATTCCAGCTTGAAATTTATGTTCTACTGATTTTGGACAGTCTTGGGATTTATGAGATAGCAAGTTTAACAGTGAAACTGATGCTTTGGTAAGATGATGCCTTGGACAATATGGGGAAGGTTTGGGCAAAGAGATTATTAGATGAAATAAATAGGGAATAGAACACAGAGGGAAGACAAGGACTGTGAGAGAAAGACAGAAACAGAGAAAGACAGAGACACTGAGAGACAGAAATAGAGAGACACAGAGACAAAGAGACAGACAGAGAGAGAGAGAGAGAGAGAGAGAGAGAGAGAGAGAGAGAGAGAGAGAGAGAGAGTCGCATTTCCTCGGGTCCTTAACTTTCCCACTAAACTTAGTTGGATGAAGACGTTTGCTCTGAAGGGGGATTTTTGTTGCCTTGTTCTCCAATGACAAACTTTCCCTCTTTGATCCTCACAGTTTCAATACAGTCTCTGGAGTATCAGAAGGCTACAGATAATTTAAACCACCAAAGTATCTTTCTTAAATACTGCATAAAGAATACTTCTGACTTGTCAGCTTTAGGGACTAGATGATAAAATTGATAGAGAGCTAGACCTGGGTTTCAGGAAGACCTGAGTTCATATCCAGTTTCATATACTTACTAGCAATGTGACCCTGGGTAAATCACTTAACTCTGTCTCAGTTTCCTCATCTCCAAAATGGGATAGTAATAGCACCTACTTTCAAGGTTATTGTGAGGATAACATGAGAACACATTTATAAAGTGCTTTGTGAACTTTAAAAAATCATCTAAATGCTGGCAATTATCATCATCAATTAAGTTTAATCAGAAGTATCTTCAGAGATTCCCAGCAAGAGGTATAGACAAGAGATGAATATGTAGCCAATACATAAAGAGCCATGCAACAGGATAGCCTTCTAGGTGATAATGCCTCATAATGAGATCTTAAGTTCAGGAACTGAACCCCCCTCACTGGAATCCAAGACAAATGACCTTCTAGCTGCTCCCTTATGTACCAGAGTTACAAGCAGTTTCTGATGTAGTAAGGTCAAGACAGACATGAAGACTGATACAGGAAGTGAATTCCCTATCCAAACATAAAACTCCTATTCAGACAGTCAGGATCAATTCAAACCCTGCAAAGATAGCCTCCTTTCACCCTACTCCCTATTAAAGCAAAATATTGAAAAAAGTGTTAGTTTTTTTCCTTCTCATGAAAGAAAATAGCTAAATCTTAAAAGACATTAAAAGAAAAAGGAGAAATCTTGAGCCCAAACAAGGTTACAACACCACAGATTATTTACAATCTTACAAATTATATCACAAAATGTCAGTGCTAGAAGGGATCTTAGAGATCATCAAGTCCACCCCCTCCATTTTATAGATAAGTAAAATGATGCTGTCTTCCTCCCAAGGAATGAAGAGACTTTCCCAGGGTGAGTGGTGGTAAAGAAGGGGATAGAAGGGTTGGCTAATAACTGGTCCAGTACTTGACTACTACATATAATAATAATAGTAATAACTAGCATTATGTAGTTCCAAAGTAGTACCATACTTTTAAGGTTTACCCATATCAACTTATTTGATCCCACACAACAACCCTGTAAGTTAGATGTAAATAGTATCATCATTTTACAAACGAGGAAACTGAGGAACAGAAATGCAAGATTAGTGGCTCGCCCAGGTCCCACAACAAGGGCATGTCTGAGGCAGGATTTGAACTCAAGTGTTCCTGATTCCAAGTCCGGTGCTCTTCCATTAATGCTATCATAAAGAAAATGAAACAAAAAAGACACGATGCAGAGAAAGAACCTTGGATCTTTAGTCCGAAGACCTGACTTTGTGCTGCTTACTCTCTGTCCATGGACCCCAGGTTTGGCATCTGCAAAATAAGCCCATTGACTTTGTTCATCTCTATAATCTCCTCTAGTTCTAAATCCTATGACCCCTTTTATTTTGTTAAGTTATAGTGGAAAACAGGTGAGATATCTATCGTGCTACAAAGAAAGTGGGCAGAAATACTAGGGTTCATGAAAACAACCAAAGGAGAAAGTTATTTGTGGTTAGCATGATGTAGCTGCTAAATAAATGACTGTTGATTGATTCTGACTGACTGACAACTCTCAATGAGTAGCCACACTGATGGTCACAGGACAATGGGGAGCCTCAAAGCTCAAGTCTCCGGATCTTGGGCATACAGTGATATCAACCACAGTTTTCATTTCTCAAGGTCTAAAAGCTCCTATAGTCTGAAATCTGCTAGGAGACACAATTCAACAAGATGAGTAGGACCCCTGCATGGTTCTTTGACCTTTTCAAAGTCCGTAGAAAAGGGGAGGGAGAAATGGGGACTATGAGGATGGGGGGGATGCGCAGACAGGGGACCTAATATCTTCTGGGAGTAAGTTTAAGAGAGGACACAAAATGACTCCCCACCCCAACCCCAAAGTTCTCCAGTGTGGAAAATTTACACAGTTTATTAATGCTATCGAAATCATTAGCTTTCCCTAATTGACCAGACCTACATTGCTTGAATCATAGAATTTAGTTAGGAGGAACAATTTTTAGAGATTATCCCATATAATCCCCTAGTTTTATAAGTGAAAAAATGGAGTCCCAGAAAGAAATGACTTGCCCAATATTACCTAGGGTAAAGTAAAGCCAGGTTTGAACTCAGGTGCTTGGATTTTCAAACCCAGAGCTCTTTCCAAAACTACCTTCCACACTGCCTTTCATTCTGCCTTGGTGTAGGTATCTGGACCTCTGCCAGAAATTTCTGGGGAATCATTTCACTTATTATTCATTTTAGAAAATACTGGAAGAGGCAAGTCACCATCCAACAGAGACACACACGTAACCTTCAGAGTCTCCCCTTCTACGGCAGCCACTTAAAAGTCAGAGCTAACATTATTATAGACATTAGAGCAAAAGTGGCATGGGGCTGAGTACATGGTCTGATGTCTCACTTTATTAAATTATCTCTGAAATGTTACCTAATTTTTACACTCAGAAACTTGCTCTAACTCTGTTCTGTTTTGATCCTTGGGAGTTATTTTAAAGATTACATCATATCTGCTCTTTATTCTGCAAATCTTGTAACAGCCTTTGGCCAAAAGCAATCCAATTTTGGCCGGACCATACAGTTGCCTGCCTAGCCTTTCATTATTTATCTAAGAAGAAACCAAGAGATGTGCACTTGGACCTCTGAGTCATAGAATAAGAACCAAGAAAACTTCCCTGAAGGCAGCAAGTCCTTTAACATTTAAAGGAGACAGGGCTTTGATTTCCATAGATCCATTCATTCAACAAATACTTAGGGAGGATGATAATCCCTTATCTCTGAAGTGGCCAGGTGGCCCAATGAATAGAGTCCTGGGTTTAAAGTCAAAGACCTGAGTTCAAAGTCAGCCTCAGACTCATACTAGCTGTATTATCCTGGACTGGCCATAGGACCTTTGTTTGCCTCAGTTTCCTCATGTGTAGAATGAGGATAATACAGTAGCTACTTTCCAGGGTTGTTGTGAGGATTGAATGAAATTTGTAAAGCACTTAGCCCAGTGGCTAGCGTTAAGGAGGAGCTATAGAAATGCTTATTGTTTTCACTTTTCCCTCCTCCCTTACCCCTTGAAGGTTTACCAACCACCTTTTACAGGTAAGGATGCTAAAGTTCCGAGAAGCTAATTTACTTAGTCTCCCCCCCGCCCCCCCCCCCAAGATCACACAGGTAGGAAATGCTTGCAAAGATTAATAAAGCATGGTCCCTGCCCCGAAAGAATTTCAAGTCTATCACAGAGATGAGACATGTACAAAAATAACATTTAGGACAAGGCAGAATAGAAAGAGGCAATAAGAGGTATTGAGGGTTTGTTATAGGACACAGGGGAGAGTGAGAGGAAGCAAGGCAATTGCAGTTGTGGGGAAATACTATAATTCCAGAAGGAAATGAGTGGTTTTTCATTCTGTTTTCATGGACTTGATGGAGTTATTATTATGTGAAATGCAAGATGTGGAATTTAAATTGACAGAATTGAATGTGAAGTGAATTGAGTGATTGAAGTGAGTTTAACCACCAAAACTTTGGTCTAGAACACTGATTCTTAACCTTTTTTGTGTCAGTATAGTGTGTGTGTGTGAGTATGTGTGTGTATGTGTATTTTCAGTTGTTTAAGGTTTTCTTGGCAAAGATACTGGAGTGGTTTACCATTTCCTCCTCCAGTATACTTTACAGATGAGGAAACTGAGTAAAACAAGGTTAAAATACAGTTAATAAGTGTCTGAGGCCAGATTTGAACTCAGGAAGAGGAATCTTCCTGACTCCTGGATTGGCACTCTATCACTGTGCCACCTAGCTGCCCCCATATGTGTGTATACACACATTTACACATATGTAGTATACCTATATGATGCATATAGGATATGTAGGTGTTTATATTGCACAAAGTGAAATAGATATAATGTATGCATATGTATACATGCCTATGCAAGTCTCTCTCTCTCTATGTATATATGTATTATATATATATTCAAGCCTTCATGCCTATATTTACAAATATTTAACTAGCACTAAAGGTTTTGCTGTTGTTGGACATTTTCATTTTCACAAACTCTGAGTAAGATACCAGAACTTTCAGTCTTGTGTCATCAGCTCAGGGGAAATAGGTTTAATGGTAAAAACCTGAGAATGAAATTCTTTCTAATCCTGCTTTTGCCACGGACTCCCTATGAGAACAGACGTTGCAATGAGGGGAAGTCTAACCCCTAGCAAATATTCTTTTTTTCTCTAAGCCTGATTCCCACCCCTCTAATTCTCTAAATTTAAGGGATGTATTTCACTGGGGGCCTATCCACTTGATGCCAGTAAAGGGAGATGTACCTGGGGACCATTTCCTGAAAAATCTAATGTCATCTATCTCTAAATATCAAAAAAGCAGCTTATGTCATTTCACCTAAAGATAGGTATGCAGAGATGTTGTCTGGGTCTTTTTGTGACTGATCTTACCAAGGAACAGATTTAGGAAGTTTTCACATTTCAAGATCCCCAAAGTTCTTCCCTTCAGAAATAACCCCCGGCATGGGCCAACAGTATGGGCTAAAGCATAGCCCACTATTTTCACTCTGTGTCTGCAGACTGACAGCTTGGGGATAGGCATATTGTCCTTCCCTCAAAGTGACCGAAAGTCTGACTGTCCCCATTGACTGGTGAGTCTATTAAATTAGTGCCTCTTCACAACTCCGTGCAGCTGAGGTTTGCCATCTCGGAGCGGAACTTGGTTCCCTTCTGTAAACATATCCACGGTGTTGAAATTAAATGAGCTAATAGCTTGTGATTGGAAGTGGTGCAGAGAGGAGAACGAATCACATTAGAGACTGTGCACTCTGTCCAAGCCGGGTTAACCAGGGCAAGACTTGCTCAATTTACAGGATTGGTGTTTAACTTTTGCTGGATGGTAATTGAAGATACATGTAAAATTAGAGTGATCATAACAAAATAGCCTAGTTCCATGAGCTCAAAGTCAGAAAGAAATCAGGTTCAAGATGAAATCAGACTGTAACCAAATGCAAATTAAAACTCTAAAGAAAATATCCCCCCCCCCCCCCCCCCCCCCCCCCCCCCCCGCCGCCAAGGCTGGATTGCTTGGGCTTAGAGTACTAGAGTGAAAAAGGACCCTACGGATCATCTGGTCTAATTTTATAGATGCAGAAATGACGATTCCCGGTGTCTACGCCTTGCCTGAAGTCACAAAGGTAGTAAGTAGCAAAACCAGAACTGGAGGTTGAGCAAAATCAGAAACCAGGTCCTCCAACCTCTCTCTGCTACATGTTGCTGTTACAATTTTTTCCAATATGAAATCTATTCCTATTTAAAGCTGTCTTCATTTTCAAAGTTGCTGCAGTTGTGTTTCCCTCCCAGATCTTTGTATAGTAAACATCAGTTTTCTTATATAGCAGCATCCACTATCCTGTCACTGTCCATCAGTCAGGGGGAGCCCTGGCATAAGGCAGAATCCCAGAGGGAGTGACTCGTTAGCTCTATGGTACAAGGAACATACAGAGTCAATGCCCTCTCCCATAAAAAAGGCAGAAGGATGGCACAGCATTGAGTATTACAACGCAAATGTAAGCTCCTTGAGGGCAAAAACTGTCTCACTTTTCTGGAAGTAGGTAGGTGCTGCAATGGACAGAGTACTAGTATGGGAGGCTGGAAAATCTAAGTTCAAACACTGCCTCAAACACTTGCTTAACTGTATAACCCTGGGCAAGTGACAGCCCCTGTTAGCCACAGTATCCTCATTTGTAAATGTGATTTACAATTTGATAATAGTAGTAATAGAGTTGTGAGGAACAAATGAGATAACATATGTAAAATCCTTTACAAAACGTAATCAATGTCTGTTGATTGACTGGAAGGGATTTTACTCCCCAATCCCATATTATAGGTGGGAAAATTGAGGCCCAAAGAAGGGAGGTAGTTTAAACATGAGAACACACAAAGCTAACTAGGGCAGAACTGGAATCAACCAGGTCTCCTATCTCACACTATAATGCTTCCCCCCATACACAATTCACAAAGGAAAAATAAATTCTAGAACATTTCTCAAATGGAATCCAACCACTCCTTTAAACTTTATGGAATAAACTCATTCTCTAAAACTGGAACTCAGTACCCTAGAGTCAGCACATTACAGAGCAGGAACATTCCATTTAAGAATAAAATAGGGAGCACCAGCTCTGCAGCAGCCTTGGACCCATCTTTGTGTCCAGGGACTTTGTACTCAGCACATCCTCAGTTAGGTGTTTGACCAGTGAGGACTGATTCTTATGTTTCATCTCCTTTCTTTAGTAATCACTAGGACATATGGTCAGTGATTATCTTGTATTATTGTAATGTGGGTAATAAGGGCCATTTCTTTGAGCAAATGCAGCTAGCTATTCTGTGCCTGCTTCCTGTTGAGCATGTAAAAACTTTGAGGGCCTGCTTCCAACCATGAGTGACAAAGGGGCTCATACAGCATGATGAAGGATATTGTAACTGGCTGGGAGAGTAAGTGACTCAATGAACCTGTCAAAGAAATGGCAACTTCTGGCTGGTGGTTCTTGGCTACAGCCCTTAAAATAAGATGTAACTCCAATAAGGGTTGGGAGAGAGACAGCTTCCTTCTTAAACCTGGCAATTAGTGTCAGGGAATTTAACCAGGCAGGGCCTCTCTGATGCCGACACTTCCCCTGCCATTGCAAGTCTAATGCAACTGAACCTCCTGGTCTATCAGAACTCACAAAGGATGTGTCCTTCTTCAGGTTACTACAGAGAAGGGAACAAAAAGGAGACTCAATGATGGCCTGGGGGCAAGCTTGCCTAGTGAAGTCCTCCACACTAGGAATCACCATGACATTGGGGTAAAGAAGGACTCCATCCTCTTCCCACTACCTAATCGAGTTATATATTTAAAATTTTATTTATTTATTTTTAGTTTTCAGCATTCACTTTTATAAGATTGTGAATTCTAAATTTTCCCCTCCCTTCCCAACCTTTTCCCCAAGACAGTCTGCAATCTGATATAGGCTATACATGTACAATTATGTTACACATATTTCCACATTAGACCTGCTGTGAAAGAAGAATCAGAACAAAAGAGAAAAACCATGAGAAAGGAAAAAAAAGTGAGAGAAAAAATAGTATGCTTTGATCTGTATTCCATCATGAATCTTCTGCACTTATCTCAAATCACTGTATTGCTGAGAAGAGCTAAGTCTATCAAAGCTGGTCATCACACCAGTGTTGCTGTAACTGTGTACAATGTTCTCCTGGTTCTGCTCACTTCACTCAGCATCAGTTCATGTAAGTCTTTCTAAGTTTTTCTGAAATTTGTTTGCTCACCATTTGTTATAAAAGAATAGGATTTCATGACATTCGTATACCACAACTTGTTGAGCCATTCCTCAATTGAGGCATCCCCTCAACTTCCAATTCTTTGCCACCACAAAAAAAGCTGGTATAAATACTTTTATACATGTGGGTCCTTTTCCCTTTTTTATGATCTCTTTAGGATGCAGACCTAGAAGTGGTATTCCTGGATCAAAGGGTATACACAGTTTTATGGCCCTTTGGGTGTAGTTCCAAATTGCTCTCCAGAATGGTCAGATCAGTTCACAACTCTACCAACAATGCATTAGTGTTCCAATTTTCCCACATCTTCTCCATCTGTAGCTTTCTTTTTTTTTGGTTATATTAGCCAGTCTGATAGATGTGATGTGATACCTCAGAGTTGTTCTAATTTGCATTTCTCTAATCAATAGTGATTTAGAACATTTCTCTTTCTGTGTGTGTGTGTGTGTGTGTGTGTGTATAAAATATAGATAGCTTTAATTTCTTCATCTAAAAACTACCTCTTCACATCCTTTGACCACTTGTTAATTGGGGAATGACTTGGGTTCTTATAAATTTGAATCAGTTCTCTATATATTTTAGAAATGATGCTTTATCAGAGACAATGGTTGTAAAAATTGCTTCAAAACTTTTTGTTTCCCTTTTAATCTTGGTTGCATTGAATCTGTGCAAAAACTTTAATGTAACCAAAACTATCCATTTTGTATCTCATAATGTTCTCTGTCTCTTGTTTGGTCACAAATTCTTCCCTTCTCCATAGATCTGATAAGAAAACTATTCCTTTCTCTCTGAATTTGTTTGTAGTATCACCCTTTATGTCTAAATCATGTACCTATTTTGACCTTATCTTGGTATTAGAGTCACATCTTGTTAACTGGAGATCTAGAGCCCAGAGACTATTGGTTAGAAACTGTCTGTTCTTTTAAGAGGTTCACTGAATTATCAACCTCCCAGCTCAGTAGTCAATTGGGATTCCTCATCCTCATCATCATCCTCAGTATGAACCCTTCATTCATACATGACCAGAAGCAGACCCCCCCACCAAGGTGGCCACATGATCAACAAAAGCAGGCAAAGAATAACTACACATGGTCCCAAAACAGCCCATATGAGCTGATTTCACGCATGTCATGTTATTATTTAGAGAGACAGAGGGGCTACAGAGCCAAATGTGAGGGCCAAAACATAGGCCAACCTGTCACTGATACCTACCAGCTAGGCAAGGCATTAAACATCTCAGTGCCTCCATAGAGTTCCCTAGCATTCTGTTTCAGGGTTGTTGCTGATAGGCATACATGGAGGGAGTGTCTAATCAATCAATCAAGAAGCTTTTATTAAGTGCCTTTTGTGTGCTACCCACTGAACTAAGGAGTAAAGTCAAAAATAAACAATCTTTACACTCAAGAATTATAAAAATATTCTACTCTAGGAACTCTGTACAAATGGAATCACAGGTCCAGATCAAAACCCCACCAAAAGCATTAGGCAACTGTTTCATCTCACTGTATTTTTTCTACCCAGTGAGAATATAAGTTCTGTATGGGAAAGGAGTAGGTCTTATTCTTTCCTGTATCCCACATTTACAGTGGATCTAGCCAGTTAACTAAGGCTCTTAATAAATAAGTGAAAGCATTCCAATGTATTAAAGGCCATCTTGAAGAGATTCTCCTTTTCAGAAGTGAAAGCAGAAGGAGAAATTATACTTCTCCTTAAGATATGTAAATAGATTCCTGTAAATGAGTTCAAATTTATGATAATTTGCCAATACCTAAAGACATTCTACTTGAACATCTGTGGTTCATGGAAGAGTGCGTGAACTGTTGCTAATCAGTAATAAATTGTGCAGAATTCTTATACTAATGCTACTGCTCATTTTTGGGTTTTTTCCATCAAGCATGAACTTCCTATAAATTAATTACTAAATGAGAGGGTCGTGAATATTTTGCAGCTTTCAGCGTAACCAGACCTCCATGAGGTTGGGGCATAGGACCAAATGCTCCCCACTGACATTTGATTTTATGCCCCACAAAAGCAATCAACAAGGTTTACAACAGAGCAGACTTTTTCCAGGTGTCAACGTCTTAACAAGTAAATCTGTTTCCTGACACCAGGGAAAAGGTCAATAAAAAAGAAGCCAGAGACAGCCAGGACTGCATCATTTCCCTCCGAATTGCCCCAGCTCATGTTAATGGTAGATGCTGTAATTTTTATGTCATATTTGAGAACAGATGTGAAGCAGAAATGATTGTTGTAAAGTTTTATTTTAAAATGTTGCATATCATAAAGTTGACAGGGCTGGGGGTGGCTTGTGGGTTGGTACTTGACATTTCTGAAATACTGAGTGTCCCAATATGGACATCAAGGGGCTGCAGAATGGGCACTGAACTGAAGGTGAGAAGACAGGCTTCAGTTCTTCTGACTGACATTTACTATGTAAATATGCCATATAACTTTGGTGAGCCTCAATTTTCTCATCTGTAAAATGAAAATAATAATATTTTAGGTGCTGCCTACCTTACAGGTTATTATGAAAAAAAGGGATTTGTAAATCATAAAACTATACAAAATGTATATTGCTGCTAGGCTTCAAATTGAGAAGACCACCTACAGGAAGAAATGGATTTTTTGAAAGACTAAAACTTCCAATTCCTATAGTATGATAGAAAGAGGACTGGACTAGGATGTTAAGACCTGAATTCTCTCCTCCTACTATCATTAAGTGACTGTGTGACCTTGAGTCACTTCCTTTCTCTGGGTCTCAGTCTGCTCCTTTGCAAGCTAAGGAAGCTTTAAGTCCTTTCTAGCACTAAGGATGTCTCATTCTAACACAGGACATTCTAGATTACTCCAGTCCACAAAAATTTTATTTCTCTTAACTCCTAAAACATGTATTGTCTGATCCAAATAATTTTACCAGTGTTGCAATAAAATGCTTTCTTGTGGATTAGTCTTTTCTCCCCAACTAACTCCAAGAGGGCAGAGAATGTGTCATATACTTTTCTTTTGTTTCTCATAGACACAAGGTAAAGTGTATTATAAGAATTTAATACATATTTGAAGAATTAAATTGAAGGGAAATTTTAGGCGAAAACTACCATTGTCATTTATGAAATGATAGCTTTGGCTGAGTAGGCCAGGGATTTTTCTAAGCTACTTTGGGCAAAGGGTCATTCTAAACGTATAATGGTTAGGGAATTTCAGGTTTCCAAATTTGGTTATCATTGAATTGTTCACTGAGCCAAGAGTAAGAAGAACAATGAAGGGGATGGAGCTTCAGAGATATTTGTCTTCTACTAAAAGGACTGCAAAGTCCAAGATAATTTGATCTGTAAAACAGAAGAAAAAAGTTGGAGAGACAGAGACAGAGAGAGATAGAGACAGACAGAGAGACAGAAAGAGATAGAGACAAAGAGACAGAGCGGGGGGGGAAGAGAGGGAGGGAGAGAGCGAGAGAGAGAGAGAGACAGAGAGACAGAGAGAGACAGACAGAGAGACAGAGACAGAGAGACAGAGACAGAGAGAGAGACAGAGACAGAGAGACAGACAGAGAGAGACAGAGAGAGAGAGAAAGAGAGAGAGAGAGAGAGAGAGAGAGAACTAAAGAACTATTGCCCCTAGTTGAGCCCTTTGGAGTCAAGCAGAACTCAGATTTCTCTTCTCCATGACAACCCTTTCAATACTTTCAGACAGTGATGCTGCTGCACCCCTGCCTCCACGCGTTCTTTCTTTCCTCCAGCCCGAATGCCCCATGTGCAGAGTGCTCTGCCTTAGAAGGTGGAGGAACAAGTTTTCACACCAGCTCCCCAAGAGCAAGAGAGAAGCGAGATTTGCTAAATGTGAGTTTTGTTTGACTCTCCCTTAAACATGTTTGAATTATTAAGCGTCTGGCTCATTAAGTGAATGCTATTATAATTCTATCACTGGAGCCCAAATTACTGTTTAAATTGAGTTTTGACAATTCAGTTAATTTATTAAGTGGGCATTATCACATCTTAATTATTATTATCTCCTGATCGTGGATTATTCATTAGTACAGTACAGCATTAGGATATCAGCTCCCTTATATGAAAGTGGGTGTCCCACTTAATAATAGAGTTTACACATATTAAAGCAAGTTCTGTTGAACAATATGGTCTCATAAGCTTCTGATTTTCAAATATTTGTTAATATTTAGAAATCTGAAATGACAGTTTTCTACAAATTCCCACAGAGAGAACAGGCATTTTAATCCTCCTGGTGGACAATATTGTAAATAACCATTTTCATACAGCCTAGAAGAAGCAATGTTTTATACTTAGTAAAGACGTTGATTTCATATATTACACATTTTCACAGTGTCCTCCACTACACATGGATAGACTTGCTATGCTTTCAGTGAAGCAGGAAGTTTGTAGATAAATGAAAGAATGATTGACTAAATAGGATGTTAGAGTGGCAAAGAACTTTTGAAATAATTGCATACAATAATTTTGTAGAAGAAATTGAGTCTGAGAGAAGTAAAAGTATGCAGTACACAGAAATCTTAGATTTACAGTCTGGAGTTCTGGGTTTAAATCCTGGTTCTGTCATATACTAACTGTGTGGACAATTCACTTTATCTCACTGGGTCTCAGTTTCCTCCTCTGAAAATAAAGAATTTGAGCTACCTGACCTTTGAGGAACTTTCCAACTCTGAGCCTTAGCCAAGACAGTATAGTAAATTATTTTATACTTATTTGCAATAAAACCTAAAATTACTTCCTGTCTTATTCTTTTGTATGTCATGTTTTTTGGAAATGCAATTGTCTAAAAGTGACTTTTTGACTGCAGTCAATTTTTGCTAATGCCCCAAAGACCACCTGACCTCTCATTAGTCACGTTTAGAATCAAGGAGCCATACCCAGGCTAGGGATATAACTGCTAGGTATTTTTTCCCCTGCCAGTTCTGCTGAGTAAATGCCATTCCTAATTATCATTTCTCTACAGGACTTTTGAGTTATAATGATGAGCTTTAGCAGAAATGTCTGATTTTTGATATTTTTAGAAAGCCTGTTTTTTCTCCCATGGAGTCCGCGTACTATGCAAGAGTTGACAAGTTTTAAAACGTAATATAGCATTTGAACCTCTAAGCAAAATAAAACTGTGATGAAAGATTGCTTCCCAGCATCTGCAATGTTCATCACTGTCTCACTATGAAGACTTTCATTTCTCTGCAAAATAGGTAAGACATGATAAATAATCAGCTTTGTGGCTGGTATTTTATTAGTGTTCCCTGCTTATTACAAACCCACAGTGACCTTGTATTTTCCGGAAGGTGTTAGTGGTTTTCCAAACTGATTTTCAATCTAAACCTTTCTATTTCATTTTCACCTCAGCAAAACCAAACGCCATGACAATCTGCTGTAAGAAAGAAGTTTTTTTTTGTAGCAGAAAGAACACAGGTCTTAGTGATAGCAGGTCTGAGTTGGAATCCTGTGTGACCTTGGACAAATCATTTTTCTTCTCTGGCATTCAGTAATGTGTTTGTAAAATGGGGATAAAAATACCTATGAAAAGTATCTTAAAGGGTTCTTGTGAGGAAAAAAGTATATAATGTGCAAATGTTTATAGGAAATTATTATTAGCACTGGAAGGAAGATGGAAGAAGCTACTTCATCCCGTACCATGGATCCGAAAGAGAAAAGACCCAAGCACTGGATGCCAGCATTCCATTTCTCTCTGACAGTGTAAGAGTTGAGAATTTCCCCTTTGCTGAATTTTCATTTTAATTCTATAATGCATAAAAGACAGAACCCAGGCTATGATTCATAGATCTTGGCTGTTGTCTGACCTATAAAAAATATTCAGCAATGACACAGGGAGGATTGCAGATCATCCAGGCGCATTCATTTCCTTCTCAATTAAGAGCTCTCCTCACAGCACTAACCAGCTCATTCTGTAGGAATACAATCCCCCACCACATTGCCTGAGCCTGCCGCCCACATTCTTCATTAAAATCTTCCATAGAACTTAGGAATATATCCCGCACCCAAACTCCCAGGGGCATACTGAGGAAATAAAAAGATCCATAGATACATAGACTCATAAAATCATAAGATGTTAGAGCTGAAAAGGACTTAGAGATAATTTAGTCCAACCCCTTCATTTTACAAATGAGGAAATGGGCCCACAGAGAGGATGTAACTCTTGTAAGGTCACACAGCTAGTCCGGTGGCACAACTGCCTAGGTCATCAAGCGTTTAGAGGGCTGTCTGTGGAAGATGTGTTGAACATGTTCTACTTGCCCCCAGAGACCAGAACTAGGAAAATTGCATACATGTGGCAAAGAGTTAGATTTCAGTTTGAAGTGAGGAAAAATTTCCCAATAATTAGAGCTCTCTGGGAGTAGGAGGAGTTGCTTGGGGAGAAACTGAGTTCCCCCTCAAGCAAAGGCTAGATGACCCGTCTTTAGATACTGTGAAGGGGATTACTATTCAGATATGAGTTGGACCAGATGGTTGGGGGGGAGGGGTAGCAAGGGAATAAGCAAAAATAAGGTGTCTACTATGTGTCAGGTATTATGCAAGCACTTTACAAATGTTACCTCCTTCGGTCCTCACAACAACTATGAGGTGGGTGCCATTACTATCTTCATTTTACAGATAAGGAAACTGAGGCAAACAAATGTTAAGTAACTTGCCCAAGGTTACACAGCTGCTAAGAGTCTGAGGTGGGATTTTAAACTCAGATTCCTCCCAACTCTGAGTCTGTTCTTTTGTTCCCCCAAGTCCATCTCTCTCTCTCTTTTTTGAACAGCATTATAATGACCTAAAGCAATTCATATCTATTATCTCATTTGAAGATCACAATAATTTTTGTGAGCCATGTAGGGAAGACAGATGTTATTATTCCCATTACTCAGATGTAATAACTGAGGCATAGATAGAGAAGTAAGGCAACTTGCTAAGGTCATATAAGCAAGTTAGAATCAGAATTAGAACCTAAGTACTATGATTCCAAATTTAAATTTGTAATTTTCTGTTCTATGTCAATGACTTTTCTTTATCACAAAATCCAAAAACCTACCAATGGAATAGGCACAGTGAACTCCAAATTATTCTAGTGACAGAAAGGAAACATTCTGGGTTGCTCTACTGCCTTCATTTTAAAGCATGGATAGTGATATGTCTGTGGCGCAGCAGATAAAGTACTGGCCCTGGAGTCAGGAGGACCTCAGTTCAAATATGACCTCAGACACTTACTAGCTGTGTGACTCCGGGCAAGTTACTTAACCCTGTTTGCCTCAGTTTCCTCATCTGTGAAATGAGCTGGAGAAGGAAACCACTCCAATATCCTTGCCAAGAAAACCCCAATGGGATCACAAAGAGTCAAGGACATGACTAAATCAACTAAACAGTAATCACCACAATAAAGCGATACATTCATAGGCGTGCACAAAAATTTGTGTGTGTGTGTGTGTGTGTGTAAGGGTGGGGAGAGACGATGAGAGTTGGATGTGCTTGCCCATCCTGTGGGAAAATCTCCATTGGCCTTTCCCATTCTCATTCCTGCTCGCCTTGCAGCAGGGGATAGGGAAAGGAAAGTCACCAGGAAACTTTACCCTCTTTAAAAAAATAAAATGAGTTACGTTACAAACTTGACTTTATAAGCAAATGAATTGGAGACAGCATGACACAACAGAAAGAATGACAGATTTGAAATCGAAATACTTGTATTCAGAACCTGGATGCATTATTGACTACATGTGTGACCTGGGGCAAATCACCTGATTTCTTTGGGTCTCTGTTTCTCTATCTGTCAAGTAAAGGTATGGGGCTTGAGGACCTCTGAGATTCCTTCCAGTTCTAATCCTATAATCTCATGATCCTATGAATTGTGGACAACTCACATATATGAATACTTGCTGGGGGAAACCTTAGTTCTGAGCCCCAGGCCCCAGCTCCTGGGGCCACAACTACCTTTGGCTCTTCAATTCAGAATATAGTAGCAGGTAGTAGTAGGTGGTGTAAGGGATAGAACACTGGATTTAGGATCAGGAAGACTCATGTTCATCGGTTCAGATCTAGCCTCAGACACTTAGCTGTGTGATCTTGGATAAGTCACTTTACCCCGTATACCTTAGTTCTTTATCTATAAGATAATCTGGATAGTTTTGCCAAGAAAACTCCAAAATGGGGTCATGAAGAATTGAACATGGCTGGAACGACTCAGCAACAGCATAAGTTTAGGGAGGTCCCTTCTCTTACACAGATCACAGATACAAAGAGATTTCTTCACCTCTCTAGCTAGCTACATGTGCTATAAAGAGATACCTTCTCATGTGGATGTGAGAATACATGGGTCTTTCACTAATGGAAATGTATCAATTTAGTTATGCCCCACCTCTCATGCACATAGACAGGCTTATGTAACAAAGTGCCTTCTCTTGTACCCCTGAGAGGTAAGGCTCAATTATCGACAAAGACACATACTCAAAGTCACACATAATCCCAGAAATCTGCAACTCTAGTCATTAAATTAGCACTACTGAAGATAAGCAATTAATAACACTTTAAGGGAGTGGTTGGCACTGAGCATACGCTCTTGGTTCATTCTTTATTTATTTATGATTACAGCAAGTTTGGACTTCAGCCATAGCACATATATTTTTCTTCTTATAAACCTTCATGTGGAAAAAAAGCCAAGAAGGGAATCCAAAAGTGGGCAAATGCCAAGAAGTTGGAGTAGCAAGTGACTGACCCTGGAGCTGTTTAAAGGGCTGAAAGATACATATCTTTTCTCTGTGACTACAATGATAAAGTATTCCCTGAGACACCATATACTGGGATAATACTAACCTCCTCCAAAACAGAGCCCAGTATATTCAAGAAGAAAAGGGAATGGGGGCAGGGGAGGCAAGAGAAGCAGAATGATGTTCGTTCCTAAAAATTGGGTTAATGAACTACCACTTACCCAGCTGAGTACAGTATCAATATTAAAAGAAAGCAAAGTACGTGTTTTCATTTATGCCAAATGTTAATGCTCATGATAATGACTAATTTGCTGGAATGTGGAAAGTTATCCTATTGGCTACTGTGCCACACTCTGGGGGGATAACTGCAGCTTGTAAACACAACCCTATTTCCATGGCAACAGGCAATTCAGTATCTTTTTCTTTCAGCACAGACAAAAAGGTAAATTATTTAGTTTTCTTTCTTTCTCCTTTTCAGGTACCAAGGTTTTGAGAGTCAGGCCATCTCTTTGAGTTAATGACTGATTAGGGTATGGGGTACAGAGATTTAGGCTTGTCTGTCAATAGCAGCTAAAACATCTTCCCCAAAAGGTAATCTCAGGCACATACAGGATTTGTGAAGTAGCAGCCAAAGTTGAGATTTGTCCAAGGGAAACCCTGGGGTTTAGAATGGCAGCACCAAAGGGGGAATGATTTGCCAGTGTTTACTCTGGCCTTAGTCCCAGGGGTGATACAGTTTGATATCCCCTTGAGAAGCACAGGAGGGAGGGAAATCACTTCAGGAAGGCTGACTTCACAGAGGAATATGTGTTGTCACTCTACAGTGAACTGGGTCTTATCATCGCAATTTCAATTCTGCTTCCAGGAGGATCATTATCCAGATCTGACAGTGGTAAGCAGGGAATACACTTAGGTTATTATAAGAGGGAGTGCATTCAGGACCTCAGAAGAATAAGCCACCTGGACAGAGTTTTGAGAATTACCTAGTGACCAGCATGCTACAGGGCTACATTATGTTACGTTGTGCCTCTTTGGAATTTTGTAAGTGAAAAATAGAGTAAATGTGTGTTCTCCATCGTTTAAAAAATCTTTCTTGGTGTTTAATACCAAACTCTGCAAATAGAAGGCGCACCTAAGGAAAATGCGTGTTTGTTGAATAACATTGGAACTCTATTATACTAAGTGAGGTATAATAGAAATAGCCATGAACTTGAAGTCAGAAGCCCCACTGCAAATACATTTGTGCCATCTTCCAAACAGACTATGTATGCTACGTCACAAGAATTTAGGCTTGAGAATAGTAACTTAGACATATCTATCTCTATGTCTAAAAGACAAAGATAGACAGATATAGCCATACATATATATATATACATTTGCATACATATATATGTATATGCACATGTGTATATACACACATTCAGAAAGTAGATATGTCATCCCTTGAAACAGTTCTTGAGCCAACAACTTTATATTGCTATGTGACCATGGGCAAGGCAGTACACCTTTCTGTGCCTCAGTTTCCACATCTGTAAAATTAAGGAGATTCACCAGATGACCACTATTGTTGTTACTAGCTATAAATCTATACTCTCATGAGCTATGATCTCATCACTGAAGGTCCTCTTTCTATTGGTACAGATCACAGTCCCTCTACCCTTTAGGAGCTTGTATTTGTGAGTTGCTAAAGTTAAAAAAAGATTCATCATCTGGCAGTCAATCCTCTGGTGATGAAGCCTTAGTAAACTTAGTTAAGCTGGTCCTGGGATGAATGACATCATCAGCATCATCATAGCTAATATTTATATTTGTTGTTGTTTTACCCCCCATTTTCAGTCACTTCTGACTCTGTGACCCCATTTCGGGTTTTCTTGGGCAACACTACTGGAGTGGTTTGCCATTTCCTTTTCCAGCTCATTTCACAGATGAGGAAACTGAGGCAAACTGGGTTAAGTGACTTGCCCAGGGTCACACAGCTAGTAAGTTTCTGAGGCCACTCAGGTCCTCCTGATATCAGATCCAGCGCTCTATGTACTGTGCCATCTAGCTGCCATTGCTAGGACAATGCACAAAACTTTCCAGCTTTGTAAAACCTGCCAGAGTTTATGTTCTTCTGTAACAGCCTTTGAGGGCTTTGTGGGTCAAGATATTATAATAGGACTTAAGCAGGTTGTTGTTGCGGCTTGCTTGCTTATTCGTTGGAAGGAACCCTTGGTGTAGTGGAACCCAAGAAGGAACCTAAGAAGACCTTTAAGTTCAGTCTGTGATTGAAGCTCTAGTCGAGTCATTTTCAATTCTCAGTGTTCTAGGCAACTCTCTAAGATTGTAAGTTGCAAAGAAGCTGCTGACCTGCAGGGATAGAAGGAGCTTCTTCACATGGGAGTTCCCTACATCAGTGATGTCCCACGTTCAGCCCCATCTTAATATTATTACTCACAACATTACACTTTCTCCTGCTTGCCATCTTCACAACATGAGGCAATTTGGTGACTCAGGATATAAAGCACTGGGTTTGAGGATGAGAAGCCCTGAGTTCAAATCCAGTCTCAGATACTAACTGTGTGACCCTGGGCAAGTCTCTGCCTCAGTTTCCTCAATTGTCAAATGGAGATAATAATAACACCTCCCAAGGTTGTTATAAGGATCAAATGAGTTAATATTTGAAAAGTGCTTTGCCCAGTGTCTGGCCTACAATGTCTTTTCTTCTTTCCTTGACTGGCATGTGATAGTGAAACAGTTGCTTAGAAATTGGTCATGGTCCTAAAGCAGCATCTTTCTCTCTATAGAACTATAACTGGCAGAAAACAACAGTCACAAATGTGACCAAGGTTTTATTAGTACTGTAGTATAGCCAAATGAGCCAGCCAGCCAAAGGCACTGAGTTCCTATCATAGAGAAGGTGGCCCTACTTTGCCTTAGAAGGGAATTCAGATCTCTCTCTTCTGTACTCCTTCCTGCACCTTGTATATACTTGGGATGAAGAAGAGAGAACATGCTCAGAATCACACACCACTCTCCAGACCCTCTATTAGCATTCATTAAAAAGCTGGGGGGCTCTTGACATGCAGAGACATTTATGAGAGGAGATACATTATGGTATTTGATTGGGATGTCTTCATTATGGAGCCAGGCAAGCAAAGTGTTTTGTTTTAGAATGTGGCAAAGAGGATGAAAAAGAGACTAGAAAAGGAATAAGGGAGAGAGAGAGAGAGAGAAAGAGACCTAGAGTGTGGGTTTTACAGGGAGGGAATGAGGAGACTGGGGTACCGAAAGGGACAGTCACACCAATGCTACTTTTATTTGACAACGAAAGGGATTTAAACTTGATTATAAGAGAAAGAGAAAAGAGCACACTACAAGGAATCAATAATTCAAGTGAAAATCGAATCATAAATCTTAATTGCTCTCTGTCAGTAACAGCTCATCCCAGTCTACAGTCATTTTGCACAGACTGGTCAAGGCTAACCACATTCACTTTTAAAGCACTTCCCTGTTATCTATATCTGAGTACAGTGTTGCCCCCTCCGGCAAATGATCCTCTGCAGACTTAAGAGCTCCAAGTGAATGCACCATGTGTTTGTGAAGGAATAAGACATATATTACCTAAGACAGAAAAAAAAATCACTTCAGGGTGTGTGTGGGGGGAGGGGGTCTCATCCAAATTAGGTTAGGAAGGTATCAAGCCCCAAATATGCAGGAGGGTAGAAGTGGGGGACAGTAGTTGGGGTTTAAGCAAAGGGAATGAACTGGAGCTATGATTCAGCTCCCCCAAGCTATGTCCTATGACAAGACCTGTAGGACAGGATATATGGGATCAAAGTATTCCAACCCCAAGGTCAACCAGGTAATAAGTCACAAAGGTAAGATGTCATTCACTCAACTCTACTCCAGCTTATGGAAGATCTAGAAGTTCTATTCATTTAAATGGCAGCTGTTTACCCATACAGGAAATGATCACATGATATAATGTTGGTTTAGGTGGAGGTAAAGAGGAAGAAAAGAATATCATTGATTATATGTGATGATAGGTGAGACAAGAGAGAATCAAGCCAGCCCTCATTGGTTTGACCTAACACTGAGTTACAGATTACCCATGAGAACAGATGACACCCACAACCCACTCTTGCTAAGGTTGGCTAGCAATAAATTAACTCTGCCCACAGTACCAAGGAGCTTTTAATCTAGTAGGTCAGTGCTGGGCACAGGTAGAACAGGGGTATTCCTGCTGTTTCTGGCAGGTTGCTGAAATAAAACCTGACATGGGTTCACATCTTTCTGATTACTGTGTATTAGGATTTTTACATCAGTTATTTTGGCCCATCTCCAGGCATATTTTGCTGTAATTACTACTGCAGAACCTGACATTCCTTAAGTTATTCAAGCAGGAGCAAAGCATATTATTTACACAATTAATAATTTCTTTTATTAAATTAGTGGCTATGTAGTGGTTAACTTCAGACTATATAAAATAGAAACATGGTCTTTCTGCATCTTCCTTAAGTGCAATTTCATTTCTACTTTCACTATCTACTTGAAATTTTCTAAGATTATTGATATCTATTTTTCTACTCAAGTAGTTATTTTCCCCTTAATTTTTATTCTCAATATCTCAAGCTTCATTGTACCTTATTGATAACTCAGTCTTTGACTTCCTTCCTCATAGCATTGCACTGTCCTAACATAATTTTTGTTGTTTAGAGCAATATTTCTTTATTTGAATTTCAATTTATTGACTATTTCCCAAGGCCCTACTATGTGCAGAATAGTGTGCTAGGTGCCCTGAAGAGATAAAAATATAAATATGACAATCCTTGTTTGCATGGAACTGCAGACTAATAGGGAAATGGGTGTGTGTTTGTCCTTCATTGCCAAAGAAGGCCATGCTATCAGAGACATGATGATATGACTTGCACTGGATTTTGTTTTGAGTGAGGGAGGGCTGTGCAGGTCACCAACCTCACTTCTCCTCCAGAGCCATCTGAATCCAGTGACCAGATATTTATCAGGATGACTGGAGATGACCCAGGATGAGGCAGTTGGGGTTAAGTGAGTTGCCCAAGGTCACACAGCTAGTGGGTGTCAAGTGTCTGAGGGGAGATTTGAACTCAGGTCCTCCTGACTCCTGCACTGGTGCTCTATCCACTGCACCACCCAACTGCCCCAATAGGGAAATACAGCACATATATCAATAACTATAATGCAAAATGGAATGGGGTAAATGTATAAAAGAAGTACAAAGAACATGTAAGGTAACCGTTGACCTTTCAAAGTACCATCTTAGAACACAGGTAAACAGACAGAAAGACAGATAAAACATTTAAGTGCTTAATATGTGTTTGGCTCAGTGCTAAGTAAGCCCTGGGATACAAATAAAACAAATGACAGCCCCTACCCTGAAGGAGCTTATATTTTAAAGGGAGAAGAAAATAAATAAAGGGAAGGTGAAAAGAGAGTGGTTAAGGGTACCCACATAGGGTTAAGTTGCAAGGCCACTAGGAGTCCAGTGTGTGGAGTCCCTGATTAAACAGTAGTCACAACTACTATTACTAGCTATTTAGTGATCATAAGAGCAGGGTCCAGGGTAGAATCTTCTCCAAAGTGTGATTTGTGAGGAGAGGAAGAAATCTGAATTCTGAGTTGAGTGGAAATGTATGAAGAACTGTGAGTATTGTCACTAGAAAAATCACATAGACACTTAGGAATCAATTGAAATATGTTGAAACTACTGTCTACCCATGCCTTTCTCATCCTTTACCTGTTTATGAATGCAAGATTATGCACTAATTGCTAACTATTTTACCATATCAAGTTCATACTCTAACCTGTCCAAGTCTTTTTAGATTTTGACTTTAACATTCAGAATGCACTAGCTAGCCATTCATGTTTTCTGCAAATTTGATAAGCATGCCATTGATACATATATCTAAATCATTTTTAAAAACCAACTATTCATCAGTACAAGGCCAAGCACAAAATCCCTGGACATTCCACTGGACAGCCCCTTTTCATGGCGATGCTGAACCATTACCAACTATATTTTGAGTATGGCCAGTCAACCAATTTTAAATTCATTCAACGGTATCATTGTCTAGTCCAGAGATATCAAACAGGAAAACTAGATTAGAATATAATTGGAAATAGCAAAGTAAATAAAAATAAAAACAACATAAATAATGTTAATAATTAATTAATAAATAATATTAATAATGTCAACATGCCACCTGCAGGGATCATTTCTGTTTGACTTTGACAGGAGTTCACTCCACACATCTCTATCTTGTCCATGAAAATAGTAAGAGAATACTTTATTCAGTGCTTCCTAAAATCAATGTAAACTATAAATATAATATTCACCTAATCTGGCAGTATAGCAGTAAAATAAAGGTAGTCTGGCATGACTTGTTCTTGATGCACCTATATTGGCTCTTATAATTTTTGCTTCCCTTTATGGATACTCATTAACACTTTAATGATCTGTTCTAGAATTTCTCAGGAATCAAAATCAAGTTTACTGGTTCCCAGGTTGCAGACTCTCTTATGTTCTTGTTTTTGAAAATCTAGAAAACATCTGACTTTCTCCAATCTCATGCCATTCTCTTTTTGTCCCTCTACAATCCTCACATGGACTAATTCTGGATCATTTTCCCAAATTACAAATTTGCTTTTCCATTTACCACTCTTGCCCTTATTTTCCACTTCCTGAACCACAACTTTATCCTAAACCTGTGTAATCTCCAACAGCTTCCAACAGAGAGAAGTTATCTCTACTATAATCCATTTTGTAGGCAGCTTCCAGATAAATCTCCTTCAAATACCCTTTTTATTTTTAAATTTTTAAAATTTTAACATTTTATTTTCCCCAATTACATATAAAAACAATTTTAACATTCTTTTTTCCCCCAAATGCTAAGTTCCAAATTCTCTCCCTCCTTCCCCTCCTCCCTTACTGAGAAGACAAGCAATTTGATATATGTTATACATGTATACTCCCACAAAACATATTTCTATGTAATTCATTCTGTTAAAGAAAACACAGACCAAAAAAACAAAAACAAGAAAAATGTCTTTGATCCGTATTCAGGCTCTACTAGTTCTTTCTCCGGAGATGGATAACACTTTCATCATAAGTGCTTTGGAAGCATGTTGGGTCATTGTATTGCTGAGAATTACTAAGTTATAGCAGATCATCATACAATGTTTCTGTTCCTACGTACAATGTTCTTTTCATTCTGTTCATTTTGCGTCAGTTCATGTAAGTCTTTTCATGTTTTTTCTGAGAGTATCTTGCTCCTCATTTCTTATAGCACAATAATATTCTATCACAATCACATACAACTTGTTCTCCAATTGATTCCAATTCTTTGCCACCACTAAAAGAACTGTTATAAATATTTTTGTACATACAGGTCCTTTTGTTTTGGGGATATCTTTCTAGGATACAGTCCTAGTAGTGTGTATTGCTTGGTCAAAGGACATGCATGGTTTTATAGCCTTTTGGGCATACTTCCAAATCACTCTCTAGAATGGCTGAATCACTTCACAATTCTACCAACAATCCGTTAATGTCAAACGTCCTTTTCATCACACCCTCTTGAGGCCATACTTCTAACACTTATAGAAGATTCATCCTAATTATACTAATGCCAGACTTTATATCAATAGGAAAAGGGCTAATTTGGTAGCTTTAATACTCTCCAGTCATGCAATAGTGATATGGGGTGACCACAAATAAATCACTTGCCCTCTTTCAAGTCTTAGTTTCCACTTTTGTAAAATCAGGAAAAGAATATATTACTTATCCCTGATACAAGGTGTTACTCAAAAGTTTTATCATTAGTAGAATATCTAGTAGAATGTCAAGTACTTTGAGGGGAAGGACTATCTCACTACTGTATTTGTGAAAGGTAGTAACGAGGTGGCACAGTGGATAGAGTACTGGACTTGGAGTCAGGAAGACTTAAGTTCAAATTATGATTTTTATTAGTTTTGTGACTCTGGGAAAGTCATTTAACTTTCTCAGCCTCAATTTTTCCATCTGTAAAATGCGGTTAATAATAGTACCTACCTCTCAGAGTTGTTTAAGGTTCACACGAGATAATGTACATGAAGTGTTTCTCAAGTCTCCAAGTCCCATATAAATGATGGGTAGTTTTACTGTTCTCATCATTAGCATTATTATCATCCACAGCGGCAAACACAGTACTTGCCATAGAGTAAACACTTCATAAATGATTGTTGACTGATTAGCTTCTGTAGGTTTATTTGCTTTTATACGGATGACACCTCAGTCTTTTTAGGGAGTCTTAATTTCTTTCCCGTATTCCAGACTTCCACGGCGATTTGCCCACTGGGCACTTCCACCTAGATGTCCCATCAGCACCTGAAGTTCAACATGTTCCAAACAGAATTGATTATTTCCCCCCTAAGCATACCCCTTTTTCAAACTTCTTTTTTTGAGGGGGAAGGCAAGGCAATGGGGTTAAGGGACTTGCCCCATTACAACTAGTGCATCAAAAGTGTCTGAGGTCAAATTTGAACGTGGATCCTCCTGACTCCAGCTGCACCATCCAGCTGCCCTTCAGACTTCTTTGTCTCAATTGCGGGTATTACTATCATCTCTCCAGGCCACAGAGCTTCACAATCATAGAGACATCTTTGGCTCTTCCCTCTTCTTCACCCTCCTTCCCCACTGTTATTATTATCACTCGCCTCAAATTAGGTTACATTTATTTTGTTGGTGTACATTTTGTCTACTCTGTTGAAGATAAATGTTTTTGATCAAGGAGAAATGAAAAAGGAGTATTTATAAGCATGACAATTAGCCAGGTGTGATAGTGCACACCTGCAATAGTCATTAGTTAGTAAGCACTTATTAAGTGTCTGCTGTGTACCAGACATTGTATTGAGCCCGGTACTGATTGCAGCTCCCAGGGAGACTGAGGCTGGCAGATCTCTGAAGTTCAGCAGTTCTAACTTGCAGGGGGTTAGATAGATCTGCTGTCTGTACCAGTAAAGGAGGGCCAGCAGGCTGCCTAAGGAGGAGCACATTGGCCCAGGTCAGACACAGAACAGGTCAAAACTCCCCTGATGATCAGTAGATAGAAAGATCCATGGATGGCCCTTGCATTATAAGCCTGGGTGAGAGAGAGAAACCTAGTCTCCCCCTCCCCCCAAAAAAAGCATAACTAAAAATTCTAGTTGGCCTAAGGTAGCCCTAGTTTTTGATGACCTGTTCCAGATAGAGAAGCTATTCTCATGATTTTTTTTTATCTCCCACAAAAAATTCTGAAGTATTTTGTTACTTTGTAAATGTCCATTTACTATGCAATTATACAAGTGGTTTTTCCCAGTTAGTGACCAGATTAGCCAGTTGTCAACTATTTGGGGGATCTGGACCCCTAAACAAAAGCAAAAAGATGATATTAAAAAGTGAATATATAGCCTTATGGTCTGCTACATAACAACTGAGGAAATAATTTCATTTCTGCTTTTGTATTCCCTGTGCCTAGTACAAAGTAGGCACTTCATGAATGTTTGCTGTATTTAATTTGTTGAATTCATTCACCTTCAGCTCTAATCTCCCAACAGAGAATCTTCTGATTCTTTTGGTCAGGGATTCATAGTGCAAGGTTTAGCAAGAGAAACCCAGTGATGGTAGCTTACAAGATTTTTTTAGTTAATTATTATAAATTAAGCCTTTGCCTCTTTCCCCAAGGAAAACAAATGAACAAGAAAAGGGCATACATAATGGGGAGGTGGAGGGAGAGAGAGAGAGAGAGAGAGAGAGAGAGAGAGAGAGAGAGAGAGAGAGAGAGAGAGAGAGAGAGAGAGAGAGAGAGAGAGAGAGAATGAAAAGAAAAAAGGGGGAAAAAGGAGAGGTCTAATGTTGGAGAGATAGTGGTTAAATTACTAGGGAAATAATTCATCTCCAAAATGACTAAAGACTACCTGATAAGACTGAAGTATTCACTGTGTGATTGGACAAGAACAATTTTGTATGGATTTGATCCGTTCATTTTCAGTTCAAGGAGCTTCTGGTGGGAGTCGTTACTATTACAGTCTCAAATTAAAGAGCTGCAGTTTGGCCCTGGGTACGCCATCAATCCACCAACTGTGTGTCAAGCTGAATAGAACACTAGGAGCCACCCAACTGACAGAAAATGTTTATATGAAGACAGTTTTGTTAATTATTCAGGTCTTATCTGTCCTTTTGTGGAAGGGCTTCGGATCTGCCATAATGACAGTGGGGAGTTTGTTCATTTTTTAGTCAGGATGGGATTGCTAATAAGAACCTTGGCTCCCTTAAAATGAACTTCAGCTTGATTGAATGGAGCTGAGGAGATGAAATGGGTGTTCACTGAGAGCCTTAATAGCTATCTAGGAAGTAGCCAAATGATCCTCAGGATTCACAGTTTCCTAATTCTCCTCAGGAACAAATGAATTAGAAAATCTGCCCTACTTTAGAGTACATGGTGAGATGTGACTTTCCAAGGGGATGCTGAATTGGTCACAAAATGTTCTCTCTGATCGCCAGAGAAGAAGCACAGGCCAGGTTGGGGGTAGTTGAGATAGAAAGGGAATAAATTATATGGGGGGGGGGGGGTTGTCTGTGTGCCTGCATCTGTGTGTGTGCATTTGTGTGTACATGTTTATGTGTATATACATGTGTACATGTGCGTGTGTGTGTGTGTGTATGTGTGTGTAGAGTTTGGGAGAGAGGCTATTTTCTATTTATATTAAAAAGCCTTTCCTGCCCACAGTCTGATTTCTATCAGCAATGACCTCATTTTCTGTCAGCCAAGGGCCCTAGGGTCTGTACTAATGTGCATGACTGTCGTAAATCTTGCCCCTGACACTGACTCATCACTATATGTAGTGATCCAGCAAGGATTTTCTAGACCCGGGGCTCCTCACTACTGAGATGGGAATAAATTAGGTGAATCTGCCTTACTGTACTGGAAGGTTGGACTGAGGGGGAGGAAAGGAAGGGAAGGGAGACAAAAGGAATGCATGGGCTAATGACTAATTACCATGTCCTTTGCTGATGCAAAACTTCTACCTGAATGAGAAATGGTATTACACAAGCTCCGTTTTGCCAACTGCAATATTTCTACTTACAAAGTCAGAGAATGCTCAGAGGAAATAGCACAATGCTTATCCTGGCAAAACTCCCATCCTAACTCACATTTTGAGTGGTTAAAGGGTGCAGGATAAAACTTGTAGATCATAGAGTAGAACTGGGAGAGACCTCAGAGGTCATCTAGTCTATCCCCTTATTTGACCACTTAGAAAACTGAGACCCAGAAAGATTAAGTCAAGTCAAGTCAAAGATTTTCCAAGATGGCACAGTGGATAGAATAATCATCTTCACGAGTTCAATCCTGGCCTGAGACACCTACTAGCTGTGTGATCCTGGGCAAGTCACTTCACTCTGTTTGCCTCAGTTTCCTCATCTGCAAAAAGAACTGGAGAAGCAAAGAGCAAACCACTCCAGCATCTCTGTCAAGAAAACTCCAAATGGAGTCATGAAGAATCAGACATTACTGAAATGACTCAGCAATAACAACAAGCATAGCAAACCATGCGGAACTCAGAACTCAGGTCTTCTTAATGCAATTTCTTTCCATGGCAATGCATTGCATTGTTGTTGTTGCTGTATTTATGGAATACAAAATTCTATAAATAATTGAAAATGGAATCTTTGATATGTCAAAAAGGATTTGAAGAAAACTATTAGCAAGCAGGCTATAAGCCTAGCATAGTGTTAGAATGATGTGTTGATTTAAAGTTCACTCTGTTAGTGTGGTCATTCATTGGTTCTAAAATTTGGAAAAACAATTTGGAATTATGCAAAAGAGGTGAGTAAAATTATGAACCAGAGATGCAACTGTTCAGCATACACTCTAAGAAGGTCAGGGACAAAAAGATATTAAAATCACCAAAATATTCATTACAGCACCTTTGATGAAAGGAAGGAAGGAAGGAAGGAAGGAAGGAAGGAAGGAAGGAAGGAAGGAAGGAAGGAAGGAAGGAAGGAAGGAAGGAAGGAAGGAAGGAAGGAAGGGACACAAAATAGATGCCATTGATTAGAAAATGGTTAAAACAATTGTGGTACATGAATGCAATGTAATATCACTGAAACATTAAAAAAAAAGATGAATATAGAGAATTCAGAGAAGTCAGAGGAGTGTGGGAAAATTGTTATGAACTGAAGCTGGGTAAAGTCAGTGAAATTAGCAAGATGATACATAAAATAAAAACCATGTAACTAACAGCAAGGACAGGTGTCTACCTGGTGTGTATGTTGCGTTTGTGTGACCAATTTATTTTGAGCATTAGAAGCTCTTTGAAGGCAGGGACTGAGTTATTTTTTTCTTAGTCTCCTTAATACTTACATGGCCCTAGCGCATAGTAAATAACCCCTTAAGCAATGCTTGTGGTTTGATAGACAGAATAACACCTACAAACTAAATTAAACTAATGCAATTATACTGACCAAACTTGGCCCCCAAAAAGATGAAAAATGTGTCTGTTAGAGGTAAAGGAATGTGATTGTAGAACATGGCATATACTGTCAGAGTTGGTTGATATGTTGGTTGGTTTTTCTGAAGAGTCATTTTCCCATCTTTTCTTATAATCTTTGTATGGCTGATGGGGTGAGAAGAGGGGGAACTGAGACATACCTCAAAAGATGAGATACAGAAGGTAGCCATAATTTTTTAATGAAATAAATATATAACATTAAAGTGAGTCATAGATTATGAGAGTTAAAAGAGACCTTAGCAATCATCTAGCCCAACCCATTTATTTTACAGTTAAGAAAACCAAGACCTTGAGAAGTGAAAAGACTTGTCCAAAATCACATGGGGTTGATTAAGTGTCCAAGCTAAGATTCAAGCCCAGATTTCCTGACTTCAAAGTATAGCCCTATTTCCAATACACCAGATTTCCCCCCACCCCATTATAACCTTTAAAATAAAATTCAGATGCCTGGCGAACTGTTGTTAAGCTTGGAGGAAAGTGCCCTCAGTCTTGAAACAAATTAGTTCCTTTGGAATCATGTCCTCTCCAACCAGCACTAAGCTGAAATGAAGAAGACCTGAAACATTTTCTGCCTAACAGCTGCAATATGAAAATCCTAAGAAATGGTCCCCAAACTATTACAAACCAGCACTCCCCTGAACTTACCCACTCAAAACATGGAATCCATTCCTGACTAACCTAGTGAACTCTTCCAGAATTATTCATATGCATATTGAAAGCAATAAAAGAATCTTACTTTGATAGAGCAAACCAGCAAATCAAGTAGTAGCCTGATACTGATACACTTGATGCAGCATCAAACATGTTGCTAGAGAGCTCTGACCTTATCTAGCAAAGCAATTCTGGTTCTTCCATCTAATTTCTATACTAATGAATACAGGTTTCTTGATAGTATACCTCATCATCATAATAACAGCAATTTGCATTTTTGTAGTGCTTAGACAATTTACAAAATTACTTCCATGTTCATTTGGCTCCGTTTAATAGTTAAGGGCTTACTATGTGCTGGGCACTTCGCAAGGCTCTTAGGATATGAAGATCACAAATTACACATTATCTCATTTATCCCTGCTAAGAGTTCTTTGAAGTAACCAAGAAATATATTATTATCCCCATTTCACAGATTAGGGAATGAAGGTTCAGAGAAGCTGGAGGTCTTCCCAAAGGTAAATGACAGAGACAAAAGTTGAAATCAGGTATTTTGATTCCAAATTCAGTATTCTTTCCATCAATCAGTCAACAAACATTTACTGAACACCTATAACATGTTGGGTACCATGATAGAAGCAAGGGCTACAAATAAACAGAAACAATCCTCATCCTCAAAGAGCTTATATATATTGCTTTTTCATTTTTCTAGCTAGGCATTTCTATGGCTCTGCCAAAGTGACTAAGTCTCTTAGGCTATAGTTACTCATTTGTAAAACGGAGAAATTAATTTCATTTGAGGCAAAAACAGGTAACATTGATAACTTTGTAAGGGTCAATTGTTATCTTCTTCGACGAATACATTTTTCAGCTTTTGTTTTTAAAAGCAGCATGACATTCAAAAAGAAAATAAAATGAAGGGAACCGGGTAGGAAAAGGCTATTCATTTTGTGGAAAAACTGACCTCTTAAAAGCAAATACTATTAAGACGTATTCACTCAGCACAATAACGTACATTGCACTCTATTAAATTCCTACAGAACTAAGCCTACTCTTTATCACTCACCCAGCTAGCTTTGATTAAGCACCAACTATACTCAAACAGATTTGGGATTTCATCAGTTCAGTATCAATGTAGGAGTTCTATTTAACAATGCCAATTGCAACCTCTCCACTTAACATACTTCTGTCTTGCCGTGCAAACATCTCATCTATTCATTTTGTCACCCCTTGACAAATGTCATTCAGCATATGTTGTTCTTACTATGTTCCAGCTACTGAACTAAGCAATGGGAATATAAATACAAGCAAAAACTAAGATATTCCCTCCCTTCAAGGAGCTTATATTCTAATGAGAGAAGACAATACATTAAAAAGTAGTTGAAATAGGAGGAAGGATGGAGAAGGGCAAGGTGGAAAAGTCTGAAGAGACAGAAGCAGAGCCAGGATGGACATGGGCCAAATCTGGTCAATAGACTTCCTTAAAGGGAGGATCTCTGCAAGAAATCACCAATGAGTGGAGGGGTGAGGTGGGACTTAGAAATGGCAGCCTCTTTCCAATAAGAAAGGTAATGGGGTGGAAGTAGAATAGCTTGAAGAGTCAGGACAGAAGTTGTTTGCTTATGTACATTTTTAAAGTTCCTCAATATTGGTTATATGTCGTAGCCTGCTCACACCAATCACATGCCTTTAATTTTCCCTCCGTGCAATGCTCATCTTTAGTTCTTCAGAGTTGGTCACATTCCAGATCTTGCCACCATATAGTAATATTGGTAAAATGTTTGTATTTAAAAGATAGGCCTCTTCTGTTACGGGAAATTTGGTACTAAGTAAAAGTATTTTGCTATTTCCACAAAGCAATCTAGACTTCTCCTTTTAAACTCTTGACCCAGATCACTGCCTATCTGTATTGTCTTCTGACAGACACATTGTTGGACAAGTTTTTATAGGGTGTTCTGTCAGATGTATATTGACATCTGATCAGTAGATATTCTTAATCCATTTGGTCTTTCCTATGTGGATGAGCAGACCAAATTCTTTTGAATAATTTACAGATCTCTTCCAGGAGACTCTGCAATGTCTTTGGGTTTGATGTGACTAACATAGTATAATATACAAAAAGGAGCATCCAGAGAGTCTCAGCATTGAGAGTCATAGCAGCCAAAGAAACCCCCTCCTCAACCTATACTCTATGCTTGATCGCCTACATTAGAATGGCAAATACTTTTTTGACAAGCACATATCTCCTTGTTTTATGCATTGCTCAATGTTTATTATCAGAGGGTCATTGAGCAGGATTATTTCTGTTGTTACGTCTTTCAAAGAATCTTGACAGACACATCTAGTTATCAAAGAACATATAGTCAATTGGATGCTTTTTTTTGTAATCAAGAAATGTTAATCACAAGGGGAACATATATTCTCTACATCTTTCAGTAAATTAATGGTAAAGATATGAGCCATTGTTGAATATTTTTTGCAAAAACTTGATTGTTCTCTACCTTTATCAATGATGCCCTCAATTCACATGTGTATGATTCTCATAAAGATTTTGTAGAGATGGGAGAGCTGATATGAAGCTTGGTAGTTATCTATTTACTTTTGGTTACTTTTTAAAAAAAAAATTAAAGTTCCTGGATTTCTTTTTTCTTGTCTCTGGTATCGCCCCCTCCCTATATTTTGTAAATCAGTTCATCAATGCCCTTACAATTGCAATGCTGCCATCACAGATCTCCTCTCTATATACTTAATCTACTCTGTCTGATTTTCTCATCTTTGTTCTCTTTAAAGCAGTTTCTACTTCCTTTGTAAGCACTGTGGGAACTATGATGTTGGCGTCCAAGTATGGTGATTCTACCATCCTTGATGGGGAAAACAATTTGTTGTAAAAACTTTTGCAAATCTTTCCCATTCTTCTTGTTTGTATCTCTTTCCATTTACATCCTTGAATCCCCTTAGGATGATTTTCCCTACTTTAGGTAGCTTGCCAAACTTTCTTCAGACTGGTTTTATCCTCCACCATTTCTCTAGGCTTTATTGACAGTATAGTTTATAACCATATCAATCTTGTTCATAAGACTGTGCAGATGAGTTTATATTCTGACTCAGTGTTGCTTTGACAGCCATATATTACTTGGCAAGTAAATCAAATGCTTGCCAACTAAGGTGATTTCTGCGTTCTTTTGGTCTACTTATAGTAACTAATTTATACTGATTTAATTTCTGAATGCAATTACTATAATTGATATCAATGTCATTTCTATTATAAATTGCACACTTTATTCTACAAAAGTTGTACTTGAGTGTCCCACAGTGCTTCTCAAAGGCTATGCCAACAGAGTACAAACTTCAGCAGATTCTACCATGATATAGAATAGTTTTCAGCAGGGCCCCAGGAAGAAACCAAGTCAGTTTTCCAAAGACTAGCCTGGCTAATCACAGAGAAGCACATCATCAGTGGACTAGACCTTTGGTGATAAAATGTTCGTAGTCATGACAGCTTGTGAAACTAGGGAAAAAACATTTAATGTCCCTCAAGCTTGTGTGGCACCCTTCTGCTTAGCACAGTACCTGGCAGGTTCTTAATAAATGTTCACTGATAATGAAATTCAGCTTCTTTCATGATGATGGCAGAGTGAGAGGAAGGAGGGAAGAGGGCACAGATTTTGGACCATCAACAATCTTTAATTGGACTGTTAATATTCTAACTGTGAGATCTTTGATCAATGACCAAAGAACAGACATGTGGCTACAAGAGCTAAATTATATTAACCTTGACGTTCTTTCTATAAACAAAACCAGAAGAAAGACAGTACACACAGCTAAGAGGAAAAATGGGTCACAGATACTCGTGATAAAGAAGTTGGCAGAGTGGATTTGACCATACACCCACAGACAGAAAAATATTATTTCAAGAAATATTTGTTCATCATAAATTACAGTATCAATGATAAACATCTGTGAAGAAAGACAGCAGTGAAAATTATTGTATCCTTTGTACCCACATAAGTTGCTGAGGACAAAGTGGTAGAGGAATTCTATGAAAAACTTGATAAGACCCTCCAAATGAAGTCAACTTATGGATACTTGTTGACTTTGATGCAAAGGGGGGAAAAGATGAAGGTGGGGAGAAAATGAGACAGGCTAAAGACACAGACTTGAAGCTGTTTGTTATGAAAAAAGAAAAAAAAGAAAAAAGAATTGGAAGGAGCTGGACATGGTGAGCACTGACAGACCTCAAAAGAATGAAACTGATTGCAGTTTTAGAGACAGAGGAAAAATAAAAACTTTTCTATAGCTGTAAAAATTATGTCTGAATCTATGCATAGTCAAGCTATCAACTCAGCAGAATGGAGATCATAATTTATAATGAAGAAGAATACTAATAAAAAAGACAGTATATAATTAAGAGGATTTAACTCTGAATTATTTAAATGAATTATTGATTATCAACAAAGACAAAAATAAAAGCACCTCAGCCCTTATGGATCCTTCATTCTCCTGGGGGAGGATAATAAGTAAACATATAAGTAAATAATCCATATAAAGTCATTGAAAGGGGGAGAATAATAACTGGTCAGTATCAAGTAAGGAAGTTCCATGTAAGAAAGAGAAGAGGATGATTTAGTCTCTGACCTCCAGGAATTATTATTGTATTTCTACCTTATCTGTAGCACACAGCCATGAAAGTTCTATCAAGAAAAATCTCAGGAATGAGAACTTTAGTTCATTGTTATTTTATTTTTAAGTTCAGACCAGGGATTAAGAAGCATATAGTAGGGAATGAGATCAAAAGGCTAGAAATGACACTATAGCATACAAAGACAGAATAATACATAGCCCTTGTATTTTTATTCAATTGTATTACATTAATTATGTCATATCATAATTTTATTATAATATAGGCAGCTAATTGTGCAGTGGCTAGTATGACAAACCTGGAGTCAGGGATACATGAGTTCAAATCCAGTCTCAGACACTTATTAGCTGTATGACCCTGGGCAAGTCACTTAACCTTTGTTTGCCTCAGTTTCATCATTTGTAAAATGGGGATAATAGTAATACCCATCTCCCAGGGCTATTGTGAGAATCAAATGAAATAATGATTGAAAAGCACTTAGCACATCTCTTGGCATGTAGTAAATGCAATTTGAGTGTTAACTACTATTATTATATTATTTGCTTTTAAGGTTTACATAATATTACCACAGCCCTTTGGAGATAAATAATATAAATATTAAATATTATTCTCATTTTACAGGTGAAGATGCTAAAGCCCAGAGAAATTATCCAAGGTCACAGACTTTAGACCCAGAAGAGACCTTATAGAGAGCACCTAACCCAGTCCTCTAATTTAGGAAACTGAGGCCCATTTGCCAAGATCACACAAGTAAGAGTCAGAGCCTGGACTCTCAACAAAGTCTGACAAACTTCAAATTCAGTACTTTTTTCCATAACGCAAGAACGAATTTGGCTTGATACTTGATACAAGCTGACCCTCAATCAATCATCAAGGAGAGTTAGCTTTTCTCTCCTGGGTCCAGACAGAGAAATCTCCAGGTATTCTTGGGTAGAGGTCAGAGAGTAAGGATAGCGCTTTCATATAGCTTTCATATGAGCTTTGTCATTAAGCTGAGAGGCTTTCCTATAAGCCCAGAAGAAAAGCCAAATTTTAGCCATAAATAAAGACAAAATGAGAGCAGGGGTGGGGGTGGGGAATACTAAAATAAGCTCACATGTGCAATCAAGGTTTTACTGTATGTCCATCATATACCACTGTACCTGGACAATCACCTTTTATGAAATCAGCAGAACTCTTTGGGTAAATTATAGCCACACAGTCATACTGGACTCATAAGTTACCCACTGCAATAACTTGAATGTGAATTGCAATGATCAGCATGAAGAGCTGGGGGTGATATTTCATTTTTTTTCCCCAAATACTGGCTATCACAACGTAAATGGTGATAGTCAAAGTGAAAGATAGAGCAATTCTCTTTATCTCCTTCCTTAATCTCAGCCCTTCACCCAAACCTGTCTTAATTCTTGTTTTCTATCAGGGAGATATAGAAACCTACATAATAACACAGACATAAAAGAAAAAAGTTTGAATGGCCCTAACCTCTTTCATGCTAGTTTTAATAGCACAAAAAGAAGGTCCTAATGCATGGTATATAGCACATTGTCCACCCTGAGCTCTCAATCAGTGGAACTGATGAGAAGACCAGGCCTTACTAAGAAAGAACTACATATGTAGTATGATTCTGGGAGCAGAAAAAGGCTCCAGTCCTCAAACACAAATCCTCTAGAATGCTGGTTAATGCTTGCAACATTCCAATTAATGCTAATTTCTTTTTGCTTAATGGTTTGGTCTCTGTTGAAATTAAATACTGTGGGTAAATATATGTTACATTCTTATTTTAGTCATTTGCAACCTAGTATGAATGAGGGAACAGAGAGAATATTCTGACAGGGAACTGAGAGAGGGAACTACAAATGAGGAGATTGACACTAAAGACAAATGGCAAACATTTCATGATTTTGTTTCTAGCTGGTCTTGATGCCATAATTTTTTAAAAAACAAACTGAATAATTTTGCTCCTCACTTAAGGACTCTAAAATGTTGTCCATATCTGTTGATTTCGTTTCCTTTCATTTTGTCTTTGTCAGGCTAAGCAGCATGTTACTAAACAATACAAATTGAACTTGGTTCTAATGCCACCATGGAAATTGACACCTATCTGTGTACTCAGGCCTAAAAGTAATACATACACACACACACACACACACACATACACACACACAAATAGACAGCAGACAGGCAGTTTGTCTTCATTCAGAGCCTTGCCTGACTTTTTTCCACTTTTTTTTTGGTTGTTTTCTGGAAGTTAATACTGGTGAACATCACTAAATTTGCAGGAACCTACACACATTAGGTTTCTATCTAGTTGTCAATATGAAGAATGGATTCTTTTGAAACCCTGCAATGTCACAGGATGAGCAATGGCCTGGGCACAAGACACCTGGCTTCTATTCTTGTTTCTGTTGCTGTTTCACATCCTTGACCAGTTGCTGCACTTCCTAGCCTTTAGTCCTATCATCTGTAAAATGTTTAGATAAGATGTTATCTAAGGTCCCTTCTGGCTCTAAAATGAGAAGACTTTAGGGTTTGAATTTAAGAGAGAATGAGGACAGGAATAGATAGAAAGAAGGGAAAAAGGGGTAAGGGAGGTGAGTGAAGGAGAACCTATAGGATGGCAAGAATGAAGGGAGACAGGCAGGAAAGATAGAGAGAGGAAGGGAGGAAGAAAGAAAAAAAGCAAAGTGAGAGGGAGGGAGGGAAGGAAAGAAAAAGAAAGGAAAAGAAGGAGGGAGAGGAAAGAAGGAAGAAGGAAAGGGAAAGAGGGAGGGAGGTGAAGGAAAGAAGAAAGGAGGAGGGGAGGGAGAGAAAGAAAGAGAAAGGAAGAAAGGAAAAAAGAGAAAGGAAAGGAGGGAGAAAGGAAAGAAAAATAAGAGGGAGGGAAGGAAGGAAAGAGAAAGAAAGGAAAAGAGGGAGAGGAAAGAAGGAAGAAGGAAAGGGAAAGAGGGAGGGAAGTGAAGGAAAGAAGAAGGGAGGAGGGGAGGGAGGGAAAGAAAAAGAAAGGAAGAGAGAAAAAAGGGAAAGGAAGGGAGGAAAGGAAAGAAAGAAGGAAGGAAAAAAGGGAGGAAGGAACAAAGAAATGAAGTGAAAAGGGGAGAAAGGGAGGAGATAATGACCCACTTGAAATCATTTTTGTCCTGGGATTCTATGCCGAATACACACCCTCTGGCTCAGACACCTCAGTCCTGGACTTTTTCATGGAAGATGACACTTTTCTTTATTTATTATCTCACTTCTCCTTCTAAAATGAAAAGTAGAAGCAGAGGGAAAAGACTACCATTAGTACAATAATTCCTCCTCAATTCCAATTGGTATTGCTTCACTGTCATAGTAGTATTTGGAAAATGTATGTGAAGTGGTTGTGAGGGAAAGTTCATTCTGACATGAGGGTTTTATGTCTGCTATTATCTTCAACTATCCTTCCCAAATGAAATTCATTGTAGGTACTATCTCCTCTCCTCTACTTCTTTCCAGAAGCATGGAGCCTCTGGCATTTTACATGTACTGACGGGCAACCATAAAACAATTAAACAATACTCAATAAGTGATGCACACCATCTTCTGTATCACACTTAGCAATCTACTTATTTGAACATGATAATACATCCTAGATCTAGAGCCAGAAAGGACTTTAGGGATCATCTGGTTCAACTCCCTTATTTTACAGACAAGGAAACAGAGGTCCAGAGAGGGTAAAAGTCTTACCCAAGGCCACATAAATAATAAGCATCAGAGGCAGGATTTGAACTCCCATCCTCTGACTCCAGGACTTTCTTATCACAATGTCAACAAGGGTTCCTCTTCCTTTGAAACTAGCCAGCAAGGAGTAATTTTTAGTGCAGATTAGTGTTTAACAAGGCACTATGTTATCATTAAAAGCAAGCAACTTATTTCATGGATATCTGTAGTCTAAATGAAGAGTAAAATCTTTGAATTTGGTGTAGAAGAAACTTAGGGATTCCATGTGTTGTCACTATTAAGTTCTAAGTCGAAAAGGTCATTAAAAGGGTCTTTCTCCACTTGAGGAGATGAGAGTCTGAGAACCTCTGGGGGTAAGAAAGCAGGTATTACACAAAATGTTGCATCGTTCCATTGGCACTTGCTGAGTAACACATCTTTGTAGTCAGCACTCTGCTAGGTATGGTGAAGGGGATAAAAGAAGTCTACACACAGTCACTGCCTACAAAAAGCTTATGGTCCATTTTGGGAGGCAAGAAGACACATGAGTCACAGTGCGAACAATGTAAGACAGCAGCCAGCAGCACCTAGACTGTCCAAATTGTCCATTCTTTGTTACTGTTTCAATACCAGGCTGAGTTTTTTGTTTAGAGAAATGCTGGACCTTAACTTCTATGCTTCCAATTCTATGCTTCCTTAGGGGACAAGTAGTGACAGCTTCTGTGCTTCTCCTGTCCTAGCCTTTTTCCATTAAATGATTCTCAAGAGCCCAGTGGCTGACACCTCCCTCCCTCCCTCCTTCACACACCCACACACACACACACAAAATGACTCCACATATGCACATATTTGGAGAAGAGAGAAGAGATGAAAGAGATAGGTGGGGGGAGAGAGAGAGAAAGAGGAAAGAGAAGAGGTAGAAGAGAGGAGAGAAGAGGAGAGGGGAGAGAGAGAGACAGACAGACAGAGAGAGAGACAGACAGAGAGAGAGAGAGAGAGAGAGAGAGAGCGAGAGAGGGAGAGATCTCCCTTATGCTCATCGACACAGGATACCTTTGAATTCCTTTGGCCTCATACGTAGGTCTCTCAGGCTCTTCAAACTCCAACAAAAAGAAATAGTGAAACAGTATGACTGAAAGAAAATAAAAGAAGGGATAGGGGCTTCCACTAAACAGGCTTCCACTAAACAGGCAGCAAAGCCTTTCCTCCTTGATGTAGACACAGCACAGTGAAGAAAGAGGTGAACTGAGAGTAAGAGTTCAAATTCCATCTCTCCTACTTAGAGCCTGTGTGACCCTGGATAAGTCACTTCACTTTCTCCCCTTCCTCTGTTCATCTGTAATATGAGGAGGCTGGACTAGATCAACCCTAAGGTCCCTATCAGATCTAAATATATGATTCCATGCCAGGTATGTCCCAGTACAAATCACTGAAGAGCCCAGGTGCCTTAAAAAGAAAATGCTAGCCTGTGAACTAGGAAAATTCAGCAGAGCTGTGGAGGGTAAAATCACAGACAAAGCTGCCTCATGAGCAATTGTGCTACCATTTAGCTAGGGAGTTTAAGGAGATGGAAGGGTGATTGCTGCCATTCCAATGCCTTTGGCCTCATTTGGATTAGTAGTGAGAAAGGAATAACCATTATCATCACTCACTTTATAGAGTGCTCTAAGTTTTACAGACTGCTTTCCCTATTATAATCCTATGCCATATGCAGGTATATCCCCATCTTACAGAGCAGGATGCAGTTGTGGGAAGGTGGTTGGTTGATTCAGTGTCTTCTCTCTTGTGCCAACTGCATAGGCTTCACAGCTTCACTGATCTTTATGGAATTTGACCGGGAAGGGAGGCAGCAGGTAACAGTGGCATGTCAGTCAATCAGTCAATAAAGATTATTAAGCACCTACTATGTGATGGGCACTATGCTAAGCACTAGTGATACAAAAGAAGACAAAAAATAGTCCCTGCCCCAGAAGAGTTCACAATCTAATGGGGGAGATAACATGCAAACAACTATATAAAAGCACTATATACAGAACAAAGAGGGAATAATCAACAGAGAGAAGGTACTATAATGAAGAGGGACTGGGAAAGGTTTCTTGTAGAAGGTGAACTTTTAGCTAGAACTTGAAGGAAGCCAGGAGGTAGAGATAAGGAAAGAGGATATTCCGTGCAGAGAGACAGCTAGTGAAAATGTCCAGAGTTGGGGGATCTAGTGTCTTGTTTGCATAACAGTAGGGACAATGTCACCAGATCCAAGAGTATGGGGTGGGGTAGAGAGGGTATAAGGTATTAAAAAAAAAAGATTGGAAAGATTGAGGGAGGATGACTTTAGGACAATTGCTTTAGTGGCTGAGTGGAGGATGGCCTGGAGGATGGAAAGTTTTAAGTCAGGAAGACCCATCATCAGACTACTGCAATAGTCCAGGTGTGAAGATATGACAGCCTATACCAGGGTGGTAACATGTCTATACTTCTCTTCTCCCCAGGTATTTTATGTATTGTGATTGTGCTTGATACTCACTTAGAACTAGGGTAGGGAGGGTCACTCAAAGAAAAAGAGAGTCTGTGATGACCAAGTAATTTAAAATCATCCTGGGCCACTCAAACATGTATCTGGAGGGATGTGTTTACCTCTATCAGAGATCCTGCCTAGTATGATTTTTGAATTACCAGGTCCTTAGATGCCTGGGCAGAGGGAGAAGGACAAACATGATATCACTACTTCCCCTCTAACCTTCCTAGCATGTCCACACACTGGGGAAGCCCATAAACTACCCACAGGAAGTAAGGCACAAGCTCATCCACTCAGCTGCAGCTGTGCCTTTCCCCACATAGCAAAGGTTAAATGGGTCACCGTTTTTCTCATAACTAATCTTAAACGGCCCAGTTCCTTGGTTTTGATCAGTCATATAACCATGATAGTAAGCCCTCCGTTTATTTTTCCTAGCTACATTTCTCTTTATGTTGACATGGAAATTTAGTTTCTCATGAAGCAACTACATCTAGTCACTCCCTTTCCTGGCTTTCCTGAGTTCCTTGATTCCCCAGGGAAAATATCTGTGCATTGTGTAAGGTGCAATCTGCACCTTTTTCCACCTTCATGGCCCTCCCATTTCTTCTTTCTCTCAGTTATATTGACAGTATCTTGTAAGAAGAACATACAAATTCATGGATAAGCCAAGGCAACCCATAAAAGATAGATGAAATGTTCTTCTATCAAGGAGACCTCATCCCCAGAGTAAAAGTTAGCCACTCATGTGACAAATGAGACAAAAAAAAATGGAGATAGAAAAGGAAGAGCTGGGATGTTTAAGGTTTGAGAGTAACATGACATTCTTTCTGCCTTATAGATGTCAAAAATGGACACAAATCAGTGGTACTTGACCTGGTCATTCCCCCTCTAGGACAAAAATGGATCAGTTGATAATTTTTACTTTGTAGGAGAACAGACCACAAATCTAACTGCATTTCTGACACCAGCCCACTCACTACTGTTAATCTAGTCAGGTGAGACGGAGTCTTCAGGTAATCTGATGACTCACTGGCCCATGATGGTATATAATATACTGAGCTCAGTTGTGATGATCATTTGTCCTGGGATATTGGGAACATAACCAAGCCATTAATAGTAGCTGGAAGGGAAATACAATATTAATTGCAAAAATTGGTTATCTACTTATTTTTTGTAGTTTTATAGTAGTGCTATCGGACTTTCCCTTTCTCCCCCTTTTAACCTTGGCTGAGTCTCCAAAAAGTCAACTAACTTTCTAAGAGGAATAAGTTTCATGTGTTTGAGGGAAAAGATAGACCATTGAAAGCCACCATGGTCTTCTCTTCTTGAGAAAGACATCTGAAAATGCTGATGAGAGAATTAGATGGAGGAAAGATTTTATTTAAAAGATACTCGAGAAATCTAAGAAGGAAGCTAACAATCAGAATTAGCACCCAAATATATTTGCTGTCTTTTTGTCTGTATTTCAGCTCAACAGTACTTTTCTTGTCTGCCTCCATCGCAAATAATTTCTAGCTTTACTAGTCTGGTTACTTTATATCGAAGTAATTGCAAATATCAAGAAAATATGTATGCCATTTCTTCTTAAAACTCGGAAAGCATCTGAAATGCCTGGGAATAGCATCTGGTTGCTGTCCAGGTGCTGAACCCAGCGTGAGTTTGCCCTGAAGCTGCAATGCCTCCTTTAAGCCTCATCTATATCAGGGCACAGGGACATCCTTTCCGTGCTGCTAGCACAGTTCAAAGGTACTATGTAGGAGAAGGAGCAGTGGAGGTCTTAACAGTTCTCTTTACTCCTTTGCTCTTCTTTCTGTTATCTGAATCTTAAATGTTTGTTGTAGAGTGACATCACTAAAAATCATTAAATTCTGCCCACCCCACCATTCTCCCTCCTTTAATCCTTACAGTTCTCAAAATCATGCCATTCATGGCACCATATCCACTGCGTACACATTCCTGCATGAGACATTGCTGGATGAGTGAGGTTTACATCAACTAATATAAACTAAGCAAGAACTCTGTGCAAGTTTAACAAAGGTCAGTGTGACAGAAGATACAGTTCCTAAACCCATTCCTAATAGTACAGTCTTTTGTAGACTAGGACTTACAGCACAAATGTAGTGATAAAAATATCGGTGAGAACCAGAGTATCTAGATATGACATTAATGCAGCACAAAGTGAAGAAACAAAAGCTATAAAGCTACAGCATCAAGGCATTAGAGTCAGGTTGGGTAAGGTATCTACAAAAGAAGAGTTCTATAATGAGTTCTGGAGGAATTTTTGTTGATGAGATATAAATCATCCAAATTAGGGGAAATGACACCAAAAAATTACTAGTCACAGGGTAGGAAAGGGAAGGGTAGGAGGTGATGGAAACACAACAAGCAGATTCGCTCAGATCAACCAAAAGTGTACCCCAGTAGCTTTTCCCCAAAAGTTTCCAGCACATCTTATAGTTGGACAGATACATCACATCACTTGGAGGAATGAAGACAAATCCATTTAATCTAATCATTAGAGAGACTTCAATGCATAGCACCATCTACATACAGAGAACTGGAAGACTGAAATTCCATTCATAGCTCCATAGTTAAGTAGCTCTGTGATTTTGGCCAATTTACTTTCTTCTCTCTTCACCCCCTTTCTTTTCTAACAAATAACTAACTAGTTATGTGATTATTATTATTATTATATATCTATATGGATATAGATATATAGATATATAATTAGTTATATCCAAGGCTTCTTCCATATCTAACATTCTATGGATCTTTGGCTAGGCACAATATAAGAGTTCTAGGCATGAGAGTAAAGGAATCAATGGACTTTTCTTCCTTAAATGTCAACATCTATGTTAGAAATAGCACTATTCATATATACCAAAGTCATCAGCATGATATGCGATATGTAGGAAACTTAAGGTTGTCCAGAGTTTCCTTTTGGGAAATGCTTTCAAGTACCACCCTCTAAAGAGACAAACAGGCCAGCATGAATCACTAACATCTATTACAAGCATCAGACGCCAGGAATCATCCTTTCCCAACGTGAATATGACTGACTTCAGTCTCCTCTCCTTTCCAGTAAGGCTTGGGAAATAAAAAGCAATGAGAAAAGATAGGAAACAAGTCCTAGCAAGGTGCTGTGTCATCCCTTCCATATATCAGGCTCATAAGTAAGATTAAGGCAAAACTGAAGTTAAATGAAATAACTTTGTGTATAAAAACAAAAGGTTATCTCCACACTCGGGATGAGTGGAATGAAACCATTTCTATCAGGATCTGCAAAGCTCTATAAACTCCAATAGCGCATTCAGACTCTCATCGCACGTTAATGCAGTAGTAAAAGTATAGTTGTCCTTTAAATGTTTGTGTCTGAAGTTATGACCTGTTTCAAATAGCAGGAAACTAAAGACAGTATTTTAATGGTTATGAATACATTTAGAAGAGAGACTTGTTTTCTAATGATGGTTGAGAAGGCACTACAATTGAAGAACAATTTACTACCAGGAAATCAATTTGAAAATTCAGAATTGCTATACAAGATTATCACCCATTAAATTGTCTTCCTTCAAAAATGTAGTCACTAAAATTTTACTTCTGGACAAAGAATTTTACAAACAATAAATGCTAATTAAGTAATCTATTCAAATGAGCTGATTGAAAAAAAGACCTATTTCCTTTGGGGTCGAATACATACATACATACATATATATATATATATCTCACTGGTTAATGCTTCTGGTGTTTTCAGACATTCTTTCCTCATGGATCAGTAGGTGATTCTAGGCAATACCCTTAACCTCTAAATGTCTCAAGTCTTCCTATCTGTAAAGTGAGTATATGTTCTTTCATTATCTACCACCCAGAACTATTATAGGGGACAGAAATGTAAAAATGTCTTGAGATTTTGTAAGAACAATGTCTATCTTTATAGTCTTCCTGAGGGAAAAAAAAAACACACACCCTTATATAGGCAGACTGACTGATATATAGATATATAGGCATTCATGCATATAGAGATATGTATCCATATGTGTGTATACTATATACATATATGTCTATGTTTGCCTGTACCTATATCTAAATTCATATAGTTTTCAGATTTTATAGTCAGGGATATAAATGATAGGAATAGATGTACCTAGGAATGAAGGTAAGCCATTGTAAGATCTTGGCTGTTCTTTTGATTAAAGGGATTAAATGTAGAAAAAATAATACAAAAGCAAAGCAAGTACAAACTCTGTGTATGGTTAAGTTGCCTACTGAGGTTCCTTGCTTAAGTCCCTGCACTTCCAACCCTAGTCCTGAAAAGGAAATGTAATACATGGGAATAGGAACTAGGCTTTATCCAGTGAGTAAGACAGTTTTATTTTACAAGAAAATATGAATAACAGCATGATTTCCAGCTGCAGAAAACCATAGAAGCAGAAAAGAGAATGAAGACTCACATTTTCTCACACTCACATCCTTCATAACCACAATCATCAGAAGAGTTTGGTAGGAACAAGGTTTTCTTGGCTATTCTACAAATATTTTTACAGAGACAAATATAATCTTTGTCCTCTAAGGGAGCTAGAAAAAAAGATACAAGAAAACAACACTCACTAAGAGAGGAATGTAACCTTTGACATGGAAAATATCTAAAAAGGAAAACAAAATAACATAAATAATTGCAGCTATATGGCATCCAGTATTTGGGGATTAGGGTAAGGAAAAGACTTGAGCCATTTTCCCTAATGGTCTGTTGAAATAATGCCCTCATTCTGTCCAGAAGAAGAGATCGTTTCCTCAAGAAACCTGTCAGTTTCAAGATATTTACAAAGAGCAAAATCTTCCTATTCAAATACAACTGGGCAAAGAGATGTCAGGCACATGGTGGGATTGATGTGATACAACATTCCCACCTAATTTCAGGAAACTTTCAACCTTTAGATTGAAAACAGACGGAAAAGAATTGAATATTAGCATTGACTTAACATCATGTGAAATTAGGCTTGAAGGGCATTATGTCCTCATAAAACCTAATTACTCCTAAAGTTTCATCTCAGATTGTCTCATAGGAACTCTTACCAGCAGGTAATAAACAGACTTGGAAAAATGTCACTGACCACATTAAGCATCTAGCAGACTGGGCATGGAGGGCAATTTTTGTACAGAGCTGAATATTGCAGGCACCATTCTTGGGACTAATAACTGTACTGTCTTGGACATCCTATGAAGCCTATAACATGAGAAATGCTGAAGAAAGCATTATAGAGAATCAGTTTGTACAAGCTTAGTGTGTGAGGGAAATTTAATACTTCCTTAATGAGGATTTGAAAAAAGAAAAAAATTCTTAAATTAATAATATTCTTACTTTTAGAAAAAAATCCCTTTATTCCATACATACCTGACTTATTAAATAAATGAACTTACTAGGGGCCATTTTGTCAATGGAAAGCAAAATGAAATTTTAAAAAAATACTGATAAAGAAATAAGCCCAAGAAAGAATGAAAACATGAGGACATACACACAGAATCATCATATCCCTGCTACTTTTCCTTCATTCACCATCAAAGAGTAGTTCCAATATGTTCTTTTCTTGAGGTACTACTAGAGGGATGAGAGTCTTTCCCTGGCCACTGTTCTCACCATTGCTCCTCATTTGGGGTCAATTCCCCAAACTTATCAAGGGCTCAGAAGCTTTGCCCTTACCAACTCATCTGGTCAGGATGATTTATGGCTAAGAGACCACGTAATGATACACCAGCTGAGTCTTCTGCAGAGAGTCACTGGTCAACAGGGCTCGTATGGGGAGGTCTTATCTAAAGGCAGGAAGATGCAGGAACCAACCTCTAAAAGGCTCAGTTCCTGAAATTTCTATTAAACCATGATTTGGAATTCCCCCCAAGGGACCACTGAACAATATCACCATCTCCCCAATCTAGTAACCAGTGCTCTCATTAGTCTTCTTCAGCTGCAATGCCATTAATCCACTGTGTGCGTAAAACCTGTTTCTTTTGTGTTGAAGAGTCAGTCATAAGCTTCTCTAAGCAAAACATACCATGTCTATAAGAAAATGAGGCTGAAAACAGGTCAGTGATGTTTTATGAATCAGTCCTGCCTACAAAAAGGTAAGCATGTCTCCAACTGCAAGTTCTGCAATCAATCTGCTGATTTTTTCTAAGTTAAAAGAACAGGTAATAAATCAGTGGCAGAAAGGCATGTTTTCTGCTATTGAACTTGTTCTGAACTACAATTCCAAATGACTTTGCTGGGACCTTGTCCTTCTATTTTAGAAAACAACAACAAAAGTTTTCATGTATTCTACGCAGATATCACAGTGTGATTGGTAAAACTTTCATTTTTTTCACAAATGACCACTTTTACCAATGACACAGCTAGTTAGAGAATAGTAGAAAACATAGTAAACTGGGAATAAGGAAATGTAAGTTTGAGTCCCAGGCATGCTGCTAATCAATTGGGTGATCATAGGTCAATCCTTTGCATTCTCTGAACCTCAGGTTGAGGTGCTTCTCCAAAAAATGAATGAGTTCATAGATTTTGAGTTAAAAGGAGTCTTAGAGAATCTATTCATCCCCCCATCTATTTACAAAAAAAAAACTGGTCTTCTTTGACAACGAAGGACAAACACACACACACACACACACACACACACACACACACACACCCATACACAGTTACAAAAATAGGGAAAACAAAATCCATACAGTTTAAGTGATTAATCCAAGGCCATCCAGTTGATTGAGAGCAAAGGTGTCAAATCTGTACCTCAAGTCTTCTCAGTTTTATATATTGCCCAAGGTCACACAAGAAGCCAGTAGAAGAGCCAGATCATTGTACAATGGAATGAGCATTGTCTCTGGAGTCGAGGAACCTGGATTCATATCCCACCTGACACTTATTAGCTGTGTTACCTTAGTTGAGTTAATTAATCTCCTTGGGTCTCAATGTCTTTTTCAGTAAAATTAGGGACTTGAACCATTTGGCCTCTAGAGTCTCTTCCAGTTCTAGAAATATGATACTATGATTATCTGACTTCAAATACAGTTTGCTTTCCTTTTCTCCATACTATAATCTTGGAATAAAATAAATGCATGAACACAAAATAAGCCCCACTTATCTCATACAGTCTTGTACTCTTTTATCAAGTCCTTTTCAATAGGATTTATGTTGGTCTTTAGTGTTGGACAGAGTTTGCTACCTCATCTGGGTCTATCAATTCTGTGACCTAGCTCAAAAGGGGTAACATGCTTTGTATCATTAATGGATTGTGTCTCAGACAGAATGACCCGGGTCCCCCAGTCCCCTGCCCTGGCCCCATAACAAGAGATCTCCTATATACGTTGCACTCTAAGGCAGGACATAGATTTGATGTGGGGCTTGGAGAAGAGCTGATTTTTAAGGTCCTTTCAGGATCTGCAGTTCTGATTCTCTGATTCCATTATTACCTTGCTTTAATGATACATTTTATTGGTATCTTTTGTTTTGACATCATTTGGATTTTTCTTTTCAAAAACCATCCCATACATACATATATATATATTCATGTATTTATATATATGTATACACACGTATATATACATATATACATACATAACTATATGTATTAATTTAAAAGAAGAGAAAATTTTTAACAAAACTGATCAGCACCCAAAAGTGGATAATAAGCAGTGTTCCACACCAGTGAACCCTCAGCCTCTGCAAAGGAGTAAGAGAATCTCTTATTCGTTTACATTAATTTTCCTTTCATTATGCATTTGTTCTATCATTGCTGTTGCTGCTGGTGGTGCTTTTGTTGTACTCATGCATAAGTGAAAGGCTATGTGAGCCATGGGCATGTTTCAAATCATAAGTCAAGGCAACTGAGGGTCCCTCTGGTCATGAAAATGAGCACAATTAGTCTTATTAGGAATAAATATGAAGGGTCATCACCATCACAGTCAGTGTAAACTTGCACCAAGTGCTCAGAGAAGGGCACTCGAGTGTCATTTAGAATTATAAAAATAATGCTGCTGGGGAAGCTGAGTCATATTTTGCAGCTAAAACTTCACAAGAACAAATTATACATCCAGGAAAGAAGAAAATGGAGTCGTTTGAGCTGTTGAAGAACGCAAAAAAAGGTCTAGGAGAAAACTAGGGTTTGGAGACTTAACAAAATGTCCAAACACTACCAGTAATTGTGTTTCATCTTAGAGTTAATCACTGACTTAAAATAGCACAAAGACGCAATAACCTCTATAGCATAAGAGCATCAAGGTTTGTTTCCTACCCCATTTTGGCTAATATATGAAAATGTTTATCTATAGAGAGTGTACCAAAATGAACAGTAGTTTTCTGAAACACAAAGTATTTCCCTGGATTTAGTGTTTCCTTTTGTTTTTCCCCCAATTAAATTATACAACATCTTTAATTTTGATCTGTTGTTATAATTCCTTCTTATTACTTATGTGCTTTAGGTATTTTTCTCCAGAAGTGGACAAGTTGTTCTATACAAATGGTTTCTCCTAGAATCATAGTCAGAGAATATTAGAATCTTAAAGGTCCTTGAAAAAGTCATATATTCCAATATTTTATCCACTTATTTTATAGATAAAGAAACTAAGACCTAGAGAAGAAAGTGAAAAACATATCCTTAAAAGATACTTGGCCAAGATTAGTTTGTTACCATGCAGAAAGGAAAGGAATCTCTCCTTTCTCCTCCCTCTCCCTATCCCTCCCTCCCTCCCTCCCTCCCTCCCTCTCTCTCTCTCTCTCTCTCCCTTCCTCCCTCTCTTTCTCTCTCTCCTCCTCCCCTCTCTCCATATATATATATATATACATATATAGACATTGTATAGATATATACACATATGCATATATGTATACATCATATGCATGTATAGATAGAAATATACATATAGTTAAAATGATATTTTATAATGCTATATAGCAAATCTCCTATATAGCATACCTTATTGATTTTCCAAGGCTTTTAAAAATCCTCTAATAAATTTAGTTTGCTATCAAAGGACTGACTATAAAAATAAAACCCGACTTAAATTAAAGGTGAAGCTATTAACATTTGTCCTGCAGCCTATCAGCTCTAATAAGTTCCTTTCTGACATTAGTGACCTCAAAGCTTTGCTAAAACAGGGATGCAAACTCCACTGGGATTTCTCCCATTTGGTAGCTTTCTGTTGTTCATTAACATCCAGCACTGCCATGGCTTGTTCCAAACTGCCCCTCCCCAATATTCCTCATGAGTAGACTTAGTGAAAAGAGATGTAAGAATAACACAGCATCCTGGAATTGGATGCATTTTCAACAATGCTAAATACACTAGCCCTACAAAGAGTAGATGATGAGTAACTTGGCTTCCTAAAACAATTGAAACAAATCAGCAACAGATTAAACCCCCTTTCTATAGTAGTCTTATTTTCACAATTTAGGACCAAATGAGCTAACCAACAGTTGGATGAACTGCTCTTTCTCCCCCACCTCCAACATGTCCTCTGGATTTAAATCAGTCAGAAGAGACTGGGGTTCAAAAAATGGTTCTCATATTTTCTGGTTGTGTGACCTTGAGCAAGTCATTCAACCACTCAGAGCCTCAGTTGTCTCATGTGTAACAAGAGGATAAAAATATTTGCAAAACATACTTCATAGAGTTGTTCAATTCAAAGGAACATACATTTATTAAAAGTCTGCTATTTACAAACTACACCTCTAGGAACTGGCAATACAAAACCAAAAATTGATAATGATCCCTGTCTTTGGAGAGCTTCCACTCTACCAGAGGGAAACAGCAGGTATTCAGACAAGCACATCTAAGATAACTGGAGTTTATAGAGACTACCAGAGGGACCATGAAAGGCTTACTTTAGGAGGTAGTGTCTGATCTGAACCTCAAAGGAAGCCAGGATTTCTAAGAGACAGGTGAAGCTGACATAGATATCAGAAATGAGGAAAAGCCTCTGCAATGGTACAGAGGTCAGAGACAAAATGTTAAATTTAGGGAACAAATTTAACCATTTTAAATGGAAAATACAGTATATGAAGTAGAATCATGTGAAATAGGTCTAGAAAAGCAAACTGGTGATGCCAGACTATGAAAGGCCATAAACAGAGGAGTTTGCATTTGCTTCTACAGGCACCAAGCCGTCACTGAAGAGTTTGTGTGGGAGTACATGGTCACATCTGACACACTATAGTTGGATGATTCTGGCAGGTTTGTGGTAGATGGGTTTGAAAGAGATAGAGACTGGAAGGAAGGACACCAATTAGGAAGCAAGAGGATGGTTGAGAGGTGATGAGAGTCTGAACTACTGCAGGGGGTGTGTGAGTGGGGAAAAAGGAAATGGATATAAGGGAAGTTGTGTAGGCAAAACCCACTAGACTTCTCAAATGATTGGATGACTCAACTGTTTGGGTGAGAAAGATCATAGAGTTTTGAAGATGACTCTGAAATTGTCACCTTGGATGAACTGCTGGAGGAGAATTCCTTCATCCATCCATCCATCACTTTATTAAGTTCTTTCTGTGTGCCAGACACAAGCTAGTCACCATCAGTATGACAAAGATGGAACAGCTTATCCTCAAGAAGCTCACATTCTGTCAGACTAAGAAAGTTAAGAGGAGAGGCAATGGGACGTTACGTAGAGATGCTGTGAGTAAAAAGCCTTTTGTAAACCTTGAAGCTCAATTCAAACATGAGATTGTTACTATTGCTGCTACTATTATCATTCATGTAGGTAGAAGTACAAAGTTATACAAATCAGTAAGTCAGATATGAAATTTTTTGAAAGTCATCACAATTGGATACAATGTTTAGACTGTTTCTAGGTGCTGTTTTTTTCCTGTCTTCCTATATCACTCCCAAGATAGTGCGCTATTTAGACATGATGTAGTGCAGTGGAAAAATTCTACGACTTATAGAGGATATAGAACTGGAAAAAATCTCAGATCAGCCCCTTCATTTTACAGTTAAGGAGACTGTGGTCCACAGATGCAAGGTAATTTGTCCAAGGTCACAGGTATTAAGGATAGAGCCAGGATTTGAACCTAGGACCTTTGATTCTAAATCTAGTGCTTTTCTCACTATGGTACATCATACTTCTATTCCTCCTTGAGCCTCAACATGTTATAATATGACAAACATGAAAAGGTGACAGCAATAATAATGATAAATTTAGTTAATTATTTTAAATATTAATTATTTATGATTATTATAGCTAAAAATGACATAGCATTTACTATGTGCCAAGCACTGTGCTAATTATTATCTGATTTGGTCTTCACAACAACTTTGGAAAGTAGCAGCTATCTATTATTATCCCTATTTTACAGATAAGGAAATTGAGGCAAACAGATTAAATGACTTAACTGAGGTCACAGAGTAAGTATAATCATTTAAAATTGCAATTAGCAATTAGTAAAATTAGTAGTAATCACTTAAAAGAGGGCATAACAAGATTCTAGGTTTGCCTGTAGTTCCAACTAGTTAGTTTATGAAGAGATGTTAGTGACTGAACTCATTAACTAAAAACTTAGAATTCTCAGATGAGGCTCAAATCTCCAACCACCCCCAAAAGGAACTGAGACAGTTTATAGATTGAAACATGGTGTAAGATGTGACATTTATAGCTAAAAAGAAAATAGATTGTCTGAAGGAAGCAAAGGAATTAGATGCTTTCAGGAACCAGATTGAGTAGATACCAGAATCTGACCAATAAATAATAACTCACTTTATATAGTGCAATGAATTGAATTCTACGTTCTCTGGCAGCTAAGGCAAAAAAGGAAACAGCAGTTACATAATTTTCATTTTTTGACAACAGAGGCAATACAAATTTTTCTGCAGAAACAATTTCTGGTTGAATTTTTTTTCATAATGGTAACTAAATTCAAAACCAGCTCTCATTTTGCTATCTGATATATGCTCTAAAAAGTCCTATCCTTGTGATTCCATAAATGGCGATTTAGCAAGGGTCTTTTAGGAAATCCTGCTCCGGTAGAGAAGATGATAAAAATAATAATAGATCACATGCATGTAAAATTTCTCAGTTCACAAGGAATTTTTTTCAGAAAAATCAGGAGAGCTAAGTAATAGTTATTCTTATCTGCATTTTACAGATGAAGAAACTGAGGCTGAGCTGAAATAACTTGTACATAATCATATATATTGTTGGAGCTTGTAAATGGTCTAGTCCAACTGCCTAATTTTAAAGATGGAGAAACTAGGGCCCAGAGAATCGAGTTCAGGGCCTTGATCAAAGTTACATGAGAAGTAAAAGTCATAGCTGGGATTCAGTTTTGGCTTAATTACTCCAAGTCTTGTGACCTTTCCGCTATACTGCACCAAAGCGATGGCCAATTGTCAATCCAAAACAAATGAGATTAATCACCACAGACGTAACAAAATATAGCAGCTATTGGTTCTGGGGCAGCTAGGCAGAGCAGTGGCTAGAGCACAAAGACCAGAATTTAAATACGACCTCAGATGCTATCTAGCTATGTGACTCTGGCACTTAACCTCTGTTTGCCCCCATTTCTTCCTACATAAAATGTAGGAAATATTAACACCTACCTCCCAGGATTGAGGATCAAATGAGAAAACAACTGTAAAAGCCTTTAGCAAAGTCCATGGCATATCTGAAGTGCTATATGTTGTTGTTCAGTTGTTCCAATCATGTCTGACTTTTTGTGAATCCATTTTGGGATTTACTTGGCAAAGATACTGATGTGGTTTACCATTTCCTTCTCCATTGCATTAGGGCAAGTAGAGGCCAAGTGACTTGCTCAGAGTCTAAGTGTCTGAGACCAGATTTGAACTCAAGAAGATCAGTCTATCCAACTCAAGGCCCAAAATTCTATTCACTGCACCACCTAACTGCCCAAGAGCTATATAATGTGAACTATTATAATTTTTTCTCTGTGGATTTAGTTTGATGTCTATTTCATACAAGGCTATATGGAAAGTGATGCTCAGACTGTTATAACATAGGTTAGAACCAACCATAAGACCAAGCCTAGGCTATAGTTTATGAATCCAACAATGGGAATGAGTTCTAATAGTTTAGTGGGGGCAGGAGGAGGATTTCATCCTAAGTGATATGCTGTGGAATCATTTCCCAGCATGCTCAATGTCATACAACCAAAAATAATTTATTTTTGGAGACCAGACTTAACTCAGTCCTCAAGAAAGACAAAGCATATTGTGTGCAGAAGTAGTCGGGAAGGAAATTCCAAGATTTCTGAAGCACTCTGCTCAGAAGTTCTGTGCTGTGGTAGGTACTTAGTAGTTATTTGGGGGTTAATAAACCCACAGATTGGCTATAAATAGTATTACTGACAGCAATACCACTGTCAGTAAGCACCAGTACTATGCTCTGTCCACAGTCAACACAAAGCTAGCTGTCATTGCCCATCTGAATTACAGGGATCTTAATTGCCTGAGGAACCATTACTAGGGAAAAAATCAATTGGGATGCCCTGATGGAAATGAGAAAAGGATAAACTGATAGACTCCTGGCATCAGCCCAATCAGTATCTTGAAGTCTGGGGTACTTCCTTCCACGTACCATGAAGGACAATATGCAAAGAGATGCTAACTCCTTTGTTATTTAACTCCTTGACAGAAGCAATCCAGGCAAAGAAAAATGAAAATAAAACCTTAATTTCATGTTAAAGGAATATAACAAATCCCCACATTGCCCACATCCAAGAATTTATGTCTCATTCACCATTTTGAGTCCATCACTTCTCTATGAGGAAGGTGATTGCTTTCATCACTAACGCTTTGGAATCATGGCTGGTCATTGCAATAGTCAGGGTTCTTAAGTCTTACAAAAATTTTTTCATTGTTTTCATTGTGATCAGGCTCTGCAATATAGTGTACTAGCAATTACACTTGGATTCAGATCCCACATTTGCTACTTATTACCAGTGTGACCTTGAGCCAACCAACCTTTCTGAGCCTCGGTTTTCTAACTTGTAAAATGAAGAACTTGTACTTTTACCTATAAAGTACCTTATAGCATCTTATAATATATATAGCTAGATCAGTGGTCTTAGTGCCAAGGGATCCAGGTCACTATTTATCTTTCTTCCTCCTTAGAGTAAGGAGTTAATAGATAGAAGTTAATAGCTAATATCTATTTAGTGCTAACTGTGTGTCAGAGTCTATTCTAGACACTTTAGAATTAATTTCTCATTTGGTTCTCACAACAATTTTGGGAGGTAGGTGCTATATTATTCCCATTTTACACTTGAGGATACTGAGTCAGACACAGGTTAAATGATTTTCCTAGGGTCACATAGCTAATAAGCATGTGAGCCTAGATTTGAACTTAGGACTTCTGGATTCCAGGATCAGCACTCTATCCACGATACCATCTGGCAACCCCTGTCTTTCACTTTCTGGTTTATCAGAATTAACATGGTCTCCCCCTGCAGAGATTTTTGTGTGTATATGCCATCACCTCACTGCCCCCATTAAAAAATCTAGACAGACTGCCTCTTAAAGAACTAAACTAAACTGAAAGTTCTTATTGCATTAATGCATTCTAAACTAATCTCTTTATATAGGAATCCTATATATAAAATTATGTGGCGCTTGCTGCATATCAGGTACTATACTAAGTGTTCGGTACAAAGAAAGGCAAAACATACTCCCCTTGCCCCCTAAGAGGCCACATTCTAGTGGAGGAAATGGTCATGTAAATATCTAAGCATAGAAACACTTGTGTCATTGCCAAACAAAACCTTAGCTAGAGGTATTGGGCAGGTCTTCCTGGAGGAGTGGGATCTGAGTTGAGTCTTGAAGGATAAAGGGAAGCTAAGGGGCTTCTAAGCTCTGAATGCCCAGGGCATTCAGGGCACATGGGACAGCCAGTGAGTGCAATGATATGGAGAGAGAGGGTCGTGTTTGGGGAACTGCAAGTAGATCAGTATTGCTGGATCACATCAAGTGCAGGTACTAGCTGACCAGTAAGGTCTCTATGAGCTCTAATGTTTCATAACTCTATCGCATATGTGGTATTGTTTTATTGAACAGGTCTCTATTGAATATACTATTATTTTAACTGTTTATGTCTTGTTTCCCCAACACGATTGTAAGCGACCTGAGATACCAACTGTTTCTTACATTTTATATCTCTCGTAACACCTTCTATCTAAAGTTTTCCTGAGTTTATGCTTTGTGTCTCTAATTTGATTTGACACTTATTAAGCCTCTCACTTTAGGCAAAATGTTGGGTGCCAGGAATATAAAGATGAAAAATCACTGCTCCTTCACTCACGGAGCCCACCATCTAGACTGCAAGTACCTTGCATAATTGTTAGTGCTCATTAAATATATGCTGATCAAATTACCTGGAGCTCTGTTTCTTCAAATGAATGGCCCTAACGAGGGTGAGGAGAATATTCACTCTGCAGTCTCTGAGGGAGAAGGGAGACACAAAAGGCCAGTAGAACGATATGCTTTTTCAGTGAGACTACCACAACAGCCGGAGAGAAGGACCTTTCTTTCACTCTTCTACTCTATAAAAGGCAAAGATACCGCATTCCCTATCTTCAGAGGAGATCTTCCATTCGGCCAACTCGGAAAGTTTAGAGGAGAGTTAAGGGAAGGAAGTAAAGCTGGCTAATGCATAGCATTTGGTGCCTTCTATAGGAGACAAAAGCTCCCAAGAAGGACTCAAGAAGTCATATAATATGTAGATTCCATCTTCAATAGGTAATGAGTTTGGATGATTTAATATCATAAGAGCATGGTTTACAGGGCAGTTTAAGTTTCTGCCACCTGTGCAACCTTGGGCAGGTCATTTAATCTCTATGGGCTCTAGTTTCTTCGTCTCTAAATTGATGGAGTTGAACTAAGTGGTCTCCAAGGTTCCTTCTAACTCTAAAGTCTATGATCCTATGAATTAGTCATCGACCACTTGATAGAAACCTGGTTCTATGGACACACCATTGACGGTATCTTTTGAGGCATTTCCAATTTCACTCAGGAAACAAGACTGAGGCATGTAACAATTAGTAATGATACTAGACATTATATATTAAATGCTAGAGGAAATCACTTTTAGGAAAAACGAAACAAAAATCAAAGAAAATAGGGAGCAAAAACTTTAGAATAAGAAAATACATAAAGTAGACTTCCAAAGGGAGAAGAAAAGCACCTTTCTTAAGCAGGCTTCATACATCATAACAGAATACTAAAGAACGATGCTTTTCTTCTGCAGTTCACCTTTGACAGCAATATTTTTCTAATACAAAATGTGGTACACACCAAGCTTCCTTCCAGGACAATAATATCAAATAAAAGTAATCTCAGAACAGAGGCCTTTACCAACCTGCTCCCAACTCACATCTCTGGATGACACCTACAGAGTTTAAGACAAATATTCATATTTTCAGTTTCTGGTCTTTCAGGCCTACCATTGTCAACTGTGCTCCTAAAGCCCATGATTGCAATGTAAAGGCTCATTTACCATGGTGCATTGACAGCCATGAGTTTTAGCAATAACATTGCACCTTTCTTTCTAGGTGCAGGGTAGTTTTTCCAGCATAATATCACAGCCTGTCCTGTGAGGGAAATGACGATGAGGATAGGGGAAGATAATAACATTGGTCTCATTTTTCTTTTCAAGTGGAGAAGCATATCATGCAATGAATCTCCACATCAAGAAATCTTTGTACTTTAAAAACCATGTTTCATCCACTATAGCATATGGTCTTCCTATCCTTTGAGATCAGCTAAGTTTTTATTTGGCAATGCCACAACCATGCCACTGGGGCCTCAAAATTTTGCTGATGGTAAAGGATATACCAAAAGCAATAGCATCCCCTAAGGAAGAAGATGGCAGGTGACACAGACACTTTTTATACAGAAAGTATATATCTCAGTTCTAGTGACATCGTGCTTCATTAATTTTCTAAATTTATTTATCCCAAAAAGTTACCCACCCTCCTGTTAGCCTGCTGCTTAATTTACAAGATACTTTGGAAGAAATAGTCTTTTCTGTTTAAGTTAATATTACAAATTCAAGGTAAAGAAGAATTACATGCCTTTTTAATGTTGTCCTCTCAGTTAAGAATTCATAGAAACTTAGCTTTGGAAGGAGTTCTAAAATTCATCTGGTCAAGTCTTTACCTGAAGCACAATTCATTTCTAAAATATCTAGGACAGATGACCATCACACTTTAACTTGTGTATTTTTATCAATAGGGGCTCATCACACCAAAAATATTCAGTACCTCACTATTTGACCAAGCTAATTTAAAAAAAATACTTATTTTGAGTCAATAATCTACCTTTTTGCCTCTTTTGCCACTGGTCTTAGTTCTGGTTTCTGGAGAAATGCAGGAAGATACTCTTTGTCTCTTCTCTGTGAGAGTTGTAGGACATAGATGTGAAGATGGAAGGGTCCTTAGAGATCATCTAGTTCAAGCCCTTCCTTTTACAGATCAGGAAACTGAGGCCCAGTGAGATTAAGTGATTTGTCCAAAGTCACACAGATAAGATGCAGCACTTAAATACAGGGTCTATTACTCTAAATTAAGCAATCATTCCATGACCTTAAAATGTTTTTTAAAATGACCTGAGTTTTCTCTCCTTCAAGTTAAATAGCTATTTTATTTGACCATTCTTCATTTACCATAGTTTACCAGTCAAACAGACATTACCTTCCTTTGACATTAGGACTGAAGTTTAAATATGGGGTTGCTTTCTGGATCTCAGTCCTTAATACTACATGTACTGAAAATGGGATCATTGATATAAGGTTTGGTGAACCCAAGTGTTTCAGAAGAAATCCAATCTTTTCTAACAAGTCAAAATTATTAAAAAATATAAATGTTTATTTAGGCCTATTATACCTGTAATGAAACTAAATAAACTGAGAAAGTTTTAGTGGAACTACATAGTTTCAGGAACACAGAATTATTGGTTCTGCTGAACAAGTTGGAAATGCATGCATTGGGAAAACAGAATGGTTTCTCAGGTCAAAGATATTGGATTAGGACAGACCTCAGATTATCCAGTGCAAATTGTAAATTTTAACTGATGCCAAAAGAAAAAAAATCATACCCAAGATCACCTAAGTAGCAGGTAGGCAAGAAACACTGTTGAAATGTGAAACTAGTTCCTCTAACACCAAATCTTGTACGTGTTTTACTGTACCATCTGACCTAGGGTCATTGAGCTATCTATCAAAATGTATAGACAACAATCTGGCATGAGTTTTCTGTCATCTTTATAAATATAACTCTTAATGTCAGATAAAAGGAATGGTGGTGAAGGATACAGGGGAAGATTCCCAGTATTGAAAAAAAGGCAGAGAGAAAGCCAAGAGACCTTTTGACTCTCATTCTCAGACTATATTTAAACTAGTATAATATGTAAAAAAAAATTCTTGTTAAAATATGAGTTGGACTAGATGGTCTCTGTGGTCCTTCCACCTCCAAACTTGTGTGATTTTATTTGGGACTCACTTGGGACTTTACTTGGGATTCACTTGGGACTCCAAAATGAATTGGTATTGATGATAATGACGAATGCTATTTCTTTCTGATCCTATCACTCTCCTATTTTAAAGACTTCAATGTCTCCCTGTTGCTGTATGGATATATAGATATATGCTATATAGAGAGCATTCAGAGAATTCTCACATGCATTAACTCTCTTTGTACCTTACAACTATCCTGTTAAGTCGGTAAGGCAGGTATTTTTACCTAAATTTTACTTTACAACTTTGATGAATATATTATTTCATCATTTAGGTAGATTCTCTCTTGGGGATATAGCTCCATTTTGGAGACTGATGAATTGAGACCTAGAGAGGTAAAGTGACTAACCAGCAATCACAAAACTAATCAATGACAGTGCTAACATTAGAACTCAGGCCTCTTGACAAACTAGAGGAATTTGTTTCACTCCACCATGATAGGAGCTGTTTTGGACTAGGGTTAAAGAGTCCTTTTTTAAAACTATCTTTATAGCTTGCTTGTAGATAGAGTGATATATGTTATAGCTGGTATAGATGCCAAACAGAATGAGTGAGCATGTGCATAAATGTCTGTAGACAAAATTCTTCACCAGGTAGTAAGGGGTTATAAATCACTGTTTGTCAGATCTGCTATTGAGGAATGTGCTTAGGCCTGGGACCAAAGGATCAGGGTGTAAAGGGACTAGAGTCACGGAAAAATATTGAGCATTACTGGAAGAATCCAAGGATTGTAATGATGTTACCTTTTATCAAGTGAAGGAGAAATAGTTCGCTGCTGCTTGTCTTGGGGACCAGAGGTTGTATGGGAAGCTCATTAATCGATGGGATGGAGAAGAACCCCTAGAAAAAAGGTCATGCCTGACTCAGTGATCCTCTCCATCTTGCCTTGCTGAGACTGAGCAAGGCCTTACAGACTGAGGTACAGCTAGAGTTTTAGTGTTCCTAGGCATGACTCTCTACGTATGTATTTCTCCTCTTCAAACAAGAAATAAAGAAAGGAAAAGTGGTCTGTTTAAATACGAACTTTTATGTGTCCCTGTCTCAAGTAACACCTGTGTTTCTAGCAAGATACGTTATAGGGACAACTCTTGTCTCTTAGATAAATACCGCATCTGTCAAGTCACACAAAATTTAGACCTGCCTACATAGAATAATATGTTGTGAGGAGCAGCGAGTGAGGGTTGGAACCCACCATCTCCCAAAACAACCCCTTCCACTGCTGGATATCTCTAATTGTTAAGAAGTTCCTCCTGACTTTAAGACAAAATTGCCTCTTTTCAACTTTCACCTGCATCTCTTCTGCATGACAAAGTGCTCTAGAAAATTCTGAGGAGGAAGAGATCATTTTCAGATGGGATGGTGGGGGCAGGGATGAGGAGAGGCTTCATAGATGAAGTAGCCCCGAAGGGCACAGCAGAACAAGGGACTCAGAAGAGAAGCAGAAGGAAGAGTCGATGACAAACAGGGCACTTGTTGGGGATATTGAAGGGGTGATTAATCTCCAGATGTACACTGGATTAAATGACCTCTGACTTCTCTTCCAATTCACAGGTTCAGGGATTCTATGTTTCCATTCTCTTAAAGCCTTAGAGAAAAATATTGGCCTAAAATGAAGACCACAATACTAAACCTGGGAAAAAGGACTTCTTTTTTAAAAATAAAAGAAAAACATTTGCCTTATCATTTTTATTTTTTTATGCTTTTAATATCACTTGATGTTGGGCAAATTATTCCATGGAGACTACTGGGTAAATCTAGTCTAGGAGATTGTTTGTTGCTACTGAGTTTATTTCATCTCTGATAAGATCAGTCCATAAACCTTCCCTTTTCCCTTCCCCTTGTGAAAATTCTGCAGTGTAGGCAGCGATCCAGAAATAAGAAAACCTTAGTTACAGCTGCCTGCCAATATTAAGTGGAACTGCAGCAGAGGGGAGCTTTACCGCATTCTGGGAAGGTCTCTCTCCAACAGGGTGGGTTTGTCCAGAAAATCCACTCTCTGGAACTTCTCTACTGTCACACACCCAGAGTCTCTGATGGAACTGTCAGCTTCCTCAAGTCTCAGATGTGATCTCTCCTGACCTGCCAAAGAGGCATGGTTCTATGAGGCCTTCCAGACTTGACTCACTTTGGGAAAGTCACTTAATATGTTATAGATCTGAAAGTGCTTTGAAAAAGCTACAAACACCACTGAAAAGTGCAGCATCAGTGAAGTCATTTTTATTATTTTCATATCTCATATCACTGAGACTTGCCATATGGGAGGGAATACAGGTCTGGACATGGAGACACTTTTCTATTCTCATTATTTTTTATACTAGCTATGTGACCCAGAGCAAGTCACTTCACCCCTATCTACTTCAGTTTCCTCAACTGTAAGATGAGGATAATAACAGCACCTACTCTTCTAGGGTTGTTGTGAGAATAAAATGAGATAATATTTGTAAAGTGCTCGGCAAAGTGCCTGGCATATAATAGGCACTTCATAAGTACATTTTCTTCTTTCTCACTTTCCTTTTTTTCCTTCCTTCCTTCCTTTTCTCCTTCCCTCCCTCCCCCTTCTGTCTTTCCTTTCTTCCTCCCCCTCTTCCTCCATCCCTCTATCCCCTCCTTCTTTCTTTCTTTCTTTCCTTCTTTCTGACAGTCTTTTGGACTCAGAGTATAAACAAGGATACAAGAAAACAAGTAAAGAAGTTGCCATAGAAAGAAAGATTCCCATAAGATGGTTTTTTGAGGGGGGGGTACTTGGGGAGGGGGTTCTATCTGAGCATACTCAACATCATCCATCTCTTTGAGTACTTTCTTTCCCTAAAACCATATTTGTCTCTGCCATGACCTATGCTGTAACAGGAAAACACAATGACATCACTTTGTGGGTCTGAGTTGACAGAATCTTAGAGACAGAAGAGATCTCAGAGGTTACTTAGTGTAATCCACACTTGTCTGGAAATCCTTTCTGTAAGATCCCCAATAAGAATTTGGCCATTGTCAGAAAACCTGGAGCCCATCACCTCTCAGAACCCCAATTCCAGGCTGATACCATTGATCCAGGCTTTAAAGAGGGCCAGATTTTTTTATCTTGCTGGAAGGACCCACTCCCTTGATATCCTTTACCAGCATGGTGAGTCAAATCTCTCTTCAAAGTTCAGATTATCTAAGACCACTTAAGGAAACCTGCCAGAATGATGTGTCAAGTTACAATGAACAGGAAATATTGGGGAAACCTGATGGAGTTAATGTCAAAATGCTGTTAAATTTAGAGATAACATTAGGCCATTGCTCTTTCTTTCATGTATGAAGATAGAAGTGCCAGCCAATAAATGCCTCAGATAGCAGTAAATTCTGGCCCCCTTTCCCTGGGAAGTAATGGGTTTGATGTGACCCTTCAGAAGCAAACCCCACCATGCTTCAATTCTACTTCCATGAGCCAAGTAGAAAGCATGGCCCAAACAAAAAAACCTAGAGGGGAGAAGAATTGAGTTACATGTAGAAGAATAAATTTGAAGTAGCAATGAGATAATGACTAAACCTGGATCATCCTTCATGCTGGCACCTCCATACATTCAACCACAAAAGCCATTTTCATCAAACAATTAGTAAAGACAAGCAGCTGCATCTGTAAAATATGAGAGAGGGAGAAGAGGAGAGAGCAGGAGAGAGCACGTAATCAGATGCTATTTCTTCCCTGGTTTCTTTGACAGATAAAAATAGAGGGCTGGAAGATATGAAAATACAACAGAATTGGCAAGCCCAGCCACGCGACGCCCCTTTGGGAACAGAGCACTTGCCAGAGTGTAAGCCCAATGAAGAGTTTTTGGGTCTTCACCATCCCATTTGTTTTACTCTGTTCCTTCACCAGTTCCATTTGTGGATGACCTAAACATATACCCACTTTCTTAGTAAGACTTTATGAAAGTCAGCATTTCTTCCATACTTCTTGGATATGCTAGGTGCTATCTGGATGTGCTGAACTAAAAATAAACCATCCAACTGCTATCAAAGTGACTGAAAGAAACATGTCTCACTCTGAGAAAAAAAATAATTGATATGTATATTTTATTTTAAAGTTTAAAATACACTTTACATATATTCTCTCATTTTAGACTCATGACAATTCTGTAAGGGAGATGCTAAAAGTACTATTAACCCCATTTTATAGGGAGAAAACTGAGGCTGCCAGTGGTTAAATGGCTTGCTCATCCATAGTCACAATACTAGTAAGTGTCAGAGGTAGGATTTGAACTCAGATAAAATTGATTTAGGATTTCATTCAGGATTTCATCTGCCATGCCACACTATCTCATGTCTATAGCTAAAGGAATTCTGGAGGTAGAGATTTCTTAAAGTCCTCTTTGACCCAGGGCTCAGCTTTGGACTCTTCACTCACTCACTCCTACTGTTTTTCTTCCCCAAATCTGGCCTTGATCTGATTGATCAGAGTATGCTTTAGACATAAGGGAAGAGTAAGAAGCTATGGCAACTACATATAAAATAATCCTTCATGATTTTCCTGTTATTATAGCTTGACCATGGTCACACAGTTAAAAAGTGTCATAAGTGGAATTCAAAGCAGATTTTTGTGATTCCAAATCAAATCTTCTTTCAAATAATCTCACACTAGTAGGTTATTTCAAGGTCTGTACATAATCAATACTCCAGCTACACAGACCACAATCTCTGAAAGTGAGATCAACTTTTGCTAAATGGGATTTTGCAATCAAATGAATTATTAAAATCATCAAGAGAAACACATTATGTCCTAAAACCACAGAGTGACATTCTTTTTCTTGGAAAAAATTCTTGCCAGTCCAAAAGGTAGAATAACTAGCATAAGTAAGGGAGTTAACTTTGAAATTTCCTGGATAGAGCTTTAAAAATAAAACATTTAAACCAAAGAATTTGAGCAAACAGTTCTCAAAAGAAGAACTGCAAATTATTAACAATCCCATGGAAGAATTCTTCAAACCACTAATAATAAGTGAAATGCACAAAAAACAGTCCTCAGGTTTCATCTCACACCTTGAAATTTGGCAAAGATTACAAAGGATGGGAATAATAAGTGTTGGAAGGGTTGTGGAAAGGCAAAGCACACAAATGCAACATTGGTGGAGCTATGAATAGATAGAACTATTTAGAACATAATTTGAAATTATACAATAGAGTGAGAAAAATATCCACACTCTTTGATCCAGAGATTTCACAGCTAGGCTATACCCCAAGTTGATCAAGGACAAAAAGAAAAATCCCACATATATGAACATTTATAATAATACTATTTTGTGGGTAGAAAGAACTGGAAACCAATTAGATACCTATTGATTGAAGAATGGTTAAAATCTTGTTATATATGAACATAATAGAATATTAAGAAGTGACAAATATGAATAAAGAAAAGCATGAGAAGTCATGAAGTGATACAAAATGAAGGAGGCAGAACCAGAAAAGTAATGATAACTACCACAATGTAAGTGGAAAGAACAAAAATAATAACTAAATGATTGAAACTGAGAATCATAAAATTATAAGGACCAAGTTTGGCTCCAAACAACAGAGAGAAGCAGACATTTCATTCCATTTCTTTATAAAGGTAGAAGCCAACAGGATTAGAAAATTGCATATAATGTACTTTTTCAATGTGCTCACTAGTTTTCATGAATTTTTCCCCTTTTCTTCCTATTTTTAAAAATGTCTTTATTATGGGAGGGATTGGACAGGAAAGGGGAGGAAGTAGGCTAGGTAAAAAAAATAGTAATGAAAACTCCATGAATTCTGTTTCCTAAGTCAATCAAAAAGGTCTATGAAAAAAACACTGATCATTCAGGAGTCTCAAATATCAATTCCATCATTAACTAGCTGTGTGATTTTCTACATTTCACTTAACTTTGATAACCCTCACTTTCATCATCTGTCAGATGAGAGTGTTGGATAACATGATCTCTCAGGTCCTTTCTAACTCTTATGAATATTATGATTCTGTCTGGGTTCTTACTAAGTGCCTAACCCTGTGTAAAGCACTGTGGGAGACATAAAGAATCCAAGATATGGTTCCTGCCTTCAAGCAACTTATAATCTAGCTGTCTAGGAAAAAACATATAAAAAAACAAAAACAACTCAGTATTAAATTATGTAGTACTGACCACAGTAGAAGTTCAATGGCAGAAGGGGGGATTTATAGACTGGATTCTTCAAAGGAAGCTCCAAAGAAGATAACAGACCTTGAAAGGTACATAGATTTCAGAAAAGAAAAGGGGAGTCAAAAGGGCAGCTTAGATCAACAAAGGCACAGATAAGGGAAGGTATCTGATTTTGAGACAGTTGTATAAATGGAGGGTTGAAGTGAGGAAGGTGTGTGCATTGGCCATACCAAAGCAGAGGTTACATATTAAAGAACTATAGAGAGGGTATAGGATTCCTTATGGCAAGACAAAATTATCTAGGGCCTTAAAAGCCAGAAAAGAGAGTTGGGACACAGGATATATTCTGAGTTCCAAAGTAGGGAAGAAACAAAACAAAAGTTTTTAAAGAGAGATTACTTTCCTCCATCTATCCAATTATACTTCACTATAGTGACCAGGTAGTAAATAAGAAAAGACCATATATATGTCCTATATTTCTGTACTTTGTGGATGGAAAAATCTCAAAATGGTACAACTTGATATAACTTTGTCTATAGAGGTATCTCCATAATAATCTAGATCTTTGCTCACGCACACACACACACACACACACACACACACACACACATATACACATATGCCCATATGCCCATCAGCATAATTTCTCAGAAGAGTTAAGATGCTAAAGGACAGGCATAATATAAATATAGCAAGAGAATGGAAATAAAATATTCTTAGTAGAGGAAATAGGCCATTTCTGTGAGGTCAGAGACATTCTTGTGTAAACTGGGCATCTCCCCTAGCACTCAGCATGGTGCTCTCAACAAAACAGGCACTTTATAAATGTTTCTTAAGTGAATGCTCTATGAATTCAGTCAATCAGCCAAAAATATTTATGGCGGGCATATCCCATACTATCTTGTGCATAGAAATGTTCCAAGTATCCTGTGGAAGATGAAGCATGGCAAAATGAATGAATGGATAGATGGATGACTGAATCAGGTAATCAATAAACTTATATTAAGAGCAGTAGGTGGTATAGGAGATAAAGTGCTAGATTTGGAAACCTGACTCAGATGGTTTCTAGCTCTGTGTCCCTGGGAAATTTATTTACCTTCTGTGAGTTTCCTCATCTGTAAAATGAAGATAATAATGGCACCTATTTTACATAGTTTCTATTAGGACTAAATAAGATAAGATACACAAAGTACTTTGCAAACCGTACAAAGATATACAAATGATTGCTGCTGTTATGTCCCATTTTGTGTGTGGCCCTGGGAAAAACATTTAATATCTCTGTGTTTTAGTCAGCTACTTACAAGTATAAGTTGAAGAAAAGGTGCTAAGCTGCATTTGTAGAGAGCACTCCCTCACCCGGGAGTTCCCTCTATCAATGCAATCAAAGATCCAATCTTTATTCCTATCCCTGTGTGCCAGAATCCGTGCTAAGCTCTGGGTATACACAGTAAAATAGAACACAGTTCCTACCCTTAGGGAGTTTACATACTAATGAAGGTGATAACAGGGAAATACATAGGCATATACAAGAAGCCTTCACCAAATAACCTGAGATCTGAAGCTACTGGCAGTCAGGCAGGCCAGGAAAGGGTTCTTGCAGAGATAAGCTGAGTCAAAAGAAGCCAGGGAGTCTAAGACAATGAGGTGAGGAGAGAAGGCAGCTGTTCCCATGTGGAGTTGCTCTGTGTCTCCTACTATCGTAGTGAAAACATAAAGACTACTTTGGGAAGCCAGGGAGGGTCTCACCTGAAAGAAAACTGTGTCAACAGATAAAAGCAAAGGTCAACTAGAGCGGGCAACAGAAGGTCGCTCTGCCCACTTGACCAGAGATGCCTCGCCTAGGAAAAAATAGGCAAGTAAAAAAGATAAACAATGTGGCTTGTATTCAGTAAGCCCCTGATGAGAAAGGACAGAAGAGAAATAGAAGCAAAGATTAGTAATAACTCTCAGCTACTGGACCCCAAGCATGGCACTGTGACCACCACAGTGGGGAAATCTTGGAATCAAGCCAGGATATGAATTAAGCCCTAATGATGGAAGTCTAAGGCACTTCCTAACCATTAATGACTAGCTGGCAGAATGTTTGATATCCTGAGGCATCCTGGAGATGCAGCCAGACACGCCTCACTCATCAATGCCCTATGCAAAGGTCAAAAATGGCATTTGAAGAAAAAAACCAGAATAGGAATATGGAATACTTTAAGATGAGCAATGAACTTTTAATTAGCCTATCAAAGGGTATCCACAGTAAACTAAAGCCTCTATATTACCCAGATGATTCAAATCATCATTCAGTCTCTACCCATTATATGTCTACATGAGACAATTAAGTAGCAGAATGGATGTAGCACTGGACCTGGAGTCAGGAAGGCTTCAGTTCAAATCCAACCCAAGAAACTAGTTATGTGACCCTGGAAAAGTCATTTAACCTTAGTTTTGTCATGTGTAAATAGAAATAATAATAGCACCTACTTTCCAGAGTTGTTATAAAATGAGATACTAGTTTTTTTAATAATCTTTTTTATTTTCTGTTTTCAATTTTCACTTCCTTAAGATTTTGAGTTGTAAATTTTCTTCACCCCCCGTTTTCTCCCCACTCTCCGAGACAGCATGCTATCTGATACAGACCCTACTTACACATTCATATTAAACATATTTTCACATTAGTCATGATGTGAAGAAGAATTGGAACTAATGGGAGGAACCACAAGAAAGAAAAAACAAAAGAAAAGAAAGAGAGGAAATAGTATGCTTCCATCTGCATTCAGACTCCCAAAGTTTTTTCTCTGGATGTGGACAGCATTTTCCATCATGAGCCTATTGGAGTTGTCTCATATCTTTGCATTGCTGAGAAGAGCTAAGTCTATCAAAGTCAGACACTATACAATGTGGCTGTTACTGTGTACGATGTTCTCCTGGTTCTGCTCAATTCACACAGCATTAGTTCATGTAAGTCTTTCCAGGTTTTTCTGAAGTCTGCCTGCTCATCGTCTCTTACAGCACAATAGTATTCCATTACATTTATATGCCACAACTTGTCCATCCATTCCTCAATTGATGGGCATCCCCAAATTGAGAATAGTTATTAAGGCTTACTACAGTGCCTGATGCACAGTAAGCATTATGTAAATGTTAGCTATTATTAAATACAAGATTAATTTCTTCTAGGTTGGGGAGGGGAGGAAATGTAAGGATAGAAATTAATATTTATTATATATACGTATATATACACACAAATAACAGGAGATGGATTTGTAAGTTTAAAATTATAGGAGACATTAAAGAAAGAAAGGTTGAGAGTTCAGAAACCTAGTGATCAAACTTGAAAGTAATAACATTTCAGCAGTTCACATGGAAACATTAAAAACATCTTACCTCCCAGGTTGAGTACAAATAGGGATAAAGTGAACGAAGCCAATATTCCATACCACTCATTTAGCCATGAATGGGACCTCAGGAAATGTGTGACAGGGAAAGTCTGTGGCAGATAACACTCTTCTAAAAATGAGACCCACATTCATGAAGCCTGACTATCTCAAGGTAAGGAGTAAGATTTCCAAACAGAGAGAAATCAGTAGAAGTTCTGGAAGTGGTGTGGAGAGGTGGGAGGTGGGAGAGTACAACAGGAAAAAAATGATAACTATTCATTATGGAAAAGGCCACAGGGGAATCAAAAAGACAGAATGGAAACCAGCTTCAGGCAACTGTTTTCTTTACCAGATAGTTCTTCCCACAGAAAAGAGACAAAGAGTTGCTAAGGTGGGAAAAGAGGAATGATGGAATCATATACCAAGCAAGGAAGCAAACTCAGATCTGAAACCATCTTTAAAAGGGGGAGGGAATGAAGACAGACAGACAGAGAGACAGAGAGAGAGAGAGAGAGAGAGAGAGAGAGAGAGAGAGAGAGAGAGAGAGAGAGAGAGAGAGAGAGATGGAGACAGAGAGAGACATACACACAGAGACAGAGATAGAGAGAGAGAAGACAGAGAGACAGACACAGAGAAAGAAGACAGAAAGATAGAGATAGAGACACAGAGAAAGACAAGGAGACCAGAATGTAGACGACAGAGTTCTGTTTTAGTGTTCTTTCAGGCAAAAGTCTGTTGGATCCAATGTTGGGCAAAGCTCCTCTCCCCAGGAAGATAAAAAAAGGAGTCCAAGAGCCCAGGGCTGACTGTACTAACTAACTGGATTCTAGGCAGGCTCTGATTTTCTGGGGGTTGTATGTTTGCTTATTGCTCATCCCTGACCCCTTATCCCATTCCAAGGACAGTAATGGTCCAAGCCATGCAGAAGATAAAAAATAGCCTTTTGGGTGAAGGCACTTAAGAGATGCAGGTTCTGAAGCTAAGTTGACTGAACTTTTATTAGAATTTCAAATCAACTCTACTCTAATTAGAGAAAAAATGCATTACCTCAGCTGTGTTTGGGAGTATTCTTCCCAGACTTGTGGGCATAGAAAACCCAAGAGCGTTGCCTACAGAATGTACAATCTCTCTGGGAAACTGGTGATTTTAGAAAAACTTAAGCTCATCAAGCTGAACATAGATATAATTGTAACGTAATGTAATGTAAATGTAATGTAAACACAATCTAGGATCTTAGATAGCAGAGAGTGGGGTGCTAGGAATATTCCTCATCTCTCTATGCAAAAACAGAGGGTCTGATATTCTTCCTTAGAAGGTTCCCATAACTCATTATGCTAAGGAGATTTCCCAGACCTGACTCCCTGATCCCAAGCTGGTACAATACAAGATGGTATCAATGACCAGAGGAACTCTGAAGAAAAGGCAGAATCTCTATGATTGGACTCATGTCCAAGACTTTGAGATCCAGCAAATCAAAATGAGTGGGTTAACTTTCATATGAGTGCCCAGATGGGCCAGTCAATAGAGGACTGCATTTTCATAATGGAGGGCCATCCCTCTGCTCTGCCATTTAATTCATGAAGACCTCCAAGCTCAGTATATGACCCCCCCCCCAAATCTGTCATTTATCTTTAGCAAAATCTACAAGAGCAATTAAGGAGCAGTCAAATATAAAATTAGGTACTGCAACCATGATGACAAAGGTCAGTAGATTTAATTGGGGTGTTCTGGGCATGATGACCTGAATGCTCCCAGCACATCTGTGCTATGTCCCTTAGCATAGCTGTGCTGACCTGCTGAAGAACAACACACCATTATTTCAGACATTCTACTGAATAGCAATTATAAGTGCTGTGGCTGAAAATGAGAGGAAGCAAAGTCTATGGGAGCCCCATGCTCACATACATCTGTTGTCTTTTCCCTTTCAGAACCTGCTCACCTGCCCAATACTGCAAAGACTGACTGTCTGATCTGGAACCCCTCTGAGCTTACAGGGCTTATAATTCTTTTCTTAAAATCATCTGGGTCCCCAGACATGGTCAGCTTTGTATCAATGTGAACCAGAGCAAAGACTCCGCAGCAGAAACTGTTCCTTCTGAATCCCCTTATCGGATTTATTCCAGTCCTGGTCACGCCCCACTGGGTTGCATGAGGTTATTTGTGAAGACAAGTTTCCATCAGTGTTAAAAAAAAAAAAAAAGGGAAGGAAAATGAAGGAGAACAATGGCCCCAGAGGAGGAATTTCTGTTTGACATGAACAGATGTGCTACCCTAGGAACATCATGTCATTTCAAAAGAGCAGACACCCCAGTTGTTTGTTACACTGCCTATTTACACTCCATGCAGAGGAGACACGTATAAGAGGCTGGCTGTACCATACCTGAGCCTACCCTACCAGGAAGATGAACTAGATATTCCAAATGTAACAGATTCTACTAGGAATTCACTTGTCATGAACCTTGAGATCATTTCTATGTATTTTCCTGGTCTGTGTGAAACAGAATGACAGACTTCCTCCAGGATCTGAGCAATTTGATTCCATCAATACCCAGACCACCAGCAACGTCCTTAGATTGGATATCTCAATAACTCAAGTGTCTATCTAATTAGCAATCAGCTCTGTAATGAAAAAAAAATTAATTCTGGAAGAAATATTATAGAGTAAAATCTATAGGCTGGGGATGGCCAACACATCAATCCACACAGTCAGGAGAGTGAGTCTTCTCCACCACCTCTGCTGGCTGTTTTTGGCACCAGGTGCAGCTCGAATGACTTAATGCAACGTGTCAAGGAGAAGCTTGTAATCCACAGACCTTCAAAGGAGGCTCGATGGCCCAGCAAAGCATGAAAGTGAGACCCGTGCTCCTGAAGCGGAACAGTCTGGATTCAGTAGACTTTGTGAAACAGCCCCACCACCGCAGAAGCAAATCCCAACAAGTCCGCTTCAAGGAGGATGGAGCTAGCAAGAATCCACCTGGCTTGGCAGAGATTGATGTCCAAACAGACCAAGATCCGCCCCTGACGGGGAAAGTGCAGGCATCTCGTCACCATCACCTACCTAACTACTCCCTCTCCTTCCCTAGATCCCAGAAGGGGGGGAGCATCCGGAACATTGCAATCCAAACTTCCCCCAGCCTTAGGAAGCACTTCCCTGTTTTTAAAAGGAAAAAGCTCACAGCCAGCAAGTCACTAGTGGAAATGCCCACAGGATCTAAAAACTCCATTCAAGTCAATGGCAATCTCTCAGAGCAGGATATCATGTCTTCTGATCTTGCCTATTTACGGATCACTAGGCATTTAGATGATGTGCCTCACAGAGGTAAGAAAGCGCATCCATTTTTTACAAGAGTGTCCAAGGCACAAAGCAATGGGCCTGTTAGCATCTGCTTTGAAGCAGATGCTCTAGGGCCCTCGGAAAAGGTGACGACTTCCATACAAGTTCCTGATGATATATGTCATAGCCCTCCATGGGGTTCCAAAGCCCCCACTTTCAGCATGGACAGGCCTGTTGAATTAAGCAATGCAATACATCCTTGTGCTAATAAATGCCCAGAGGATGTAAATGGCAGGCTGCCATCTAGTTCAGAAAGGCCATCCTCCTGTTTGAGTACTGCCAGCGGTGCTCACTCCTTGCCTGGCAGAGATAAAACGGACCCTGAATTGCTTTTGCCCAAAGACACATCTGGCATGAAAGAGCCAGCTCCTTTATCACCTCCATCAAAGGGAACTTGCACTCCTTCACCTCCACAGACTCATAGCTCCTCGCCTTGTTTCCTTGGAGAGCACAGACAGGCAGCCCCTCTTGAAACTGCTTCTGACTGTGCTACACTGAGTAATGATCACAAGGACCTAATATCATTGACAGCTAGCAACCTGACAAAATCTGCTACTGAGTGTCGGGAGGAGACAGAGAAAAATTCCAGCCAGGCAGATCCTTTGGAGTTTAAAAATTGTTTAGGAAGCTTTCACCTCCAGTCTTCTCTCCCAAGGAGTGAAATCAAACCTCCAACCAACAAAGAGATTAAAGGAATTAATCAAATTCACCTGGCACACGGTGAACTGTGTGACCTCCAAGGGAGACTGCAATCCGTGGAGGAATCTTTGCACTCAAACCAAGAGAAGATTAAAGTCCTTCTGAACGTAATTCAAGACTTGGAAAAAGCCAGAGCCCTCACTGAAGGGTAGGATAAGTTTTAATATTAAAAATTTTTAAGTCATTTATCAAAAAGAAAACTTGCAGTAATGAGTTTCAATTGTTAAAAGGTCTTAGTAATTCTTAAGGAGTTATTTTCCCTAGACATCAATCCCTGAAAATTTCAATCCTTGAGTGAACTTGAATGAGAAAAAAATAGATAGCATCTCTTACAACATTGGGATTTATTTAACATGGAGTCAGGGGTGGGGGACTCAAATTGGCTCCCCTGATATTCTCCTCTTTTTGGCAACGACTTGGGAAGGGGCAGGAGCAGGACTTGGTAGAGTCCCAACTTCATGATCTTTATACATATAGAATTATTTTGTATAAGTTCAATCAGTGTGGCGATAATGGAAAGAGAACAGGATTCTAAGTCTGAGGCTCTAGGCTAAAATCCCAACTCTCTTATTTACTATCTGTGTGACCTTGAACATATCTCTTTACTTCTTAGGACTTCATTTTTTCATTTGTAAAATGAAGGGGATGAGCTAAGATTATCTCTAATGCCCCTTTCAAATTTGAACTTATAACTATTTATGGATGGTATGTCTACAGATAAATCAAAAAGACAGGAAATTAGGAAGTAGACTGCCTGTCTTCTACCCCCAAGTGTTAGTTATGCAGCTTTGGATTGGTTTAAACTACCACTGAAGTACACCGCACTTCAGTAACCTACATTCAATCAATGGCCCAGTGAAAACATAACTGAAATGAATGGCCAGCTGAAAACAACAGAGGTGGATTTAGGGGATAGGGTGTATATGGGGAGGATTCCTTGATGGAAAATTCAGTAAGAATATTGGATGGAGTTTGGAGACATAAAGGATTTAGAAGAAAAGTCTTTGAGGGCAAAGTCATATATTTCTCTCTCTGCACCCCACAGCCCGTGTACCCTGCCCTCCCACCTCTGCCAAAGGTGTAGTTTTAGATCAAATTAAGATAGGGCCAATGGTAGTAAGCATTTGCTTCTTTAAGTCAGAATTAATGTTACCTTGCAATTGGGGGTGAGGGTGGAAAGATAGAAATGAGATACATTAGATTGAATGTACAGAGGCCTGAATTTAATCTCCATGATTCCACTTCCTTTGATGTATGACTCTGAGAAAGATATAATCTCCCTCAGTTTTCTATGAGCAAGATACAATTTCCCTCAGTCTTCTATCTAAACAAATGGGACTAAGAATGCCTGTCTTACCTATCTTATAGGGCTGATGTGAGGCTCAAAAGGAAAAAAAATATACAGATGTGAATATATTCCTTAAGAGTTAATAGTATAAAATACAAGATAGTTTTAATAAATTTTAATTTTTTCTTACTTTTTGGTCTTGATCCACCCACTTAGGCTTAGTTTCATCAATTAATGCAAGTAGGACACTGCTTTATGAATTGAATGAGTTGGAAAAGCAGTAGTGGGCTCTGTACATAAACTCACTCAGCAAAATGCTTTGTTTTGCAGGCGTAACTTCTACCGGACTGGCCAGGACCTCAACAATTGCAGCACTTGCCAGAACACAGCATGCATCATATACAGGTACCTCGTTGCAACACAGGTTGGTGGTTGGTGCATACAGAACACAGAGGGCCAAGAAAACTTGACTTTCAAAATAAACTCTCCTCCCATATGCCCAGAAGTCAGACTAGAAGAGAGTAGATTTTGAATGCATGATGGGGTGGTAAACTTCCAATGGCATAATTATATTCCATAGGAAGGAATATAGAAGAGTCTGCTGAGGCCCTATAATTCAAAATGCACACTGTCTGTGTGAGTCTTCATGATGATGCTGCATAATACCCTGGCTGGGTACCAGTGGGTATGTACAGTATTTCCTTTGGGAATAAGTATGTTGTCTCTAATGAAATGGATTTTACAAGAGATAAAAATCAATACTTCTCTAGCAGGGAGCTTACTTTGAGAGGTAACTGAAATGAAAAGTTACCAATGCCTTCCCAGAAATGAATTTCTGGAATCTAGGTTTCCTTGAAAAGACATAAGCAAACTACAACCTCCAATCTTTTTTTCCCCATCAGACATAGGACATGAGCAGGCTGAACCCCATGTAGAATGGTTTGCTCCATTAAATATCTCCACTAATATAGCCATTTCATGAGGTGTCTTCCAACCAAGGGGTCATGTGCTGTCAGTCAGTGCTGACTTCCTGGGACACAAACTAATTATGCATGGGCTTTGAATGGGGGTATGAGGAGAGAAAAAGTGACTTGCTCATTCTCTTTCTAGAAATCTATCCATTTCAACTCTAAAGTCAACTTTGAATCAGGTTTTTATTGAATCACAAACAATTTCATACAGCAGATAAACAGAAGAAGAAATTGAGACCCAGAGGGGAAAGGACTTATCCAAGCCCCAGCTAGTAGGAAATGCCAGATCTAGGATTTGAAGCCAGATTTTGACTCCAAATTTATTGCTCTTTCCACTATACCAACCTGATTTCTCTTACTCTAGATATAAACTTACAATCTGAACTAAGCTTTGCTCACTTTCATGGAAGTTCTACTCTGATGCTTTGTCATGACACAGAGACGACACAGGATGTTCAAAGGCTATGTCAGTGGAGCACAAGCTCCCATGGGTCCTACCAAACTGGAAAGGCATTGTGTATGAGGCCAGAGGCAGACTGTGCGTTCATCAACTGAGGAGTAACCTACCTATACAACATTTAGACACTCAGGTGTACCTTGGAGGTCATCTAGTCCAACCCCCTTATTTTACAAATGAGGAAAAGGAAGAGAAAATGAATTATACAATGTCTTACAGGTAATAGGTGGGAAAGCAAGGATTCAAAGTTAGGGCTTATTCCAAATTCGGTACTATCTCCACTGAACCTTACTGTGCATCTGAATTTGTTTTATTCTAGGACCTTTGCTTCCAATATCAACCCTCTCCAAATCATCTTCCATTCAGCTGCCAAAATAATGTTTCTAAGACATAGTTCTCACCATGTCACATACTTGTTCAAAAGTCTTCAGCCTTTATAATCTGTCTCACTTATCTTCACTTCCCCTGCCTATGTTCTAGTCAAACAGATCTATTAAATATTCCTTAATCTCAACATTCCATTTTCTCTTCTTGTCTATTTGCCTTTACACAGATCATCCTCCATTCCTGTAATACATTCAGTTCAATTAAATTCAACAAATATTTAGTAAGGAGCTCATTACCGAAAGATTGCTTACCAGGTTATACTTTTTGAGGGGTTAAAAACTCATGAACCTTTTTTAACCTTACCTTACCACCTATGCATTGATGGGGGGAATATCTACATCAAATAAAATATTTTCTCTGTCTCTCTTGCTTCTGGTTTTCTCTCTCTCTCTCTCTCCCCTTCCCTTTACCCCCAATCTTTGACATGACTAACACAGACTATAAACCAAGGAGTGGTCCTAGAACTGAAGAAGTCTTCTTACAAATCTCCCTTTCCCATTCCCATAAGAAGCAGCATGCAATTAGAGGACAAAACCTTTGCATTAGGAAGCAGAACGTGCATGTTAACATATTCACCCTGTCATGAACTTGCAGTGTGCCCTTGACCAACTCACTTCATTTCTTTGGGATCTCTGTTTTGTTCATTTTACAGAGAGGAGTGGACTTGTGTGACTCCTAAGCTTCTTTCCAGCTCTTCTATTCAGTAAGTGCAATGAGTCAGAGGCTTAATTCATGGATCTCCCTCATTACCATTCAGAACAACACTATTTTTAAAGTTCCCTCTGTCCCAGAATTTGAGCCACTGCAAAGAAGGGGCAATTAACTTGATGAAAGGAAAGAAATCAGAACAAAAGCCCATCACCTCAGCAGTGGGATGAGGAGAACTGTCATTTTTACATTTCAAATGACTTCAAACCTTGTGTCACATCCTGGAAAGTCATTTCTTACAAACTAATGAATAAGTGAAGAGAAAATGCTTCCCTGGACCTTGTTAAGTCTCCATAATAATGGATGAATGTGGTACACATTGCAAGACTCAAGCAACACAGAGATATGATGGATTTCTTTGGGGTCTGTTGTTGATAAACTAACAATATCGGAAGCTTATCACTTAATTCTCTGACCAAAACTCCAAAGGAACATTCACTGGACTTTAGCTGCAAAATTGCAATATCTTTTAAATGGAGAGGAAAGAGGATTTCTCCTAAGTCTCCCATCTGGTTTTTTTTTTTTTTAATTTTCTGAGATTTACAGAATCTCAGAAGGCTTCTAATTTAATCTGCACCTAAATGAAAACCTTCTCTACACTATTCCCAAGTGGGTTTCTCAATCTCTGCAAAAATTCAAAAATTCCAGTGATTGGTGGCAATCTCTAGAGGTTGTATATTCCATTTTTGGAAAATCTCAATTTCTAAGAAGTTTTTTTCCTTATCTCAAGCCTATTCTCTCCCTCCTCATTTCCATTTCTTGGTTTCCCTGGCTTACTTCAGGTCCCAGCTCAATTCCCATTTTCTGAAAGAACCCTTTCCTAATCCCCCTTACTGCTTTCACCTTCCCACAGTGGATTGATTATCTCCAGTTCATCTTGTCCATATCTTGTTTGTACATAGTTGTTTGCATGTTGTCGCCCTCTTTAAACTGTGAATTTCCTTAAGAACAGAGGCAGTATGGGGCCTTTCTTTCTATCCTCAGTGCCTGGGACATAGTAAACTTGTTGACTGATTGTAACCTTCATCCATCTGTACTAGTTCTGATCTCTGAGGCCAAGAAATCTAAGCTTTCTTCTGTGTGGAAGGACCCCTTAAATATTGAAAGAGTACCTGAGGTTATCATTTATTGACCTTCCTTAAATGAGATAATATTTGCAATGGGCTTATTAGTCTGTTGCCTGGAATATAGTAGGCACTTAATAAATGTTTTTTCTCCTTCCTATAAATCTTGCCTTTTTCAAGATAAGTATATGGGGTTCTACAACTAACCCTTGTATCACGTAGTTTTAGTATATACACCATCTTTCTATATGTCTCATTGACAATGTTTCAGAATGTCAATGACCTTGCTAAAATTGTAGCATGCAGAACTGAGTATAATACTCAAGATGTGGTTCAACCAATGACTAGGGACAATCTCCAGGGATAGTAGGTTCCACTTTTGTAATATATGTGCAACCTGGGTGAGTCACTTAAGGTCTCCTTGCTCCTGGGCAACTTTCAAAGAATCTAAGTCATGTGCTCCTGCTAATGTGCATCATATAGTTTCCTCACTATACCAATGAAATTGCAAGTCAGTTTTTTAATGGATTAGTTTTTTGGAATGACTATATCTTGCCTAATTATACAGTTTTGTGTTGCAACCGTTTATGCAATAGTCTTTCAGAGATGCCTCAGGACGCTGAGAGGCTGAAACTTGCCCAGGGTCTCACAGTCGGTATGTACCAGAGCTGAGACTGGGGCTCTTCTTGACTTCAAGGCTGACTCTGGCATTTCACCCATTCTCTTCAAGCTTAATAAAGTATGAAACAGAATGTGCACTACATTCCAAAGATTCGCTTAGAAGAAGATAAGTCACTGTTTTTCTATGAGCTTCCTGGTGAAATGGAAATCCTCAGGGAAAGGTAATGGCTTAGCTACTAAAACCTGCAAAGGGAACATTAACTTTTCAGGCTACTTTCTAGGAAAGATGACTCCCTGAGAGCAGGGTCCTGAGGGAATGTGACGAAGAGTGAATAAATTTTAATAAGTAATGGAAGAGAAGGATAAGGTGGCAGATCATTGAAGGATGTATCAGTCCAGGAGAGGCACAAAAGGTATTGAGGATAGGGACATTGAATAGAAAGGTGAGTTTGCTGAAACTTTACCTGACAACTTTGCCAAGGATTCAGTGACTTTCTCCCTGATCCTTATGGCTGTGGTTAGTACTGGTTGATTTTAAAATGCCTGACATTTTCTAGCTTTTCCCACTATCTTTTGCCACTATGAGGTTTGCAAAGTGAGAGAGAGAGAGAGAGAAAGAGAGAGAGAGAGAGAGAGAGAGAGATTCTCATTTGATCCTCACAACAGCCTTATGAATTATGTACTATTACTGTCCCCTTTTTAGGAAACCAAGGATTAAAGGGGTCAAGTGACTTGCCTAGGGTCACATATCTAAAAAGTGTCTGAGGCTGGATTCAAACTCATATTTTCCTTCCTCCAGATTCAGCACTCTATTAACTCTACCATCTAGCTAATTTTAAAAAGTTTCTTTTCTAAGGAACTATGAAGAAAGTTATGTAATTCTGCCCGACTCTGGCTGCTTTAAAAGTCCTAACTTGAGAGTGGAAGTAAGGGCAGAGATGGAGAGGATGGAAAGAAAAAAAAAAAAACCAAAGGGAAATTGCCTACTGAGCAGCCTTGTGTCCTGGTCTTCCCTAAGCCCAAGTGAGAAGAGAAAATGAGGCTCCATAACTCCCCACCGGGGGCCTCGGTTTGCATTATGCATGACTTCTGGGATTCATTTGTTGCCTCTTCTTTCTCCCACACTTCCTGGCTCCCCTGGCCTCATCTGAGCTCAAATACTGAAATGGAAATCCACTCTGACATTTCTCCTCCAATTAAGGTTAAGACCAATTAAATCCTAATTTTGCTCCCCAATCAAGAGTACAAGAGCTAAGAAAGGCCCATGGCAAATCCCTCAGGATCAATTAAAAACACCTGAACAAAGGGATTGATGCAAAAAATTGCTGACCACCATCCCCCACTCACCCCCACCACAGAAAGAATGTTCATAAATGTTTTTGTGAACAAAGAAATATGCATGGAACAAAATGACTGCATCATTTCATAGAGCTCCTAAGACTGCAGGAGTCTCTCATTTTCTCAGACTCTCTGGACCAAGAACTGCTTCTTCATCCTTATTAGTTCATATACTGATAAGCTGTGAAACTGTAGAATCCCAGCATCTCAGACCTTCAAGGGACCTGAGAGACTCTCCAGGCCAAACATGGGGACCTATCCAGGAATTCTTCCTTTAATGTGCTGCATAAACAGTCATCCAGCCTTCACTTGACCTGCAACAAAAAGAAGGCCCTTACTCCTCAAAAGGCAGCCCACTCCTTTCTGTGCAGCTCTAATTTTTAAGGAAGGTTTTTGACTTTGCACCTCAACTTACCTCCCTATAATGTCTACCCTTTGCTCCTATTTCTGCCCTGTGGGACCAAGCCGGAGTTTAAGTCTTCTCATAGGACTAACCTTCAAATATTTTTATATCCATAGGTCTTCTTTATTTAAGGGAAAAAATTCCCACTTACTTTGTCTAGTCTTCAGGCCATGGCCTCCAGTCCCCTCATGATCCTCTGGTGACTTACCAGTTTGTCAATGTGCTTCCTAAAACATGACACCTTGAACACGATTCTGACCAAAGAATATTTTCATTCATTGCAAACATTAAAGTGCTATGTAAATTCTAGTTGTTGTTATATCCTCTAAGTTGACCAATGAATGTATAAAAATATTCTTTATTGAATAATAACAACAAATAGAATCTATGTCACTTTAATATTTGCAAAATGCTTTATTTTAATGATCTCATTGGAACCTCACAACAATCCTGTGAGTGGGCTGCTGTTACTAGTTACTAGTTACTTTTTGTAAATGAGGAAATTGAGCCAGAGAGAGTGTAAGACTTGGAGAGAGCGTAAAACTTGTCCAGGGTGACATAGCTAAGGTGTCTGAGGCAGGATTCAAATTCAGATCTTTCGGACCAGTGACCTATGCACAATCTTCTCCATCATGTGGTGGAGTGCTCCACCATCTACTGCACTGTCTATTCCACCATTCTTTTTGACACATGGCAACAACTGTGTATTTTATCTAGAACCTCCTCATATTGACCCTTGGTGGTAAGGATTTAAGAAGAAGATATGCCCTGGTCTCGGGTCAAGGAAACATTTCCAAATACACAAAAGTGAAACAACAGATGGTTAGATTATAATTGAAAAAACTGAGGCCAAAGGAATTTCTGGGACTTGAATGAAGTCTCATAATCATATGGCACTCAGAGCTTTTGGGTTTCCTGTCCATTGCACAGCTGTTGAGCTGCTGGTCTTCACACTTTCCTGTCTACCACAAAGCCATTACTGCGCCAAAAAGAAAGACCATTTATTTAGAAATGCAACATCAACACATAGTCCCATGAGTTTAGCTACAAATTGTGAGCTTAAATTATTCAGCACTTTCCTTTTTGGTTTGTTTATGGCTCTTCCTCAGCATGGAGACAGACAAACCATGAGCCCTTCACCCCACCCTAATCACAATTTTCTCCCTGGGTATCAAAGAAATTCACAATGGAAACAAATATCTTTCTAGTCATATTTTTTAAAATCTTGTTTTGGGCCATGGAGTAACCAATATTTTATGCTCAGTACAAGGAGTCAAAAAATGGCACCAAAACCAAACTATACTTATATACATAAAAAATACAACGAATTAAAGTTACCTCCTGATTTGGTAGTATGATATCATTGTAATGGATAGAGGGTCAGCCTTGGAGTCATGGAGGTTCTAATTCTGACTGATAAATAGTGGCTGGATGACTGTAGGCACGTCACCTAACCTCTTTAGACTGTAGGCAACCAATTCTCTAAGCCAATAAGTGACTGAATAGGTTGCCAATCTGCATCCATGAAAGGAGATTACAGGCTGAGAGTTTCCCCAAACTGATAAGATTACAAATTCAAATTAAACCAACATCCTCCCCCTCAGTTCCCAAAAGTGATCTCCCGTGGAAGGAAGCTTAAGATCTGAAGCATCCCACAACGTAAATTATCAACCTGTGTACCAACATGGTTGTCATCCCAATAATTCAAGTCTTTGTCATCTCTCATCTAAATTATTGCAAAGTTTCTTATTTAGTCTACCTGCTTCATTCCCTTTATTCTTCAACCAATCTCCCACACAGTTATCAAATTGATAGTCCTAAACCGTAAGTTTGATTACATCACTCCCTTCCTCAAGCAGCTCAGCTTGCCTCCAAGAACAAATAACAAATTCTACCTCTGCATGTAAACCCTTCATAAGCTGGAACTAGACTCCTTTTCTGGGCTTACTTATGGCACATCATTTTTCTTCACACATTATCCATTCCAGCCAAAATGTCCTCTTTGCTGTTCTACTTACAAAATATTTCATCTCTTATCTCCATGACTTTGCATGCTGTGAATTCCACATGCCTGAAATGGACTTTCTTCTCATCTTTGTTTCAGATTCCCTTGCCTCCTTCCAGTCTTACCTCAGGTGCTTCTTCCTACATAAGACATATCCTGACCCTTTCAGTTATTAGTGCCCTCTCCAACACCAGACATTTATTTGTATTTATTATAGATGCTCCAAATTTGCCTCCATGTCTATAGGCTGTCTCCCGTCCCCATAGAATGTAAACTGTTTGAAGGCAAGAACTATTTCATTTTTATCTTTGTATCCCTAGCAGTGCCTGCAGCATAATAGGTGCCTAATAAATGTATGGCAAATGAATGGTGTTCCCAAGGATCACTGCCTTTCCTTCCTGTCTCTCACAATTTGCCTTCTGCCCTTTCTTCTTCCTGAAGTTGTAAGCAAAAAGAAGTAGGATTTACAACTCTGGAGATGTATAGGCAATAAAAGAGATGGAATTCATTCCAATGCATTAATAGCTAAAGGGTTTGAAACATGGCATAAATATTTAAGAAAGGGATTAACAGAACAGTACAGGGATGACAGTCAGCAGGCATGCCACAGAGGACCACAAGAAGGCCCTCTTGTATATTCTCTTACCTCAGCATCTAATTCACAACTCCCAAATCTTCCCCATTTTCCTTTTTCTTCTTCTTTTTCTTTTCTTCTTCTCTTGCCTCCTGGCTTGCCCTTTTAAGTCAGTATACATAACAAGTATTCACTGAGATGGGGGTGAGGAGAAGAGGACAAAGGTTTTTATAAAGTATTTACTGTATGCCAGGTACTGTGCTAAGTGCTTTATAAATATTATCCCATTTGTTCCTTACTCAAAACAGCCCTGAGAGATAGGTGCTGTTGTAGTTGAGGAAACTGAGGCATACCGAAGTTAATTGATTTGCCCAGAATCACACAGAGAATAAGGGTCTGAGGCTAGATGTGAACCTGGGTCTTTCTGACTCCAGGCTAAGAACTCCACTGCTCCATCTAGGTGCTTCCAGGTATTAAAAGTATTCCTTTCTGGGACAATGAGGCTGGAGTTAACATGCCAACCTCTTAGCTTAGAATTACAGTTCTCAAATTGAAGTTTATTCCAAAGGGTGATGGAGACTTCTGAAGCTCAGTCTCCTGCTTATTTATGGGCAGAGTGAACCTGTGATTCTCAGAAGACTCATCGGAATACAGATACCCTGGGAGGAAAGGATGAACTTGCCAGCCCCAAATGGCTGGCACTTGTGAAGCTGAAAATTGCACTCTATAAATAATCAGGAAACTGGTCATTAGGAGAAAGTTTTAAGAACATTCTCCTTCCAGGCTGAGAGATATATGTTAGGAGGAGGGGAATCTTCTACTTTCCCAAACTGTAATTATTCCCCAAAGGTTTGTGATTTCAATAAAGTTTTGCTTTCCAAAGTGTCTGTGATTTATCGATATGGACAGAAACCAAACTACCCCCTTACATAGCCATTGATTCTTACAGCTAATTTAGAAGAAAGTTCCCAAAGGTCAGTAAATCTTGGAGCACCTGGGTTCCATTATGATAGGTGCCATGGAAATGGCCAACAGGCAAAATAAAAAAAGACACGGAGAGAAATTTGGAAGATGTGCTTCCTTTAGGAAGAGAGAATATAGCAGTTATTTTTTAGTCTACTCATGGGGGCACTTCCTTCCACAGAGTTTATTATTGCTAACTGGCTGCATTTCTCTTTTTAAGAAAAGGTGTGTCCAATTCCTCTTGTATCTGTCCTTATCTCTGAGCACACCCACAATCTGCCCTGTCAGAGAGCATGGTGCAACTGAACTAGGACATCCAGAAAGGGCATGTGCCTAAAGTTACACACAGTGCTAGCATGATCCTCATAAGAACAGGCCCTGGGTGTAGAAGCTCCCCACTTCATCTATGTTGGTGAAGGGAGATATATAGTATTTTTCTTTCCAGGAACCCTGAATCTAAAAACCTGCAGTCCTGTACTTTATAAAGTCTCACAGGGCAGACTCTTTTACACTGTAATAAAGTCTTCTCCATTTAGTGCTCCAAACCTTGGTCCAAGGTGGGGTGGGGTGGGGTGCTTCTTGCTACATAAGACATATCCTGACCCTTTCAGTTATTAGTGCCCTCTCCAACACCAGAAATTTATTTGTATGTATTATAGATGCTACAAATTTGCCTCCATGTCTATAGGCTGTCCCCCATCCCCACAGAATATAAACTGTTTGAAGGCAAGAACTATTTCATTTTTATCTTTGTATGCCTGCAGCATAATAGGTGCCTAATAAATGTAGGGCAAATGAATGAATAGTGTTCCCAAGGATCATTGCCTTTCAAGAACTCTGATTTCCTTTTATCTCTGTGCTGGACCAGGCTTCTCAAGTTTGTTTTCGTCAATCAAAACCCAAGGAATAAATTCCTATTTCCAGTTGAATTTTATTTTATCACCTTGCTTTCTCAGGGCACTAATTATCTTGGACTGATTTGATCCAGCTTCCCTCACTGCCTCTAAATTTGTTTAAAGTTAAGAGTAGGACAAATTACTTTCCCCACTCTCCTCCCTTCTCTAACTCAAATGCTAATACTTTTGCTATCTCTTTAGCTTGCCGATGGTGTGATGGGAATCCCAACCCTGCAGATCTAACAGAGTAGTGAGTATATAGTTGAGAGAGTCATAGGAAACTAGAAACTATTATACAGGGGGTATAATGTAAAGGGGTATTGTTTTGGCAAACCCCTGATTCCAGTTTATTCCAGTATCCATTTTTTCAGAACATGTTCACTGTCTATAACTCAAGTCTATTCTTATCCTTTTGTCTTTTATATTTCCAAGCCCCCTTTGCAGTCTGCTTTCCCACACTCTTCTTTGCTGTGTGAGATCTGGGACTGTGACCTATCCAACTATGGAGAGAGCTACTTCTGCTTTTTAGGGCAGTGAATGATCAGTTGCATAACTGAAGCTATCTTGGGAAGTAATAGAAAAGATTAGTAAGGATTTCATCCATTCTCAGTTTGCTTCCCAAGTCTAAATATCTCCCATCTCCCACACTCCTTGCACTAACCCAGACCTTCTCAAGTGGCCTTAGGATCTTAGAATATTAGAGTTGGAAGGAGCCTTATAGGTCAATCTAGTCCAACTCAGTGATCAACATACAGATAATTTTCATTAACAACAATTATGATGACCTGTGGAGTTCAAAACCCTTTAACTGCAGGCAGGCAAATAGAGCTATAGGTAGGTGGTGCAGTGGTTAGAGAACCAGGCCTGGAATCAGGAAGACCTAAGTTCAAATATGTCCTCAGATATTAATTAGCTGTGTGACCATGGGCAAGTCACTTAATCCTGTATGCCTCAGTGTCCTCATTTGTAAAATGAGCTGGAGAAGGAAATGGCAAACCACTCCAGTGTCTCTGCCAAGAAAATCCCAATGGAGTTGTGAAGAGTTGGACACTACTGAAATCAACAAAGTACAAAATCACATAGTCAGGCTTAGTCATCCTTAGGAAGAAGACAGCATGTACAATTACAAGTAATCTGTCTCTAGAATTTCTTAGAAATTTGGTGACTCTTTTAATATCACTTCCACTCTATTTCTCTAACCCAAGCACTCTCCACATTGTAATATAGCAGCTGAGACAGTACAGTTTTGTGAATGGGGCACTAGATGTGGAGTCAGGAAGACTTGGTTTCAATCCTGTCTCATACACTTACTAACTGTGTTACTCTGGGGATGTCACTTCCCTTCCTTTGTTTCTTTGTCTCTAAAATAAAGCAGTTGGGTTTGATGGTTTCTAAGATCCCTTCCATCTCAAAATCTATGATCCTTTGATCCTATGCTTCTTAGGAAAAATCCCAAACAACTATGCCCACACCATCCACCAAAGTTTATATAGAAATTACCCAAGGGGCTGGGAGGTCTCTGGGAGTCAAAAAAGGAAAAGCAATGTAGGATGGTGAAAACAATGCTGGACTCAAAGCAAATACCACTGACACTTAACTAGCTGTGACTCTCTGACTCAGTTTCTTCATCTGCAAAATGTGGATAATTATTTGTTGCTGTGATTTAAGTGAGGTAAGGTATGTAAAAGCACTCTATATTAAAACTGACATTATTATTTTAATTAAACAACAGAGAAACCATCCACTGCTTGCAAGCCTCCAAGTTCCCTTCATACTGTGTCTTTAAGACAGTTTCCTAAGCATTCTAAATAATGTTTGCTTACCTATTCATCCTTCCAAACATAAGAAGTCCTCGATTTATACACTGGCTATTTTTTTTCCGAAGTTCATAGGATCATATGTTTACCATTAAAGAGAATTTACTGGTCATCTAGTCTGACTCTAATTTTATAGATGAGAAAAGTGAGACCCAGAGAAGTCAAATGGTTTGATTTGATAAAGTTCAGTAAGTAGAAAAGACAGAATTTGAACCCAAGTTCTTCGACCCTAAATTCAGTGTTCCTTCAACTATACAATCCACAGATTGTGTTTTCCCAATCCAGACAATACTTTACCACAGAAACAATAGATTGTGGGTCCCCTGATCAGTGCACACACACACATTCATACAAATGCTGCTAGTACCATGCACAATGTTGCATTTCAGTTACATCAAATAGATGCGTAATAAAGTAGAGAGGCAGTACACCACAGGACCAGTCTTAGTGTCAGAAGACCTGGGTTCAAGTTTTACCATTTACAGTCAATCAACAAGCATTTACTGGAGGATGAATGGCATGACAGACAGAGAGATGGTCTTTAAGCGAAGAAGCTCTGTGTTCAAGTTTCACTTCTGACATAAATTGACTATTTGATTTTGAGGAACCTACTTAACTTCTCCTGTCCCAAGCAGATTTCTACAGCTCTGAATTGCAGAGGCAGCACCTACTTAGAGGGAGTTTCACCAAATGGGAATCTTCTTTATCAATGAAATTACAGGTTCAGTCCCTATCCCTGCAAAAAAGTAAGTCTGAGAGTAATTTCATTAATTCATACATAAAAATTGGTCATTATCCTATCTGGGCAAATCTGCAATTATAAAAAAGGTAGAACACAATATGTTAGACTGCTAACAGCCAAACAAAATAGAACCCTGTTGTCTATCCATGCCTGTTTGAGAAAATCCCCTATAACATCTCCATTATGTGGCAATTCAAGTGAGGAGGAACCCAGCAACTTTTGAGGCATTCCATTTTTTCAATTGTTTGTGTGTACCCTATATGAAGTATTCCCTGATTTTCACAGTTGCCACCACCATGGAGTCATTCTTTCCTCTTTCTCACCCTTCATATCATACCAGTTGCCAAGTCTTTATGTGAACTCTGCCTCCACAACGTATCTCTAATCTGTCTCCTTATTTCTATCTACCCAGCCTACCCTAACTAACCCAGATCTTTATCACTTTTCACCTGGGTTATTACAATAATTTCCCAATTCATCTCTCTGTCTTCACTTTCACCCCTCCCTGAACCATTCTCCACAAAGCAGTCAAAGTGATTTTTCCAAGAGCACAGAATCTCCAGTGCTTCGAAGAAAAAAAGAACAAACTCTTTCATTTGACTTGTAAAGCCCTTCAGAACCTGGCTCCAAACTACCTTTTTATGTATATTACACATTACTCTCCTTCCTGCACTCCATATTGCAGCCAAACAGTCTTACATGCTTTGCGTTCAATCTCCTTGTGACATTCCATCTCCCACACTTCACACAGGCTGACTCTCATGTTGGAACCTTTCCCCCATCAATCCCTCCTACTCCCCACTCAGATTCCTTCAAACCTTAGCTCAAGTTCCAGGAAGCCCATATAGATTGAGAACAACCCCCCAGCTTTTCCCAGTGCCAGGGGTCTTCCTTATCCCAAAGAAAATTCTTTGTATGTATTTAATTTTTTTTTAGGTTTTCTTTCCATTTACCTTCCTTAGCTCATGGCCTTGCCTATAGGAGGTCTCGCCACATGCCTTATTTTTTAGTTTTTTTCTGGTCCAATCTTAACTTTAATTTTATGTTTAATTTATAGAATAAAACAAATATTTCCATAACATAGTATAATAAAAAATAGATGATTGCACATGAAACTGCAAATCTACTGTATATGAATGACTTGCTGTTCTTTTTAAATATGTAATAAAGTTATCGCGCAAATTTCTTTTTCCCCCTTTTTTCTTCCCTCCTCCCACCCTAGAAAAGGCTACCATTAGACACAAATATCTATGTATACATATACACACACATATATATATATATATACATATACAGAGAGATATATATATGTAAAATTATTCTACACATACTTCTATTTATCAATTCTTCCTCTGGATAAAGATATTTCTTTATATGCACTTTATAGTTAATTTGGAACACATGTAATTTTCACCTATTAGATTATAAACTCCTTGAGATCAGGGATTGGTAAGTTTTGTTTTTGTATACCCAGAATCTCGTACATGGTTAACAAGATGGATGTATTCAGTTGAACTGGCTAGAACTGAACTCATGAACCATTTTCAAAGCTGCAGTGAATGTAGCAGGATTCCAGTCTCTCTACTGTACCATGCCTGGGTCTGTTTTGCAACCACCATCAAAGGTACCAATTAATTCACTGAACTCTTCAAAGAAGATCAGAATCTGAGATGGAATCATCTAGCCCAGGGATTCATAACTAGGTAGATTTCAGCAGGTCTGTAAATTTGTTTCTTAAAAAGTATTTTGATAAGTGTTTTCGGATAATTGGCTTCCTCTATAATCCCATGTGTTTTATTTTATGCATTTAAAACATTATCCTGAGAAGGAGTCCACAGGCTCTACCACATTGCCAAAAGAATCCATGACACAAAAAAAGGTGAAGAATTTCTGCTCTAGCCCAATGCCCTAATTCCTTGGATTTTTATGCCCTCCCTGAGGTGGCACAGGGAATAACATACTGAACCTGGAATCGGGAAGATATAAGTTCAAATCTAGCCTCAGATACTCACTAGTGGTATAACTCTGGACAAGTCATTTAACCTCTATCTGTCTCAGTTTCCTGACTGGGGAGATGAAGATAATAATAGCATCTCCCTCCCAGGGCTGTTGTGAGAATCAAATGAGATAATATTTTTAAAGTACTTTAAAAACCTTAACTGCTAGCTATTCTTTTTTGTTAATGTTACTACTTCACTCACTATCTTTCAGTTTGCCCCAATATCTAAACAAAACTCAGCCATTTATTTTAGCAGAGACACCAAAGTCATGCTTTAGTCTTGGAGAATAGATTTTATATATAAAGACTGACAGAAATATCTTCACACACTGTGTGAAGGTGTGATCAAGATATTCTCAACAGGGTGGTCAGGACACAGAGCAGAACCACAATCTCCCTGCTAGGTTTCTATATGTATAGTCCCTCTGTCCCTGAAGGATGCTATATGCAATGATGGAAGAGTGTGGCTCAGATTTTTGTGGAGACTGTGGTATATTGATTATTCCAGGATTTGCCTTTTATTGAATAACTGTGATATTCTAAGTATCCTTGCTTTTGTCTTATTATTAAGTAAATGTTTTATGTTTAAAAGTGAAATCCTTCTGCAAAGATTTCAGCTGCCAAGCCTTTCTGGCTTTATAGTTTAGAGATCCTTTGCCAGGAGTTGCCTCACCTTAGCAGAGGTTGGTTAAGTAGAGAGAGACCTGAGTGTAGCCTCCCCCACCTACAAAATTTCAGTGTGAGAAACAAATGAAAATAAACCCTTCTTCTTGTAAAAACCCATATGTATTTCCCTTCAGTACTGCAAAATAAATAGTGGTTTTTCAAATGTACTAATGCAAGGAGGGAAAAAAAAAACCTGACAATTTCCCTTTATGTTAATAAAATTGCCTTGGCCTAAAAAAATAATAATCAATTTCCCAGAGTCACATATGTTTCTCTCTAACCTGTTATTTATCTGGCATTGAAAAGGAAATTCATTTTGAATGCCTGTTAAATTATCGAACTGATAGAGGAGAGGGAGTCCAATGGGGGTTAACTTTCAAAATTATTATTTTATAAGTTATTATTTTTATAGTTATTATTTTAAGTTATTGGTATTTTATAATATAAGTGATTAGAATTGGAACCTGCTGTGAAATCCCTTTGTATTACTCAAGGGTCAGTGTTTCCATAGAAACAAAGATTGTATTCTTCCCTCAACTTGCACTGAGAGGATGGGGAGAATAACATCAATGGCATCCATGGCAGAACTGAGGGGACAAAATGAAAAGGTCATGCTTGAGCCTGGTATAGACAGCTAGGTCACAAACAAGACAAGACAGAGGGTGTTGGTGGAGGAAGGATCTGGCAAAACTATCATATTGTTCTGATAAATGGATCTGGTCTCACTCTACCATTTCCTTTATGCCACAGAGTCTAAGAATCAGTTTCTTGTAAGTCTAGGAGGGTTAGATGGAGCAAGGGAAAACTCAAGATGGCCCCTGGCCCTACTGAGATCCAAAGGCCCTAGTCCGAATAGCACCTACCTCACAAGGTTGGTGGGAGAACTAAATAAGATAATATATGCAAAACACTTTGCAAACCTTAAGGCACTAAAAAAAAATGTTAGCTATTAGTGTTATTAGAACCTTTCGGAATTTATGACATTGAATATCACCTAATTAAAGAGAGCAGCATTTAGTAAAGGCTGTTCCCAAGGAGAGGCAATAAGATATGTTTATGTGAACCAGACCTTCCAAGCACTGACCCATAAAGGAACCAACTGAATAGATTACAGATGAATGAATGGTATCCCTTTGTTGAAGCATGGCATCCTAGGGTTTCAAACTCCCCAATGCCAATGATTGATCGGGGAGGTTTAAACATGAAACAAAGAAGAAATACGGTTGTGCACATGTGGGCAAAATAATGTAATGTGTGGTGCAATTGAAAAAGAACCAACTTTGAGGACAGGAAGGACTGCTGCTAACTTGTCCTAGATTGTGTGGCTATGGACAAGTCAGTTAATATGTCAGGATCAGAGGAAAATCTGTAAGATTTTAAGTGAAAGGACAGTTTCTTCATCTGCATTAGTAAATAAAGTTACTTCACCCAAATTTCTAATACTAGATGATAGATGATAGATGAACAGATAGACACAACTGGATGGATGGGTAGATGGATGGTCAGTCAGACAGTTAAGTAGATGAATAGACAGAGAGAGCAAGAAAAAGAGAGAAATCTGGGAGGAAGTTCTGATGTCAAAATACCTTCCCAGACATATAAATACATGTATACTTTGCATTGACATATGTCTATAAATACATGTATGTGTATATATTCATATACATACATGCTTAAAACTAAATATCTACTATAAAACAGTATCCTATATTATATACAGTAAAGGAAACTCTCATAAAGAAACTCTCTCTACCTATGCATGTTGGGTAAGTATTCCATGACTTACAATCCTAAAGATTTTCCTGTGGCATTGAGAGATTAAATAGCTTGCTCACAGTCCTGTAACCAGCAAGTGTCAGAGGCAGGATTTCAATGCACCTCTCTATATATTATAACATGTTGCCGAGAATACATATGTATATACACATAAATGTATATGTATATATGTGTATATCCATATCCATAAATATGTGCACACATTTACACATGTATATATATTATATATATTTGTGTGCATCTATCTATTGATACAGACATACACACAATATACATCTGCATCGACGGGAATTGAAACTAGGATCCTTCTTTCCATCTTAAGTAATGACAGAGGAAGAGGAGGAGGAGGAAGAAGAAAAAGAGGAGGTCTTAATCCCTACCTTTGATATATACTGTTATCTATGTGTGTACATATACAGACATATACATGCATATATGTGTGAATTATGTATATGCGTGTATTTACATAATAATATGTGCCTATGACTCTGAGCAGGTCTTTTAACTCTTCAGCGTCACAGGCTACTACTTAAGACCACAGGTGAGCAGAGGTTCAAAGTTCTTTACCAGGAATTCCCCATACCAATAAAATCAGAGTTCCATTAAATGCATACTCACATATACACATATATTCTCTTAGTACATATACATATAAATACAGGTATGTTTATGTACAAGCACATATATTATTGTGAGGAGCAGATATATAACTGCACAAGCGGAACTTAGAGATGTGTGGAAGAAAAAATTCTATATGTTCCAGGGGTGTTCCAAACCGAGAATGCTAGTTCCAAACACTAATCTAAACACAGACAACCTGACTTCACCTGGTACTCTTGATGTCTAATTTTCTCAGCAATAGCTCTGGAGAGCAGTACTATTTAAGGAGTTAGGGTGTCTGTGAATGTGAAAATACTCTTTTTGTGACCCATGAGTGTTCACACCATTAGAGAGGTGTAAACCAGGCAGATCAACACCTCCTTGATGTCTTTTCTTTTCTTCAGTTCTGAAAGTTTACAAAACCAGAGACCTTTTCTCTAATGTCTAAATATCTAAAATAGGATGAATGAATACTTGAGGCAGGTTGGGACTGGAGGGGAGAACAGGGCAGAAGCCAAGATCACCAGAGGGTGATGGAGTCTATGCTGAGAATGGGTAAGGTATCCTGCACTATTTATATGTACCCACTAGGGGAGGCAACAGCAGTGTCCTCAGCCCCTAAAAACTTTCAGTTGGTTTTCTCCTGGCCCCAACTTAAAAATATTTGAGATTGGACTTTCCAGATTAAGAGAGGTCATCTCACACTGTCTAGAGTTAAAGACCAGCCAAATGCTCACCAGTCAGCCTGGTACAAGAGGCAGAGATCTAACTGGAGTCAGGGAACCCAAGTTCAAATCTCAGCTCTGGCATTTAGTACTTACGTGATAATGGGCAAGTCACTTAACCTCTCTGCGCCTTATATAAAATAGGTAAAATGTGAGAGTTGGACTGGATGCTCTCTGAAGTCCCTTTTAGCTGTTAATCCATGATTCTGTGATAGTCCAGAGATGAAGTGTCAAAATGAGTAGACCACACTAAATATGCTTTAGGAGAATATAGAAGTTTAGAGAAAGAAATAAAGGGATATTAATCCAGCTATTAAAAAATACTGTTGTGTTTTTTTTAATCTACCACAGCCCCCAAAAGAGATCATTCCTAGTCCTTCAAGCATAGGTGGGTCCATTCCCAGTGTCTTCACATCCAAACCAGTACCACATGCCTATGACTTAATGTTGAAAAGCCAGGATGAGGCAAAAAAGGAAAAAAGAAGGAAGCCAGAGGGAAGACAAGTTGGGGTTTAAAACTGGCTGTTTAGAAGTATGGAAGAAAGAAAAGCCCATGGGCTGAAGGGACATTAGTCAAGCCACCAAAAATACTTGTCCCTTTGATCTCCTTACAGGAAGAAGTTCTCCCATTTCACAATGCTAAGTGGAAGGCTACTGTGATGACACTTTATTACTCATGCATGACCAGTGTTGAGGCATTTTTTTTTTTTTTTTTTTTTTTGCCTTTTCAGCAGCCAGTCCTTGAGTGCTAACTCCGACTCTGAAGACTCAGTCTGGTGAGGGGAAATGTGAGGCTGCAGATCAGGGTAAACCATGATGACAGCCTCTTTTTAAGTCCTTGGCCATGTGTGAAAACCCTGTCCAATCAATGACTGAGGCAGTAACTGAAAGCATGCCACATTGCAGAGTAACAGGGGAGGCCTTTTACCTCTTGCCATTTAAAACATTTAATTTTCCTGCTCATTAGCAAAGATTAGCAGAGAAAGTACAGCATCTCCTCAACATACACCCCACAAATCCATCACATAGTTCAGAGAGAACTAAACACTTTCACTGAAACTCTATATTCAAGACCCTCTAAAATCTACCGGTCTAGGACCAGGAACAACTCTAACCATAAACTTGAGTTCTCCAGGCCTGTTTCTTCACTTTTTTTTTAAATTTGGAGACAATCAGAGTTAAGTGACTTGCCCAGGGTCATGCAGCTAGTAAGTGTCTAAGGTCAGATTTGAATTCAGATCTTCCTGACTCTAGGGTCAGTGTTCTATCCACTAAGCCACCCACCTGCCCCGGTTTCTTCATTTTTAAAAATAAGGGTTTAGACTAGATGATCTCTAAAGTTCTTTCCAGCTCTAGATCTAAGACCCGATGACCTACTGATTCTTCTTCCCTGGTTTGCCTATACCCATTGTTCTCCAGAGTCAGGTCACTTTCCTTACTGACTTCTGTAAAACCCATCTTCATTTCCATTTTTGCTTCTTTTATACTGGTTTTCCTGCTTTGATGGCCATCCTACCTCCTCTCTATTTATTTTCCCATCCTTCAAGGTGCAAGTTAATTGGCCAGCTCCTCCAAGAAACCTTCCCTGACTATCCCTGTACACTCTGATCTTTCCTTTCCCTGACTTCTCTATTCTTTCATCAGAAGTCATTTTGTCCAATCCCTTCATTACAAATGAAGACACTGAGGTTAATTTATTGCCCCAAAGTCATATAAACAGTGTACTCCAGAGGTGAGATTTGAACCTAGATTCTCAGATTTCACAGCCTATCTTTCTATTGTAGTCTCTACTACTCATTTTGACAAGCCATTATATATGGTGCTATATTGTTAGAAATTATTTCAAGAGTATATATTCTGACTCTCCAACCAAAAGATCAGCTTTTCAATTATAGAAATGATATCTTCGAATTATTTTGACTCTCCATAGCACCAAGTGCTGAAAGCGAAGCTAAGCCTTGAGTACATGGTTGGAGCTATATCAATACTCCCTGGGTCAAATTTATTACTATTTTCTCTACTTTTGTTTTGTTTTCAGTGTAGAATATGATTTCCGACAGCAAGAAGGGAGGTTCCATCAAGTCCTAAGTAGTCTGGACCAAGTAGAACCACCACCCGAGACAGCCCTACCACCAAAGCCGCCAGCAGAGCCTCCTGCTCCTGAAAAACAGGAATTGCGGAGGAAAACCAAAAAGGTGAAGAAGAAATGTTTCTGGTGGATTTGAGCTTATTAGAGCACTGCAATTCTCAAACTGCCTTCCCAAGGTGGGGAAGTCAAGTGCCATGTCCTCTCCTACTTGGGAACTAAACTGCTCCAAGACCACCTAGGTCATTCCAGGAGATGTGCAAAATACAGACCTAATCAGAGATGGGGCAGACAGGCCTCAGCAGTTGCGACCAGTCACCCAGTAGGACTCAGTGGCAGAAAGAGCAGGTCCCACTTGCTAAAGGCTTTGCATATGTTCTAAGGCCAACTTGCAGAGCTCCCTTTCAAACATATTTGGCTTCATAGGGCAAGAAGGTTGCCAGCAGTCACTCCCATGCTCTTCCATTACCCCTGCACCCTAAAATGACCCACCCACCAATACCATGAAAATAAACACTCTCTGACCCAGGCTCACAGACAGGGAAAGGGAGTAGATACAGAGACATGAGGGTACCCAAGGGATACTTTCTGGCATCCTAGGAAAACAAAGAGCCCCAACTCACAGTTTTCTGAGATATCAGCAATACTTAAGCACAAAAAGAGGTCAAACTGCTTGGTAGCCCTAATTTGTTGATACTTTTTCATTCCTTAATTAGAAATTTGAACCCAAATTAATTATTTAATAATCTAATAACACCAAAATGTTATTAGGACTTACATAGAGGTTCTAATTCTACACACACACACACACACACACACAGAGCCTGGTCAGTATTATAATTGGTTGTCCATTTTGACATCCAGTGAATTTTCAGCAAATGAGAATGATAGATGAAGGATTTCTCTCATGACATTCATGCTCACACGCCATCTAATCACGGATCCTCAGAGTTCCCCTTGACAAGGTAGGGCCGGCGGATCTGGGCTTGAGGTAGTCAGGCTATTTATAACATCCCCACCCCCTTCTAGCCTCCCTTATAACAACAACACCAGAATTAGTTAAGTAAAGCCAACCACCATGGCGGCTGAATCTGACCTTTCCTGCCAGTGGAATGGAAGTTTCTTGAGGGCAGGGACTGTTTTGTTTTTGTTTTTGCATCTCCAGCACCTAGAACAGTGCCTTGCACATTGTAGGTGTTTAATAAATGGCTACTGAATTGAATTGGCTGAGGCCTCAATTAAATCCCCATGAGAGTTTTTTTTTTTATATACTATTTAATGCCACAAGATTCAGGTGTCCTACCTATTATTTTCTATTTTTTGTATTGTCAATTTTATAATAACTACATTATATGTTTAGCTAGTTTGATACCCTTACTGATCATTTCCAATCAACTTCAGGATCCTGCAGTTTATTAATCTGAAGCATATATCTTCACAATAAGCTAAAAATAAGGGTTTGATGGGAAAAAGTGGTAGAATTTGGAATGGAGATAAACTTTCTATTTCTACAAGCTCTGATTTCTTGTGAGTACCCATAGCTAATTTTCCCCTAGGCTCTACACTTGAGAAAATAGTCTAATTTAAATGGTGGACAACACCTCAAAAAGAATATAATTAGATTTCTGCTGCACATTCATGGGGAGTGAGAGCAAAGGTCAGAAAGCCTCCTGATTAAATTAAACCCAAAGGCAGCTTGTTGAGGTAGTTATCCTTCAATCCCAGGGAAAAGAGAAGAGGCAGACACAAAGCGTATATGGGCTATATAGAGACTATTCAGTGGTCTGGTGAATCAGTCAATGGGGGGCTCCTAAAAGACCAGTTGCAGAGTCATCTGGTGGAGCTTCTGGGACTCAAGTTATCTACTATCTGCTTATGGTTGTACACGCAAAGCACTGGCCCCATCCCAGATCAAGACCTCTTGAGAAAACCTTACCAACAGTGGCACTTTCCCACATCACAGCAGTGCAGTCAACAGAGCCATTTCAGTGGGACGAGGAAATTTTCAGGAAAGTTGCCAAGAAATTGCATCAGAGTTGCTGAAACTGCTTTTGTCTTGTTTCCAGGGTAGTGTCTAAACTCACACAAAGGGACCCTAATAAGGCCCAGAATACACAAATAAAACCAATGAATGCTATAAGAAAGATGCTTATCATATGATTCCTGAAGCCACACTTAATTACAGCAATAGCTAAATGCCTACTTATGTCTGCATCTCTGTACATACAGCCAATTCTCAAATGGTCCCATCTATGAAAAAGATCAATAATATGGATAATCCAAAACAATATTATTCAAAAATTCAATTAAACTTGGTTTTGGAATATGGGATTTTTTTGCAGTGCATTTGCCATCTTAATTATTTTTAAGTTAATTTTTAAATGTGTCTATTTTATCTGAACACATATGAACAATATTTTAGGAAGGTGGCCCAGGACTAAGCTGAATAATTTAAGGAAGCCAGCCTGAGAGTTAATTTTTCAATGTGGATTACACATACTTGTATAACTGCTTATGGCATATGATGCTTATTATACATCCACAACTACCCAAGCCCATGCAGACCAAAACATAAGGGGATCAGGATTAGGTTCTGAAAACAAGCAAACAAAAATTGAACAGGAAGGGAAGCAACAATTCTGTACCAAAGCACAGTCCAGGTGCTTCTAGGACCTGGTTCTGGAACAAGAGAAGAAAATTCCTCAGTACTAAGCCTGTCAAAATCATTAAAGTGAGATGAGCCTTGTCACAACTTCCTTTTCCAACCAGTAAAATGGTCTCTGAATTATTCAAAACTCCCATTAAAACAGTAAAAACAAAACAAAAACAACACATACAAAAACCAAAACCTCTACTTCTCTCCTTGTAGGAAGACAGACTTTCTCCATTGTAAAATAATGTATAGCATCTGCCACCATGATTTTACCGAAGTACTACACTTGAAGTTACTCTGTTTTATGGAGAAAGATCCATCTAGCAAAAAATTCTTTTGTAAAACAGAGAGGAAACATGAACCAACACCAACACATTCTACATTACAGGAGTTTCCATAGTTACTTTCTCCATAGTGAAATAAAAAAAGATTACTCACTATACTTGGTACTTAAAGCTAGCTGCTCTATAGAGCATCTTCTTTAAAATGATGTACTAATGTAATGTTTTGTAAATTTCTAAATGGTTTTAAATGGAATATTATCTTTTTCAATAAACTTACATATTTTTCTTAGGTTTTAAGACTCATTTACTAGCTCTGAACAGCCTGACCCAGTCTACAAAATGTATACTTGGGAAAGAGAAAAAGTATTAACTTCCAATACTGGTATTCAAGTTCCCCTACATATCTGGGTCTACCCTTCCTTCCCAACCTTCCTCTACTCTACATTTCAGTTGAAACGGATTGTTCTGTCCCTCATCCTTGCCCTGCCTTCTCCCATCTCCGTACCTTTGCTTGTTCCATCTACCATACCAAGAATGGAACCAGCTACGATTTTACCTGCTGAAATTCCTCCTTTCTTTTAAGACCCAATTCAGGAGCTAACTTGTTCATAAAACCTTCCCTGACCCACCACATTACACCTACCCCCAAATGAATGTGATCTCTCTGTTTCCAATATCTCTTAGGACTTGCCTAGATTTCTCCTCTGTGGTTATCTCACTGCCCTTTATAGTATAGTGGCTTATCTATACGGCACACTCCCCAGTAGACTCTATATGAACAGAATCTATATTATAGCTACATATCCTCATTCTCTTTGTACAGAGGAAGTACTTAATAAATGTTTGTTGAAATTGACAAAGAAGGACACCTTCAGGCTTCTGAGGATGAAGAATGGTGAAAGCTGGCAGTGCCCCTTCTCATTGACCTGAGAAGGCTCAGAGAGAGTGGCATTGCTGTACTCACTCTGGACAAGTTTCTGAACTGCCACAAGGACCATCTTGGGGGAGCTCTTGGAAGGGGAAGGGAGAAGATATCAGCAGCAGAAGTTTCACAGGGACTTAAACTCTGATAAAGAAGATATGGAGTAATATTTCAGAAGATTGTAGTGGGTCTGGGTCCAAAAGACAGAGAGTTTCCTCAGGGAAAACTCCATGAGTGAGAAAAAAAAATCACATGTTGTTGTTTCAATAGAGCTACCACAGAAACAACCAGAGAACCAGTTACATTCATGGCAGAGTAGCGGTTTGAGAAGTGGACTTGGAATTGGGAAGATGTGAAGAGAAATCTGGTCTCTATCGACTACATGTGTGATCCCTTGAAAGTCACTTCTGTCTCTAGACCTTGGTTTCCCTATCAATACAATGAGCCCATGACCTTAAAAACCTGAGCCATCTGGAAAATAAGGTATTATTATCTCTACTGAAATAAAATGAGTTGACCAGATCATATAGCTAGTAATGACGGAATGAGGTGTAGAACCCATATTATCATCACATAAAATGTCTGGGCGATTGACTGAACAAACACAGTTGTGTCATTCAGTCATGTCTGGCTTTTTGTGCCCTATCTGGGGTATTCTTGGCAAAGATACTTGAGTGGTTTGTCATTTCCTCTCCAGCTCATTTTACAAATGAGGAAATTGAGGCAAACAGGGTCATAGGATTTTGCCCAGGGTCACATAGCTAAGAGATGTCTGTGGCAGTATTTGAACTTATGAAGATAAGTCTTCCTGACTCTAGACCCAATGCTCTATCCACTGAGTCACCTAGTTGCCCCTTAATGAAGAGCATCCCACAGGATCACAGATTTAGATCTAAAAAGAAGCTTAGAGGCTATCTAGGCCAATCTCCTCATTTAACAGCTGAGGAAGATGAAGCCCAGAACAAGTAAGTGACTTGTCATGCAGATAGTAGGTGATAAGGCAGGATTGCTCTCCTGACTCCAAATGCAGGGCTCTTTCCCCCAGTTCCTCTACCCACCCAGTCTTAAGGTGTTATAATTTCATTAACTAAGCTGAGATTTCAACATGAGCTTTACTTGAAGAAGTCCCTTTTTAAATTCCATGCTAAGAAACTTGTTACATGCCAAGGAAAAAAAATTGCTTTTTTTTTAAAGGAAAGAAAATTATTCCATAGGCACAGATGAAGTAGATATTGGGAGTAACAAGGATAGCAAACCTTGGGACAATTCTTTATTTGACATTTGTTCCCTCTCACTCTAGTGTTATTCACCTTCATACCCAAATAAGAAGCTAGAGACTAGAAACTTTGTTCTGAGATTTGTCAAATCAGGCATAACTCTAGGCAAAGTTGCAGTTTCCTCACTGACAACATCTACCTCCGTATGCATATAGCCTCGTAGCATTCCTGCTGCTTTTCACTCCATTTTTGTACGAGACCATCAGATCCTCAAAGAACACCTGCCCCTTCTGGTACATTTATCATTGACATTGATGGTCCCAAATGAAACTCATTTCAGGACAACTGATTGACATAATTAAATCCCAGGGTGCTTAGCATATTTCACCAAGATATTGCCTCACTGTATGTGAAAGAAAATGAGTTTAGAAATTAAAGCAGATTGTTAACTATTTTATTCCTTACATTTTTCATTAAAATAACAATGTTTATTATGTGACACATGGTCTGTTTCATAAAAAATGGGATTTAAATTAAATTAAAGGTCCATTTTCTAAGGAGGCATTTTGAATGGTTTCAGAGGGAAGTCTTATTTTGGTTTAAACTCAACTGAAATAAAAAGGTAAAGTGATCATACCAAACAGCTATCTGATCTAAAACAAATAAAAGCTTGTATTATTGAAGAATTATAAGAAATAGCTTATATAAGGTCTTGGGATCTTTAAATACACTATTTTAAATCACATCCCACCAAAACCCGGCCTTCCTCATATACAAAACACTGTTCTTAATCATCAGTTAAATGCTGAGACCTCCACTCCACATTTGAATTTGGCTATATAAGTAGCACAAGCATTTTGGGGATAGACAGACATGGTCACAGTGACACTGAAACTTAACTATCAGCCAAATGGGGTGAGTCATTTGAGCAATTTATTTGAACAGTTATGCATTACTCAGCACTTCCTCAGAGTTCAAAGAAACCCTTGATCAAGGATGGTCCCATAACCAGAAATAATATACTGTACAAAAGAGAAAAGGATGAATTATCTCAAGGAGAGAAACAAAACATCTGCTGGCAGATATTGAAATAGAGGAAGAGAAAAGCATGACATTTGCAAGACATCTGACATACACTCCTTCTGGGAATGATTCCCAACCTCATCTTCAACAATCCTGGTCTTTCTTAATGCTAGCAACTCCCCTCTGAGAATATCTTCAACTTATTTTGTATAAATCTTGTTAGTACATAGTGGTCTGCATTTCACCTCCTCCACTAGACTGTGAGCTCCTTGAGAGTAGGGACCCCTCCTTTTCTGCCTTTCCTTGAATCTCCAGCATTTAGCATTGTCCCTAGCATATAGGAGTAAGCACTTTATAAAATGCTTGTTGACCGGTTGTCGATCTCCTTCAAGGACTGCCTGATTGCTCCAAGCAAATTTCCTAGTCACCTTCTGATTGCTTTGTGTTCTGAATATTTTTGAGGTTTGTACTTCATGTTCTACTCCTCTCTTTGTTTTTCAGTTGTTTCTTATTTATTGTCATCCCATGTAGGTAGTTATGTGTGGTAAAAGGAAGCATTTTCCCTTAATTTTTGTAGGTTCCGTAGTCAATCTTAGGATAGTATACATGATAGAGTATCCAGAATCACAGATTTACTGCAAGAAGGGACTTGATATCTCCTTGTCCAACCCCTTGAATTTATTCGAGGGATGATGAGGCAAAACATGTTCAGAGAAGGGAGATCAATTGCCCAGGATCACCCAGATAATGACAGAGCAAGGGTCCCAGTTCAGACTCTGTCTACTATACCACATTTTCTTGAAAGATCACAAAACCTTTGAATTGAAGAGTTGGAAGGAGAGACATCAGCGGCTATCCATTCCAACCCGTGGCTGAAAAACAATCACTACTGTAACACACTCAACATTTCTCATCTGGTACTTCCTTGAAGATCTCCATTGTGTAGGGGTGGAGAGATACTCTTCAGTTTGAGCTATTCCCTTTCCTGGAAAAAAAATGAATATGATAACTCATAAAATGCCTCAGTCTTTTTCCACACACTTCTCCTTTGGAATTTTAAAAATACTCACAACAAATTGAACAATTAATTCAAACTGCTAAATTCTTCCCCTTCCTGAAACAAAGAAAATGACAACACATGTTTAGCAAAAGAGGACAGAAGGAAAAAATAAAAACAAACCAAAATGCGAAAAATATTCAGCAATGGAGATAAACCCAAGCTTCCCAAAAAGGAGTTGTGAGATCAAAGGCTGCTTATAGGATTTACAAGCTGGAAGAGACTTTAGAAATGTACCAATTCCAAACTCTTCATTTTACAGAGGAAAAAAATGATCAGAGTTAAAGTGATTCTTCCAAGGTCAGTAGTAAATGGGATTTGAAACCAGGTCCTCTGATTCCAAATCTATTCTTTCTACTACATGAAGTTTTGAGAAAAGGTATAAATTAGGATAAGATAAATAAGAGAAAAAATTCAGAATACATAGGGTTAGTAAGAGGAAGCAAGGAAAATGGGAAGAAACCAAGAAGAATCCCGAGGGCAGGGGAGGGCAGGTGGGAAGGATGCAGTTGTTCCTAGCCCATCTCCAATTATAAGCAAAACTGATAAGTAATAATGAAGAAATCTCTAAGAAAATCTATGGATCTCTTGGGATATTCTATAGGAATCTCTACAAAAATCTAAGTAACTCTGTGGGAAAGACTGCAAAATTTGGAGTCAGAAGAATAAGGGTCTAGTTCTGTCTTTCCCATAAACTGCCTGAGAGACCTTAGACAAGTCATTGCTCTTCTTCAGACCCCAGTTTGCTCCTCTACCTACAAAATGAAGAGGTTTAATGGTCTCCAAAGTTCTTTCTAACTAGGAAGGTCTATGACTCTATAGCTCTAAGTAAATAAAAATTCTATAACCTGCTCTATCAATACCACAAAGTTGAGGGAGCATCCTATTAGGATCTTTATGGCACTGTTAAGATAGCCAGTGTTGTCAAGGCCACACAAAGTCATTATGGAATATGATAGTCTGTTATAGATACTAAGGGGCACTTCCACTGTCAAACAAATTGATATTAAAAGACAGACTTTTTAGGAAGAAGGCACTGCCAGAAGCTACACTGTCCAGGGGATGTTCAGCTGACACCAATAGTCTCCTAAAAGGGTAGTATGAGAGAAGGAATGACCTTTAGGCTAGGAAAAAGGCAAATTGTTTGCCCATGGTGGTCCATGGGATGATTAATTTAGAACTAGAAGAACAGATCATTAATTTAGAACAAAATTAAAATCTGTTTATTCCAATCCCCTCAATTTATAGGTTACAAAACTAAGACCCAGAGACATGAAGCGACTCATTCAAGGTCACAAAAGGAGTAAGCTTCAGAGTTCAACTTGACTTGCTTTCGATTCAGCGAACATTTACTAAGTATGTCCTCTGGTTTTACAAAGTCAAAAATGAAATAGCCCCTGGCCCCAAGGTGCTTATACTCCACTTTGGGGGCAGGGGAGGTAGAGCATAACTTACACATAAATAAAGAAATACAAAATACATATAAAGAAATTTAAAGATGAGAGAATGCTAATAACTAAGGGTAGGATAGAGAAAAATACTGGGTAGGGAGGAGTGTAGGTTTCATTCAAGGAGCAGCATCTGACTTTGACTTAAAATAAATGTGTAGAAGAACTGAGATCCAAACCCAAGTTTTCTGACTCCAAATCTAATTGTCTTTCCACTACACTGACTATTGCTAGGCATTATGTGCAAACTGTAGGCATGAGAAATGGAATCAGATTAAAGTAGTTCAGTAACCAGATGTCAGGGGATAGAGAGAGGAAGGCAGAGGCATTGTACAGTCAGAGCACAGCTCCCTTCCACATCCCAGTCTATTCATGATGGTAAGAACAAGAGATTTGGAATAAAATGGGTTGAGTGTTGAGTTCTGACTCTACGAGTCATTTGACTTAATTTAAACTGCAAATCTCAGTTTCTATATTTTGAAAACAGATGTACCAATACCTTCATTACATTCATCCCTGGTTTGTTAAGAGGAAGATACTTTAGGAATAATAACATGCTAGATAAGTGTTATCCTTGTTACTGGATTCTGGAGTTTTATTTGAATATCCTAGGATGCCAAAGCTGATTAGCAGTGAATGGTAGTTACTTTACACCAGAAACTCCTTGGAGTCTGGGACTTTGCAGTACTCTTTTTTTGTTTCCTCCACAGGATCTAGTACATGATCTTGCATGTAACAGAAATGCAATAAATATTTGTTGAATTGATCTAAAAGAGAAAATAACCTTTGAAGTGATGATGTCAAAGGCAATAACAGTCTAAGCGAGAGACCCCTAGAAATCAAAAGATCTAGGGTCTAGTCCTGACATTGTTATCAATTTATATAGAATTAAGAGTTGGAAGGGACATCAAAGATCTTCTTGCTGAACCCCTACTTATATCATGGAATCAACTCATTTCTTTGTAAAAGTTCCTCTTTTTAGAAGAGAAATAACAACATCTACCTTATTAGCCTTCTATGTGGTTGCTGTATTATGCTTATTAACACATTATATTTTTATACTCAAATACCCTAATATCCTCCTCTGTAAAACCCTCTCATAACAATAACAAAACCCTGATAAAGCAAAACCATCTGAGACAGTGACCAAAATTGACAGTATATTTATCATTATAAACCAGGAGTTACTCTGGTGTCTCTGAACTCAATTGTTTTTTGTATTTTGATAGCTGTGTTTCAATATGATCAACTTCCTAAGTATTTTATTGTATGCCTTTCAAAGAATTCATTGATTTTAAAATATATATATTTTTTATCACATGAAAACTCCTTAGGCTTTACCAGACTGCCAAAGGGATCCATGACACACACAAGACTGAGAATCTCTGTTACAGGTCTATTGTTCACCATTTCTTTGCCAAGAGGAAAGAATATGTTCCAATTATCTCAGAATAATATTGATCATTGCATCTGATCTGAATCTTGTGGCCTTTAATATGACTTCATTTGCACCATTATAGTTATTATATTTATAAATCTACTGGTCCCATTCTCCTACTTTGAATCCGTTCATACAAGACTTCTTATTGCTCTGTAGTTCATCATATTCACAATAATATTCCATTACATTCATATAATGTAGAAAAGCTGATCCCCAATCAATAACTACCTCCTGCTTCCAGGTGTTGTTTCTGTTTTTGAGTGATGCTATAAATGCATTCCTAAATATTAAACCTTTTTTTTTTCCTGCTGTCATTGACATTGGCTTATATATACATTAATGAGATTGCTGTGTTAAAGGGTTTCAACAGAGTGGTTGAACCGATTCCTAATTTCATCAACAGTATGTTAAGAGTATACTCCTTATTCCATTGACCTATTTTGATCTCTTATTATCTTTGTTTCATAGGTGGGAAGTGAAACCTCAGAGTTATTTTAATTTGCATTTCACTTATAATCAATGATCTGAAACTTTTTCATGTTTCTTAATTGTATTTTTTCTTTTTAAAACAACAGGTTGGCTCAGATTCTCTGGCTCCATGTAATATGGAATAGATCTTATTCTTATAAATTTGTGTTAATTTCCTTACATATTAAAGTGATAAGATTTTTATCCAAGATGCTTGATACAAAATCATTTTCCAAATGACTAGTTTCTCTTTGGATAATAGGTTCATTGGCTTTGTTTTGGCAAATGCTTTTAAATAATTTTAAATAATTAAAGCTGCCTATTTTTGTCTTGTATAATTTCCTCTATCTGTAGTCTGGTTAAAACTTTCCCGACTGTCCTCTTCCACTACTTCCAATCATACTTGTAAAAAGTGCCTCCTTCCATTCTCTATTTTTTACATGATGGATCCTTTCATATTGGACTGAGAACTTTGGACTATTTGTCCAAACTAATTCAACTCTTTGGACTAAGAAAGTAAGACAATCATTAGCTTCTCAGTTTCTTCACTGGCTTTCTAGGGTTTTCTGAGTAAAATACTATATTGTCTCCAAAGAGAAATAATTTTGCCTCCTCTTTTCATTTAATTTCCCTCTAATGTGTATCTTATGGATAGAACTAGTATTTCTATATAAATCATTTGCTAAATAATAGTTGAAGGGACGAATTTTTGCCCTTGAATTTACTGGGGAATCATCCAATATTTCTTCATTAGAAGTAATGTTTTCTTGATTTTAAAATATGTATTTTTATCACATTAAAGAAAGGCTCTTCCATATTTGTACTTTGGGAGAGGAATAAGAGGATTAAGATAAAAGATTGTTATGTTTTAAGGGTTTTTCCTGTTTATTGATTTAATCTTACAAATTTTATTGTTTGTATGATTAATGATGATAATTATTTCTCAGGGTCTAACCAGTCTTTCTTTCTGGTGTAAGTCCAATTTTGCTATAATGAATAATTTTTAATATATTATTATAGTATCTTTAGTAAGAAATATATTGAAAAATTTTTTTGCAACAGTATTAATTACTAATATTTGATACATAATTCTTTTTCTCTGCTTCATCCTTTCATTGGTTTGATCATCAGGATCATAAAATGACTTTGTTTTGAGAAACCATTTTGTAACAAAAGAGTTAACTATTCTTTAAATGTTTATTAAAGTTGATAGATAAATCAATTTGAACCAGCTTTTACCCTGTCTCCTGCCCCTGGGCCATTTTATATCTTGCTTGATTTTTTTTTCTAAGTTTCAGTTATTTAAAATCTCTATTTCTTGTTAGGTTAATTTGGATGACTTCACCCTTTTACAAAAAATCAAATTAACTGATGATTTATTAATTTTATTAGTATCCAAAAACAATTTCTTCTTTTATCATTTGAAAAGTTTCATTTTCAATTTTACTCACTTTTTTATTTTTCAAGGCCACTTCTTACCTTTGGGAACACTATTAATTTGTTGACTTTCTAAGTTGTTTTATTTTCCCACTCAATCCCTTATGTTTCTTTTTTGTTAGTAAATATTTTCAGAGACAAAAATTTTCTGAGAACTTTGCTAGCCATATCACATACATTCTGATAAATTGTCTCATAATCATTCTCTTTAAGATTTTTTCTTTTGGTTTCTATGGTTTATTCATTGACCCAATCATTATCTAGGATATTACTACATCAACTCAATTTCATTCTCTATCATATGTTCATACTTTCTTTATTAAATATTGTTTTTGTTATATTATAGTCTATAAAAGATGCCCTAGGTATTTTTCCAACCTTATATTTATGTATAACTCGTTTACATCCTAGTATGTGAACAGTTTTCATATTGATACTATGTGATGATGAGAAATATCTTTATTTTTAATATTTCCATTCAAAAAGTCAAAGTTCTTCCAATTCTAATGTTACAAAACTTTTTTCAGCTGTGAATCTTCCTTTATATTCATTTTTATTAGATTCCCCCACCACCACCCCTTTCTCTTTCCCTTTCCAGTCCAATTGTTACAAGACAATATACTCCTATTGGCCAATATCTTCCATCATCCACTTCCTTGGTCTAATTTGTATTCATTTGTAGCACCACTTTACAAGAAATGTTCCTTTATCTCTTTATTTATTCCTTTGTCTTTCTATAACACTCTAGAATCTAACTGCCTTTGTCTTGCAAAAGAAATTATTATTTAAATAAAATTTAAGGAGACAACAATTGTGTATCAAAAATTTCTTTCTTTTCACATATTCTTTTTTTTTCTCATACCAGGTGAGGTTTCTGGAATACAAAAGCTTTGATCCCACCCAAAGTCAGCTCAATTATCAGCCCATGTATGAACCTCTACCAAGTTCCTCCCTCTTTCTGTGGCACTTCATTGCCTGAAAAGTTAACTAGTGAAGGAGGTAGTGTGATGTGGTAGAAAGAGGCTTGCATTCAGAGGCAGTGAACCTTACCCAAATGAATGTCCTTTTGCTCAACTCCTGTCTATACTAAGGCCATGAATTCATCTCTCTGAGCTTGTGTCCCTGTCCCTTAGCTTTCTGTGGCAGATGCTCCTGTAGACGATGACTTTCCTTCCCTTGGGGTGAAAAGTAATCTTAAGAAATATGGCACCTGCTCAGTTAAAGTCCCCACATCTAGACAGAGCCTATGATCAGGTTTCCGTTGTACATTGTACCCTAGGGAAACACACTATAGTGTCATCAGTGGTGGGATGATGGGTATCAGATTTATAGCTGGAAGAGATTTTAAAGGCCAGGGAATATAATTCCTTCATTTTGCAGAAGAGATAACCAAGGTATAGAGCATTTAAGTAACTTGCCCAGGATCATATAACTAGTAAGTATGCAACAATGGAGTTGAACCCAGTTACACTTGACTCTAGGTTCCATGGTTCCCCATTCTCAATCCCACTTCCCACCTCTAAGGGTTCTCCCAAAGCAAGTCAGGGATAACCAGATGCCCAGAACCTCTCCTTCCAGATATACTCCTTTTAAGAGAGACATGGGGAGGCCACAAGAATAGACACATGAAACTGAGAAGCACAGGTGTCAGAATGCGGGATGCCTTGTAACTCTAGAAGAGAAGCAAGAAGCTCTTCTGTTGTTACTTGTATTGTTTTACCCTTAGCAATGAGTATGTGTGAAATTTTTCCTTTATCTTCTCATCATTCATATTACTCCATTTATGCATTTCTTGATGCTCTAAGAGTAGGATATTTAGAGAAAATGTTTTATTCTTGCATGTTGTCAGAAGTCTCCCTCATCAATTCTTATAAGGGGGAAAAGTACATGTGAAAATGCTTCACTGAATTCATAAGAAAAGTTGCATAGATGGAAAAACTGCCAGACTTGGATTCAGATTCAAATCATAACACTACCTATATGATCTGAGCTCAAACATTTAAACACAGTGGACCTTAGTTTCCTCATCTATAAAAATGAGAGAGTGGTCTAGATGATTTCTAAAATCTATTCCAACTCTATATTTAAGATCCTACTTTAAATTGCTATTTATTTTTTAAAGTCAAAGCCCCACAGTTGCTTAATAAATACTTGCTGACTGATTATTACCACCACTGTGTCTCAGCCTTAGACCAGACCAGAGGCCTGGGGAGGGGCAACCCTGAGTTGGACACATTGGACTCTTCAGTCTTGACCTTTGGCTATTCTGTTGCCTTCAGAGCCTAGAAAGGTGGGAATTTATGTTGAAGCAAGATTTCACTGGATTTCTTTCTTTCATATCACAACTCCCAGGAGATGGGTTGGTGAGCTTCCTGGATCATAGAATTCATGATATTCACTAACCAGATGCTTCAACAGTTTCCCCCCCCCAGTGATTTTGTTGGCCATTTCAATCCCTGGAATACAACCAGAAGGAGTGATGTTTCTATCATTCGAGTTTTCCATCCTGTCTGGGTTCCAGGGCCTGTAACAAACATATGGTGCCCTGCCTGTCTCTCATGGGATTCTGTTCACAGCCCAGCTGAGACAACAGCTTAATTTTACTTCACAAATCCATTCAATAGTATAAAACAGGGCTGTATGAGAGACTATGAAACATAAACAAAAACTGGTGACGAAGGCAAGAGAGGATTCTGGGGGTGGGAAGCTCCAGGCAGCAAAAGAGGGTTAGAAATCAAGACCTCTGAAAGCTGCTAAGCAGGACAAAGGCAAGTAACCTGCCTCTGATTCCTTGTGGAAATGAGCACATCATATCACAGAGTTCCATACCTTCCAATGTTCATATACACAACAGAATTCCAGATCTGTGTTCCTCATTCATGATAGCATCTGGGCATGATGCCTGGCACATAAGGCTCTTTATCAAATGGCCTCAACCCTATCTTTCCAGTCTTATTCTACATCACTGCCCTTCAGGTATCTGAGAGTCCAGCCAAGCTGGTGTCTTTGCTATCCTTCATGTCTGACATCCTATCTTCTTTCCCCATGCCTTTGCCTAGACTGATATGTAGAAGGATGGCCTTCCTCACCCCACCCCCACCTCAACCTCTTGGAATCCTTAATTTTCTTTAAAGCTTATCTGAAATGCCCACTTCTATAGGAGATTCTTCCTGCACCCCCAAGTTGCTAATGAGTCCCCACAATATTATCTCATATTGATTGGGTAAATATGGTATTTATGTTTACAATAGAATGCAGGGTCCTTGTAGACAGAGACTATTTTTTCTTTCTTTTTCTAGCTTCCTGTTCAGTGATTGGCAGGTATCAGGCACTTTATGAAAACTTGTTGACCAATTGATAAGAAGGAGCTCAATATTAAACTGATTGGTCATCTACATATATAAATGTGAGCTACGACTCTAAGATCAGCTCACTTCAATTCTCTAAGCCAATACTTTCTACTTTTTTGATTACATACCTCACTAGCAAAAAATTTTTGAGGATATTCTGCAAATTTGTATTTGTAGTACTACCTAATAATTATATAATATATATACATATACACATATATCTCACAAAATTTACACAAAATAAAATTTTTAAAGGATGAGAAAAAAAGAAAATAATACTTGATTCCATAAGAAGTCACCAGAATTTATATGGAAGAGCAATAACAATCTGACTCATGCTTTGGGAAAACTCCTTTGGCAGCCTTGCAGAAGATTGATCAGAGGAGGGAGAGGTTTAAGGCAGGGAGACCAGTTTGGAGACTATTGTAATTGTCCAGGTGAGAAATGATGGGAGCCTGAAGTAGGATGGTGCCTGGGTGAATAGAAATAAGGTGCTAGACAGGAAATATACCAAGATTTAGCAACTGACTGAATGCATGGGGTAATAAAGAAATAAAGAGGTAAAGATAACAATTAGACTGCAAATTTGGGTGACAGGAATGACAGTGGCACCCTTGATAGTAATATGGAGTTTTGGAACAGAGGTGGGTTTGAGGGGAAAAACCTCTAATCTGCTGCAACCCATCTATATCTGCTTATCCTTTGTGACTTATTCTTTTCAACTCAAAATAAAAAAGAAGGAAGGTGGCATTTTCATTCACTAATCACTTCCCTAGAGCACAAAACTGACCTTCCACTGGGTACTTCTCACAACTACCAGTTGATCTGGGGGCAGGAAGTGAGTATACTAGGAGAGGTGAAATTTCCAAATGGCACCTACATCGATGTTGCTTTGGTGGTCAGGAGGAGTCTATATCCAGTTCAAAAAGGGAGAGTAAGTGAGGTTAGGAACTAGCAGAGTAGAAGGATAGAGTAAGGGAGGGACAGAGCATTTAGGGAGATGGGGTTAAGTTTTATTGTGTGCTGTACTTGAGTCCTAAGAATGCCAGTCACAAGGAGGGTATGAAATTACCTACCTTCCCACCCTTATTGACTGACTGTATACCTCTTAAGGTGAGTTCATGGTCCCTTCAAGAAGCCCTGACTCTCATTTTGGATATCATTGCTCTAAACCACCAGTAATTCTAAATTCCTAACACAATCCCCACCCTCTACATACACTTTCTGGGGTAGCACAATAAGGTAGAACAGAGCACTGGACTTGAAGTCAGGAGACCTGGATTGAATCCTGACTCTTGATATTTGCTCCTTGTGTGAAGATAAAACAAGTTATTTCACCTTTGCAAGTGTTCATTTCTTCTTCTGTAAAATGAGGATAAAAATAGGTAGGCAATATCTACCTCATAGTTTTGTTGAAAGGCACTATAGAAATGTAAACTAATATTATTTTCAAGAAAAATTGGTGTAGGGAAAGCACATAGGAACAAGAGACAAGAGACCTGGATTCTAGTCTAAGCTCTCTAGTACTACCTGTACAAACTTAGAAATGTCAGCTTTCTATTCTGGGCCTATACTTCCCCATTAAGGAAATGATATGACTAGATGAAATGACCTCTAAGATCTCTTCCTGCTCTAATATTGAATGTTCAATGCCTTTGCTTGTAGAATAACTCAAGGACAAATGAAATGTCTGCCTCATACTGTAGAGCCAACAAACAGAATAGGGGACACTGCTGAATCTGAGCTTTAAGAACACACTTAAAATTATTGGCTTAAAATTGGATCTGTCCAGACCTACTTACAAAAGCCAAAATGTGCTGGGAGACTTAAAAATAATGTCATTAGGATTCAGTGTAGTTCTAGTCCTTTGGTATAACAATACTTTGTAGTACTGGTTATGGTAAACTTGGTATTTTCCTCTTTTCCAGTCCCCCAGTTAATGTCCTTGAAGTCCTTATGTCTGTTGCTTATATAATAACCATGATAGGCCAGAAAGTCAGAATCAGTTAATTCCAACTTCTTTAGCACCAGAGCTCATAAACACTCCTGGACCCTAGCATCCACAAGTTATGTAATATTAAGACATATGCAATTAGATATTATTCTATATTATATTAACTCATCATAATCATCATCAATAACATTTATAAGAGGTGATTAAATTCCTGACTATGTCTAGTAAAGGTCTGCTCAAGAAGTAGCACATAGTAAAGCAGAATTTTGTGCGTTTGTATTTCTTGAGTGTGTCTATGTATTAGTGTAAGTATTTATTTTGTGCAAATGTGTATGCTGTGGTTATGAATTTGTATCTATATGTACGCTAGCACCATTTTTTTTAGGTCTTAGCTGCATTGTGTAATTTCTGCTGAAATTCTCTCTATTTTCTCCTTTTAAATAAATGTTTTATTGATATTTACATATTTAGATTACTGTCACTTCCCAGCAACTAAACCCACCCCCTCCATACAATTTTCTTATAATAGTCAATGAAAAATCATTTAAGTACCTACTATGTGCTAGCTAGTAAACACTAAATAAAGAAGTATAATTAATAAAACAAACTAACATATTAACCATTTTTATGATGCATGCCTTATTCTGTACCTATAATCTCCCAGTTTTCTACTAAGAGGAAGGATGTTCTCCTAAAAGTCTTCTCATTCAAAAGGAGTCATTGTATTTATTAAAATTTGGATTTCTTTCAGTTATTTTCCTTTATTCTATTGCCATCATGGCCTACATTTATTTTTCATCTGACAACAAAGCATTGATAGGCAGGGAGCAGTTGGGAATGAGATAGTCAATCTAATATGCTGTCTTTCCAAATTGAGTCTTTTTAAAAATTTGGTTCTATCACATCAAACTAGTGAGATAATTGAAAAATAAGGTCATTAAAGATGCAGAGTTATTAAAACCATATTTACTGGTTCCATATCACCTACATAAAAAACTCAAATTCCTAAGGATGGCATTCAAGACCCTTTACAATATGGTTCTAATCAATTTTTCTAGACTTCTTTCCCATTACTTCCCCTCACAAACCTTAAATCCTAGTAAATAAGGGTTTCTAGGTTTTTCTTGAATAACTCCCACACTTTTTTGCCTCTATACATTTGCTTAGGCTTTTTTCCTTTGCTTGGAATTCCCTCTCTACACTCATTCAATACTTAAATCCTGCCCTTCTTCAAAACACAGCTCAAATATTCTTCTACAAAATCTTTTCTAAAAGGCAGTATGGTACAATGGAAAGAGCCTTGATCTCATAGCCAGAAAACCTGAGTTCAAATGCTAACTCTGATTTGTATTAGCTGTATGAATGAATAAGTCACTTCATTCTCTATTCCTCAGTTTCCCTATATTTAAAATCAGTAGAGTAAAATTTGCAATCCCTACCTCGTAAGGTTACTGTAAAGAAGGTGCAGGCAAATATCAAAACATTACATAAACGTTATTTGTTGTTATAATCCAAGCAGACCATTCTTCTAAAATAGATTCCTCTTCTGAATACACACAGTTATTCCTGTGCCTGTGTTATCTTCACAGCTAGAATGTGAATTTCTTGATGGTAGGCATGTTGCCTTACTGTTTTGTCTCCCCTCAGCACCTTGGACAAGGCCTAGCACAGTAGTAAGAGTTTAATGACTACCTGATGAATTGCTATTGAATGGGACTTCACCTTGAGCTTTTTATCAGAGGGCCCTGCATGAACAGTGTCAGAGAACTGTTGTTTCCAATCTTTTTGACCCTGAGAACAGGAAGTGAAGTCAGAGACTTCTGTGTGAATGGTTTGGCAGTCCTGATTACCTCCGATGGTTCCAACCTTTTCTAGAGTCATCAGCATTGCTGGTCACTGAAGCAGCAGGAGACTAGGCTTGTTTCAACTTTTCCCTCTTAACAAACTGCTATGAATTGCTACAGCAGGCACAATGCCATCTGCATTTACCTTTTTTTAATCACACAATAGAACACTCTGTGCAAAATTGGGGGTAATTAAAAACAAAATATATCACCCAGAGGCTTATTTTTACCAGCAAAAATAAAGCCTAGGCCCCATTTAGAGCCAAAATGACTTGATCCTTCCAAAACCCTCCTGCAAAATAAATACCCTATTTGTTCTATGAATGCTGCTTAGGCAGACCGCTGCTACATAGCCACCAAGGGACTACTGTCTAGAACTGAACTGTCTTCATGACAGGAAGTAGGGATGGGGAATTTCACAATTTAGTAGACTAGGTGTCACCTAAATTTTTATCATTCACGATCCATAAATGAAGAGACAGAGTAGTGGAGGAGTAAGTAGTATGGACTGTGATAATTCAAGATCATTTTCAAGGTCTAGGAAATTTCCATTATTTATATTATATCATATTATATTATATCATATTATGCCATATTATGTCATATTATAATTATATCATATCATAGGATATTGTATCCATCCTGAGCCTCAGTTTCTTCATCTGCAGAATGGGGACAATAATATATTTATTCTCTACTTTGCAAGTTTTTTGTGGGGAAAAAAATCACTTTATAAACCTTTAAAATGCTATAGAAACAGAAACTGCTGTTTTTATTGTTGCTAGTGGAGTTAGGTAGAGAAGGGGAAAGAAAGATTACCCAAAGATGCAGAGAATATAGGGTTTGAATAAGGACATTTAGAATTATGCAATATTAAAGGTTGGAAGAAATTTCAAAATTCATTTAGTGAACTTTTTCCTGCCCCCATTTTACAGATGAGGAAATTTGAGTCCCAAAGAAATAAATTGTCTTGCTCAAGGTCACAAAGCTAAAACCTGAGCTGAGACTAGAACCCAGTTCTCCTAAGAACCATCTCGGTATTCTTCCAGTGGACTGCTCAACAGTAGCTTTAGATATCAGTCTGTCAGTCAATTAGCATTAAGTGTCTACTAGGAGTCAATCAGTATGCTAAGTGCTGGGGATACAAAGAAAGGGGAAAAAAAAGTCCTTGCTCTCAATGAGCTCACAGTGTGTGTCATACCATTAAGGGACTTCAGGTTAACCTGACAGATAAGACTGATGGGAAAAGGGAAGAAAGAAAGGCACTAATGATGTGATAGCTCCATAGGAAAGCTACTTGTGGTTTGTCTATCAACATCAAAAACTCACTGTGCAGGCAGGCAATCTCCAGAAAAATTAGCAATGGTTATTTCCAGCAAATGATAATTACAACGCACAGTAGGAAACAAGGGAACACCAATCCTGGTGCTGTAACTCACGTAACTGCAATGTCTAACACTTTTTAATAACAATGTTTGCACTCTTAAAGATGTAGTGAAAATGTCACAATTCATCCTAGAGAATATCAGCACAAAGCAGCTATCCACCACAGGGCATAATCAAGTCCTTCCGAGCTCTTTAGAACGCCAGGCTTATCCAGGGTTTGCCATAAATATTGATTGTGTAATATTCCTTAGTAATGGGAAATAGTCAATAAAATCACATCTGGAAAATTAAAAGTGAACTTAGAATGAAGGTTTCTCCTCCCTTCCTATTTCAATTCAAAATTAAATTGGGACATTCCATGCTAAAAGTGACTTCTGACTCCACAGTAATTAATTTCTCACCATTATTTCCTTTCATAGGGTGAATATATTTCTATTCTAAGAATAATAGAAATATTTTTTTTCCTTTTATAGATGAAACTACATGATGAGAGGGAGACCTCCAGTTTAGACATGTTCTGTTTCCTGGAGAGAAGAGCTAGCCCTACCCTGCTCTAACCCCAGTTAGAATGTTTACAATGATTCAACACAACCATCTTTTCATTTGGCTACACAAGACTCAAGAACCAAAGACACTATGACAGCATATCATAGGAAGGAGAACCTCTTTAATATTTCTTTATTAATTGAGTTGAGAGTACACAGAAAGGTACTACCTATGTCACCTTAATTAAGTTACTTAACCTCTCTAGGCCTCATATACCAACTCCTAAATTCCATTTCATTTAATTCATCATGATTTTTTAAAGTACTGATTGCATATTTGTAAGGTGTTATAGATGCTGGGAAACAAATATAAAAATGGAAAAAAACTTTTCTTTAAGGAACTTACTCCTTTCCTTTACTGGGGAAAAAAAATGTAGAGTTCTTTCTAGATCTAAGTTCTAGGAGCTATGTAAATCAGAATACAATATTTCCCACCATCACTTTCTTTCCTTCTTAATCACTGCCCCATGCTTATCCCTACCACTAAATATATATTTTCTTTCTTTAGAGAAACCAGGAGAATAAAATGCTCGTTGAATCATGAGTTGTAGAACTGGAAGGGACCTCAGAAATTACTGAGCTCAACCTATTCATTTTACAGGTGAGCAAAGACTCAGAGAAATTAGAGACTACACAGGTATTAATTAGTATATCAGGGACCCAAGCTCATGTGTCTCGACCATAAATACAAAGTTCTTGACACTCTGCTGGGGTACAAATACAATCTTTTGCCCCTCAACTTAGAGTCAATAGAACAGTCAGACCAGAGATCACCTTGTTAAATTGCTGTGGTATGAAGAACAGGTGCCCAAATGGAGGAACTCTACTTTTCCCCAAAAAGCTCACACAATCCACAGTAACTATAGCAGTGAAGTTAGAGAAGACTGAGGAGCAGAGACCAGAGCCAACGAGCCACATGGGCATAGCACATGCTATACCAATGATTGGCACAGGCCTCTACCTGGTATTAAAGGATCAAAGGAGACCACAAGATCACTTTGTACTTTTAAAGCAGAATGTAACCAGCAGGTATATTCCTCAAACCCTTCTTTCCTTCCCCCACCTACCCAACAAAGGTAAACCGTGAGTCCTTGAAGGAATACAGCAATGGTCCACATTAGTGTTTTGTCTGATAACTTGGTATGACTGAAGGGAGGTGACAGACTGCAATGTGCCAGTTCCATTGACAGCTTGAAGAGACATTGGAAGGATACAATGTATAGAACCTATAATTTGTTAATTGGTCAAATGAATTGATTGCCATTTCTTTACATCTTAGAAAAGTAAGAGAAGAGATGTCATAAAAGTTACCTCCAAGGTATGTTAAGATTATTCTAAGTAACAGCATGCATTTTAAAGAGATATGGGTAGATGCACAGGGTCAGGCAAGTAAGAAAAAGGATATTTGGGTAGATGTACAAGGTAAGGACAAAGATATTTAACATATTCCTGCTGTGGAGAAGCAGGTGTGCCATTTAACATGATGTATTGCCTCAGTACGGTATGCTTATAAAAAAAATTTAGAAGCATTTTATAGACCTTTGAACTCTACTCATCTAGATGTCTGTGCCTAAACAAATGAGTGGTGCTATTTGATATCTTTTTTTTAAAAAATGTGCTTCATGGGCTCAAAACTTAATATGTTGGCTGGTTAGAGGTGCTGAAATAGTGAGGTGGGTGAGCTACTGTGTAAGTGGGGGTAGGTCCCTGTTGAAGACACTTAAACCTGGGGCTTTAAGATTCTGGTTTAAAGTAAATGGGATGACATCTGAGTTTTGTGGATAGAACTTGCATATAGAGAGAGGAGAAGCATAGGAAAACCAGAGCAATAACTTACCAAAGGATCAGGTATCCCCATCTCAGAGAAAAAGCTTGTGTTTCTTGGTAGAAATCTTGTCCCGTGGTTACCGTGGTTATTGCCTACCTAATCCTATAAAGAAGTCTTGTCTATGGACTCTTGAGGAACTTTGTGTGAACAGACAAAGAACATTTTCTGAAAACCATCCAATCTACCTAGCCCTTACTAATATAGCTTTGTGTACCCTGAATGTGGACACTGACCTCACTATGAAGCCAAAGCAGATAAGGCTAGAAATCTCAATCACACCCCAATCACCTCTCAATAAAAGCAACTCTGTGTTTCTTCACCTTCACTAAAGAAGTAGTTCAGTTCCTTCACTCTCCTGAGAAAAGTGGACAAATCCTAAATGCCATTTTATTTCAGGTCCTTGAACCTTCTTTGTAGAAGTCAAATTTTCTACGGGAATGCCCCTTAGCTGCAGCTAAGCTCTAAATTAGGTCTTGGCTCATCCAAATTTCTCCAAAGATTTTCAGAAACAGGATCCAGGCAGAATCCTGAGGCATCTAAACAGAGGAAAAATAATACTCACAATAAGACTGTGGTCACGTCCCATAGTGATGACCGTCCTATTCACTGTGCGAAGCAGCTGAACCATGATTTCTTGGATATGATGGTAAGTTGAGACCTGTAACATAGAGATAGGCACTTATATGAAAATCAGAGGTATATATCCATTAAGTTTCTTTTTAAATCCAAGTTTCACTGAAAAAAGAAAAAATTTACTCACTCAGAGGTTTGACAAGTCATGACTTCAGAAGAGAGTAATCTCATTGATATGGGCATGCCTTCCAGTGGGATAGATTACAAGTCACCAACATTTTTTAATTTTATTCAATTTTTGTCCATGTCCTACCATAAATTATCCACAGTGTATCTGCCTAACTCACTGGGTGCCTTCCTCTAGGTCTTTTAAAATTCTGTAGATACTAATCTTCTACTAGGGCTGTCAGTCTCTGTTCAAGTATATAGTCTTAGTAAATGATTGCGTCTGTTTTCTGAGTTCTGCCCTCGCTAAATAGAGAAGAGGTTGATTGTCAAGAATAAATAGATTGTCCATTAGGTGATGGGATTTTCATCAAAGAATTCAATCACAATGCAAATTTTCAAATAACATTTGTTCACAATACTGCAACTGGATATGAATAAACCCTCCAAGGACAAGCACCAAAGGGAAGAACCGAATTTGAACAAGAGGTTATGACTAGATAGTGATGTAAGTGGCCATGACCAAACTCAGCTGCTCCTCAGCACTAAAAAAAAAGCCAAAAACCTGAAATGTGATGTTTGTTTTAAAAGAACAAAAAAAGGAAAGGAAAATATAGGAAAACCTTTGCAGCAAATATAGACATGTATACAAAAGCATCTATGGAATGATAATTGTGTTGTTTTGTGGATTGTTGGGGTTTTTTTTAATCTTGAAACAAAATATGTGCCCTGCATTTGGGGAATGGATAAACAAACTGTAGTCTAGAAGTGCTAGGTAATATGGTTATATACTAAGGAATGACAAAAAAAAAAAAAAACAACAATGAAAATGTGGGAATACATATGATACAGTGAAGCAAACTGAAGAAAGCAGAGTAGAAAGACAAACATGCACAATGATGTTATTAATGTGAATAAAACTGATATGGAAAGGCAACCAAAGTAATCAAATATAGTGGCCAAAATTAATATCATTCTATCAAAATCAAAGGGTACAGCCTTTCTTTCTGTTAACAATAAATAAAATTACTATTAGGGAAAACATTCTTTGCAGAGTGAGTTATGTGGATGCTTGTTAAGAGGAGCTATTGTATCCAACTGTTTTAAAAATAAAATTAACAAAGTAAATAAGTAGGTAAAATGAGGCCATAATATTACAAATAGCTAATGATGTAAAATTAAGTGAATAAAAAATATCCAGAAGGAAAGAAAAAAGACTACAACAACATCACTAATTGAAGACAGAAGGGATATAGCACAAGACTTTCCAGAGTGGTTTAGAATGGCAATAAGATATATAGCAGAAGTCCTGAAATCTATAAGACTGTAACTAGGACTATTGAAGGAATAATTCATAAAGAATTTAAGAATTGATAACAGAAAAGATGGTGGAAAATATCAATGAAGCAGTGGACATTCATAAAAGCAGAATCACTTAGGATGAAAGAAATAAGCAAAGGTAGAAGAAGATAGAATACAGAAAATTTTTTTAAAAGAATAAACTTCAGATCTTCGAATTTTTATAAACCAATGCAGCAGGGCTAGAGTAGAGAGCTTAAATAAATAATCTGAGGATTAACAATCTTTTAGAAAATTAAAAAAGCACATGTTGCTGCCATATCTTCAGATAGATAAGAAAATTACACAGAAATAGCTGAAAACAGAAAAACAAATCAGAAGAATTCAGGGGATACCTATAGAATAGCACTCCAGATTTAATTCAAACAGAAATGTAGTAGCCAAATTTTACAGATTCAGTATCAAAGACAGACTCTTACTAACAGACAAGAAAAAATCAATTTACTTATCATACATGGAAGTGATATAGAAAATGGATGAAAACTGTCCTGCGACTCCAAAATACCTATTCTACAAAACTGAACATACTCCAACATGAGAAAATGTGGTTCAAAAGTCTGGAAAAAACCTGAGCAGGAGGGAGAAATGTGAAATATGGAAGAGAGGGGGCTGAGAAATACAGAAGTTGGAAGGGATTAGATGTAAATTTGATGAAAATTAATGCAAATTAACCAAGGAACTGAAAAATAATAACAGTTAAAACATGCTATAGCTTTCATTCAAATAATGAGTAAAATGTAACTCAGATCTTCCATATTATAATGAGTTGATAGATATTGAAACTTTTAAGCCACACCTAGTGTAAAAGGTCATGGAAAATAAAATGGAATTTTAGGGAAGAATCTGTTGAAAAGGCAGATGACAAAAATGAATCATGAGGTGCACTAAATGGAAATCAAGGAAGATAGGAAAGAAAATAATATTTCTTGGATTCTATAACCTCAAATGAAATATAATCAAAGAAAAGGATTTGGCATTCAGTAAAAGATGTCATTTCCTAATGTTAAAGATTATAAACATAGACTAACTAGATCTATCTTTGTTAGGTATTGGGATGGGAGGAGGGATCATTATTACTCATTAAAAAGTAAGAAAAAGTTCATCTGTATTTTGATAAGAAAAGTAAGTATAGTAATAGAAAGAGTAAGGATGAGTTGTTAAAAATCAAAGTTGGTACAGTACCTTGTGCTGATGAGAGAGAAAGTAGTAATTTAGTAGTAAATATATATATATATATATGTATGTGTGTGTGTGCGTGTGTGTGTATACATATATACTGGAATATTTAATTGACTGAGTTCAATAATAAAAATAAAGCAAGTTGGAGAATGGATTTGAAAACAAAATTCCTAGATGAGTCCAGGGAACTCATCTAAAACACAGACTTACAGATTCAAAGTTACAAACTAAATTGAAACCTCTCATGTTTTGACTGATTTTTTTAAGACCAGGAGTTACATTCATCATACTGGATGAGACAGACAGTAATAACACAAAAAATAAGCAGGGAGTATTATTTTGTGATTAAAAGTACCATAGTGATTAAACAAAATCAATATTAAACATGTGTACTTGACAGCACAACAACTAAGATCTTCAAGGAAAAGCTTATATTTTTAAAGTGTAGAGAGTAAGACAGGAAATTCTAGGTTATTTTAATATTATCTGTCAGAGCCTGACAACTCCTATATAATTTTTTTAAAGATGAAATTATACAATTTGACAGAATGCTGAGAAAACTAAGATAGAACCAGGGAAATTTATATATGGAAATTTGAGGAATATATAAATTTCTCAGATCCCCATGGGACTAACACAAAAACTGATCACATATTATCATAACAAAACAAATGCAGAAAGGTAGAAATCTTAAGCACATTCCTTACAAACTATAATGTAGAAAAAAATTCAAACAAGAGAAATACCAAAAGATTGATTCTGATGGAAATAGAGAAAAAATAATCCTAAAAAAAGTAGCTGGATCAATGACCAAATTGTGGGAACAACGACAAATTAAATTAGAAAATGATCATAGGAAGATGGTATACCAAAAATACATAGTATACAACTAAAGCAATTCTTAGAAGAAAATACATATAAATACATATACCTCAATATTTAGACATAGAAAATGAAAGAGAAGGATAAATGAACCAATTTAACTATAACTAAAGAAAACCAATGAATCAGTAACGCTAAAATGAACATAAAGTTGCTAAAAATTAAAAACAGGATAAGTCAAATAGAAAATAAATAAAATTATTGAACTAATAAGCCAGAGTTGGTTTTTTCAAAAAGCTTTTAAATGAACTATTAGCTAATATCATTTTTAAAGAAAATAAAAAGAAAAAACCTACCTAATCAAATAAAAAAAGAAACCAAAATAGAAATAATATTTTAAATCATTTTTAAAATAATACACTGAATAATATAGCTAAAAAAAGCAAAATATAAATGAAATGGATCAATAACCACCAAAAAAAAATTTAGCAAAGCAAGAAATACATGATCTAATTTCAGAAACAGAAATTAGGCAAAGTCATAAATGAAATCTTCAGGGAAAACCTTCAAATTCCAGACAGATTTGAAATGAATTTCAGCAAACATTTAAAAAACAAATAATCTCTATTCTACATAAACTATTTCAAGTTAAGAAAGAAGACACTACCAAACTTTTTCAGAAACCAGATTCTCAGAATAGGAAGTGATAAAGCAGAGAAAAAGAACAACAAACAAATATTTCTAATGAATGTTGATATAAAAACATTAGATAAAATGTTGACAAAGATATAATAGCCACATATCCAAAAATTTATTCCTTATGGCAAAACTGGATTTACATCCAGACTAAATGAATGGTTCCAGATTTTAAATATAATTAGCATAATAAATCTTATTAATAACAAAAACTGCATGGTTATTAATGATACAGAAAAAGCCTTCAATAAATGTATCTTTCATTTCCATTAAACACACTAAGAAGCATAAGAATGAAAGGACTTTTCTTTAATATGATCAAAAGTATTTATCTAAAATCAAGGACCAGCATTGTTGAGCAGTAATGGAAAAATACTGGAAGCTTTCCCAATAACATCAGGAATGAAGTAAGGAGTCCCAATATTACCATTATTTTTTTATATAGTACTAGAAATTCTGGCTACAGCATAAGATAGGAAAAACTCAGCAAAGAATTAATGGCAAAGAAGATGCAAAAATAGTTCTATTGATAATAGTTCACTCGGAAAACTGCAAACATCCACAAAATTAGTGAAAACAATGAATTGCTTCAATAATACAGGAAGATACAAAATACTATCACAAAATTTCCTTTCTTTATAGTCCTAACAAGAACAAAGAAGAGATAGAAGCAAAACCATTTTAAATAACAAATGCATTAAATATCTGGGAATTAGCAATCAAGGCCTGCAGGACTTCTATAAATACAATTAAAAATTATTTTTGTAGAAACAAAGAAGGACATAATTATGTATAGACATAGTCTATGTTCAATGACACACTGTTTCAATATTATAAAAATAATGATGCCACCCAAATTAATCAATGGATTTAATGCTAAATCAAATTACCAAGAGAATACTCTATAAAATCAGGCAAACTAATAACTTATTTGAAAAGCCAAAAAGGTAAGAATATTTTTTTAATGTAGCTTCACTCAGGGCTACTTCCTTAGTTCCTATTCCAATCAGCAGGCTGATTGACCTGACAATTCCCAGCGCTCTTGGCAGCTGCTTCTGATGATTTAAGGTGCTAAGGGTAACACTGAGGGGCTGGGCTTTTTCCAGTGCTATGGTTCATGAACCCTCATCAGGGGACTTCTCTTTGATAATCAGCCAGTAGCCTAATTTGCTTTTCAAAAGACTTTTTAATTAGCAGGTACAGCAAAGGCAATTGTTACAAAAACAATCTCAGAAAACTTGGGGAACACAAAAAGTCCTTACTCTCAAGGAGTTCACAGCCTAAAGGGGAAAACAATGTCCAAATAGCTATGTAATAATTAATGATGATGATGGCTAGTCATTTTTCAGTTATGCCTGACTCTTCACAATCCCATTTGGAGTTTTTTTTTGGCAGAGATACTGGAGTAATTTGTCATTTCCTTTTTAGAGATGCCACTTCATTTTACAGATTTTTATGGAGGCAATCAGGTTCAAGTGACTTGTCCAGGGTCACTCAACAGGTAGAATTTGAGCTCAGGAAGAGGAGTCTTCCCGACTCCTGGCCCCATCCTCTAGCCACTGCACCACCTACCTGTTCCATGTAATAAGAGCTACTATTTATATAGTGCTTTAAGACCCACAAAGTGATTTTAAAATATTCTCTCTCATCTTCCTGACAACACTAAGTTGTTTTTATTACTGTCATTTCACATATAAGAAATCTGTGACAGACAGTAGTTAAATGACTTGCCCCATGTCAGATAGTGTTTGAGGCAATATTTGAACCCAGGTCTACCTGACTGTTCTCTGCACTGTACTCCCTAACTGCCTCATACATGCAGTTCTCTGCTAGGCTCTGAGGACTGGTGCCTTCCTATTGTTTATAGTCTAAGTTTCTTTCTATCCCAAAGAGCTGATCATCCTTTCTGAAATTTTCTTTCCTCAGTGTGACTAGCTTGTTCTCAGTGACTTGCTGTTTTAATACACAGCACAAAAGTGTGTCTGATTCCTTCCACCTACCATGAGATATGTCTGCACGGCATCATCTATTTTTAGCCAAGGATCAAAGCACTTAATTTTTTTTTCAAAATGATTAAGGACATGTTAGTACTTAGCTTACACTTCTATTTGATTGAATAATGCAATTGAACTGTCTGAGCCTTCCATGATTAAATGGTATTAGAGGTATAACCTCACCCTTAAGAAAATAAAGGAAAAAATAGGAATCAAAGTTTGTCATTATGGGATCTGAAATTACATTAGACAGCAGTAATTATCAAAACTATCTGCTACTAGATAAAATGTAATATTTGACCAAAGCAATAAATATTAAATTCAATTCATTAAACATTTAAGTGCTTATTACGTGCCAGGCTAAGACTTTGAACAAAATAAATATAACAGTCTGGTCTTCAATAAACTCAAAAGCACAAAATACTGAAGAAGAAGAACTGGTGGGAAAAGTGGATAACACTTTGACAGAAAACAGATTTAGATGAGTATCTTACACCATAGATCAAAATAAGTTCAAAATTGGCAAATGAGCTAAATATAAAAAGATATACCATGAAAAACTTTACAGAGAATGGGATTTTATAGCTCTTATAACTATTGTAAGAGATTTGCTTGCTAAGGATCCATAATGTCCAAATAGTTTAATTATTTATACGCAAATAAAGAAATTTTCCATAAATAAAATAAATGTAGCTAAAATAAGGAGAAATACAGCCACTGGAAGTTCTTTCTGCAGGAAACCTCTTTGGTAAAAGTCTGACACAAAACATCAACAAAAATGGTCTCCTTCCTCTGCTTTGACTATTGAACTCTCTGGTTTCCTTTAAGTCCCACCAAACTAACATCCACCTTTTACAGGAAGCTTTCCCCAACCTCTTTTTACTCTACTGTCTTTTTTTCTATTAATTATTTTCTATCCTGTTGATGGGGTGCTTGGGAGCATGTGCTTGGGCCCCAATTCTAAAATCACATTTCTCTTTAAAAATCACATTTCTCTCTAGCCTCAAAATACTATTCCAGGCAGTTTCTCCCCAGCCCAAGGACACAGCCTGCCCCAGCAACAATATTTCTCTCCCTTCCTGATGTAGCAGCCAGCTGCCCCTATAGAACTTATTAGTCTGAACCAACTATGTACTGACTGAACTGGCTGTGCACTGAGTCATAATGACATTTACTACTCACCGACTGATAATATGTATCCTAGACTTAGACATATGTATACTCCCTTACATGTATGTTGTCTAACAAGACACTGATGAGAGTAACCTGGTATTTCTGAGCCAGTCCTGACTGCTAGTTGACTTAGCAACAACTTAGCAACCACACCTCCAGGTAACCTCCCCTTGGGCTATTTCCCAACAAACTTTGGGTAAAATACCTGTACGGTAGATACCAAAAGAGAATGTTCCTTTAAGAACCAACCACTCCCTAATCCCACCGCAAAACACCTAGGTAACACCCCCCCTTCCAACCCTCATCACTGTATGTAGGTTGCTTTATATGTCTTTGTCTGCATGTTGTCTTCCCCATTAGACCATAAGTTCCTTGAGAGTAAGACCTGTCTTTGAACATTTTTGTATCCTCAACATTTAGTACATTGCCAATATTGTGCACAAACATAATACACAAAATAGATAATAAATGTTTGTTAGATGATTGGTTTATCTGGCACATATCTATAAAATTAAGTGGCATTTCCCAGGGTCCATGTATGTGAACAATCAATTTTTAAAAGGAGAAATGTAAACTATTAAAGACTTCTAAAGTCCAAAAAGTCACTCATAATCAAAGAAATAGAAACGAAAATATATTATTATTTTGTTAATATATACTACTTCATCCTTACCAAATTGACAAAGATGGTAAAAGATGGTCAAATTTGATACTCAGGTAAATGGCTTAAAAGAAACAAGCTAATTCATTACTGGTAGAGCTGTGAATTAATCCAATCATTTTGGGAAACAATTTAGAATTATATGATCAAGCTACAAAATAATTTGTAACAGACCCAGCAATTCTACTATTGGGTTTATTCCCCCAGAAGGTTATTCATAACAACAAAAGATCTATCTATACAAATTCATATTACCACTACTTAAAATTGGAAACAAGTCATATGCCCAAAGGAATGGCTAAACAGAACATGGTATATTAATGTAATGTTAATGTGTCATGAAAGATGATGAATATGAAAAATTTTAAGAAATATAGAAAGACTTACATGAAATGATGCACAATGAAAATAAAATAGAAAAGAACAATATACAACATTACTACAAGTGTATAAATCAAGACAACTTTGAACAGCCACAAAAATCAGATGAAAAGCAATGCTCCACCCCACTAGTAATTTCATCAGTATAAGGAATTCCTGATGAAGAAATTCCCTTCACCAATACAGGAAGCAACTTGTTTGTAATTTAAATAGTTTTAAACAGTTGCCTGGAACACTGAGGTTAAGTGATTTGTCTATGTGCCTACATGTATGAGAGGAAGTTCTCAAAGTGGGTCTATTGACTACTGGGAGTCCCTAAGCACCACTCATGGGGTCTGAGATGTCAGAATTATTTTCACAATAATACTGTGACATTATTCACCTATTAAAATACTGCTCCCATTTTAAACTATATATCTATAAGAAGCTGGATTTTCTTTACATTTTTTCAGAAAAACAACAAATTATAGCAGATTGAATGAAGAAGCAGATAAGAAAATACAACCCTTCTATGAAGCCAGAGATGTGAGAGATTAAAGAGATGTGCAAAAGTTTGTAAAATAATGTCATTCTTCACACTATTCTTTTTTTTTAATTTTAGAAAATACGGTAAATTTTCATGAAATACGTTATTTAAGTTAACATGTAATAGATTTATTACTGTTATTTTTAATAAATTATTAAATATTTTGTAAAATGTCATAAACAAAAGCTCTTTGGAATCCTAAATAATTTTTAAGATTGTAAAGGGATCCTAGGATTAAAGACCAGGGCTTGTAGAGGCAGGGTTTGTAACCTAGTTTTCTTGGCATTATTCAGCTCCCTTTATTCACTGTTACACTGCTTCTAGATACTAGGTGGTACAATGTATAGTGTGTGTGTGTGTGTGTGTTCGTCCTTTGTTGCCGAAGAAGACCATGCCATCAGAGAAACGATGGCATGACTTGCACTTGACTTTGTTTTGAGTGAGGAAGGACTGTAGGTCACCAGCCTCACTTCTCCAGAGCCATCTGAATCCAGTGACCAGATATTCACCAAGATGACTGGAGATGACCCAGGATGGGGCAATTGGGGTTAAGTGACTTGCCCAAGGTCACACAGCTAGTGGGTGTCAAGTGTCTGAGGAGAGATTTGAACTCAGGTCCTCCTGACTCCTACACTGGTGCTCTATCAGACTAATTTTCCTTCGTTCAAATCTGGCCTTAGACATTTACCCAGTATGACCCTAAGCAAGTCACCTAACCCTGGTTGCCTCAGTTTCGTCATCTGTAAAATGAGCTGGAGGAGGTATCACCTTGGCCAAGAAAACCCCAAATGGAGTCACAAAGAGTCTCAAATGATTGAGAAACAGCACAGCTTCCAACCAACATCCATACTAACTTATGAAGTAAAGACTCATATTTTATTATGAGAAACAAAGAACCAATGAAGGGTAAATTTGCATATACTCAGGTCCACTCATGCTTTTCTGCTGCTTCGTCTATCAAGAGACAGTGTTGTTCAGTCACTTTTTAGTCATATCCAACTCTTTGTGACCCCACTTGGGGTTTTCTTGGCAAAGATAATGAAGCAGTTTGCCATTTCCTTTCTTGCTCATTTTATAGATGAGAAAACTAAGGAAAATAGAGTTTAGTGATTTGCCCAGGGTCACATCACTAATAAGTGCTTGAAGCCAGATCTGAACTCACAAAAGAGTCCTCCTGACTCCAGGACCAGCATTCTATCCAGTGCCAGCTGCCAAGGTGCAAAGTAAAGAATTCAAATATTAGTAAACTGGGGTTTGTACAGTGTATCAAAACAAAATTTATTAACTGGAAAAAGGAAAAAAAAATCATGAGTGTTTTTCTCACTCTCTGTCTATCCTGTACCCTCATTAGGAGGAACAATTCCCAAGTCTTCAGTGAATGTAACTACATGGGAAATAACAGTTTCTTAATTTGACAGCCAGGGTTTTAAAAAGTTCTGCCTTTCAAATGCAATGGATGATGGTGAAAACGACTTTGTAGGAAGAAAAGGAAAAAAAGAAACAACAGTGAGAATGTTCTCCTTAAGACTCTTCTCAAATGCTTTTCCCATTCTCTCCAGCTCCTACAAGTGCTCACTCCAAAATTCGTACCTAACATTTATTTTGTGCATTCTTATTGTATACTGTTTATACTTAATGTGCCTACTCATGTTGTCTCTTCTGATCCAAGGTAAGCCCCTGGAGGGGAGAGTCTGCTTCCCTTTTTCTCTGTACCCCCAGTGCCTAGCATTATGCCTGAAACATATTAAGTGCTTAATAAAAACTTGTGTATTGATTGAAAATGAAGGGAACATTAATACTGAAAATGATAATGAAAACTTATCTATTGAATTGAAATAAATTTTCCCCTTAAATGATTCTTTGTTAAAATAAAATAGATTTGTGCATTATACTGTGTTCATATTTTTATAGTATTTTTAATTTTATTATAGTTTAACATTATAATATAGTATCTATGCATGATTATTTTTCAGTATTTAGAGACTTACAATAAACACTTTTTCTCTTTCAATTAAAATAAATCATTTTATTCATAATCAATAGAATTGCTTTCTTCTTCACAGATCTAGTATCAAAGTACTAGGTTAGTAGATTAGGGAAATGCCCATATTTCAGCAAAGTATTGATCAAGTTTCTCATGGTCCACATGTGGGCTAGATAATAGTAGACTTACATGGAACCAGACTGGCTGAATGATAGAACCCAAAGAGCAGGTGTTAGCTGGACATTGTTAATTCCCTGGGAGGATGAGGTTGAAGTGTCCTAAAGCTCTATCCTTGCTTTTGTCCTGTAAATAACTGAGTTAAAGATTTGGGTGGAAGCATAGATGGAAGAATATTTGTCAAATTGGTAAGTGATAAGAAGTGAGAGCTACCATAGAAGTGAGTCCAGATCCAAGATGAGGAAAATCTTGAGCTACCTGAAGGTACTACTGTGCCTTTCTTTGCTAACCCAGAGCTTAGCACAGTGTTGGCACATACTAAGCACTTACTTAGAAGCTGGATAACTCAAACTGGAAGAGAGATTAGTTCAGGGGTGGGAGTCCAAACTTTGAATTCAGTCAAAGGGCTGCCCTTGAGGACCTAGAGGGTCACATGTGGCCTCCAGGCTACAGGTTTCCCACCCCTGGATTAGTTTTTTTTCTGCTTGACCTCAGAGGGCAAGGTTAACAAAAGGTATAAGTTACCCAGAATCAGATTTCACTTTAATGTAAGAAAAAATTCCTAACAACTAGCACTATGGCATAGTAGAGTAGGCTGCCTTGGGAGAAAGCAGGTTCCCCTTCAGTGGAGGTCCTCAAGTGAACACTGGATGACCTCTTGTCAAGGGTGTTAAAGAGAAAACTCCTGTTCAGGTATTAACTGGACTCGAAGGTATCTTCTGACTCTAAATTCCCATTATTCTGTGACTTGTGTCAGTAGATATGACTGAAAAAAATGTCTAAACCTATGGCCAGTTTTATACTGAATACCACTGAAGTTTTAACATCTGCAATTGCTCTGTTGAGAATCTATTATTGTTTGAGATTCTGTCATAAGAAGCCAGTCCTTAATTCTTGCCCCATGAGGGTAAGGAATTGGTGCAAGCAATTATCCTTAAGTAGCTCTTTATCAGAGCCTTAAACATAGGGAAGTGTGAGTTGGGAAAGGACTTCAGACTCACAGTGTCCTTAAATCATGGGGGCACAGAAGGAAACATCAAAGAGTAAAGTAAGCCTCAGAAATCTTTCTCCTGGGAATGACACTCATTCAATCAAGGACTTCAGAGCAAGAAGCAACCTTAGAGGGAGCTAGTCCAACCTTCTTATTTTACAGATGAAGAAACCGAGGAGCAGAAGGGCTAATTTGTCCAAGGTGACACTATCAACTTAATAACAAACATAGGACTCCTGGCTCTTAGTTCAATATTCTTTCCAATATGATGCAGTATTGACCTAAATACAAGCCATATATCTAAATTGAGACCCTCATTTCCTCTAGTCTTATAGAGTTGCCTGGGGCATTGAGAGATTAAATGATTTGCCCAGGGTTACCCAGATAGTATGTATCTGATTCTGAATTTGAACCCAAATCTTCCTAACTCCAAAGCTTATCCTCAATCCTCTACTTGATGTTGTCTTTTAAGTGTCCTTAATCTACTTAAAATGCAAGCCAAGTCTCCTCAAACTCCAGCACTCCCAGATGCTCTTCAGAATTTTCTGGCTGGTATTCAAGGATTTTATCCACTCCCCGTACTCCTTGCCATTCATTTCTACAAAGGCATAGATTGTGTGTGCATCATACTATCTACATGAACCCACATGCAGGCACTTTATTAAGTCATTCCAGCACTCCACTGCAGGTTGGGCTTTATTTCGCAGTAATCCTTTGGAAGAAATATTAAATCTTGATTCAGAAAGGCAGGAGGAGGAAAGACGCAAGCAAAGTATCGCATATCTCCATTGGGCACACAGAGTACACTTAGAGATTCTCAACATCTCCAAGATTAACATACCCAGAGCTGTCTCTCTTGCAGCAGGCTCATCTATTCCAGCACCTTGGCTGATCCCCAACTTCCCTGTACCACCGAATACTCCCTACAGACTTCTCACCACCACCCCCCAGCTATTTCATCCTTGCCCATAGTCACAAGACCAAACACACCCCTTATATTCTAATGCAAAAGCAATCTCTCATTCCCGTCTCAATCTAGTTCAGATTCTTTTCTTTTATTACTTATGAATTCTCCTTTGCATATTCTTCTTACAAAGTACAGCATTTAGACAAGGCTTCGTAAGTAGGAAGGTGCTGGCAGATATGTGTACAGACCCCTCTTCTGAAATTGTCTCCCTGATGTTTTCCCAACAATTCTTCCTCCCAACCCACATTGGCTGACCTGTCCTCCTACACTCCCTGCTCCATCTGTACTTGGTGTTGATACTAAGCAGCTTTGTCAATCACGGTTCACTGCACTTCCCAAACACAAGAGCTCCGAAGGCAGTATCACATGCCACTCAAAGAAAGGGAGAGGCAGAAGGCAGCATCACGCACTCCTGCCTCCTGCCATCTCACTCTTCAAAGATGCTATTGCATTCCTCAGTAAAAGGCGACTTCAGGGTCATTGCCTCCCACTGGCAGAATCAACAGTCTTTCTGCTCTCCAGAAAACACTCATGGAAATAAAGGGCAGTCCAAACCCTGTAGCTCACCAGGCAACAATACTGCCTTGCATCTGTATACCTCTCTTCATCTTTACAAAGTGCTTTTACACTTACAATCTCATTTTATCCTTAGAACAATCCTGTGAATGATTTGGGAGGTGATGGTCACAGATACTGTGGAAGGAATGCCTGCCCTGAGTAAGAACTGAATGAGATGATAGCTAAGGTTTCTATCAACTAACTAGAATCATTTGATTCTTTAATGGACAGAGGGTGAGAGTTGGAGCTGCAGCATCTAGGTTGACATTTGAATTCTGCTGTTAATTCTCCATGCATCCTTGGGCATCACTAATTTTTCTTGGCCTCAGTTTCCTCATCTGCAAAATGAGAAGGTTTGACTTAATGATCTTTAAGGTCCTTTGTATGATAGTATTAATTTGTCAGTAATAGAAAAGTACCCTCAACTTGAGAGTCAATAATGGCTGGGGCAAAGGGCCTTAAATCCATTGAAGGCAAGTCCCAGGATCTCAGAATTCAATAAAAAGTATCCTTGGACAAAAGGTCTACATAAGAAATCACAAACTGTTTGGGAAATAGAAAGAAACATCAAAAAAGAGGTTTGATGATAACAGCAGAGTCTCCTAGGGGAAGAGAGCCTCTGGCTAGAGAAAGGAAAGGGCGACTAGATGTTTCTGGCATTGCATCCCTTAATCCAAGAGTGAACCTTGGGAACCCCAGATCTAGTGAGGCAAATCTCTATACCTGAGAGGTACCACTGATCTACATCATGCCACTAAGACCATGCTAAGAGTTAGCCTTGTTATGCTATCCATGAATTGGAGTTCTTATTTAGAAAGTGAGCTGCAATTAAAAGGCTCTGATTCTATATGTTGGGAACTCAATTCCATGTTTTTGGGGACAGACCTATAATTGTATTCATATATGAAATTCCTGATGAGGAAAACACTCTACCAATAGAGACTGATATCTGCAACTCTTAAGACAGTCGCTTGGGACACTGAGAGGCTAAGTGTCGTATGTAGAGTCACATAGCCAATATATATCAGAAAACAGGACTTAAAGTCAGGTTTTCCTGACTCTGAAGTCAAGTATCTATCTCCTGAACCACACTGCCTATAATTAAACAATGACACACTGACATAATATGACAAATGCTAAAAAGGAAGCTTCCAGCCAGAGATGGGCAGGGAACTTCCCCAACCATAACTTCAAGGTTCATTACTGGACAGAAAATAAAAATGTAAATAAAGGCACCCTTTCCCATAATCTCATGTGTCAGAATCTGTGGTAAAGCCTAGATGGTTAATAAAGGTAATCCATGACACGCAGGGCTATTAATAAAACAAAAAATAGGCCCGAGAGTATGGAAAGTATTGGCATAATCCTCCCTGTCCCAATTTTCAACCAACAGCTGGCACTCAGAATCACTGCAGGACAGACGTCTACTAATTAAGAAAAGGGGGCATGATCCTTGGGGACTTAAGTTTAAAAGGATATAATACTATTGAGCATAACAGAAGTTGGAGCCATAGAATGAATAAGTTTCTGCCTCAGGTCATAATCAATCTAACTTGAGGTATGTAAGGGCAGAAGGTACTGCTAAGCTTTGTGGTTATCTTGGACATTTGGACCAAAGAATAATTCTGGAAGGATTTGGAAGCATTTCTACTGGCTCAAGGTGGCAGTGGATATATGTGAGAAATGTGAGATTCATGCTCAGTGTGTTCCAAAGAAAGTACTACTGATTTTTAGTATTTGTCTGGCAAAGTTTTGCAGCTGGTATTCAGAGATCTTTTTTTTTTTTTTTTAAATATGTCCCTAGAATTAAATAGGAAGAAAATCCAAGTGGTAACAAACCCAAAATGACTCACCTGCCCAGCCAAGAAACAGAGGGCTTTACAGTAGCCAAAGGGTTATGGGAAAAATACTTCTTTGTATCTGCTTCCCTGCCAGGATCCATTCTGAACAAAGCAGAAAGTAAGCTACCCAAGGAGGTGTTATCCTTGGCTGGAATCAAGAAATCTTAGACAACACCTCAAGAGGGCAATTATATAGAACATTAGAGAGAGTGCAGGACTTGGAGTCAGGCATAAAAATTACAACAATTATACTGTTTCAGTTTTTCCTCTTTGTATCCTCAGCACCTAGCACAGAACCTTGCAAATAAACATCAGGTACTTAATAAATCTTCACTGAATTGAATTTTATTGAATTTTTTGTCAGCTATGTTAAAACAAAATTATTAATTTTTTTAAAAGAGAATAGACGTATCAGAATTCTTTTTTTCTCTTCAGCGGCCATTCACCTGCTAATCAAAAGAATATACCTAGCTAGGAAAATTCACAGAAAAAAGTAGAAAACCATAGGTGTTTCTCCTCAGCATTTTAGCTGTCCAAGTCTGGTTTGCAGATTCTGAGCACGTCTCAAAGCAATGCCTATTCCAAACTCTGGGTGATGTAGAAATGTCACCCATAGAATGTATAGCTTATATGCAAATGGAAAACTTTCAAAATGATAAACCTATGCTATAGAGTAAAAACACAGCCACAAATCACACACTCTTAATTGCTCTGGCACCAGGAAAAAAGAGGAAAAGACTTGGGAAAGGTTCTTCTAGGCTTGAGCTAAACTGTAGCTTGAAATTGAAAAGTAAAAAAAAAAATCCATCTTCCCTTTACAATCCAGGCAAAAGAATAAATCTGTCTAAATATATCCTATTTTTGCAAAAAAAAAATTATATAAATATTAGGCTCCTGAAAGGACCTTTGGGGTCATCTTATTCACCCTCTCCACCCTCTACATTTTACAAGGGTACTGAGACCCAAAAGTTTATGGTTTGTAGCTAAATGTCATCTAGAACATCTCTTACTGACTGTATGATCTTTAATCAATCACTTGATTTCTCTGGGTCTCAGTTTCCTCATATGTAAAATGGGGAGGTTGGGTTAGAGGACCTCTAGAGTTCCATTTGACTCTAAATTGATGATCCAATAAGGAAATAAAATTCATTTTAAACCAACAAAGATGGATTAAAGTCATCTAGGTCAGTATTTTACAGAGAGAGAAACAGAAGTCTAGAGAGATTAAGTGACTTGCCCAGTCAAAGAGGCAGAAAGTGACAGAGGTGAAATTCAAACTTGATTCTTTGACCACAATTTCTGCCATTACTCCATAGTATAAATAGACATATAGATAGATAGATACATATGCAATATGATACCTCTCTAATTTGTTCCAGGTTACAAAATAGATTATATCAGAATTAGGGTGAGAATTCTAGCCCTTCTGAGTCCCAGATCTGTGTTCTTGCCCAGTACACTGCCCCTTTTTGTTTTTCGTTTTTACAACAAAGCCACTCATGCCCTTCGTTCTTTTTTGTCTGGGAGCCTTTTTATTATCAAGATGGATGTCATGAAGTCACAATTACACAGTGTATATCCACAGGCCTGGTTTGGAGGTTGTCTAAAAAAATTTTTTAAAAAAATTCTTCCCAATGCTACGACAATGAAAACAGCTGCTATCGGTGGATACTATTTTTTGCCATTCTTTGTGTTCTTTGTGCTGTCCCTTTTTATTCTTTTTTTCTTTCAGCACTTTCCTTTCTTTTATAATTACCGGCATTACAGTACCTAACTTTCAAAAGACAAAATCAGACATCATCTGAGCAAAAGTCCTCTCTTCCTCCACTCCCTTGGGTATCCAACTTCAGCTCCAGCTTTGACTCTGATGTCTATTCAAGGCATCTCTCCCTTCCTTTGAACCTGTTTCTGTCTTGGAGGACTCTTGTGGTTCAAGATCATTTATTTCACTAGTACAGTATTCTGAGGAGGAACAAGCAAGACAGACTGCTGTTGTTTTTTATATCACACTTCCTCCTGCCTGTGCCCTTGCCTCGATATCTGACTGTGTCCTGGGACTACCTTTTTTAAAAGGATCCCAGTTATATTTCACCTCAGTCAAGTCTGTACTTGCTATGGACAACCTCTCACCTGCTACTCTGATCATGTATGGACACCTTTTGCCCCCTTTCCAGCTCCCCTTTTTATGATGTATTACCCATTAGAATGTAAGTTCTTTGGGGGTAGGGAATATCTTGCTTATTTTCATGGTATTCCCCTCACAGCACAATTCCAGGAATACAGTACATACTTAATACATGTTTGTTCTATCTGTCTATCTATGTATCTATCTACCTACCTAAACATTTGTCTTTCTAAATATCTTTCTATATATTTATCTATCTAAATATCTTTCTTTTTCTTTCTATTTTTTCTATCTAAACACTTTTCTTTCTCCCTATCTTTCTATTTATATAAATATCTTTCTACCTATCAAAATACATCTTTCTATTTAAATAGCTTTCTATCTAGCTATTTAAACATCTATCTAAATATCTATCTTAAAAATCTTCCTAAATATCTTTCTATATATTTATCTATTGAAATACCTTTCTTTTTTTTCTGTTTTTCTATCTAAACACTTTTCTTTCTCCCTATCTTTCTATTTATATAAATATCTTTCTACCTATCAAAATATATCTTTCTATTTAAATAGCTTTCTATCTAGCTATTTAAACATCTATTTAAATATCTATCTTAAAAAACCCTTCTAAATATCTTTCTATATATTTATCTATCTAAATATCTTTCTATCTTTCTTCTGATGTATTTAAATATTTTCTATCTTTCCCCATCTATATACATAAATATCTTTCTCTCTATCTAAATTTATCTATCTAAATATCTATCCTTCACCATTCCTTAATATTTGCATAAGGTTTAGTGAGAGTTAAGGAAGTTAATAAAATTATGAGGAACAAACTATCCCACACTTCAGAAACCATGTGGAAAAGTCAATAGTTATGGGATATGGGTTCAAATCCTACCTCTTACTGACTGCATGATCTTAATTAAATCACTTGATTTCTCAGGGTCTCAGTCTCCTCATCTATAAAATGCGTCAGTTGGATTAGATATCCTCTAAGATGCCATCTGATTCTCAACTGGTAATCCTAGAATAATATAAAATTCATTTTCAATCAACAAGGATGAATTAAGTACCTCCTATGTGCCAAGCACTAGGTAAGGCATAAGGAATACAAAAACAAAAAAATGAAATAGTTCTTGTCCTCAAAGAGCTTAAATTGAAATGGGTGGGGGGAAGGGAAACTGACTTGCATAAAAGTCACTAAATACAATGTAAAAAGTAATACACAGAATTTCAAGAAAATGATAACACTAATAACCATCAAGATGAATATAGGTTTGTGGGAAGTGGCACCTGAGCTGTTCCTTAAAGGAAATCAATGAGTCTACCAAGCAGATATGAGGAAGTGTTACATGGGAAACATTCTGTACAAGGTAAGAGGGGTGGGACCTGGGATATTATGTATGGATTCTATCTCTTGCCTGCAGAATCTGATGACAATGTAGCCATCAACCACTTATATTTGAATGTCAGAAATTCATGTGATGAGGGATCAAGGGAGTCAATCTCTCCTTTGATCTGAGCAATTAAATCTTTATTTTCTAGATCAGCAGTAAGGAAGCTTGGATTAAAATTAGGGTTTAGCCATCAATTTTACGAGATCTTGAAGTCATCAATGGACAATTTGCGTTACTTTTATCTAAATTCTAAATGTAATATCTAATTCTAATTCTACATCCTATTTGATTCAATTTGATTAATACTTAGTAGAACATACTAGATACAAAGAATTGTGTTAGGGACCTGGGGCAGGGTGAGGGAGGGGTTGTAGAGATGAAGAAGACACTGTACCTATCTTCAGAGGACTTGCTGTCTACTCAAGGGAGAATAAATAACTGCGATCCAAAGTGAATATGAAAAGTGCTATGGGAGAGAAGGGTACAGTGCAAGTATCTTGGAAGCACAGAGGAGAAAGAGAGATCCCTTCCACCTGGCAGGGCCAAGGATGACTTCACAGAAGAGCCAGCAATGTAAGTGAGCTAGCTGGCTTTGTGAGGATGGGTGAAGTGTTCTCAGGAAAAGTACTGTGTGTACAAATACAAGGCCCTGTCAATGTGCAACAATCAGCATTCTGTTCAGATGTTCCGGACCTTTGTGGGCACGGTGTTTTTCCTCTGCTAGGTGCTCCCCTCCCACACTTTGGCTATAGCTGTTGCCTGTGGAGATCACAAGTTAACAGTGCTATTGTAAGGAGCTGCCAAAACCATCAGAAGAACGTCAGAAGGTAACTAGGGTTAAGAAAGAAAATGCTGTTAAATGTTTCAATCCATTTATCAAATGCTTTTTACTCGCATTTTGTGGCAGGTAAAAGGGAGGGTGGGGAGACTGCACTTAAGGAAATAAACAAAATAAAACATAAATGTTTCCTTGTTGAGGAGGTGATGGAGTAGGAGGGTTACTTTTTATTTCAAACTGTGCTTTGTGAGAATTTTTTTTTTAAATAACACTGAACTCTTTCAGCTTAGGGCTGAAAAAATAATGCACATTCTCTAAGGATTCCCAAACCAAACCAAATTCTGTTGCCTGAAGATTAGATGGGAACCATAGTGCTGGAACTCTTCTCTATATCCTGTGCTCACAGCAGATTAGCAGCCTGGACTCCAACACATACCTCACTCTAACCCCAAAGCAACCTCACCCAGACCGAAATTGCCACCTCCCTTCAGCCGCAGCACATAATTATTTGTTCTTCTATGGCTTCTTCTGGCCCACTTTCCCCTTCTATCTAACTTTGACTGTCTTTACGTGTCACAGAATGCAAGGATAAGTAACCACTTAGGGTATCCCCTTATCCCTTTAAAAGATATAATCTCTCCCAGCTTGGTGAAACCAAGAGTCTTACAATTTGAATTCAAAAATTCCTGGCAGAGGAAACATTAGGCCTTATCAGTTCTTTGCACCCCATTTTGTATAAGTTTATCAGATCCTTTCCCTTAATATTTCTCAAAATCCAGCAAAAAGGAGATAAAAGATGAAGACTTTGGGTAGCTGGTACTAGATTAGGGACATGGAAGGAATGAGGTCATTACAAGGATAGAACTAGGGGCAGCAGAAGGTTCAAACAAAGAGCCTAGGAACACCAGAAGACAAACTTAGTGACTTCAAAATGTTGACTCAATTGTATTATACAGGTATTTTAAACACAAATAAAGTATTCAAAGCTCATAGGCAGGGAAGGAGAAGGAGGATCCCACTCAAGTCTGGATTCCCTTTCCCACAGTGAAAACAGCCCTAATCACCTTGTCAGCCTTCCAAGATAAAATACAAGTGCCCAGACAGTTCATTTAAAACTGGGTGATCTAATTTATTCTGTATATCCCTACTTGTTTGAATTCCTTTTCCTGCAGACCCAAAGTGGAGTGGCCTTGCCATTATACCCCACACAAGGAGCCTTCTGAAGTCAGCTACTCTCGAGTTTGGCTGGTCATCTTAGAAAACTGATGGCTTCACTGGAACATTTCCATTTCTCTCTGCCACCTGAGTCTTTGGAATTGGCCTTTGTCAGAGTTCAAAGGCTGGTATCAAACTTCATTCCACTTAAAGTATTGATTACCACAGGGACTAGAAAAAAATTACAGGGGATGGCAGACTAAAATACTTCTCTTGACTTCTTTGTTCTATCAGGAGAAACAAGAAGTGATGAAAGGGAAAATAATGAAGTAAAAACCAAGAAATTACATAAACATACTCATATTTACTGGGTCCTAGGAATCTCCACACCCTCCATTTCATACCCCCAAAAGCCTCCATTTCATATTCTATTAGATATGATCCAATTCAATGCAACTATATGCCAAGTATTATGCTATATACCTTAACTATAAGGAAAGAAAGAAAAAGAAGTCAAAGTCAAAGGTCTTTGTTCTAGCATAGGTAGAAAGATGAAGTCATAAATTCATAAAGTGTCAAATTTGACAGAGAGGCTTCTAAGAGACAGATGGAGGAAACAAGAAGAGGCAGATGTGGAGATGTGATGGGAGATGGAAGACCTCCCTAGAACTGTCATGTCCTTTATAACACCCAAGTTCACAGAGACAGTTTTCTCAAAGGGGATTATTTTCTCCTTGGCTCAGGTGAGATTTCATACTTCTCCCTATTTGCACAGTGATCTATTCAAGGCTTCTTAAACTTTTTTTCACTAGCAACCCCTTTTTGAGTTTTGGACAATCATTAGTTGGTGTTGCATGGCCTGAAGGCATTCACAGTGCAAAATGTGCGCACTTTGTGTTCAGAACCAAGGCTGAACACCTGAGAATTATTACTCATTTGATTTTGAATTAATTTTTGGCCATTGTGAATTCAGAAATCTTTTACTGTCGCAAAATTTTTTTGTGACCCCATACAGGGTTGCAACCCAAAGTTGAAGAAGAACTGATCTATATGAATCCCCCCTCACCCATCACAAATTCTTTTCTACTTCTTAATTAGATAAATGATTGTTTTTGTTGTTTTTCAAAATGGGCATTTGGTACAGGGAGATAAGATTGCTAAGATTTGGACAATTGTTATCCTCCTGGCCTGGAATGAGTTATCATCAATCAATAGACATTTGTGGAGCACCTACTAGGGATGGCAAACCAATATATTAAAGCAAGCAGCAGAACAGAATTCAAGATGTGGGAAGCCACACAAATTAGCAGAACAGAGCTCTCCTCCAGGAAAAGTCCATTCAAGTCCACCTGGACCATCTCAGTCCAAGTCTGAGTAGTCAAATGCAAATTGACTCATATAGATGAGAAGTGCAACAAGAGTTCAGAGTGGGGGAGACAGAGGAGAGGGGTAAAAAGAGAGAGAGGGAGGACTATTGGTCAATGGATCAGGGAAGACTTCACAGAGACACTGTGGGTTTACCTGGGCTCTCGAAGATGGGTAGTATTTGGACAGACAGAGAAAAGAATAAGAAGGCATTGTAAGGAAGAATGAGTAAAGGCAGAGAAAGAAAGGCATATGGCACATTTAAGGGAACTAGAGATTCTCTACCATCATTTGTCTTTGTATCCCCAGCATCTAGCACAACTCCTAGCATAGAACTGGTACTTAATAAATGCTTTTTTAAATTGATTGATCTAATGCAACCCACTCATTTGACAGACAAGGATACAAAAACTCTGAGAAGTTATATGACTTGTGGAGGCCATAAATAATAGGGCCAGAATTCAAATGTTTCTCTTTTCTCCGGCTCCAAACCCAGGGCTTCTTCCACTATACTACTCTGGTGTCATGACTATATAATATACCTGTGCCTATACATATCCCTCAACTCCTCTAAGGCTTAATGCTATATACAAGAAGGCTTTCCTAATCCCTTTCATAGCTGCTCTCTCCTTTCTCCTCAAACTATCATCTGTTACATTTAGGATTAAAAGATCATAGATCTAGAAGGGACCTCAGAGGCTCTTGAATCCAACCTCCTCATTAATAGATAAAGAAATTGAGGCCCAGAGAGTTTCACTGACTGCCCAAAGTCACACAGGCAATGTAAGAGGTAGTGTTTGAGCCCAAGTCCTTTGACTCCAGAGTCATTGTTCTTTTCCATGTACCATGCTGTTTCTTGTTTACAAGATGAATTTCCCACTGGAATCTAAATTCTTTGAGGGTAGAGATTGCTTTCCTTTTTGTCTTTTATATTCCTACTGCCTCACTCATAGTAGGCACTTCATAAATATATGTTGCATTAAAATAGATTGAAGAATGTTTTGACTCCGAGAAAGCAAAGACATCAAAACAACTTGGGATACTGTCAGTCAGTCAATGGGCATTTATTAAGTGTTTATGATAAGCGCTGTGCTAAGTACCAGGGAAGCAAAGGAAGGCAAAGGAAACAGACTTGTCCTCTAAAGGGGCTCACAGTCTAATGTGGAAGACAACATGAAAACAACTATGTACAAAAAAGCTATATAAAGGATAAATTGGAGAGAAGCAGTCGAGGGAAGGCATTTGCATTAAGGGGGGTTGGAAAATAATTGCAGTATCAATAAAGGAACAAAGTGATAAGGGTTTTGGCTGTGGGGGCAAACAAGAAGAGGCAAATAGAAGATAGGACTGTCACAGAAGCAAGAACAATAAATGGTACAAGCATTAAGTGCTGAATTCCCAATCATCTGGTAGTGGCTCTCAACATTGTGGGATCTTAGAGAAGATGGGGAGCCTAAGATATAATAAGAAAGAATTTCAAGATCAAAAGGAAAGTTGAGCTGATTGTTGAGGGAGGAGTAGTCTCCAGAAAGGCAGAGGAAATGGTCAGAATTCACTACAGGGAGCAGAAATAAAACAGTTAAAGGTATGGTGGTGGGAAGAGGTAGATGACTTCTGAGATGATGATGAGTCTATTCTGGCTAGAACATTTTTATCATTTTTTTTGTATGGACTCGTGATTCCATCAGTTTAGGAAACTCCCTCTACCAATGCAGAGCAGCAGCTGACTGGCTTAGAGCATTAGAGAAGTTAAGTAACCAGCTGAGGGTGAAAGAGCCACTATGTGGGAGGGGTAGGACTTGTTTCTAGGTCATCATGACTCTCAGACCCGCCTTCTGTTCATTTCATCATTCTTCACTTGGTAAGGTAGGGGCTGAAATCATCTAGAGCTGAAAGAGACTTTAAAGCTCATCCATCTAGTCTATGTCTCTCCTGACGCCCCTAGCCCATTAACTAGAGAAATGGAAATTATACAAATTAGAGAAACAGAAACTAGGAAGCAGAAAAGTTAAGGGATATGTCCAAGGTCACATAGGCTGGTTATGGGTATTTAGAAGAAAATGCAAGAAATACAAAGCTCTTGCATGATATAAGCGTATTCAAACAAAACAAAATCCCACATCAGCCACATCCAAAATTGTGTCTCATTCTACATATTCGCCCATCACGTCTCTGTTACAAGGTGGGAAGCATTCTTCATCATTGGTCCTCTGGATTCATGGCTGATCATGACAATAATGAGAATTCTGAAGTCTTTCAGGATTGTACATTTTTACAATATTGCTATTAGAGTATGAATTATTCTCCTGGTTCTGCTTACTTTGCACCATTAATCTCCTTAATCTTAAAAAAAAGAAAGAAAAATGTACATAGAAATACAATGTATAGAAAATGAAAATCATATAACTAATAACCTGTTATACATGTATTATATCTATAATCATTTTCACTATAAAAAAGAAGTATAAATAGAAGGCAAGTTTGTTAAGGGCAGAACTATTTCATTTTTCCCTTTTTATCTTCAAAATCTAGCATAATGCCTACGTACAGAGTGAGAACTTAATAAAGTACACTAAATTGAATTGAACTGAATTTAGATTTCATAAGGCAATAGAGGAGGCCAAATGGGTAGAGAGATGGCCTGGGAAGTCAGGAAGGCCTAGTTCAAGGGTCACTTCTGACACATACTGCCTGACGCCGAACAAAGCATTGAATCTCTCAGTGCTTCAGGAAATTCTGTAAGATTCCATGTTGAAGGGCCAGCCCATATCTACCACTGGTTAAGAGATTTTTTTTCATAAGGAGTCTACTACATCCCCCTAAAAACAACCACATATCTGGTCCCAAAAATAGTAACAGAAGTACTATGGGTTTTAGGGTACAATAAGGCAGAGAAAAACTATCCTGGAATTAAACATTTGCTTAAGTTTTTGTATTAATGCAGTCAAAGCCTACTATCAAGACTCCTGAAAATTTAAGACCTCCTTGAAAACACAGACCTGGAGAAGCCCTTTGAAAACAAAACCCCATTTCATCATCTGTCAATTTTCCCCAGTTTCTGACACTTGGGACTTTAGACAGAGCTGTGTTTCAAAAATATCCTTTAAAAATGGAATGCTATCTTCCTGGCTTAACACATTTCACTTAAGGATTTACATTTACCCCAGTGGAGCAAATCAAAATTATAGTTCCCTCAGTAACTGTAACCCAAAGCTGGGCATGACTATATTTTTTGCTGCTATGCAGGCTTTTAACTCATGCTGCCCCCTCTTCCAGCTTCCCAGCTGCGCCATGGAAATTTAATTCATGTATTATGCAAGAAATGCTTTTCAGAAAGACAGCGACTGGCCCTTTAAAGTATGTGAGAGGCCTTACCTTAAGCCTACATTTCTTCTAATGTGTGCAGGAATTTTTAGGATTCCTAGAGGCAGAGTATTTGACTACCATTCTATGGCAAATGAGTCCTCTGATTAGACCAGGACAAGAAAGTCCTCATTCCCCTTGTGTAGGATGCCCCGTGTAATGATTGGGAATAACCCAGCTGTATACATTAAAGTGGTGTTGGTTGGAACCACTTGAGATAAAGAGAAAGAACATCAATAGTTTGGCTCCAGGCAAACTACTTTGTGTTCTGGTCATGGCAGATGAAAGAATATCTGAGAACACCTGGGGAAGAAAAGTATCCTTATCTCAATGTCAAAGGAATGAGAAGTTTCAGGTTATTAACTTTATTGGGGAGAGTTCAATCCTACACTGGAAAAGAAAAAGAAATGAAAGCTTTCTTCCAATTTTCCAAGTGAATCCCTTAAGAATAAATGACCCAAGAGAGCACTGAACATTGCCAAGCCAGCCACAAACCAAGCCCATCAGACCCTCTAAGAATCTGAGTTATCCAAGTGCCCTTCAAGCCCTGTGGTCAGGCAGCCCTCCAGGAAAAGGATTATCAAACAAACCAGACAAAATCTGTGCCTGGAAACCCTCAGTGTCCTATCTCACTAAAGAGATAGTCATGAAAATTTGGTAATGACACCAGGTAAAACAAACTAAAGCAATATACAGTTCATATATCTACATATCTCTATGTGTGTGTATAAACATATATGTATATTTTTACTATATCTATGCATGTGTGTGTATGAATATGTGACTATATATACGTGTGTGTATACATACGCATACACACTCCTCCAGGCTTCCTTCAGGATGAAAAAAGAGTTTGGGAGAGGGTGCATGCAAATGTGTGTTGTTGCCTTCAACTCATATTGTTACAATTTTTGAGCTTTGAGAATTTATTTGAAAGAAAACAGACCTTTTTCAAAGAGCTCCATTTAAGAAAGAGATCTTCCAGACAGACTATCAGCCATTTTACCTACAGACAACTCTTATTTACAGTAGTAGGGAAGAAGATTGGGTAAGTAAAAATCTGTAAATGTCTTTTTGGCTAATAGTTTTTCCCCCTCTTCCTTCCCCCAGAGCTACTAACAAGTGGCAAAACCTACTATGGCAGAGTGATCAGAATTTCCTCTCCACTTCTTTCCCATGATCCCCCACCTTTCTGACCCTCTTTTCTCCATTCCTACCCCTCTACCTTCTGGGGAAGGAATATTGAGCAGCTTCACCAAATATATGACAGAGGAGAGTCAGGAGAGACTAACCAAAATACAGATTATGCACATATTTAATAGTCAACTCTTAATAACCAAAAATTGTAGATGTATCTAGAAATTCTTTTATTTTCTTTCTGGAGGGGAGAAAGGTGGAAGAGAGAGTGGGAAAGAGGAATCATCCCATCTTAGAAAGAGTAGGGGAGTGATGTGCAATTTCGCAGTAAAGATCTGCTTTAACTCAAATCTTAATAGCCTAGATATATGTCACGTTTAACAGCTTCAAGCCCTTTTCATATACATTATCTCACTTGACCTTCAGAGCAGCCTAAGAAGTAGGTATAATTACATGAATGAAAGAAAAAAAACACTGCATGCATAATAATATAGTAATAGTACATGTATTTCTTTTCCAATTTTATAGATGAAGAAGCAGGCTCAACATTAAGTAATTTGCTCAATATTACATGTCCAATAGGTAGAAGAGGTAGTATTCAAGGTCTACTTACTCTTATCCCAAGTCTCTTGCCATCACCATCTGCTCACCCCAAGAATTGGTAGCCCATGTATAGCCCATGATCCTAAATTCTAAATTCACAAGACATTTATCCCACTCTGCTTTTCATTGCATCATCATGGGACTAGTCCAAAGGGAATGAATTTTCAAAGATCTGTGACCTAGGACTGAATAAAGGTAAGGCGAGAAAAGGCCCATATGCTTCTTCAAAAGCTGAAGACATGGGAATATGCAATGGAAATTGTTGGGAGGGTCAAGACAACAGATCCAGGGGCTAACTTGGGAGGGCATGACTTTCTTTTTTGTTGCCTCCTTTAGGATTTCTTGCTTCAGATTCCCTCCATTTGTCCTAACAATTTGGCATAAGCAGCAGCAGTAGTTAACAAATATATGACCCTGAATAATCTCAGGCCCTAGGCATTGGAACAGCCCCCTAAAACCATCACACAGAGCCTACCTAAAGACCTGGAGACATCTCCTTTCCAAATCCTCCAACAGTAATTGTGAGACTTGGATGTTGTTTTAGAGAAGACTCTTTTCTCTAATTGGCATCGGCTTTCCCTTGGCAGATCTCCCCATTGTGCTCAAGTGGGATTTATAGAAGATCTGACACATATCCAATTCCTGCTAAGGGCTCTGCCCCCAGGCTCAAGGCTTTGATGTTGTCCCTGGTGCTAATCTGCTCGGGTATTTCTCTCTAGGCTGATCTTCTGCTCACCATTCCCACAGACCATCACCTTGCTCTTAAGAGAATTCTAGAGAACTTGCTGACTTTATCAAAGGACATCTATTCTGATATCTGCATAGCCTAGGAGAATCCTAACAAGGTTAAACCTGGAAGTCACCTTGAAGGAAATCAAAGGACCTGCAACTTGCAGTGTGACCACAGGCAAGTTATTTCCCTCCTAGGTTTCAATTTCTTCACCTTAAAAATGAAAGAATTGTTCTCCAAGACCCCTGGATTACCTCCACTGACTAGTCCACAGTCTCACACAGCAAGCCAGGGACAGAGTCATGATTAAAACCCAGTTCTCCTTATTCCAGGTTCCATGCTCTTTCCATGTCATCACATTGCAGAAAGAAGCCAACCTGAAGCCACGTGGAAGGTTGGAAGGAAAACAAAAGCAAGAGGGGCTTTGGTGAACAGAAGGATTAAACTTTGGTAGTCTTCACCCTTAAGTAAGATGTTTAATTCACTTCTCCCTGCTCAGAATAATAAATGAGCTGCGAGATGCCTTTGAAATCATCTAGTCCAATCCCTTCATTTCCAGAGATGGAAACTGACATCTGGACTGAAGCAGAGCCTAAACTAGAACTCAGGTCTCCGGTTCAGCATCCTTTCCAATTCACCATCAATCAATTAATCTATAAACATATTAAGCAACCTATATGGAGAGGTCTGTGATTTTAGGATATATAATTTACCTTCTGAGGATACACAACTGATATAAAGATTACATTTTAGCTCCCTGTGACACATTTAGACTTAAACCAGGAGGGAGCAGGTATGTTAATGGGAAATTTTTGTCCCAGGGCATTTTCCACAAGGACAAAAACTTAACACCTTCCTCTGGGCTTCACTCTTCAGCTTTTCCTGAGAATGTTTCTAGTGCCAGGCCCAGAAAACAGCTTTAGAGAAGACCTAGACACCCACCTCTGGCCTCCATACCCTTTATCCTTACAATCGTCCTCTGGGAAAATATCCCTTTGACCTGTCTCTCATGTTAGGTTGTTCTCCAGTACAGACCCAATATTGTTGCCTCATGAATGGGCTCCCCTACATTTTCTTCCTCTTCCTTCTCCTCCCACCTATTATCAGGCTCCAAGGGTCTCACAGAATACATCGTCATCTCTCACAGATAGGGAGAATCTTGAACAATTTAATCACATCTCTCCTTCAACAGATCTCTATCTTAACCATCAATATTTTGTACTAACTTCTCAATGGTTAACATAATCATACACTGTTTGGAGTGGGATCTCACTTCCTATTCCAATGATTCTGACTTCCCAAACCTGTTCAAAACCTTTTTTCCTCATTAAACATCTTACGATACTTCCTTCCCTCACCCTCTCTGCTGAGGACCCCAACTCATACTTAATCAACCATGTGAGGCAATTTACTAAGAGTTCTTCTTCTCCACTCCTCCTCATCTCATACTACTCAAGCACTTCCCCCTACAATTATTCTCTACATTCTCATCACCAATCAGGTGAAGAAGTAATCATTCTTTATGTGAAGGCCAACCACTCTATTTACACCCTTGATCCCATCCCCTCTTATGTTTTCCAAAAGATTTCCCCTACTATCATCTCCAACTCTCTTTTTATCCAAATCTTTTTTTTATCTTTGGTTACTTCCAATACTGGGTCATAATTCCCTGCTGCCAACAAATTGTCTCTTTTATTGTTTTTAAAACTTGAATAGACCTGATTATCACCAACAGCAAAAATCCCATATCTCTCTTCCTCTTCTCAGCAAAACTTCTTGACCAAACTACCTTTTATAGGTGCCTCCATTTCTTCTTGCTTTTCTTATGAACCCACTGAATTCTGGGTTCTGATCTCATCTTTTGACTGAAACTTCTCTCCAACTTTACCAATGATCTTTAAATTGTCCAAATTAATGGCCTTTCCTCAGTCCTCATTCTTCTTGAACTCTTTGTAGATTTTTGGTACTTGTAATCACCCTCTCATCCCAGGTAGTCTCTTCTCTCTAGGTTTTTATAACAGTGCTCTCTTCTGGTTCTATTTCTACCTGTTTGATACTTCCTTCTATTTGTCTGGTTCTTTATCAATATCTTGCCCCCAACCTTAATTTCCTTTGCCTCAGGGAACAGTATTGCTTTTGGTGCCAACAGATGAAGGACCCTTAGGAATAATGTCATTTCTGGTCCCAAGGGAGCAGGAATACAGAGAAGCAATATCAGTTGCAATCCCCAAAGAATCTGGGGAACCTTCCTGAGTAAAGACCAGGAAGAGTATAGACCAGGAAAGCAGATCTCTTCAGATCTTATCACATCTGAAACACCAAAAATTTCCAAACCCCTAGTATTAGCTCCATGATCAGCAGTGTGAAAAATAAACTCTGAAGCTTATGATAGTATCCCTCTCTCCCCCACAGTGGGAACACAATTCAACATTAACATAAAGTTCAAAATCAAGAAATAGAATGGAAAAATGAGCAAACAACAAAAAAGAATCGGAGCAAAAAAGCGACTACAGTGACAGGGAAGATCAAGACACAAACTCAGAAGAAAACAATGAGATCAAAACAGCTACAAGCAAAGCCTCAAAGGAAAAGAAAATGTGAATTACACACATACACACACACACACACACACACACACACATAGAGAAAATAATACCTTAAAAAACAAAATTGGTCAAATGGAAAAGAGAAACAAAAAAACACAGATGAAAATAATTTCTGAAAAAGCAGGATTGTCTAAAAGGATAAAGAAATACAAAAGCTCAATAAAGGAAATAATTCTTTAATGATCAGAATTGGGCAAGTGGAAGCTAATGACTTCATGAAGCATCAAGAAATAATAAAACAAAGTCAAAAGAATTTTAAAAATAGAAGAAAATGGGAAATATTTCCTCAAAAAAAGTTCTTCAAGGAAAAAAATGGATATTTAATGAAATAGAAGACTTTCAAGTATCATCTGACTTTCAAATACAAGACTCAGGAGAAACATAAAAAGGTAAACATGAAATAGAAATCAATAAGATTAAACAGTTTAACTTTCTACATGGGTATATGATAGATGTAACTTCTAAGGACTTTATCAATATTAAGACAGAAGGATTTGACTTAGAGAAAGTTATGAGTTGATTATATTGGGATAATGTAAAAAAGTGGACAGACAAGAAAGAGGGATACCCTCAAAAAAGGGGGGAGAGAGGAAGAATGAAGAAAATTATCTCATATAAAAGAGACATGCAAAGAAGAGCTTTTACAGTGAAGGGAGAATGGTAGGGGGGAGGCAATACTTGAACCTCAATCTCAATTGATTTATATGGGGAAAAAATACACACACACAAACACATACACACTCAATTGGTAATAAAAATCTATCATACACAACAGGGAAGTAAAAGGGGAAGGTGACAAGGAAAAGGGAAAGGGGAAGATAAATGAGACGGCAAGTCAAAGAAGGCAGTAGTCAAAAGCAAAGCAGACTTTGGAGGAGAGACAGGATAAATGAGAGAGAAGGGTATACAGAAAAGAACAGGATGAAGAGAAAACAATGAGAAACCAGAATTCAAAAACAATGTTTTTGAAACAGAAAGACACACCAAGAGTTAAAATAAGGGCTTGAAGGTAAATCTATTATTCTTCAGCTAAAATATAAAAGCCAGGAGTAGCAATCTTGACCTCAGACAAAGCAAAAGCAATAGACCTAATTAAAAGGGATAAGCAGAGAAACTACATCTTGCTAAAAGGCACCACCAATAATGAAGTAATATCAATACTGTGTGTGTGTGTGTGTGTGTGTGTGTGTATTTACAGGAGAGAGGACCAAACCGCATAGCATCCAAATCCTTAAAGGAAAAGTTAAATAAATTACAAGAAGAAATAAACAATAAAACTATACTAGTGAAGGACCTCGACTCTCCTCTCTCAGACTTAGATAAATCTAATCACACAAAAAATAAGAAAGAAGTTAAAGAGATGGAAAGAATCTTAGAAAAGTTGGATATGATAGACCTTCAGAGAAAATTGAATGGGAATAGAAAGGAGTGTACCTTTTTCTCAGTTTTACATGGCACCTTCACAAAAACTGACTGTGCTAGGAAGTAAAAACTTCATAAACAAATGCAGAAAAGCAAAAAATACTAAATGCACCCTTTTCAGATAATAATGCAATTAAAATTTCATTTAATAAAGGGCTATGTAAGCATAGTTTAAAATTAGTTCAAAACTAAATAATCTAATCTTAAGAATGTAGATCAGAGAACAAATCATAAAAACAATGAAAATTTCACTAAAGAAAATGACAGCAATACAACAACATTCCAAAATTTGTAGGATACAGTCAAAGCAGTAATTGGGAAAAATCAATAGCTCTAAATGCATGCATCAATCAAAGCGAGAAAAAGCAGATCAATAAGTTAGACATGCAATTCTATATAACCTTTAAAAAGGGGCAAATTAAAAACTCCCAATTAAACACCAAAATAGAAAAGTGAAAGGAATGATGAGCAAAACTGAAAGTAAAAACAATCCATTGAGCTAATAGATAAAATTAGGAGCTGTTTTTACCCCCCCACACACAAACAAAAAATAAAACAGATAAACCATTGGTTAATTTAATTTTAAAAAGGAAGAAAACCAAATTACTAGTATCAAAAATGAAATAAGTTAATATACTACCAATGAAGATGAATTAAAGCATTTATGAGGACTTATTTTGCCCAATTATTTGCCAGTAAAACTGACAATCCAAGCAAAATGACTGAATAGTTGGAAAAATATAAACTGCCCAGATTAACAGAAATACTTAAATAATTCAATCCTGGAAAAAGAAATTAAACAAGCCATAAATGAGGTCCCTAAGAAAAAAATCCCTAGAACTAGATGGATTTACAAGTGAATTCCACCAAACATTTAAGAAATCCCAATGCTATATAAACTATTTGAAAAAATAGGTAAAGAAGGAGTCCCATAATATTCCTTTTATGACACAAATATGGTTTTGATGCCTAAACTAAAAAGAGCAAAAACAGAGAATGAAAACTACAGACCAGTTTTTTTTAAATAAACACTGATGTAAAATTTTTAAATAAAATAATAACAAGATTATAACAACCTATCACAAAGATCGGATGTTAAGAACAATGGGATTTATACCAGGAATGCAGGACTAGTTCAATGTGAGGAAAACTATCAATATAATTGACCAATAAGAAAAACAACAAAAATCATTTTTAAATAATCATAGATTATATCAGTGAATACAAGAAAGCCTCTGAGAAAATACAATATCCATTCTTATTAAAAATACTAGAAAGTATAAAAATAAATGGAGCCCTCATTAAAATAATAAGTACTGTCTTTCTAAAACCAAAGTCAAGCAATAGGGATAAATTGAAGCTTCCCAATAAGATCTGTGGTGAAGCAAAACTGTCCATTATCCCCACCATTATTCAATATTGTACTAGAAATGCTAGCTGTAGCAGTAAGATAAGAAATAGAAATTGAAGGAATAAAAATAGGCAATGAGGAAACAGAACTATCAGATGTCTTCGTAGATGCTACAATGGAATATTTAGAGATTCCTAGAAAATCAACTAAAAAACTAGTTTAAATAATTAACAACTTCAGCAGTTACATAAACCCACGTAAATCATCAGCATTCTATCAACTAAACTAAGGATCCAATTAAAAAAACTGCAGACCATATAAAATACTTGGGAGTCTGTCTACCTGACAAGACACATCCAGGAATTATATGAACAAAATTACAAAATACTTTTCACAAAATAAAGACAGATGTAAACAATTAGAGAAATAGCAATTGCTCATGGATAGACTGAGCCAAAATAATAAAAATGATAACTCTAAATAAATTAATTTACTTATTCAGTGCCATACCAAACACTAAAAACTTATTCTGTAGAGCTAGAGACAATAATAACAAAATTCATCTGGAAAAACAAAAGGTAAAAAATATCAAAGGAATCAGTGGGGGAGGGATGTGAAGGAAGGTGGCCTAGTAGTTCCAAATTTCAAACAATATTACAAAGCCATAAAAAAAAAATCTAGCATTGACCGAGAAATAAAATGGTAGATCTGTGGAATAGATTGGATATAAAATATATAGCAGTAAATGATCATAGTAATCTAGTGTTTGATAAACCTGAAAACCTAAGCTTTGGTGGTGGGTAAGAATTCATCATGCAACACATTCAGGGAAAACTGGAAAGCACTTTGTCAGAAACTAGGCAAAAACAGACATCTCACATTGCAGGTAAATGATTTAGACATAAAGGGTGATATCACAAGTAAATTGGGGGTGTACAGAAAAATATACCTGTCAAATCTATGGATAAGGGAAGAGTGTGTGGTCAAACAAGTGATAGAGAGGATCACAACAAGTAAAACAGAAAATTTTGATTGCATGAAATTAAAAGGCTTTTCTACACACAAAACTAATGTAGCCAATATTAAAAGGAAAACAGGAAACTGGGTGAAAAAATTTTCACTAAGTTGTTTTTTTTTCCTGATAAAGGTCTTACTTCTCAAATATACAGGGAACTGAGCAAATTTACAAAAATAAGAGCCAATCTCCAGTTGATAGATGATCAAAGGATATGAATAGGCAATTTCCAAGAGAAGAAATCAAAGCTATCAATAGTCCCAAGAAAAACTGCTCTAAATTACTACTAATTAGACAAATGCACATTAAAACAACACTGAGATTCCACCTCACACTTTTCAGATTGGATAATATGACAAGAAAGGAAAATAGCAGTGCTAGAGGGAATATGAGAATATGGGACACTAATGTTCTGTTGGTGGAGTTGTGAACTAACCATTCTGAAGAACAATTTGGAACTATACCCCAAAGCTATAAAACTATAAAAATACCACTGCTATATCCCAAAGAGATCAAAGAAAGGGGGGTAAAGACATATTTGCACAAAAATATTTATAGCAGCCCTTTTTTGGTGGCAAAGAATTGGAAACTGAGGGGATATTTATCAACTGGGGAATGACTGAACAAAGTTGTGATATATGATTGTGATGGAACACTATTGTGCTATAAGACATGATGAGCAGGATAGGTTCAGAAAAACCTGAGAAGACTGATATGAACTGCTGCAAAGGGAAATGAGCAGAACCAGGAGATTATCGTCCGCAGAAAAAGTAATAATGTAAGGATGATGACTGTGAAAGAACTAGCTACTCTGCTTAAGACAATGATCTAAGACGATTTCAAAGGACTAAAAAGATCAAACACTTACATATCTCTAAAAAATGAACTAATGAACTCTGAATACAGATTGATACATAATTTCTTTTTTTATTTTCTACTTTCCTTGGGGGCTAGGAGTATCTGTATTTTCTTTTGCAACATGGCAATATGAATATGTTTTGCATAACTTCACATGTATAATCAATATCAAATTGCTTGTCTTCAGAAGAAAAGGGAAAGGTTGGGAGGGAAAAAATTTAGAACTCAAATTTTTTTAAATGGTTGTCAAGAAATTACATATAATTGGGAAATATTTAACAAAATAAATTTAAAAAAATATTTTTAAAATACTCAGTTCAAATACCACCTTCTACAGGAGGACCTTCCCAGTTCCCCAAAGGTTAATGCTTTGCCCTCTAAGGTTATCTCCCATCTATTCGGTGCATATTTTGTACATACCTCATTATTTACATGTTTCTCTTCCATTAAACTATGAATTCCTTGAAGGCAGAAAATATTTTTGCCTTTCTTTATATCTCCATTGCTTAGCACAATGCTTCACACAAAGTTACGTATTTAACAAATGGTTTTTAATTGATTAATTTTTATTAAGTAGGTAGCATGTAAATCTAGGAGTTAAACTGAAGTGTTCCTAAGCATTGGTATCCCAGGATTCATCTTTCATTGGAACTGTTGTATAGATCAAATGACATAACAGCCAAGAACAGTAATCTCTAGCATTTATATGGTAATTTATACATTATTTACATATTCGTATTTAAATAACATGTAAATTTAATTTACATATTTATATACTAGTGCTTTAAGATTTGCAAAGTGCTTTACAAATATTATCTCAACTGATCCTCACAATAACCCTGGGAGGTGGGTGCTATTATTATTTCCATTGCAAAAATGAAGAAACTAAAGCAAATAGAAGATGTGACTCTTAACAGCTAGTGTCTGAGGTCATATCGGAACTCAGTTCTTTCTCATTTCAGGTCCAATGCTCTAGCCAATGCACTGCCTTGCAGCCTCTAATGAATGTGAAGTATACAAAAAAATCTTGAAGCATGACAGAAATATTTGTCACTTGTTTTTATTGTCACAACTGCTATTACTATAGCATTACAAAAGGCAGCCAGTTTGCCTTGGACTCACTCAGGTAAAGAGGCCCTTTCCATTGCAGAGCACCATTGAGCCATTAGGGCTTTGTGTTAGCACTAAGGGGAAATCAAGCATAAGAGTGACTTTCCCAAAGACATATCACAAAGAAATGATAGAATTGGAACTAGAGTCCTGATTTCTAGCCTGGGACTGTCTACTAGATTCTCTTTTTACAGGTGATTTTCTACAAATATCACAACCCATCCTCTTACTCAGTAGGGCTGTTATCAGGTTGAATAACAGAGAGGAAACAGGTCTGAAGGTCCATGGGACTGTCAGTCCTCTAGCCTCTCATGTTGTGAGGGTTCCTCTCATCAACCTTATAGTGAGCATTTTCCTTTTCTCACCATGATGTAAAAACTCTGCTATTCTTGTTTCAGTAGTGGGACCATATGATAGAAAGAAATCTGTTCCCTAGATTAGGAGTGAGGAGGCCTGGGTCCTACTCTTGGCTGTGACATGAACTTGCTGAGCCACCTTGGGCAAATACTTCACCTCTAGGGCCCTTGGGTTCCTCATTGGAACTAGGATCTATGTCCAATATCCTTTATTACTCTAAGCATGGAATTCATCCTAATCCTTACCCTATTCCAATGAGCATTCTCGTAGAACTGTTTGTATGGCTCAGTGGTAGCCAAGGTCTCTTGTAGCTTGAACTTCAGTTCTAAAATCAATATCCTCATCTGTAAAATAAAGGTAACAAATGTTGCCCTATTTCCTTCACAGGACCAGAGGAACACGGGCTCTGGAGTCAGAAGAGCCAGGTTGAAATCCCACCTCTGATGTTTATTCCCTGTGAGACTTTGGGAAAGTCATTTAACTTCTCTAGCTTCAGTTTCCTGATCTGTAAAATAAGAGAGTTAGAGTAGATGGCCTCTGAAATCCCTTCTAACTGCCAAAGTATGATCTGAAATGAGATAATTAACATGAAAATGCTTTGAAAAACACAAAGAATAGACTCTGTGGTTATTCTGTGCCTGCTAATACACTTTGTGACTGATCATATTTTGATTCATTTTACATGCCCAGTTACCTGAAGAGAGGGTAACAATCACAGCTCTTATTTCTCAAATCTGTCCACCCCTATGTAGTTTCTAGGAGAGGGTTCCACACAGAATAAGTACTCGATAAAGTCTTCTTAAGAACTAACTCACAGGTGGGTGGGGAAGGGGAGGCAAGATGATAAAGGGATGTGAAGCAAGGCAGTAATTTCTTCTCCACAAATTCTTCCTAATGGATCTAGGAAGTGCACCAGACTGAATCCTGGTGGATAAATCCACAAATGTCATGATGAGTTCTTTGTCCAGCCCAGCTTGCCCTAGGGAGACATACAGAGAGGTCTTCTGATACTAAAGACAGATCAGACCAGGAGCATGATGCACATAAAAGACACTATATAGCAAGGTAAGAGGTCTCAGATCCCATATGAGGACACCCCCAGAAGCACACTACATGCCCCTGATGCAGATGCAGTTGGCAACTCTGTTGCCCATCACTCAGTCTGTTGTCACAGATCCAGGGCAGAGTGAAAAGGGGGCCTAATCATGGTAGTGGCTTGAATTCCTGGAGTTGGGAGACCCTGGTCCTTTACAGGGAATGGAAAAAGTCCAGAAGTGAACAGCAGTGGCAGCAATAGAGGTATGCCTTACACTTCAGTCTCAAAGCAAGGTCTTATTTCCTATGTCTATCCTAGCCCATGATGGAATAACCAAGGCAAGGTCTGACCAAAGGGGAGCCTGCAATTCCACCACTCTGAGCCAACAGAACTTTCCACCTGTCTTATAGGGTCTAATAATGTGCAGTACCTCAGAGCATACACAATTGACCTAGAAAACAGATCAAGGAGAAAAAAAATTAAGAATCATTGGACTGTTCCAATGATGTTTCCCAAAAATGAGCCTAAACATCATATTTCAAGAAATCTTAAAACAACCCAGATCTCTTAGAACCAGGGCAAAATAGAAATAGAAGGAATTACTTGGTCACTTCCTGAAAGAAAGCCTAAAAGGAAAATTCTCACGAACATCATAGCCAAAATTCAGAGCTTCAAGGTCAAAGAAAAATTATTGCAAGTAGCTAAAAAGAAAAAAAATTCCAATACTGAGGAGTCACAGTCATAATCACACACAATTTAGAAGTCATCACTATAAAGTAGTGAAGAATTTAGAATAAAATATTTCAGAAGGGAAAAGACGTATGATCAAGAATAACTTACCCAGAAAAGCTGAGTATAATATTATGGGGGGAGGGGGGAGGGGAGGATGGACCTTTATGGAAATAGAGGACTCCCAAGTATTCCTGATGCAAAGACAAGAGTTGCAGAGCAAACTTTGAAGTATAAACACTAGAGTGAAGAGAAACATAGAAAGGTAAACAGGAAAAAACGAAGCTAAAAGAGTGGATGGTGATAGCCAGAGCCTGGCAACATGACTCACCACAGAGAATGTGAACTAACCTAAACAAATATAACCAGCCAAAGAAGTTCCAACTATCTCAGAACACTTTCACATGACCCTGGGCTATCTCAGGCACTATGCCTTCTTTGTTCTGCTTCTATACAGTGCTTGGCCTGAACTGGGGTTGGTACAAGGGTCCATTCCATTGTTTGCCAAGGACTAGGTCTTATTGAGTAAACTCCTTTAAGCAACACAATTAATCCTAATAAAATCTATTTACTACCAAGCTGGGCCCCTCCTTCTTTGGTATCTCAGTGTCCTCTCAGAACATCTGTGTCCCCACAAAGAAGGAAGAGCAGATCATCAGCTTCCTTTACAATTGGCCTAGATGGCAGGATAGTCTGCCCCCCTACAGATTTCGTGTCCTTATAATTTGGTATAGTTGGCAGAATAGTCTGCTCTCCTACAAATCTTATGTTGTTATACAGGGATAAATAGCTTACATGCAAATATGGGGAAATAATATATTTGTCCCTTCTGATCCCTACCATCATTAGTGTTCATAGAGGGATTCTAGTTAGACAAGGCCTAAAAGTGATCCTGTTATGTCTTGATTTTAAGAAAAGAATGCAAAGAGAAGGGAAGAGGAACATTCTATGGAAAGGAGGAAGAGAAAGGAAAAATAGATAAAATTATCTCACATAATTAGGGTGTACTAGTAAATATCTATGCAAACAAGGAGGAGAAGGTGAAAGGAGCCAGCAATACTTGAATCTCATTGTCATCTGAACTAATAAAAAGAAGGAAGACACACACACACACAGAACTAGATATAGAAATACATTTCACTCAACAATGAAATAAGAGGGAAGGGGGAGGTAGAAATAGAAGAAGGGTAAATTAAGGAAGAGATTAGTTCAAAGCAATACAAATTCTAAGGATATACAGAAATATTTATAGCTCTTTTTGACATGGCAAAGAATGAGAATCTGAGGGGGTGCCCATAAATTGGGGAATGGATGAACAAGTCATGGTATATAAATATGTCGGAATACTATTGTGCTGATTTTTTATCAACACAATATCCAACTAGGATTCCAGGAGACTAATGATGAAATATGTTACCCACCTCCTGATAGAAGGACTCAGAATTCAGAATGAGAAAGATATGTTTTTAGGACATGGCCAATGCAGAAATGTGTTTTGATTGACTATATATAATAATGGATTTTGTTTTTCTTGTTTTCTCAATGTGGGAAGGGGTGAGATGAGAAAGAGGATGTTATTGGCTAATTAAAACAAAGTGTATATATGCATAACCACACTATATATTTATGTATACACACACACACACACACACACACACACACATATATATATATAAAACAAAAATAGTCAACAGCTATTTTGCACTCAGTTCATTTTAGAAAACCGAGCTTTCTTTCGACCTCATGAGACACACAGAGCTATATTTCATATTAATCAGGTATATTTCAAAAGATCCAAAGTCCATCTCCATATAAAAAATACATCCCCAGTTCAGTCCTGCCATAATACCTATAATTTCACCATTAGGAAGTCAGTCCCTCAGATCAAAACATCCAGCTTTAAGAATCATTTTCAGTTACTAAAAACACAATACAAGATAATACGGAATAATGGCAAGAGCATTCTATATTTGGAGTCTGAAAATGTGGGTTCAGATTCCAGCTCTGTTATCTATATGATCTAGGCTACAGAGTTCACTTCTCTGAGATTGTTTCTTCATCTACAAAACTGGAGTGGAGGAGAGGCAATAAGATGTACCCTCTATAAATCCTTTCCACGCTAAACCCCATAATCTTAATTAGCTATCTGATAGAAGAGAGGACATAAGAATGATGTTTTGATAAGAGATAGGCATAAATCCATAGAATGGATCATTATCTGAGAAAGCTAAGACCAGGTAGAGTTCTACATAACAAGTCTGGCAGCTAGGGAAGAGGGATATTGAACAAAGAATGGGAGGGTATCATAATGTCACCATGGAGCTCTCTCAGCATCACTGAGCAACATTTCCTAGTACCTTCAATGACTGAAACCAAGTTGTTTTCTTCTTCTTTCTGCTCCCTACCAGAATCCCATGCATGCTGGGGAGACATATATCAATCATCATCAAAGAACCAAAAAAAAGAAAAAAAGATGGAGGGGGAGGGAGGACAAAGCTGGGATATCCCAGGCTGACTCAGCATTCATCCTTCTCTGCATCCATCATAGACACAATTCCCTAAAGTTTCCAGTTGAGTGTGAGAGGTCATCTTGGTACAAAGGAGAGCACTTCATAATTTCTAAATAGGGTACAAATGATGACTCTCCTTTCTCCAAGAGAAATGAAACATAAAAATGAAAACCCTATTTTAAAAGGGAAAAAAACACCCAACTCCCTCTGGGTCTGGTGCAGAATTAAATTTTATGAGTTACCCAACAGCAGGCCAAGCAAGGAACAAAGCCAGCGGGAAGCTACTTTTCAAAGTAACTGGAGTAGACAACGGAAACTTGCTTGGTGAGGGGGAGAAAAAGGAGGTAATAGAGGCAGAAAGTGGAATCTTTTATCTTTCACCTGAGCATGTCCTTTTCATATGCTAAGTGCAACTCTGGCTAGCAGGGAGAGGGAGTTTAACATTATCATTTAAAAAGGCCTGACAACCCAGCTAAGAACATCTCCCCCTGAGTCATATGCCACCCAGGGTTACAATGAATACAGTAATAACAGGAAGATACCACTGCATCACACCAGGTCTAGAGGACTGAACTGTAATTATGTCAAACAATGACAATCTCCTGGGGAGGGGCATCATTTCCTGCCCCTGCAGCAGTCACAATTCATACCGTGCTGGGACTTGGCAACCTGCACTATAATTGTAACGAATTTGCTCTATCCCTGACTATGAGCTCTAGTGGGAGAATACATCACGTGCCTAGAGAAGGATGCTCTCTGCCTATCTTAGAAATCAAATGGCCACATTGTTACAGTCGATGGGAGACCAAACACACATTGAGTGCAAAGCAAAATCTCTGACTTTATTCTTTAGGATTCTATAGTTTGTTGATTTCAGGATCCCTAAACATGAGAAGCACATGCCAAAGGAGCTTAGCCGACACATGTAAGAGGTTGGCTTTTTTGACCTGCAGATCTTTTCATGTAGCCTGATTACACTTCTAAAACATTCATTCAATCTAAGCAGTCATTTGAGCTCCTTCTTTTAACCACAGCTTGGTAACAACATAACAGGCCATGTAGAAAAGGGAAGCAGTGATCACTAGGAGCCTGCATGGGTTCATGAAGAGCATGGTAGAATTTAGAAGGTAGTAGCTTTTAGAAATTGCATCATCTCAAAATTGGAAGGAACTGCAAAGGCCAACTAGTCCAAATCACAGGTGGACAATGATCTCCTTTATAACATACTTGAGAAGCGGTTACCCAGTCTTTGCTAGAAGACCACTAGTGATGGGGAATTTATTAGCTCCCAAGCCAACCAGTTCTACTTCAGAATAGATCCAGTTGTTAGAAACTTTGATCTTACCTCAATCAGCTTAAAAACCAATTGCTAAATTTTCAGTATGAGCATTTACATAAAATTAGCAAATGCTTAAAACATGCATACACACTCACATACACAGAGGGCAGCTAGGTGACACAGTAGATAGAGTGCCAGGCCTGGAGTCAGAAAACTCATGTTCCTGAGTTCAAATCTGGCCTCAGATACTCAGTAGCTGTGTGACCCAAGGCAAGTCACTTAACCCTGTTTGCATCAGTTTTCTCATCTGTAAAATAAGCTAGAGAAGGAAATGGTAAACCCTATCAGTATCTTTGCCAAGAAAATCCCAAAAAGGTCATGAAGAGTCAGATAGACTAAAGAATGACTAAAAAGCAACACCAACAACAAATTCAGCGCTTGATTTATTGTAGTATTGATTGCCTATACTGAAAATGATGGAGAAAAAGCTAGTAATGCAAATTAAACTTAAACATGTATCATAATGATAATTGCATTTTTTTTTCCAAGGAGCCAGTAGTTAAACATTTATCAACACACCCTTGCCTCAAACTTGAATTTGATAGATACTGATATAACATGTAATATATGTTCTCTCACTAGGAAGTTTTTTATACAAATGAGATCACAGTTTACAGCGAAAAAAAAAAATAATAATGTATTAGGAGAGTAGTTAGGGTACCTCTACACGGAGCATGCTGAATTCTCATTTATATCTATAACCCAGGGTAGGCAGTAGAGGAGTAAGGAGAGCATGTTACAATCAACCAGAAACCATCATCTACAAATGAATCAGACTAATTCAGATAACCTCCCTAGATCCCTTCCATACCCAAGATATTCTGATTCTTTGAAAACCACCTGTTATGGTAACCCTTGCTTTCTTCCTTTACTGACAGAGAGTTCTTCCCACACCTCACCCAGATTTTCCTCTGAAACTATCCAAGTGGTAGAAAGGAGGTCTATTCAAAAGTTGCTCCCTCTTCACCTCTGCCTCTTGTAATCCTGGCTCTCTTCAAGGGGTTCCTTCAGATTCCTCAATCAAATCACTATGTATTTATGTTTTCTATATGATGCATTTGTTTTATTTGTGAACAGGTTACGTTTCAGTAGAACATAACCTCCTTGAGGATAGGGGCTATCTCACTTTTGTATTTGCACACCAAGAACTTAGTACAGTGCCTGGCCCAGAGTTAGCAATCAATTGCTATTTATTAATTGATGGCTTAGTCAGGCTACAGAATACTGCCCACAGAGGACCATCTTGGAGAGAACCTATACATGCACATTTTTCTTGTATGCCTCATGATTGCCAAGACCAAGGCAGGAAAGGAATCATTAGGATATATACAGAAGGAGAAGGAACACTAAGTGACCTATGAGATTCCTTATAAATTGAATATTCTCTCTCTCTAGATATTCTTGTTGACAAGATGGAAAAAGGTGGATGTGGTGACCATGCATTTGGATAAATTCAGAACTAGTTTGATGACTTTAATTGATTATATATTTAGAGCTGCAAAGGATTTTAGAAGTCATCTAGTCTAACTTCTACATTTTACAAATAAGGAAACTGAACTCCAGAGAGAAAGGTGACTTCTTCAAAGTCACAGGTAAGAGGTAGTAGAGCAAAGACTCAAACACAGGTAGTCTAACTCCAAACCAGAACATTTTTCATTACATCTCTCTGCTATAGTATTGCCTAGTGAATTGGTGTCAGCCAAAAGGTATTCTCTGGTTGTAGGTGGTGGGTGAGGGTGGGGGGTGGAATTTTTAAGAAGAGGATGGACCTACATCTTCCAATGTGGGACAGATGTCAAGCTCATCATAACATGCACAAACAGTAAAATGGATAATAACCAATCTTAGGAACCAAGTGAGATCCTACTCACATGGCAAACACAATTACTCACCCTGGGAGAGTGGGCAGGAGATGATCAGGATACATTACAAACCAGAATACATTATTACGGTGATGAACTCAGGCACAGAGAACAGTGAAAACATACTGGTGATTCTGGAGGCCCTAGAATGTCAGTCTATATAATTCAGACTTAATCTTACAGACATAAAGTAGCCTCTATGCTTTCTGAGCAAGGGAGCAAAATGTTTAAAAAATGTTGTAGAAAGATAAATGTGTCAGAAGTCACATTCTGATACCTCATTTCTACATGAAGGTAATCAATCAGGGAAATAATATTTATAATGCCCTTTTCACACCTTAAAGTGATGCACAAATGCTTGCTATTATCATCATTACTATTATTAGTAACTCTGGATCCGTGAGGGTTACAGCAAGGAAGCCCCACGCTCTGACTAAGTCTAACAATTTGAAAGAATTTCCCACACTGGTCTGGGGAATGATTGGGCTTAAAGTCTAAGGATCAGTCCAGAGAATGTCTGGGTCTGATTATTGGCAGCCTGGCCACTAGGTAATCAATGATTTGGCCCTGAAGACTGATGAAATAGGAAAAACCATTAAAGGGCCCTCAGCTCTTTGGAAGCCCCTTCTGTTTGCAGCAGCTGTGTTGTTTGTTCTTCACTTTTGAACAGGACCATGGGATCAGGAAGGCGATGCCATGACTTGCAAGCGAATTAGATTTCAGTATTCTTTTGCCTTCACCGTTTCTTAGGATGTGGTAATATTCTAATGGCTATGGTGAAGTGGCAAAGGAATCCAGGGCCAATTTTTAAAATAATTTTTATATTTTGTGTAGGCATTAATTTAGTTGTTGGTGCATTAAATGTGATACCCAATGACTGACAAGTGGATACACCACTGGAGGGAGTGAAGTACATCAACACAAACATGTTTTTGATATAAATGAAGTCAGAAGACAAGAAGTTGGAGTTAAATAGTCAGACAACTCATAAGTTTTCCTTCCAAAGGCAAACTAAGGAATTGGAAGAGTTAACCCCAAAGGAAAAAGAAATACAATTTCACAGGATGCATGGTCACCTGGTCTTGAAAAGCTCAAATTAAACATTAGACTCTGAAAAGGTGGCATCTGGACCCACACAAGTTAAAGAGGACTCGCAGCTCTTTACCATGTCAGTCACCATTTTCACACTATACACCCTAGACTGTAAAAGAAAAGGTAGAGTAAACATAAATAAACTCATGCTTGGAGTGAAGAGGATCCAGCATGGGGAATGGAAGGAGAATAGAGAGCACTACTTTTGTGGAGAGAGTGGACATTATCCTGAATCTGTGACAAGAAAGAGCATGTAAATAGAGAATGACCTGCCTGTGGAAGTGCGGAGGGTATGGAGAGTTTGTGAGGGATTGTTCTTTGGTGCAGATCTCCAGGGAGCTAGAGGACTGTCAGGTACAGATCCCAGGTACTTGGACAGCATGTCTGGGACTGAAGGATTGTGTTCATACCTAAAGTGAGCCTTGATTTGTGGATCTGGGGTCAAGAATTTAGCATGTTAATAAAAATGCGATCGGCATGCAGAGGAAGAATTATGGAGCCTGAATGCATATCAAAATATATGATTTTCTCTTTCATTGTTGTTTTATTCTTTCTTGTGAATTTTCCCTTTTGTTCTGACTCTTCTTTCACAACCTGACTAATGTGAAAGTATATTTAATATGATTAGGCATGTAAGGACTCCATCCAATTTCTTGTTAGCTTGGGGAGGGTGAAAGGAAAGGAGGAGGGAAGGAAGGAAGGGGAGAGGAGAGGGAGGGAGGGAGACAAAAATTTAGAATTCAAAATCTTATAAAAGTGAATGCTGAAAACTATCTTTACACATAATTGGGAAAAAATAGAGTACTATTAAATGGGGAAAAAATTTTTTTAAAGAATTTAACATATCACACAAAGTCAGAGAGTGCCAACTTGCACATGGAACCAGTGAGATTTTGTGTATACCACTGCTCTTGGTGTTTTCTCACAAAGCAATTCTAACATTGAAAATGGTAATGATGAACTTTAATAGGTCCTATAACTGAATATGAGTTCTAAGTCCCTAGTGATGTGCACATGTAAAAAGAAAGAGCCTGAGGAGAAGCAGGACTCTCAAAAAGACCCAGAACCAGATTGTAAGATTGTAAATGGGAATATCAGAAGTAAATAAATTTACCATGAATCTAAGTATAGTTTGCACACCAATACCAGTCTACAGAAGATGAAGAAGGAAAGGTAGTCAAAGATGAAGCCTGTGGGGTACTTCAGATCAAGTCGCCACATCATCTAATATTTGGTGATTTCTCTGGCATTTAAAGCTCTTTACAACCTGCACCCATTCTACTTGTTCAGGCTTCCTACTCATTGTTCCCTCTTCCAAACACTCTATGATCTAGCCACACTGGCCTACTTGTAGCCTCTCACCCAAAACACTTACATCCTCTCTCTGTGCCCTTGTATTGGCTGCACTCCCTTCCTAGAATACTCTCCCTCCTCACCTGTCTCTTGGAATCAAACCCTGGTTTTCTTCAAGGGTCAGCAGAAGCAACATCTCCCACATGAGGCTTTTCCTGATTCTCCACCACTACCACCACTGCCACCCCCTAGACACTGATGCCTTCCTATCCAAGGTTACCCAGTACCTATCTTGTACATGTTTTATGTAAGCTTACGTATGTACATACTATTACCCATGTTATAATGTAAGATCCATGAAGGCAAGGATTTGTCCATTTTTGTGTCTGAGTCCTCCATGCCTGGCACAGGCTTAATAAGTAATTGTCAATTGACTGATGGATTAAATGAGAATGTAGGGCAGGGAAGGATAAGGAAAAATACACTGGAAAATACAGCTCAAGATTAATCATTCAAAGTGCCTAAAGGATTATAGATGGCTCAGAATTCTCGTGTGTGTGTGTGTGTATACACACACACATAGATACATATATGTATCTATATATACACACAAATTTATACATATATATGTATATATACACATACATATATGTATATGTGTGTGTATATATATGTATATATGTGTATATATTACTATGTTTCTCCTTTGTTTAAAAAAAACCTTCAATGAAAGATGGCAGAGTAGAAGGACGTACGTTTACGAGCTCCAACCCACAGCCCATAGAATTAATGTAAAAAGAGACCCCCATAACTTCTGGACCACTGAAAGGGGTACAGAAACGGAGTGGAAGAGATTTCCATTCCAGAGAGCCCTGGAGAGCCGTCCCCAGGGTCCATCACGCTCCAGAAAGCGGACCCCACCCCAGCTCTGCGCTGGCAGGGGCCCCAGAGAAGCTGACCCGAGCAGGCTTCAGGGACGGAAGCTCCGGCAGACGGGAAAGTCCCTCCACCCACAGAAGCTACAGGTCAGTGAGAGAGACAGCCAGGCTGGAGGAGGGGAGCGGAGTGTCTCCGTGACTCGGGCCCCCTCGGGAGGAAGCGGCGGTGGCAGAGGCGTGGGCGGCAGTGGAGGCAGCAGCGGCTGCGGCAGCCCAGACTCCCTCAGCAGCAGGCAGGATCCTCATTACGGAGGGTCTCTGCATAAACAACCTGAGGGAGCTGAGCCTGCAAGACGGCCCTGCCCTACCCTGCTCTATTACTGAAGGCCTCTGCATAAAGCCCCTGAGGGAACTGAGCCTGGGAGGCAGCCCCACCCACCCACTCTGTTCCTGAAAGTCTCTGCATAAAGCCCCTGAGGAAGCCGAGCCTGGGAGGTGGCCCTGCCCCCACCCCAGCACCAGAACTAAAGCTTGCTGCGGAAAGCCCATTTGAATCTCAGACCCCAAGCACTAACTGGGCGGATCTAGGCAGGGGTGGACAGGAATCTCAGAAGTCAAGTAACTGGCTGGGAAAATGCCTAGAAAAGGGAAGAAAAATAAGACTATAGAGAGTTTTTTCCAGCAAATGCAAATGATCCCGACATTCGGATCTGATGACGAGGATGTATTCTTGCCATCAGGGAAAGACGTGGAGGGCGGGGCCCGGTACCCCAGACACCCCAGGGGGATGTCAGGTGGGCTCAGGCCTTGGAAGAGCTCAAAAAGGATTTTGAAAAGCAAGTTAGACAGGAGGAGGAAAAACTGGGAAGAGAAATGAGAGGCAAGAAAAGTATGAAAAACGGGTCAATACCTTGGTTAAGGAGACCCAAAATAATGCTGAAGAAAATAACACCTTGAAGAATAGGCTCACTCAATTGGCAAAAGAGGTTCAAAAAGCCAATGAGGAGAAGAATGCTTTCAAAAGCAGAATTAGCCAAATGGAAAAAGAGGTTCAAAAGCTCACTGAATTTAATAGTTCTCTCAAAATTAGAATGGAACAGATGGAGTCTAATGACTTTACGAGAAACCAAGAAATCACCAAACAAAACCAAAAGAATGAAAAAATGGAAGAGAATGTGAAATATCTCATGGGAAAAACAACTGACCTGGAAAATAGATCCAGGAGAGACAATTTAAAAATTATGGGACTACCTGAAAGTCATGATCAAAAAAAGAGCCTAGACATCATCTTCCATGAAATTATCAAGGAAAACTGCCCTGACATTCTAGAACCAGAGGGCAAAATAAGTATTGAAAGAATCCATCGATCACCACCTGAAAGAGATCCAAAAAGAGAAACTCCTAAGAACATTATGGCCAAATTCCAGAACTCCCAGCTCAAGGAGAAAATCTTGCAAGCAACTAGAAAGAAACAATTCCAGTACTGTGGAAATACAATCAGGATAACTCAAGATCTAGCAGCTTCTACATTAGGGATCGAAGGGCGTGGAATAGGATATTCCAGAAGGCAAAGGAACTAGGACTCAAACCAAGAATCACCTACCCAGCTAAACTGAGTATAATACTTCAGGGGAAAATATGGTCTTTCAATGAAACAGAGGACTTTCAATCATTCTTGATGAAAAGACCAGAGCTGAAAAGAAAATTTGACTTCCAAACACAAGAATGAGAAGAAGCATGAAAAAGTAAACAGCAAAGAGAAGTCTTAAGGGACTTACCAAAAGTGAACTGTTTACATTCCTACATGGAAAGACAATATTTGTAACTCTTAAAACTTTTCAGTATCTGGGTAGTTGGTGGGTCCATACACACACATGTACACGCATGCACGCACACACACAGAGCACAGAGTGAATTGAATAGGATGGGACCATAGCTGAAAAGAAATTAAGATAAATGGTGAGAGAGAAATGTAATGAGAGGAGAGAGGGTGAAATGGAATGGGGTAATTATATGTCATTTAAGAGGCAAGTAGGAGACTTTTTAGTGGAGGGAAAAAGAGGAGAGCTGAGAAAAAAAAACAATTAGTTTACTCTAATCACATTTGACTAAAGGAAGGAATAAAATGCACACTCATTTTGGTACGAAAACCTATCTTACAGTATAGGAAAGTGGGGGAGAAGGAGATAAGCAAGGGGGGAGATGATGGAAGGGAGGGCAAAGGGAGGAGGGAGCAATTTGAAGTCAATACTTGGGGAGGGACAGGATCAAAAGACAGAAGAGAAACAATGAAGGGCAGGGTAGGATGGAGGGTAATTCAGTTAGTCTTACACAACACGACTATCAGGGAAGTCATTTGCAAAATTACACAGATATGGCCTATATTGAATTGCCTGCCTTCCCAAAGGGAATGGGTGGGGAGGGAGGGATGGGGAGAATTTGGAACTCAAAGTTTTAGGAATAACTGTTTAGTATTGCTGTTGCTACTAGGAAAGAAGACATACAGTTAAAGAGGAATAGAAAGTCATCTGGCCCTACAGGAGAAAAGAGAAGATGGAGACAAGAGAAGGGAGGGATGACAGAAGAGAGGGCAGATTGGAGATAGGGAAAATTAGATGCTTGGGGTATTGGGGTGGGGGGAGGGGATAAAAGGGGAGAAAATTTGGAACCCAAAATTTTGTGAAAATGAATGTAAAAAGTTAAATAAATAAAAAAAAAAACAAAAACAAAAAAAAAACCTTCAATGACTACTACTAAGATGAGATACAGAGTGTATTCACCAAAGACTAGTACCCCTGGCTTAAAGGCTGCTGAACCCTTTCCAGGGATACTTTCCACCATTGGTGTCCACCTGTTCTACCTAACTCTCATCTGGGGCTCCAAGAAACTTTAGCATGTGCAATGGTCACACCCAGTAAACCATTTTGGAAGATGGGCTAAACCAAGCTGAGAGTAACTGAGGAGTCCTGGACTTGTTGGCGAGTTAGTGGTGAAGAAATGTGAAGACTTCCCCTGGTGGAATGGGCGGATGAGAACAATGTGTTACAACAGTCATGAAGGCAGCTGAAGGAGGTGCTGTGGAGCACTTAGAGTTTGGTCAGATACCAGACGCCAAGGTCATCCACTGCATCTTGAGCCATCACCAATTGTCTTGATTTTGTCTTGCCATTGGACCATGATGGCTCCAGAGGAGACAGTGGACCTGATGACTTTGTGCAACTGCCCCACTTAAATCCAATTTACACATGAATCAAAAGATATCACTTCTCTCCCAAAAAGATTATTACTGAGATAATATAAAAACTCTTCAGCTTTACAGTTAGAGTCCTTGGTAATCTGGCACCAACCTATTTTACATGTCTTCTTGTGTGTTAAGACATTACTCCCTTTCATGAAGTATATAGTCCAGCTAAATTATTCCCCCAATTCAATATTTCCCTATGCTCCTCCCTACATTTGCACACTGGAACGTACACATCAGAATTCAGTCATTTACCATTTAAGATATAGTCAACTGTACTGTTTTTAAAAAATGTGGTGCTCTTCATGCAACAGGGGGGCTCTTGCAGTAAATAGCAATGAGAAAATAGAGACATATAACAAGGTAGTAGAAATTAGAAGCAAGTCAACAAGCACTTGTTAAATACTAGGTATTGTGTTGATACTGGAGATACAATCTTTTAAAATCTTGTCCTCAAGGAGCTTCTATTCTATTAATTCCAATTCCATTCTACTACATCAATATAAAATATATACAAAATAAATAAAAAATAGTTTCAGGAGGAAAGGAGTGCTAACAATATGAATGAAAAGGAAGAGAAAGAAATTATGACATAAAAATCTAAAGGATATGATGACTAATTGGAGCTCCCTTATTGAGTCAGTCACAAAAAGGGATCAGATGGCCTCCTCCTGGGAATGCCAGGAGAAATAATGACTTATATTTGTGTTTCATTTTAAGGTTTGCTAAGCACTCTCCTCACAACAACTCTCTAAAATAATCTAGATGTATTATCCCCATTTTGCTGACGAAGAAATGGAGGCTCTGAATAAGTGAATTGTCCAAAGCCACAAAGTCAGTAAACCTCTTATAGGCAGAATTTATATCAAGTCTCCTGATTCCAAATACAGCTGCCATTCTTGAACAATGGCTTACATCTTTGTTTCCTTTGGTTACCTGAACTGTAAAATGAGGATACAAATAGTATTTACTTCCCAGGATTATTGTGTAGATCAAATGAGACCATATTTGTAAAGTGCTTAGTACAATGTCTGACACACAGTAGGCACTACATAAATTCAAGATACAATATCATTTTTACTATCATCATCATCATCAGGTCAAAAAGCATTTATTAAGTTCCTTTTATGGACCAGGCACTGTGCTTAGTGCTAGAGAGACTATGTAAAAAATTGCACAGTTCTTGTCCTCAAAGAGCTCATATTCTATTATAAAAGAATACATATACATGTGTACATATGTGTGTGTGTGTACATACAAAATATAAGGCAGAGGTTTTTTTTGGGGGGGTGGCAGTAGCAGTTCACATCAGGAAAGCTTTTTGAAAAAGAAAACAGTACTAGAAAGAAAATACCCCAGGTAGCTTAAACTGAAGAAAAATACATAAGTGACTTTCTGACTATGTTACTATGGATACTGTAATTTAAAAAACAATTTAACTTTGTCAAAGACCAAGAGACACTAATGGTGACTTCCTCTGAGAAGTCTCTGATGATTGCAGAAGATCATCAGACAGAAGTAATAGAAACAAATTCATCTTCCTCACCTCCATTACCCTTGTCATCTTTCACAGTTAGAATGGGTGGCACTGGGAAAGCAAGAGACTTGTTGACTATGCCATTGACTTTTATATTTAGAAATCCAATGCTATTCATCAGCATCAATATTTTACAACTTAATCAACTTGGTCCTACTCTGGGTTTGCACCATTTCCATCACTATGAGTACTCACAGGGTCCTGACAGCTGAGAACTTCAAGGATGCTATTGAGTAACTCAACGCAGTATTTCTTCTCTTGGACCTGGTCATCTTTTGACTCTAGCAGCTCCTTCAGCTCCTTGGTGATGACTGGTAGTAGAATATCCCGGCACTCTATAAAGGAAAATAGTTCCTTCGGTCAGTTGTTTATTTTTAAATGAGCAATGAGAATGATTACAGTTTATAAACAAATACTCCTGGAAGAAAGAGTAGAGCTCTTGCTGTGGTTGAGAACTTTGAAGGCATTGGTATAGCTCTGGAATTCTTGACCCTGGAATTCCCTCCCATTTCTAACAACACAAATTTTCATTAATACATTTCCCATGGAAATAACAGACCTCAAACATGGAAGAAACACATGGCAGCTATGCAATTCAAAGAGAACAAAAGATGCTTCATGGTATTATGGGTAGACCAATGGACTTGGAGTCAGAGAAACTTGGGTTCAGACCCTGACTCAGATATTTACTAGCTGTGTAGCCCTGAGTAAGTCATTTAACCTATATAGATTTCTTTTATCTGTAAAATGAGGACATTGGATTTGATGATCACTAATGTTCCTTGCAGCTCTTCTGTGACCTCACTTATGAAATAAAAAACTGTCTCATTTCTGTCTCTATAGCTAAAGGACAGCATATGATAGACCCTTAATAAGTATTCTTTGCTTGAGCAAACCTTAATGGTAACCTGAAAGTCTATATTACTAATCTAATTCCAGGAATACTATTTTATCTTTAGATTTCTATCCTAATTATAAGTCAGATTACTTTTCTTGGCTTTGAGCTTCCTTCAATTATAATTTCCAACAACCGACAAGATTTAAACAAACATAGGTAAGAGATGGAAGGGAATTGCCACAGGTAAACTACACATCACAGGGTAAAGTCAACAATCAGCCTTGGAATATGGTATAAGTTAAAATTATGGTAAACCAAGGCACAAAGTTCCAAGCATGATCAATTTATTAGCAAAGCATGAATTTATCAATAAATAGGCTCTCATCTTCCTTAGCAAAGCTAAGGCCTGAATGACGAGGATAATTCTTTTTTATAGGTTTTGTACAGAACAAAGAACAGAACTTTATAGCCAGGGAACAAGTTATGATTGGTCACAAGAACTCAACGTCATGAATGGCAAAATCAACATGACTGGTTACAGAGCTGAGGCATGGAAGACAATAAGATTGGTTAAAAATTGGGATAAGAGAGCTAGCAACAACCCCCTCCTCTCCTCCTATGATTAAGGAATGGTCATTGTTTGAATCCACCTGCAAGGTGGAGGTTTCTTTGGATGACAAGTCAGACATCCTTGACAGATAGCTTGGTGGTGTAAAGATGGTAAACCAGGTGTCCACCCCAATCCCTCAAAGATAACAGATATCATTGAAGCAAAAATAGAATGATGATTATTAGAAGAACTGCTCATTCTAAACTCATTATAGACCAGCTAAATTTCTGAACTAACTTCAGAGACAAAGAACCATGACTTAGGCAGTAACAGGACAAAATCAATGAATTGTAAATAGGATCAACCAAAAGTTGACATAGAATCTATCTGATTATTTCAATTGCATGGTAGAAAAATGTTAGATATGGATTTGGATTTGAATCTTGGCTTTGCCATTCATTAGTTATGTGACATTCAACCTCACTGAGCTCCTCTGTGACTCAGTTTCCTCATCTATAAAACAAGTAGATTGGACTAGATGATCCCCCAAGATCTATTTTGTGCTCTCAATATATGATCCTACATTCCTCTTCCAACCTTGAGCATCCTAGGATAAAACAAATAAGTCTTATCTTCTAGGAAAGAGCTATATGCAGTTAGCTATGAGAAATTACTTTTAAATACAATTCTCCTATGAACTGGGGCCAAATGGATTCCCAAGAGAGCAGTGGAGAATGGGTCTATCAGAACTCTAGCTAAAATACCAAGGACCCCAGGGAAGTGTGAATTTAAGGGAAAAGAAGGATCTGGGAACCTTTGCTTCCTGAATATGCCGTACTGGGCAAGACAATTCATCTCTTTGAGATTTGATTTTTCCATTTCTAAAATGACTGGATTGGGCTAAATGACCTCTAAGATCCCCTCTCATTCCAAAATTCTCTGAGGCTATGACATAGTAACCAATAAAATTGTGAGTGCAGAGGAGAAAGGTGCTGGCTAGGTGAATGAAGAGACTAGAAATGTGGGCATGTGTTGCTCACAACTCGCTGAGGTTTCAGGAGCTATATGATAGGCCCCCAGTAGGAAAAGTGCTTTATCAATTTGAAAGTCATTTGTTGCCCAGATTATTGAAACCAGAGACTCAACCAGGCAGAAGCTGGCAGTGCAGGGAGTCAGCAAGTTTTCAGCTGAGGAAGCCATTAATAATGCGATCTGCTTCTCAGAAAGTAATTTGTCTTCCCTTTAACCACAATTTACAAAAACCTTATGGTTCCTCTGTTCAGAAATGAAATAATTTTTCTCCTTGATAATTGGAGTTGTAAAAATCACATTTGTTCGTGCAGCCTTGAGAAGCAGCATTTTAAAATTGCTACTTGATTGTCAAACAAAAAAAAGAGTTTTGAAAAATAGATATTACTGTGCCTTGAATAAATCTTCATAGGTAGCATTAATGAATATCAGAGATCTGTAAGTCCAGCTTCAATCCTTTGCCTCGGGCATTCAGTGCCAGACAAAAGACCAGGAGATCTGCAGTCAGATGACAAGTCCAAATTGTAATTCAGACTAACCACTTAAGAACCAACAAAGATATACCTGTTCTTTCTATTTTAATAGGAAGGAATTTTGTGATTTTTTTTTAGTAGCTGCAGAGAGAAAAACGTATAGCACGGAGACTCAGGGTTCTGTCTCTCCAAGAAGGCCTTTTTAATCTGGCAGTAGGTAATACCTGAATCCAGCTTTCTTGAGGTGCTGCCAGTGTGATAGGCTATGAAAGTCATTTTGGGGTTGGTTTTGGGTGCACTTTGAATACAAATAACATTTTCACTCCATTTCTCCTTCTCTTTGTTGGTCCAAGAAAGAAAGTGACTATGAGTCAGAAACCACTAGAACATAGGAAAACGTGTGTGTGTGTGTGTGTGTGTGTGTGTGTGTGTGTGAGAGAGAGAGAGAGAGAGAGAGAGAGAGAGAGAGAGAGAGAGAGAGAGAGAGAGACAGAGAGAGAGACAGAGAGAGAGAAAGAGAGAGAGAGAGGAAGGAAAGGAGGGAGGGGAAGAGAGAGACAGAGAGAGAGAGAAAGGGAGAGACAGAGAGAGAGAGAGAAAGAGAGAGAGAGGGAGGGAGAGAGAGAGAAAAGGGAAAGAGTGAGAGAGAGAGAGAGAGAGAGAGAGAGGAAGGAAAGAAGGGAGGGGGAAGAGAGAGACAGAGAGAGAGAGAAAGGGAGAAAGGGAGAGAGAGAGAGAGAGGAAGGAAAGGAGGGAGGGGAAGAGAGAGACAGGGAGAGAGAGAGAAAGGGAGAGAGAGAGAGAAAGGGAGAGAGAGAGAGAAAGGGAGAGAGAGAGAGAAAGGGAGAGACAGAGAGAGAGAGAAAGAGAGAGAGAGGGAGGGAGAGAGAGAGAAAAGGGAAAGAGTGAGAGAGAGAGAGGAAGGGAAAGAAGGGAGGGGAAGAGAGAGAGAGGAGAAAGGGAGAGAGAAAGGGAGAGAGAAAGGGAGAGAGAGAGAGAGAGGAGAGAGAGAGAGAGAGAGAAAGAGAGAGAGAGGGAGGGAGAGAGAGAGAAAGGGAAAGAGTGAGAGAGAGAGAGAGGAAGGAAAGAAGGGAGGGGAAGAGAGAGACAGAGAGAGAGAAAGGGAGAGAGAAAGGGAGAGACAGAGAGAAAGGGAGAGACAGAGAGAGAGAGAAAGAGGGAGGGAGGGAGGAGAGAGAGAGAAAGGGAAAGAGTGAGAGAGAGAGAGTGAGAGAGGAAGGAAAAGGGAGGGAGGGGAAGAGAGAGAGAGAAAGGGAAAGGGAGAGAAAGAGAGAGAATAATGGGAGGGGGCAGAATCATAGGATCATGGATCTATAGTTTTAAGGGACCTCAGACACCATCTAGTCCTCCCCTCCTCCATTTGACTTGACTAAAATAGGCCTATTAAAAAGTAGCCAAGGGATGGCCCCTTTAATGAGGCAAAGGAAAATGAAGACCTCAGACTGAAAGGGAAACAGCAAAATTACTATTGATAATCACTCCTAAGCCAGGAGAATCCAGAGGAGAGTCCTTAGGCAGGGGCCTAGTGTTGTCCAATGTATAAGCTTCAGAGTGCAGTAGGTTTAAGGGAAAGGAAGGGAGAAGAAAGGAAAGGGGAGGGGAAAGGGGGGGAGGGGGGAGGAGAGAGGGGAGGGGGGGAGAGGAAAAAGGAAAGTTTCCACCAGACCAACAAAGGGATCCAAGGCATAAAAACTGGTTCTCTTTTCACTAAGCCACGCTGCCTTCCTATACCTGTTACTATCCAATGACCAAATATACTTAGCTCCCTAAACCTCAGTTTCACCAAGATTTAAGTGTTCAAGTCTAAGGTTAGGAAGTAAAAAATGCCAGTGTTCTAGCTCTATCAGAGTTGGTGATCTACTAGGATAGAATGTATATGCAAGTAAATGTATGAGGCAGAGTGTGGCGGGGACAAAGGAGGAGAGGAGAGATCTAAACAAAATGTTCTAGGAAAATTGGGGGATGAGATGTTTGGAAAGCAGCGCTCTTCAATAGAAACAACCGGGCAAGTCTTCATGGAGGAAGCAGTACCTTTATTGGACCTTGAAGGAAGAAAGTTGTCCGAAGTCGGAGATGAGGAGGGATCCCAGTGCAGAAATGTCAAACAATCTGCCCACAGACAACTATCCCTCTTTCCAGGACAGCTATGATTTCTGTCTGGAATTGCTTTAACAACCCGAGTTGCAGAAAACAGTAACTGCAGTCCTTTTAACTGATTGGCAAAAGATCAATTCCTCCCTCGTGAGGCAGATTCAGAAGGGAGGGTGTGTATACAGTCTTGTTGTGATGGAGGCCAGCAATTATACAGAACTGACAAGACATCACAGTTTCTAGGAGGCAATTCTAATAAAGAAATCTATTACCATGAAAAAGGAAGAGAAAAAAGGAATAGGTCTCATGATAGGCAGTGCAGCACAGTAGAAAGAAAGTTAGTCATGAATTTAAAAAATCTCAGTTTGAGATCTGCCTCTGGCACATACTGGTTGTGAGATCCTGGGCAAATGCTTCCAGTCGACTCTCTAGCACTATCAGTTTGAGAGCAACTTCTGCTCTACATTGGTAGAACTAGTTCTCTCATAAAATGTTCACTATACCAATGAAATCACGTGGTCAGTCTATAATAATAGGCATCTGTATAGGACTTTAGTGTTAGTATAGTACTTTATGTATGCTGTCTCATTTTATCCTCACAACCCTGACAGGTAGATGTTTTTATTATCCCCATTTTGCGGATTAGGACGCTGGGACTGGGAGAGTCTAAGTGACTTGCCCAGGATCCTAAGGATAGTAAGTGTTTGAGGCAAGACACACATACACAACATAGATGCACAAACCATGTGATGATTTACTGTTGATCTACTATGTTCTGTGCATACTGGGTAGATACAAAGGACAAGGCAAGTTTACTGCCTTCAATAGGCTTAAAATCTAATATGGAACATAAAATATAATACAATTAGTGGGAATGATGAATCCTGCAAAGTAGTCAACTTCACATCATTTGAAGCTATAATCATGTAAAATATGGTCATTGGCTTCAGCCCAAGGGAAATAATGCAGCAGTGTCAAATCAAATAATGTGACAACTTCATTGAATTCAATAAAAAAAAGTCAATACACTTTAAGTCCCAAATGAGTGGTTAATTCAGTCTGGTTCCCCAGAGGGAGAGGAGACAAGTAGACAGAAACAGCTCTAGTAACTGCTAAGTCCGTAAGCGTAGTTCCCATGTCACCAAAGAAATTCTAATCACTCTAAAGCACATCCTTCTTTAGTTTCTTTATGACTGATCTACTTCCACTTCTGATTCTCTGGGCTTTGTCACCAGGCCTCCTCAGCAGCTTTCTCACGCTGAAAGATCCCTCCCTAGTCCCCTCTTCCCATTGGTAAATTCCTCCTAGTTAGAACATCTATTATGAAGGAGGGGCCAAGTCAGCCATCCTACACTTTTCTCCAGCCTCTTCTAACTTTTCAGACTTTGCCCCCCTGTGGGTACTTTAGCCTTCCCCTCCAACTTTCTCTCTCCCTTTTATCTGTTGTCTTCCCCCATCACAATGAACACTCCACCTCCAGAGCAAGGACTGTATTTCTTTTGGCCCATATTTGTATTACCTCTCTGCCAGGGTCTGGCACACAGTAAATACTTAATAACTGCCAACTACATGGTACAGTGGAAAGAGCTTGGAATCCGGAAGACTCATCCTTCCTAAGTCTTCAAGATTCTTTTGAATCTTGAAGAATCTCCCAGATTCTTCCAATCTGGTCTCAGATATTTATTAGTTGCATGGTTCTAGGCAAGTCACTTAACCCTGTTTATCTCAGTTACTCATCTGACAAATGAGCTGGAGAAGGAAATGGCAAACCACTCTCATATCAATGCCAAGAAAACCTCAAATAGGGTCATGCAGGGTTGGCTACAACTGAACAACAATGATAACAAATGGTTATTAACTTGAATTAACTTAACTCTAAAGAAATAGAACTAAAACTGGGTCCTATAGAAGGACAAGATTCAGAGAGGAAAAGATATATCTTCTTTCCATCGCAGACTGGAAGTTCCACAAAGACCAGGACTATGCCTTGCCTACCTTTGTATCTTCTCAAATACCTACCTAGTAGAGTGCATTATGCATGGGATGTCCTTAACAAATGTTTATTAGATGAATAAACAAGCAAATGGATCTTCAAGGGAAATCAAGTCCACCCACAGACCTTAAGGTTAGGATTGTATTGTTAGAACTAGAAACAGAAATTTTTGTGCCAGGGTAAATACCACAAATCTCACCTAAGGTAAGTGGAACAAAGCACACCCTCATCTGGGAGGAGGGTTGTCATAATATACTGAGGAGGGAAAGCAAAAGTCCCTTCTCTTGAGAAGGCTAATAGGGATAGATGAGAAGTAGGACAAGGTTAAGGAGGAGCTCACCTCAGTTGGCCATCTGGTAGCTTTTTACTTTAATTATTCTTGGTGCTAAACTCTAGTTTTTACATTGATGAAAGAACCCAATATCTGAAGGTGCCTTCTGACATTTTAGGACAAAGCCTGGGTCATCCTGCCCTAGCTGCAGCAATGTATATTCCAGACCATCTATAACAAGTGAAAATCTATTTCATTTTGAAGGCTCTCCATAAAAGATATTCCATAACTTATCTTAGCTCCATAACTCCAAATACAAGAACTACCTGGAAGGCTTTGACTTTTTCCCAGATTCTGTACCTTAAGTTCATTTTTACCTGTTCACGGTGGATTGGTTGTAATAGAAATGTAACTAACCACACAGAGAGTCAAATAAAGTTATCCACACTGCAAAATGTATGCATAACCAAGGGATACGTGTGAAGTGCTGTCTTCCTTTATTTGGAATTTCACTTTCAACTGCAGCTGTCACCCAACTTTGTCATCTGGCTCTCTACTTTGTCTTTCAATTGTATATCATCATTTCCTGCATTGGAACTGCAGTCTCTAAGACACAACCTGCTCCAGGCTGGCTGAGCTCCCACTGACTTCTAAGAGAGCTTGGCTCTGCTCCCCAAGGATGGAGAGAGCTTGGCTCTGCTCCCCAAGGATGGAGAAGCTTGGCTGCAGTCCTTAATAGTTCAAAATCATATATCCACATCCCAAATACCCAACTCACCCACAGCATGGGACATACAGGGAAATTTGGATCAAAACCTTGGGTCTGAAGGGGCCAGGACCAAAGAATACGACCCAAATAAAATAGGAGTTGATTTGGCAAAACGTATAAGTTTACTCTTTCTATCGTTTTCTCAGATTTGGTTCTTAGAAATATCTGCAAATGTTCAAAGTTACTTAGAGGTGGATAGCAGCATCCCTCTGGCAGATGACAGCCACAACACTAGCCTGATTGATATAAATTATTCTCCAAACTTCCCTTAGATAGCTGGTGTGTCACAAGGGAAACTAATTCCACCCACAAGGAAATCAATAGCTACCACCCCCACCCCCACCTCATATCACAGTTCAGACTGTAAGCATTTACAACTCTGCTAGATTCCCCCTCTCATCTTCATCCCCCTTCCCATTCTTCAGGAGCCCTACAGTCTTACCTTCCAAAAAAGATCCTAATTACAATATATAGAATCGGTCCCCTCTCCAGCCCAGCCTGTCCCAAAGTACATCTCCATTTTATTAAACCCAAGTAGCAAAATATGTCTCCCCAATTAAACAAACACAGTCTATCGGGAAGTTTCAGAATCTGTTAATTCTCTTCAGGTATCTTGTAAGTGAGAAAGTATAATTAGGTAGTAAATCCCAAAGAAGAAATATACTTACAGAATCTTATTTCAAACACATACTTAGAGACAAAATCAAAGTGGGGCTTTTACCACAGATCTTTTATATTTAATCTAAAACAGGATTTTGTGCTAAACTCAGAAAGAAAATTCTAAAGCTCCCAGAAGGGTATATAATTTGGTGTCTTGTCTGCAGAGCTTCCATAAGCAAGTACCTAATTAGATTAGGTCATTATAACTGTACAATTATTGGGATTGCTTTTTAGGGGTGGTGAGGTCATATTGCCTGGGTTTGTATCTCAGCTTTGGCACTTACTATCTGTGTAGCCATCAACAAATCACTCAACTTCCCTGAGACTCAGACAACCCCCAAGGCTTTATTTACTAAGTCTAATAGAACATAAACTCCTCCACCAAAACATGAACTCTGTGAAGGGCTATATCATTTCATTTCATCATGTGCCTGGTGCCTAACATAGTGATGGTTATATAAAAGACATTTAATAAATGTTTGTCCATCGATTGAGCAATTGAAGTTAGAGATGGGTTGCAATCTGCATATATGGAAGTAGTTCTTATAGTGGAAATGACAAGATCATAGTTCCTTCATGGATAGGATGTGTATGCATGTATGTAAAGGAAAAACTCATCTCTGCCGCTGGCTCAATTTTTCTAAACATAATTTCTAAATGGCCTGCACAATGAGTGAATGCATAGGAATATTGTACATGTGTCATATAACAGTTGACAATTGTACAATGGTTTAGGGTTTATAAGGCATTTCGCATATGTTTGTCTATTTAATTCTCACAACAACACTCTAAGGTAACTATTATTATCTCTATTTTACAATTGTGGAAACTGAGACTTAGGTAGGTTAAGTGTCTTATATATGATCCTGTAGCTAATAAGTGTCTGTCATGGATGCCCATCTTCCTAATTCCAGATGTAGCATCTATTCATTTTGCCACATTGTCTTCTTTAAGAGAGATACAGATTAGATAAAATATGCACAATTGAGACCTCAGAATTTCATGCTCTAAATTAATATGTAATGAAAGACTTTCAGCACTACTTCATCACTGCTATCCAGAAGTTCCATGCCTGCTTCCTTCTGACCCTTTCCAAATAGCACTTAGGGCTATAAAACATGCATTGTGATAGATACCTACACATCCCCTTACACAGCAAACTTCCAAAGATCATTCACACTGTAAATGCTGACCAATCTCCTTATAGCAAGCTCACTGGTTAACATTTAATTTTCCTCTGCAAAAAGATCTTTTAATAAAATGAAAAGTCAGATGCAGATTTGGTCAATTGAGTCATGGCCCCATGTGTGATTTATGAAATCTATTATGTATGTACATATACAGCTCTATTAATGGTTAGATAAATTGCATTCCTAATGCGGCAGAAGATGAACTTCACGTACTCTGGTAAGAGACTTTGTTTCACCCATGTCCTCTCTCCAGCTAATGGAAAGAAAAGCAAATGGAAAAAACTCAGAGCTGTACTGAGCTGCCTTTATGTGAATAAACTTGGCTGCCAGGCTTAAAAGGAAGATTTCCTTCAAAGCAATGCGGGCCATCTCAAACCCATGCAAGGGAAGAAACACATCAAGTCTTCTTCACCACTGAGATAAGCTTTTGCAAATAACCCTTCTCCCCATTTGACCTTGATTTGACCTCTCACTCATGTCAATTTATATCCATAAAAAAATCCTTGTCCTCTCATATCTCACCTACCTAGAGTTTACCGTCTCTCCTTCCCATGTAAGGAAACTATAGTCCAGGTGCCTCTGTCCTCTGGAAGAACATAGGGACTTTTCTTCCAGAGACATGGCCCCATTCCAAATAAGACTTACCCATTTGGTAACAAACCCAAATCACAAAACTTAACTAGCCAGGGATACAAGTCCCACCTGTTTGTAAGCCTGCTTTAGATGCTGTTTGAAAGAACAAAAAAAAAAATGCCTTATGTGTCAAGGTCCATGTCAGCTAAGCTCTCCTCCATGAATCCTCTTTGGATTCCCTCTACAATAAGGGTCCTCTCTCTTTTGAACTAAGTCTAACTAGATCTTCCTTATGCATTTTTATTATCAATTGTAGCATATTTATTTATGAATTTGTCTTTTTCCTAACATCTACACCTTTCAGATTGACTGCTGAGTTTACTAATTTGAGTAGATATAGTTTGTCATGCTAGGATGGAAGGTCTTTGAATGCAGGAATTGTTTTATTTTGTCTTTGGATTACTAGCCCCTAGCACATCACTGGGCACAGAGTAGCTACTTAATATAAATGCTTGTTAATCAGTTGACTCAAACTCAGAATACTTTGGCTTGACATATCTAGAGTACTGAATCTCTGGTAAGACTTTCAGCTCAATTAGTTTGATATAACATAAAATCTTCACTTCACTGTGTGTGTATTTGCACAGAGAGAGAATAAGAGATGCAATATTTATTATGCACTTACTACGTGCTGGACACTCGGATAATCACTGGAGATGCTAGCAGAAGCAAATAAAATATTCCTACCAACAAAGAAGGGGCAGGTAGGTAGCTCAGTGGATAGAGCACTGGACTTGGAATCAGAAAGACTCATCTTCTTGAGTTCAAATTTTGCCTCAGACACTTACCGACTGTGTGGCCTTGGGCAAGTCGTATAACTCTGTTTGCTTCAGTTTCCTCATCTATAAAATGAGCCAGAGAAGGAATGGCAAAGCACTCTAGTATCTTTGCCAAGAAAACCTCAGATGGGGCCACAAAGCGTAGGATACAACTGAACAACAACCACCACCCACTAGGAGTTGGCATGTTAATACAAGACAATGCATAAAAGGGAGCTGGAAAGTGAGGAGAGAAGGGTATCCAAGTCAGCTGGTAAAGTGGTGGAAAAGTCTGGAGACTGAATGGAGTAGGGAGTAAAAAAAGCATGGCTGGGCCCCTCATGGAGGCCTGGGCTAGGGACTCACCAATGAAGACAGTAGAACTCAGGATAGAGGCATACTGCTAATGAGGATGTTGAAAAATCCCGAGAGTGTTTAAATGTTGGCTCAAGCAAGAATTCTCTGATTTCTATTTTACAGCACTCTTGGCAATTTAGGGATTGTGTGTGCAGGGGTGAATGGGGAGGAGGCATTCATTGTTTAATGCCATTTATCATAGGCCCTCATGCCTATGGTACTATGGTATCATCCTGGGAACCCAAAACCAAACTGTATCACTCTGAGACAGGCCCACACTGATCTGACATTCCACAGGGCAATAATGGCTCAATATAGAGTTTAAATATTTGAGGTCAAAAAGCACGTAATAAGAGTAGTCTGTTGTTTATACTCCATGACTATGAGAGGGACCCATTATTTTAGAAAAAGGAGTGGGAAGTTTTCTTTGAGTCAAATAGACAAAGTGTTTTCCATTAGCCAAATAGGATGGTTTTATCACCACATCATCATCTGAAGCCTACCATGCAGCAGCTCCAAAGGAAAGGGGAGCCCGATGCTATCATTAACATCCTCACACATTAAAGCAACAAGAAAAACATCTTGTTCCACACTGGAGACAACCAGAATAGCTGTGTGATTCAAACAAGCTGAAATCAAAGGCAAACAATCAGTACAAAGTGGAGTCTCTTTTTTTCTAAATATATTGAAAGTGGGGAGAATTTCCCCTCCTGGCTTCACGTCACTTTCACAGTCTTTGAGTGATGGATTCTGAGACCAAGGATGGCCCAGAGGGGTATTAGATGCTATTGCCTCCATTCCTGCGGGTGTCACATGGAATCAGGGTCAAGGTGACTCCCAAGGTTAGAAGGATGCAGACAAATCCTGACATAAAGGAGAAAACAAACACACAGTGATTCTGATGTGAGGTCTGGGTTTCAAATGTGGACAGAAATGTCTTGTTTCCACATCATTTCATACTCAGAAAATAGGGGAGAGGAAAGGATAAAGAGAAAACCGAGAAAAGCAATAGGAGAAGGAATAAGAGAGAAGGGAGAGATAATACAGATCTCTTGGTCAGGCAGCAACCTAGGAAAGTTCCCTGTACTAAATTCTAAGAGGGTTTAACATTCTTTGTAAAGGAGAAAGAGCCAGGTTGGGTTCTAGTACCATCTCTGCTACAAACTAGCTCAGCACAGGGCTCAGCACACAGAAAGTGCTTAATAAATGCTTACTGATTGACTCACTGACAGGTTGCATGACTTATTTCACCTACACTGAATTCAATTTCAAGATCTCCAAAATGAGGGTGTTAAACTAGAGCAGGAGTTCTTATCCCTTTCTGGCAGATGGGAAAAGCATATGGATCCTTTCTCAGAATGGTGTCCCGTACATCATAATCAAAGGAAGTGTTAAATTTCAGTTAGAAATTAATAAAAATAAAAATACATATTTTTCCTGTTTAAGTTCAGAGACCCCCTGATATCTCTCTGTGCCCATGTTGGGGCTCCATGACCTCAGGTTGAGAACCCCTGGATTAGACAGTCTCTGAGGTCTCCTCTGCAAGGCAGCTCAGTAGTGGATAGAGTACTATATCTAGAACCAAGACCAGCATTCAAATCCAGTCTCTAGACATTTACTAGCTATGTGACCCTGGACAAGTCATTTACCCTCTATTTGCCTCGGTTTCCTCAACTGTAACAGAGAGACAATAAATCCACCTACTTCATAGGGTTGTTGTGAGAAGCCAACGAAATAATACTTGCAAAGGACTTAGCAGAGTGTCTGTGCTATACATACATACATATATATACTTATTCTTTGCTCCAAATTGCTAATAATAATAAGAGAAGCACAAATCAAAACCCTCACAGTCTCTAAATTGGTAAAAATGACCAAAAATTGTCAATAATCAATGTTGAAGGGTTTATCACTAATGCATTGTTTGGGGAGCTGTGAAATTGTACAGTTTGGAAAGGGATTTGGAATTGCGCAAATAAAGCGACTCAAATGTCAGTACTCTCTGAACTTAAGACCGTGTTACTGGGCTTATACCAGAAGGCAGCCATCAATAGGAAGAAAATCCCCAGGTCAAAATATCTATAGCAATACTTTTTGTGACAGCAAAGAATCGAAAACAAAGTAGATACCCATCAATCAGGGAAATGTCTAAACAAGTTGCAGAACATGTAAGCAAAGTTATGTTATAAGAAATGATGTGTGATAAATACTGAGAAGTATGGAAAGATCTATACGAATGGATGTAAAGTGAAGGAAAAGCAGTCAAGAAAACATTATACACAGTGTCTACAATAACATAAATGGAAAGAATAATGACACACCAAAAATAAATAAATATAGCAAAACTATAAAGATCAAAGCAGTATTGTAATGAAAAGATATGAGAAGATACCCCCAAGTCACCCCCTCATGTGGTGATACTACATTACTACAAAACTTCATAAGAAGTTAACAGGTGTTACACAGTGTGCATATTTTCAGACTTTTTCAGTGTTTTCATTAGTTGTGGTCATTTTTTCCTTTTTAAAAATATTATTTGTTATATAGGGTGATTTTTGGCGATGGGGAGTGGAGAGGGGTACTTGGAATAACTATGATGATGTGAGAAACAGAAGATATCAATAAAAACTAATTTGAAAATACTTATCCTCTTCCCCTTTTCCTGAAAGCTCTGACATTCATGATTCTGCAGTTTTCCACATAGGTGATTTTTTATACTGAATTCTGAGCAACCTGAAGGCAGGGAGCTTTCTTACTTATCTTGGTTCATCCTCTAGAGTCTAGTACCATGCATTTCATACAGTGGGTACCTAATAAATCTTGGGTGAATTAATTAATTCATGAGGCAAGAAGAGATGGTCTCCACCCATGGGAAGTCCCCCTTCTGGCGAGACAGATGAGACCAACATACATACACGAAAGGGATATAAACATGCACAAAGAAACACAGAAAGAAGGAAAAGCCATGAAACTCAATTATAACCTCCATTCTGTTCCTCTTAACTATTATTTGCTTATAATATTGTGCCTCCTGTTTGGTAAGAGCCTGCTGCTTTGAAGATATTTATGATCCCTTTATTAGAATGTGTTAGAGAGTATACCACAAAACTACAAGCTATTAATGAGAAAGGATCTTGTCTGGGTTGTTTTTATTGTTCTTATTCCACAGCATCTCAGGCAAAGACTGGTATTCAATAAATTAAGAAGCCCTGCATTTAATACTGAGGAGAGTACAAGATACATCCAAGAAGGAGCAACTCTTTCTGAGTCAGTTACTAAAGTTTTGAAGATGGAGACGGTAATGATAAGTGAGGATAATGATAAGTAAGGGAGGCAGAGGAGCTGAGAAAAACAAGAATTAAAGATGGGTCACATTGCCATAGATTCTATGGAACTTTATCCTTTTCTGTCTACTCACATGACCGCCATTTTAGCTCAAGCTCTCATCTCCTCTCCTCTGGACAACTGTCTTCGTCTCCTTACTGGTATCCCTCTTTACTGTGTCCAATCTATAGCTGCTAAATTGATATGTCTAAAACATAAGTCTACCCATGTCACTACTCTGTTCAAGAACCTCCAAATAACTCCCATTTGCCTTTTGAATAAAATCCAAACTCTACTATTTGGCTTTTAAAGCTCTTCAATCCAGGCTATCATTACAAGTTATCTGCACATTACTCTTCCTCTCCACTCCATGTTCCAATCGAACTGGACTTTGTATTGCTCCTCATGTGTAGCATCACATCTCCCACCTCTGGACCTTTGCATAGGCTGTCATCATGCCTGGAATGAATTCTCATTTCACTGCCACCTCACAGAAGGTGACACCTAGCTTCCCTCAAAGCTCAGATCAAGCACCACTTCCTACAAACTTATCTTGATTCTTGCCCCATCTTAGCCCTCTTTTTTTTTGCAGAAATTATTCTGCATTCATAATTAATTTCCTATACACCTTATTTCTCCCCACTCTAAATTAAATGCAATTTCCTTGAGGATATGAGGTTTTATTTGATGACGTATCCTCAGTACCTACCACAGTGCCTGGCACAGAAAAGATACTGAATAAGCACTTATTGGATTTAATTTGTTTCCAATTAACAATCTTAAATTATTCCAGGGATCAGCAGGGTCAGGAAGCTTTGAGGCAGAGCTCAAAGAATACTGTCAGGCAGCCAGCCTGAAGACCAGGTTCTTGGTCACAGGTGGTCTAAGAAAGCCATGGTAACCTTTGTCCAGGATGAATACTGCTCAGAATAATGAGCATCTATATGTTCCAAGACATTAAAAGGGTGTAGCAACATTCCTGACCAAAGGAAAGAAAGGGAAGATTATATTTCTAAATATTCTCCTTTTTGAGGGAAGGACCCTGATTGCAAGAGTCTTATAAACAGAAGACCTTGGCTATCACCCTGATTCTAGCACTTGATTCATCATGCAATCCTGGATCAGTCTGTTACCTTCTCTGAGCCTCAATTTCCTCATCTGTCAAAGAGAGATAATGATACTACATTACCTGCCTCATAAGGCTGTTGTGAGGAAAATGCCTCATAAAACTTAACGGAAACAGAAGTTATCCCCACTAGGCAATGTGCCGGCAGTGGAATGAAGGTGAACAAGAAAAAATGCATGAGATTTGGAGTCAAGGGATTTGAGTTTGGACCGCGACTCTGCTACTTATTACCTGTGTGGCTTCAAAGAATGTATCCCTCCCCACCACCATCTCCAAAATTCCCATTTCTCCCAAGACTCAGTTTAAATGCCATCTTCTACCTGAGGTCTTTCCTACAGGGAGTGCACAGCACAAAGCAGATGAAGCAATAGCTTATTGATTGGTTGATTCTCTGGGCTTCAGTTTTTACATCTGTAAAATGAGTTAGTTGGACCAGATGACCTCTAAGGTCCCTTCTGACTCTAAGTCTATGATCCTATGATATCAGCAATAATAGCATATACATAGAGCTTTTCAGGTTTATAAAATGCTTTACCTCTATTATCCCACTTGATTCTCACAACAATCCTGTGAGGTAGATGCTATTATTATCTCATTTTTATAGTTGTGGAAACTGAGGCTGAGAAAGGTTCAGTGATTTACCTAGGGTCACACAATTAAGAGATGTCTGAGGTGGAATTTGAACTCAGGTCTCCCTGACTCCAAGTCTAGAAGTCTTTCCTATATACCACTTAGGGGTTTGTTTCTCTTGCTATCACTCCTGAGTTAATGAGAAAGTAGGTATAGGTAATGTTGAAGGATAGCCATCAATATTCAATTCAACAAACATTTATTAGGAACTTACTCTGTTAAAAAGACCTTGTAACAGGTACTTGTTATAAGACATTTAGATAGGCATACAAATGCCTATATGAAAAGACAGAAGTCCTATTAAATTAAGAAAGAAGAGATCTGGTAATTATCAAGGGGCACAACCTTTAAGTTACTAGAGGTCAGATGCAATTCATTCTTCTTTTTATTCCTCCTGTGCCTTGCACAGAGTAACAAGTATTCAGTAAATACTAATTGAATTTAATTTAAAGTGCATGGCATCTGGAACTTCTCCTGTCATTCACAATGAACTAAGCTTCATTCATTTTTTTTTTTTTTCAAATTTCTTTCTCCCTTCTTACGCTCCGCCTTCCCTGGGCTGATTCCCACTTCTCCACTGATATTTAATCCATGATTCCTGGTAGTGAATCTGGTAGGAAAAATACCCCGCAGAATCCCAAGAATGACTAAGAATTAGAGGGAACACAGCTTTGGAAATTACTCAGGAAAGAAAGGCACTATGCCAAAGGGAAAACACGCCTACTTCCAAAATGCATGCTGCACTTGGCAAGACAAAGATTACAACTCAAGAAGAATGAGTGGTCATAATTTATGAGGTACTGTAGAAATTAATTTTGTATGTCTCCTCCATTAGCACTGTGTCTGAATTAACTTTAATATGCAACTTATCATGTTAATCTTTGATACTAAAAAAGAACGTATCATCATTAACCTTCCTAACCTTTAATTTAGCTATGCAGTCTTTTTATTAGAGGTAATAGAAGTAGCATGATTCCTCAGCATCTCAGAATTCTACCTATCTGTATTCAGTTCCACCTATCACTGGGTGGAACCTCTGCTACTCAAGGACCCAATTTCTCAAACATGTTGACTTTAACAGCCCATAAGTCACCTGAAGCCATCTCCACTTTCCTCTTTGAGCAGATGGGGAGTGGGTCATCCAAATGAAAATATATTTTCCACACAAGTTATATACTACCTAGACATATAATGACCGATGACAGTCTATTACCTCCAGGAGACTCAAATGACTTGTGTAGTGTTTGTAGTAGTCAATGCCATCCCAGGCAGAGAGCAATTTGCACTTGTAGATTGGAATCCCTACCTAATGGAGTTGACCCTGTGGAAGTTCATTTGTTTGGAAGAATGGAAACAAACAAATACTGTCAGTTGGAAAGTCAGTAATAATTTATTAAGACCTACTATGTGTCAGGCACTGTGCTAATCACTGGGAAAACAGAAAAGGGAGTGGGGCAAAATATATTACCTGCCCTCAAGGAACTCACATTCTAATGAGGAAGATGACATGCAAACAACATGTACAAATATACTACATGCAGGATAAACAGGAAATGATCAACAAAGGGAAGGCAATTGAATTAAGAAGGATTGGGAAAGACTTTCTATAGAAGGTGATATTTTAGCTGGAACTCGAAGGAAGCAAGAGAAGTCTGGAGGCAGGGATGAGGAGGGAGAGGATTCCAGACATGAGGGATGATGGCCCATGAAAGTGCTCAGAGCTGGGAGAGGAAGTGCCTTCTTTGGGGAACAACATAATGACAATGGATCACAGAGCACATGGGGTATGTAGGGCATAGAGTATAAGAAAACTGGAAAGGTGGGGTAGCAAACTAGGTTATGAAGAGATCTGAAGAGTAAGCAGAGGCTTTTATATTTGATCCTAGAGGTAATGAAAAGTAACTGAATGACATGAACATACCTGCACTTTAGGAAAATCACTTTGAGTGGAGGATGGACTGCGCTACTGATTGATTTGTGGCAGACAGATGAGCCAAAAGGCTGCTGTCATAGTCCAGGCAGAGGAAGACACGGATCTGCTCCAGGGGGGTAGCAATATGCACATTTACCAGTCACCAGAGAATGGAAAACCAGTTCCAACAAAACAAAATAGAGGTGATCACAACACACTGGAAAAGTGTGGCTAAACCAAAACCACGTACAATCTCCAAAATTCATTCTGACCCAAAGCTTCAAAATTATTTTACTAGACCTAACAAAAGGCAAAGGGAATGAATTTGCATCCTACCATTTTTCTTTCCCTGCTCTTCTTACTCCCAAGGAAGATTCTAAGTGAACAGACTAGGAGGCAAAGAACACAAGGGGAAAAAATATATGTCATGCATAGATAAACCAAAAACTCTCTCAGAAAAATCAGAGAGGTTTCCATGCTTGACCTGAAAAATGAAAGAGGTGGAATGGTAAAGTAAAAAAAAAACTGAAAAAAAGTTAAGAATCTTTCTGTTTCCATGTAGATCAACCAAATTTATAGTAGAAAGACCTGAGTTTGAATTCTAACTCTTCCCCTTAATTCCTATAAACACAATGCTGTGAAAAACATTCTGGACTTGGAGTCAGAGTACCCAGTTCTATCACCTGTGAGACTTTGAGCAAGTCATTAAATTTTTGCAGTTTCTATCCTTATTGGTCAACAACAGCAGGGATTGGATGCAGTAACATTCAAGGCCACCAGATCCTAGCTCTAAACCACTAGCTAACATTTATATAGTGTTTTAAGGTTTTCAAAGTGCTTTATGCAAGTTATCTCAGTTGAGCCTCATAATAATCTTAAGAGACATCTGCTATTTTTACCCCCAAGTTACAGATAAGGAAATCAAGTCAAGGAGAGGTTATCTTGCCTAGGCCAACACAGCTAATCAGTGTTTGAGTCAGGATTCAAATTCTCCTCCTTCAGACTCCAAGTTCCACATACTGCCCCATCCTAGCTTACTCTACCTTAGACTCCTTCCCTGTCAAATCCCTTCTAGCTCTAAACCTTCTGCTATAAAGCTAGTTGTTTACAAGGATGAACAATCCTGTCACTCGCTTGGTTGCCAGTCCCATCAATAATAGCTGGAGGTGTGGGATATCAAGGTGTCTGGGTATGTTTCTTTTTTTATTATTATTGTTTTAGCACTTTTTCTGGTGGTTTTTGCTGCTGTTTTTATAACTGGTGGTAGAGAGAAGGACTGGCATGAGGAAGAAAAGGAAACTGGTACTGCACTGTTTCCAATATAGCAGCAAATTTCTGCAAAGGAGTTTTCAATTTTCAAAAAGAACAAATTGAAAGTCAGAATGCTACAGGAGGAAGACTGCTGCTTAAGAGTCAGGAGAACTAAGATAGCACCTCAGTACTGCCACTGATGAAGTTGTATAACCCCAGGCAAAACACTTCCCCTTGATCAGCCTCAGTTCTCCTCTCTGTAAAAGGACAGGTTTAGATGAAATGATTCATCAGGCCCCTTGCAATTCTTGGGTTCTAGGAAAGCTATTTTACCCCCATTTATAAACACTCTACAGGAGATCGCTAGTCATGTGCGGAGCCAAGGTTGTTAATTGTATTTGCTCCCTTGTCCAGTGAATGTACTAAGGGAAAGATGACAAAGGTTTCAAGAGATCAGCTACTTTAGGGCAAAAGAGCTTTTTGAAAGTGTCAGAGGAAAAAAAATCAATAAAATTGACTGATATCTAGGCTCAATCGTGGCTGGCTGCCCAGGACATATTCTGGTCCATCTCTGTGCTGTGTAGGCAGATATGAACGGCATACCCTTTAAATTGGCCTTGTAAATAGGCACTTGACCACTTGTCTGAATCAGGTGACAATTTATGTCAGATGAGTACTAGAGAGTACTGATCTACCATATTCATCTTCCTTGCTGCTACTAGGATGAAAGTAGGCTGGGGGTGGGGAGGAATGGATGGAATGATAAAATGATAAAAAATCAGAGCATGAATTTCCAAGCCTTGTTAAAGAATTAAACTTTTAATTGGCAAAATGATTTGCAGAAGTTGACAGGGAGGACTAGTACAATTGTCCCCACATCCACACTGTGCTGCTTCCTACTGCTATATCATTTGGGTGGCCGATATCTAAAAGGGGAATCTGAGTGCAATCTCTCCATTATACCTTGTCATGGAGCTGACTTTGTGCTCATTTATGTAAAGAAAATACAGCACCCACAGTTTTGCTTTACATGCAAGTCTCTGGAGAGGAGCTCAGACTCCTTGAATTTGACATGCTCATTTGACATTGACCAAAGTCAAGGTCATGCTACTACCACCACTGCCAGCATCAAAATAGTCTAGTTAAATCCCTGGTAGTTCATATGGTTGCATCAATTCTTGGTAAGTTCTCAGGAACCTAGTGAAGCCTACAGTCCCATATATCAAAAGTGAATTATCTTGATATTTCAACTGATCAAAAAAAAGGATGCAATCTACTTCTGCAAAACTGATGTTTACCAACTAAAATTTCAGAAGTTAGTTGCTAGATAAGTGGAGAGACTGGGTAACTTCTTCAATGGTTTATTACTCTCCTTGTGTGTTAATTACAGTTTTTTTAAGTTTAAAAAAATTATAGAGGAACTCAGTTTACAGCTAGGATTCTACGCATTTACAAGTCTCTATTTTCATAGTTCTTGGGAAAAAGGAAAGAATAAAACATCTAGTTATTTAAAACCATGAACTCTGAGTACATTGTATTGCAAGTAACCAATTGGAAGCAGAGGAAGACAGAAAGATGCTGCTAGATACTGCCCTCTCCGACAGTAAGCAAAAGCAGCTCCTACTCTTTTAGGCTTTTAAAATCATTTCCTCACAACAATCCTGTAAGCTAGGTGGTTTACATATTATTGTCCCCATTTTGCAGATGAGGAAGCTGAGGTTTAAAGAGAATCATAGATTTTGAGCTGGAAGAGAACTCAGAGATTACCTATTACTCTCCCTTCACTTTACGATGAGGATTCTGAGGGACAAAGAGATAAAATCATGTTAGCTCTGGTTCCTACAGTTCCTGTGTAGGAGTTTCTCAGTTCCTCTGGTCCTACATACGCTGCTCTTTCTACAGCACCAAGATTTGTCAATAGTCACGCAGGTAGTGAAGGTTTGAGTCAAAATTTGGACTCCCAGTTTTCTGACCCCCAACTTCAGGATTCTTTCCACCACACCCCTCGGGCACAACAGAGAAAATCAGGCAAGACCCTGCTAACCCTAACTGTAATCCTACCCCACAGGGAAAGCCTGACAAGTTAAAATAGTCAGCAACTGCAAAATGGGTGTCTAGAGAAAGATGCATCAGAGTCACATTCATAACTGAGAGAGAGAAGCTGAGAAATTGCTGTCTCAGTCTTCCCCTCTGGGTATTTCTTATAGCCTCTGCTTGGTTTACCAGAAGAATAACAGCAAAAAAAAAAATTAAGCAGGAAACCTTGTGGAGTTTTTTTTATTTTTCTGCAGATCTTTCTGATGCATCCACAAAGAGAGGCGGACAATGTGGCATAGGAAAAAGAATACACACTGGAAATGGCAGGCAAAAACCAGAACTGAAGCTCCAATTTTGCTATTTGCAAGCTGGTGACCATGAGCATGTCACTATCTCCTTGAGTGGTTCATCATCTAAAAGGAATAAAGACTTTTGTTGCTGTTCATTCATTTCAGTTATGTCCAATTCTTCATGACCTCATCTGAGGTTTTCTTGGCAAAGATACTGAAGTGGTTTTGCCATTTCCTTCTCCAGCTCATTTTACAGATGAGGAAACTGAGGCAAACAGGGTTAAGTGACTTGCCCAGGGTCACATAGCTAGTAAGTGTCTGAGGCCACATTTGAACTCAGGAAGTTAAGTCTTCCTGGCTTCAGGCTCAGCACTCTCTATCCATTGTACCACTAACCTGCCCCAGGGATAAGGACTACTACTGTGAAATTTCATTAGGACAAGCGGCATCCAGGTGAGGAAACTACCACTGCCAATGAAGATCATCACCTTCCGTCCACTCTGTATCTGTGGCTCTGCCTGGTTTCAACTCCAGGAACAAGATGCCCTTCCCAGTTTAAACTAGCCTCTAATGTCATGACCGTGCTACTAACTCAAGCTTTACTGACATGATCTCCAGCAGCCTCCTCTCCCTTCTGAATGAAAGATAAAGTATCCAACTCCTCCCAATGTCTTCCATCACAGAGGAAAGAAATTGGACTTTGTGGCTCCCTTCACTCTGCATCTGCTGCTGCACCTTGAAATAAGATGTTTCTGTACAGGTACCCTGTTCCCCTTCCTCCCCTTTCCTGGCTCATGTTTTGTGCTGTCTTCAATCCTTCCCACCCACCCCCACTCCCAGTTAGGCTGAAAGCTCCTTGAGGGTAGGGATTATCTTTATATTAATTGTGTCCCCAGCACTTAGCCCAGTACTGGCACATAGTAGGTATTTAATAGATGTTTATTGGATTTCTTGGATTGGATTCCCTGAAACTTCAGTCTTAGAGAGTTGCCTAAAAACTGAGAAGTCTTGGCCAGAGACACAAAACTAATATATGCCAGAGGTAGAACTTTTAAATCTGGGTCTTCCTGATTTCCAGGTGGCTTCTCTTGTCACTATGCCTCTCATATCAAATGGGATTAATGAGCTTACATGAAACTCTAATACACAGGGTCACTGTAAAGAAAGTCCTCTGGTGGCTTGGTGGACAGCCTAATGGGCTTGAAGTCAGGAGGTCCTGAGTTCAAAACCCCTGCCTCAGATACTTACTAGCTGTGTGACCCTGGGCAAGTCGCTTAAATTTTCTCAGCTTCAATTTCCTCATCTGTAAAATGATGATTATAATAGCACCTGTCTCACAGGGTTGCTCTGAGAATCAAATGAAATGATGTATATAGAGCATTTTACAAACCTTAAAGTGTTCTATAAATGCTAGCTATTATTGTATCAGCAAGACCTGCTTTCTCAGAGTTCACCCATCTCTCTCCAATGTAATTTTTGTAATTTGGTAAATGTTTTTAATAAAAATGTTAGTATGAATAAATGAATCTCATGGGCCAACCCTCTGACACAGAGCTATGTGACCTTGGGTAAGTCAATTCACATCTTTGGGCCTCAGCTTACATATCTGTAAAATGAGAGAGTTGGGGGAGATTACCTCTGAGGCCCTTTCTCCTATGTTCCTGTGAAAGGCCTTGAAATACCCTAAGGATTCACTTGATTTCTCCTACTGAAAACCTCTAGCAGCAAGCCCTCCATTTCATAACAAGTTGTCTGCTTATCCAAAAAGGTAATTGATTTCAAAACCTGCTTCTACAACTAGAAACTGAGCTGATTCCCCAAGAACACTTCTTTAAAAATTGCATATAGTGTTAACAACAAATCTAGGGCATCAACAGGGGCAAGCTGAATGAAAAACAATTTCTGTGAATCTTGAAAATGTTTACTAAATGCAAGTAGGCCAAGTTGCCGCCCCTTCTCTGGACTCTCTAAGGAAAGTAAATTTAGTGAGGCAGGAAAGGGGAAGGGGTAGCCTCCTCAAAGCAGCAAAACTAGCCTCAGCAAGTGTCTCCCTCCTGCATCTCAATGGCACATCAATATAGGAAGGAAGAGCAGCGCCTGATGTTAAACAGTACCTGGCACACAGTAGATACTTAAGAAGTGTTGTTTAATTGTCAGAGCCTAAGCAATCTGGCCAGTTCTTAGATTTGCTGATTTCCTTTATGCCATAGTGAGATCCTAAAGTTTTAAAGCTAGAAGAACTTTAAAACCATCTAGCTTGATTTTATAGATAAGGAAACTGAGGCACAGAGGGATTGGGTGACTGGTCAAAGTTCACACAGCTACTAAGTGAGGCAAGAATGGAACCCAAGTCTTCAGACTCTCAATCCTTCCCCTATACTATCAGCTAACCCTCTAGTCTAATAAAAGTTATCTTGTGCCTATATATCCTATGCCTATCTTATCTCTACAGAGGTTTATTCAACTCTAATACTTCTTACATTACTCATAAACATTCCATAATCCAGCCAAAGTAGACTATTCTCATGCTCTCCTACCTCTGCCCTTTTCTTCATGCTTTTTCCACTAACTAGAATGACCTCCCACCTACCTCCTAAATTAGGGGTAACCTCTTTAACAAAGGCTTTATCAAGGTCCCCCAATTACATGTAATCTTTCCTTTCTCTGAAACCCCAGAGCACTTTTTTCTGTCTTGTAGAGAACTCATCAGATTTCTCCTTGTACTAGAATTATCTGTGAATTTGACTTATCTCTTCTACTAGGCTACATGTTCCTTGGAGGATCTTGTCTTAGAGAATCTTGGAGGATTTGGTGCAGCATCTAGCACAGCACCCCTGGGCCATAGTTTATAGAAGACACAAAAATATTTGTTGAATTTAGATGTAAAGGAGACAGAACGTAAATTCCCCAAGAGGGGAATTTATATTTGCATCTATATAACCAGGCTCTACTTCAGTGACTGGCACATAGTAGGGACTTGAGACAATCTTGTTGACTGACAGTTTGAATATATAAAGCCCTAGTAATGAGAAGCTGATTGCCTCTAGGTCCTTAAATCTGATGCTGAAAAAGCCTTCTTCCCCTAATCATGCTAAATGAATTTCAAGTAACCTTTACTGAATCATTCTGAGTCAAAGGGAATCCTTTGTTAATTCATCAAGCATTTATTCAGTGCTCGTCATGGGCCATGCACTGTGCTAGGCAATGAAAATATAAACACAAAAGCAAGACAGCTTCTGCTTTCAAGGAGCATATCATATTCTATTGAAACAGTAGAAAGTACAGAGTAGAAAGCTCTTTTAAAAGTAAGTCCCAGGATACTGCTGAGCAAGCCCCCCTAAGCCTCACAAGATTCTGAAACAAAGAGGGTATTGGGTAGGAATGCATGCCAGATTTTCTTTGGACTTGCTAGAGAGTCGGCTCTAGTGAAAGGAAGGGAATAAAAAATTTGAGATCTATTCCTCCAATTCTCCAACTCCCCAATTCAGCCCCAAAGAATGTTATTCAGAGACCTCAATATCAAATTCTTATACCTATAAATTCTAGCTTAAGGCTTAGCATGAAACCTTCTCCAAACAGCCTGGGCCACACTGATTTTTTCCCCCTGTCCAAATACCTAGAGCAATTAACATTCTATTATGATAATAACCCAAAGACCATAGGGAACTACCGCCCCCCCCCGTCAGCAATGCATATGGCAGCTCATCTCTGATCATAAGACACAATAAGAGACTTAGAGCCAGAAGGAAGCTTAGAGGTCATCTAGAACAGTTCATTTTCCTCTCTTCCAGGCAACTGAGGCTCAGGGACTGAATGACTTACCCAAGGTCATACAACTAGCTGGGACACAAATCCAGGTCACAGAATTCCACATTTGGAGATGTAATGAAACTTCGAAGTCACCCAATTCATTAATATCTTTTTGCAGAAGATAAAACTGAGACTCACACTTACTAGCTGTGTGAACCAGGACAAGTCATTTAACCTCTGTCTGCTTTGGCTTCCTCAATTGTAAAATGGGAGTAGTAACAGCATCTACATCCCAGGGTTGTGAGGATAAAATGAGACAACATTTGTTACACATTTAGCACAAAGCCCCAGCACATAAAACTTATTTCCTACTGCCTCTCTTCCCTCCCCTGCTTCTTTCCTCCTTTTCTTTCCTTCCTTCTGCATTCCTTTCCTCTCCTTTTTCTTCCTTGCTTTCTCCTTCCTCTCTTCCCTTCCTTTTTTCCTGCTTTCCTTCCCTCCCTCCCTTCTTTCCCCCTTTTCTTCCTCCTTCCCTTCCCTCCTCTTTCCCTTACCTCCTTCCTTCCTTCTTTCCTTTTTTCCTTCCTTGCTTTCTCCTTCCCTCTCCCCTTCCTTCTTTTCCTTTCTTCCCCTTCCCCTCTTCCTCCCCTTTCCTTCCTTTCCTCTCTCCTGTCTCCAAATCTAGGGCTCTTTTGACCCAACTCCAGTTTCCTCCCTTCTTACTCAGTGGTCTCCTGGGTATAATCCTTGTCTCTTCTCGACTGAACTGCTAGTTCCTCATGAGCAAGGACGGCCCACCAGTTCCTTTGTATCTTTCACAGCATAGTGTCATGCACATAGTAGGGACTGAATAAATTATTCTTGAATTGAAGGGAATTTGTAACTCTTTTTAAAAAACTGAACTACTCTCACAGATCTTCAGTTCTCTCTGGGAAAACTGTGATAGGCAAGTAGCAGGGGGAAAATTAGCTAAATTCAACTTGAGCTAGATTAAGTTTTACTAAAAATCTCCAACTATTCTGAAACCTGAAAGGTTATAATTCAAGCATTCACTGGTGAGCAAAATGTTACTGAGTAAATACATGATTTTACACGATTTACATAAAACCCTCTAATCATGTGCCCTGTCAGTTTTATAAAGCATAATTCCCAAAGAGGAAAACAGGACTGGGGAAAATATATGTTAGGAAATAAATGCTGACTGACTCTTGTTGCTCTCTAGTTTTAATGATGTAAATAAGTATCTTTGCAGCAGAGGAGATTGGGGATGTTATTAAAGATGTGATCTGGGACTTTTGCTCCAATTAAAATGTGCCCTATAATATCAGTAAAAACTGCTGCTCTGAGTAGGTTGAGTTTTTTATTTTTTTGAGATTCAAAATGCATTTTTTTCCTCTTGATCATGTTCCAGTTTTTATTTAAAAATCAGTGTACTTTAAACCTCTCTTGGATTTGGCCTGCATCTTATCAAAACATTGCTTTCTCTGCTTCAATATCTAAAGGCTTATTATGGAGACAGAGTTCTGAGATCAGTCACTTCATGAAGGAAGAAGCAGATCTGAGAGGGAGTCCATCCTTAGATCTCCACTGTTTAGAAAGGAAGCCTATTAAGTGTCAAGACAGCTTTACAATTCTGGGGACCAAAGAGAAGCAGCATCCTCCTTATTTGTATTGCTATAGATTACACGGTCTTCCCAAAATGTTCTGGAAGAGAACAACGAGGAGTTCAAAACTTCCAGGTAATTTCTTTAAAAAGTTAAATTGATCCTATGAAGGCAAACTTTTTACACAGTAGAGTGGATATAATGAAAATAATCATAATAGCTAACCTTTATATAGCCACGATTCTATACCAGGCACCTCACTAAGCACTTTACATATAATACCGCATTTTAATCTCATAACTCTGGGAGGATGGTGCTCTTACCATCCCCATTTTACAGATGAGGAAACTGAGGCAAACAGAAGTTAAGTGACACAGTAAAGTATCAAGTTAAGTAACAGGGTTACATAGCTAGTAAGTGTCTGAGGCCACATTTGAACTCAAGATTTCCTGACTCCAGATCTGGCACTCTATCCACTGACCCACTTAAGTCCTTCACTAAAGATTTGGTCCCCAACTCACTAAGTCCTAATTTTGCTAAGAAAGTATCAGAATTAAACACATTTTACATTAAGGATCAGAACTTCTAAACTATGACCAGTAAAGGAACTTTAACATGAAAAAGTTTCAGCAGACAGGCATATGATGATAATATTCGGAGCTGGAAGGAATCTTTGAGGCCTCCTAGTCTAAGCTCGGGGCAACGAGGTTGCGCAGTAAATAGAGCACTGGCTCTAGAGAGAGGAGGACCTAGGTTCAAAGCCAGCCTCAGATACTTACTAGTTGTGAGACCCTGGGCAAGTCACTTCACCCTGTTTGCCTCAGTGTTCTCATCTGTAAAATGAGGTGGAGAAAGAAATGACAAACCATCCAGTATCTTTGCCATGAATCTTTGCCAGAGGACTAGATCAAATCAAAACATCAATCAGAAGCTTAAACTACTTGTACGAAGTCCTTAATCAATTTGAGAGAATTAAAATGCCTTGATCACAGGATAAAGACTGATGAAAACATAGAGGAAATATCTTCAGCTTGGCTAAAAGAGTGAGCAATATCTCTGAGCCAGGCTTATCTAGTGATACATCCATTTTGGGGTCACAAAGAGTCATTTATGACTGAAATGACTCAACAACAAATCTAACCTCCTTCATTGTACAAATGAGAAATTAAGGCCTTATTATCAGTAGAACCACAGACAAGTCACTTCTCTCCAGCCTCCAGTTTCTTCTAATATGAAATAAGAAGTTAGGTTAAGTAATCATTAAAATCTCTTGCATCAGGAAGGAAGGAGAAATGGAACAAAGGAAGGAAGGAAGGAAAGAAGCATTTATTAAGTGCCTGTTATATGCCAGGAAATGTTCTTACGTGCTTTAAAAATATCCTATCATCTGATTCTCACAAAAACCCTGGGAAGTAGGTGCTATTGTTGTCCCCGTTTACAGTTGAGGAAACTGAGGCAGGCAGAGATTAAGTGACTTGCCCAGCGCTTCACTGCTAGTAAGCATCTGAAGCCAGATTTGAACTCAGGTCTTCCTGACTCCAGATTCAGCACTCTATCCGTTCTTAAATATTATACCACCTTGAAATCTTGTGGTTCAAAGAGTATCCCTTTCTTGGTTCTAGTTCAAGTCCTACATTTAACAGAATCATACCTGACCCCAAAGAAATCCTTTATAACCCTCTTATTTCCATTTTCACAGCTATAAAGTGGATATGACAATGCATGATCCCATTTCTTTCTCCATAATCCACAGGGCACAGTGAAAATAAAAGAAATCCCCTTTCAAATGCTTTCAAACCAAAGAATGATGTAAGTAACCTCTAGATATTACTACTTGTAGATAGCTGGGTGGTGCAGTGGATAAAGCACCAGCCTGGAATCAGGAAGACTCATCTTCCTTCCTTCAAAAATGGCCTCATATACTTACTAGCTGTGTGATCCTGGGCAAGTCACTTAACCTCTGTTTGCCTTAAACCACTGGAGAACAAAATAGCAACTCACTGTAGTATCCTTGCCAAGAAAACCCCTTATGAGATCAAGAAGAGTAGGATATGACTGAACAACTGAACAAGTACTGCTGTTATGACTCAAATACCCTTAACATGTTAGAACTAGCAGAGATCTCAGACCTTACATCCTCATTTTATGTAGGAGGCAACTGAGGCCAAGATAAGTCAGGTGATTTGCCCAAACTAACACAGAATTATTGGAAGACCTGCAACTAGAACTCAGGGCCCGTTTCCCACTTCAATACTCTAGTACTTAACAGTTACATACTTGTCACAGAGGAAAGAATGCTAGTTTTGGAATGAGAAGAGATACATTCAAATCTTGACTCTTGTCATTTATTACCTGTGGGACACTGGGCAAAGCACTTAACTGGCATTGGCTCCTCAATTGTAAAATGAGGAGACTATACATTGTACAAGATGACCTCCAAGGTCCTTTTCAGCCCCAAACTGATGATCCTATGCCCATCTGCTGAAGCTTCTACTTACCAAAGATTAAGTTCAAAGGGGCAGTTTTGCTGTAATTACCACAGTTTAGTGGCTCCAAATCTAAAGATGAAATGTGTTTAATGATAATGATGACTGGATCCCCTGAAATCAAATAACAAAGCAACTAACTTAAGACTTCACGTAGAGAGCATGGTTAGCAGGATGCCTATGATTCATCTGAATATTCACACATTTCCAGGACCCTCACAGTGGTGTTCATTCATCCATTCTCTCCCCAAAAGTAGCAAGTAACTTTTTGTTTTGATCTGGAGTTGCAATTTCACTGCTGTGGGGAACTCAAAGTGAGAAAATTCTCTACACCAATATAGATTTGTATTTATTATGCAACTAAGAGAGTTACCAGGATGTTGGGAGGTAAATTGACTTGCCCAGGTCACTGAGTCAATATATATATGTCAGAGACAGGAGACTTGAACCCAGATCTTCCAACTTTATAGGCCTGCTCTCTCTCCACTGTGCAACACTGCCTCTCATTCCATAATGTGCAATGTATGGTATGCACTCTGGCCCCTAAGGTGACAAAAATTGAATTCAAACTATAAAATGTCACTCCTGCTGCAGCTTCCAAGAGTTATGGTGCCTTGGAAATGGTTTCTAGTGTAACAGTGGGGTTTTTACTCCCAGTCCAATAAATATAAATCACAGAAAGACCAGAGGACTATATCAAATCAAAACATCAATCAAAAACTTAAACTGCTTGGACCAAGTCCTTAATCAATTTGAGAGAATTAAAATACCTTGATCACAGGATAAAGATAGATGAAAACATAGAGGAAATATCTTCAACTTGGCTAAAAGAATGAGCTCTACCTCTGAGCAAGGCTAATCTAGTGATAGGTAAACTTGCCCAGGCAACAAAGTGGTACAGTGGATAAAACACTGGGGTTGGAATCAGGAAGACTCATCTTTATGAGTTCAAATTTGTCTTCAGACACTTACTAGCTGTATGACCCTGGGCAAGTTACTTACCTCTTTGCTTCAGTTTCCTCATTTATAAAATTAGGGGAATTCTCAATGGACTCGGGCAAAATGCCTTCCACATCCAGAGGAAGAATTATGGAATTGGGTCGCAGAATGAAGAAGACCATTTTTTCTTGTGTTATGTTTTATTTTGTCTTAGGGTTTCTCCCATTCATTTTAATTCTTCTATGCAACATGACTAAGGTGAAAATGTATTTTATAGAAATATATGTGTAGAATCTCTATTAGATTGCATGCTGTCTTGGGAAGGGAGAGTGGAAGGAGAGAGGAAGAAGGAAAAGTGAGGGGAAAAAATCTAAGATATATGGAAGTGATTGTAGAAAACTGAAAACAAATAAAATAATTTTTAAAAAATAAAATAAAATGAGGGGAGAAGAAAATGGCAAACCACTCCAATATCTCTGCCAAGAAAAGCCTAAATGGGGTCATGAAGAGTTGGACATGACTGAAAAATGACTCAACCAAAACATGTCCAGGCACCTAAGAAGAAATCTCTCTGTCAAGCTTGTGAGTTCCAGGGATCCTGAGCCCCTTTCAGAGACCCCATCTGTGACTACAGTCAGTAGAACAGTCCACCACAGCCGACAGCACTGGCCACAGGAAGTCAGGAGGTGACTGAATGACAATCCTGAGAAGTGACTTTATAACCACCGTAAAGATCTTGCAGGGACACAGCTGGTGTCCTCCTCCCCCTCAACGCCTGAGCAGGGAGAAAGAAGCAGCAGCTTTAGAGAGCTGGCCAGGTCCAGCTGAGGAGCAGCCCCAGGACAATCTGCTGCTAGATCGTGGCTTTTTGAGGAGTCAGCCTAGCAGCCCCACCATCACCACTGTGACGGACAAACTTCATGGGGACTCCAGCAAGGAAAAACGAACTTCCAGGACCCAGAGTCAGGAGATAACCTTTTGCCTCAAGTGTTCTCAATACGTGTGCCTCGTTATCACTGTACTTTAAAGTTGAGCTCACTCCCTTCAGGGACTCTATTGTGCAGGGTCAGAATGTGTACCCAGTTAAAGGGGAATAACAGCTGTTCTTACCATACCTTCTCAGTAAATGAAAAAAAAAGGCAGTGTTTTAGGGGAGGATGGAATGAGAATATATACAAAGTGCTTTTAAAACTGCGAAGTGTTATATCAATGTAATACATATTGTATATGTGTGTATACACACACCATACATGTATATATAATACATTATAACGAAATATATTATTGCTCTAATGTGTATCATATATAGATATGAGGTATATCTGCATGCTATATAGATTCTATCTATCTATCTATCTATCTATCCATATATATGTATATATATATGTATGTATCTTAGAGCAGCTAAGTGGCACAGTCTTGAAGTCAGAAAGACCTGAGTTCAGATCTGGCCTCAGACACTTAATAATGCCATCAGGAAGGTCACTTAACTTCTGTCTGTCTCAGTTTCCTTAATTGTAAAATAGGAATAATAACAGCACCTACTTACTGGGGTTGATATGAGAATCAAATGAGATATCATTGGCAGAAACTGGAGACTAGAGAGAAGTGATTTGCCTATTGTTCTATAGGTAATAAGTAGGGGGCAGCTAGGTGGTGCAGTGGAATGAGGATCAGTGCAGGAGTCAGGAGGACATGAGTTCAAATCTCACCTCAGACACTTGACACTCACTAGCTGTGTGATCTTGGGCAAGTCACTTAACCCCAATTGCCTCATCCTGGGTCATTTGCAGTCATCCTGATGAATATCTGGTCATGGATTCAGATGCTCTAAAGAAGTGAGGCTGGTGATCTGCACAGCCCTCCCTCACTCAAAACAAAGTCAAGTGCAAGTCATGTCATCATTTCTCTGATGGTATGGTTTTCTTTGGCAATGAAGGACAAACATAGAGATAATAAGTAACAGAGCCTGGGTTAGAATCCAGAGCCTTAATTCTTCAAGGAAGAGCAGGGCAGGAAAGAGAAGGGAAAGGAAGGAGAAATGAGGGGAGGAGAGAGAGGGAAGGGGAAAACTAGGCAGGGAAGAAAAAGGAAAGGAAAGAAAAGGAAGGGGAGGGCAGAGAAAGGAAAAGAAGAAAAGGGAGAAAAGGAAGGGGAGGGGAGAGGATGGGAAGGAAGAAGAAGGGAGGAGAGGAGAGGAGAGGCAAGAAAGGGAGGAACTATATTGCCCAACTGGATCTGGCCAGTTGGGTCCCCAGTGGGGCAAGTGGTATTATTCAACAAGCATGCTGCCTGGCACCTACTAGGTATTTAATAAATTTTTTTCCCTTCCTTGATAAATGTCATTAAACATTAAGATGTCAAAAAGCAAGATTTAGTTTTTACTTTGTCTCTGTACCTCTAGCCCTTGGCCAGTCAAAAAGGCAATCGTTTGGCTGCTTATGCCTCCAAGCAGTCATGACAGTAGTGGAAATCCCTGCCCCTCTGGGATTATCCATTTAGTAGGACTGGCAGCTGTCCTCTGGAAACTCAGCCTAGAATATGAGTCCAGGTAGGGGGAACAAAGAAACCCAGAAGAAACTACTACACTAGAAAAGCAGCACTGGCCATCAAGAAGCCACTTAATGTATCACACATAGATGATGTCAAGCAGAGTCAGAGAGAAATGGCTCCCAATCAATGTGCTAATTAATCCTACTAATTCATTAATGTAATTAATCTAATTCTGCCAGAAAACAGAGAGCAGACCCTTCCCATGCTGCTTTTACTTTAGAAAGCCCTGTTCAAACATACCCTCCTGCATGAGATTCCCAGCCTCCCACAGCTGTTTGCTCAAGCATCAACATCCTCCACAGAAAAGCTGTGATCTAAGAAGCTGAGGTTGACAGAACAGTCATTATTGGTGAGAACCATGTGCTCCTCTCTGTCACCGTTCACTGAACAAATCTGTCAAAAAGCCATGTGGCCATTTAGAACAGAGAAAAGTAGCACAACAGTCAAACAACACTGGAGTCCCAAACGTAAAAAGAAATGGAGGGACAAGGGATACTTTTTGTCCAAAATAGCAAAGGAGAGAGGTGGGTATGCCCAAGACCATACTAGCCACATCTGCAAGAGAGGCTTGGGTTCAGACATCTGTGTGACCAAGGGCAACTCATTTAGCTGCTCTGAGATTCACTTACTTTATCTATAATGGGGACAATAATATTCACAGAGAAGCAGCATAGCATAATGGTTAGACATCTACCCCCAAAGTCGAGAAGATGTGGATTCAAGTCCCACCTTTGACACACAACCCCTTGACCTCTTAATGCTCTATAAGCTGCAAAGTATGCTCTCATCATCTTTGCTAGCTTCATTAAGTTATTCCCTATAATGATGAAATCATAGGTCTGATAAAAAAATGCTCACAATGTCTACCTTGCAGGGTTGTTTGGAGGATGAAATAAAATAATTTGTATGTATAAAGATTTTGTAAACTATAAAGTGCCATATTGATTCAATCAATGTCATACAAATGTCATTAGAATTATATATGTCTTTGTACCTCTAGTACCTTTGTACCTAGTCAGAATCAATCAGCAACTATTTTATTAAATGCCAGGCACTCTGTTAAGGACAAGGATTCCAAAATGCATCAAACAATTCCTGCCCTCAAGGAGTACACATTGTGATGGGGCAAATAACAGTTAAATAACTAGGAATATATAGACTACATACAGAATATATAGGCTATATACAGGAAGGTAATCTAAAGAGGGAGATATTAACAATGGGAAGTGGGTGTTGAGGGATGGGGAAGGAGGAGGGATATGACCAGGAAAGGCACCCTGTAGAAGGTGGGATTTTAGCTGACTCTTGAAAGAAATCAAAGAAACCAAGCAATGGCAGGACAGGAAGGGGCAGAACATCCAGTAAATGAGGTACAACAAGTAAAAAAAAAAAACAGATGGAAAATTGTGTGTTCATCCTTTGTTGCCTAAGAAGACCATGCCATCAGAGAAATAATGACATGACTTGCACTTGACTTTGTTTTGAGTGAGGGAGGGCTGTGCAGGTAACCAGCCTCACTTCTCCTCCACAGCATTTGAATCTTGTGTCAGATATTCATCAGGATGACTGGAGATGACCCAGGATGAGGCAATTGGGGTTAAGTGACTTGCCCAAGGTCACACAGCTAGTGAGTATCAAGTGTCTGAGGTGAGATTTGAACTCAGGTCCTCCTGACTCCTGCACTGCACCACCTAGCTGCCTCAAAGGAAAATAGAGTATTAGTTGAAAGGAACAGCAAACATGACAGTGTAGCTAGATTATAGAAGGCATGGATGGGAGTGAAATGCAAGAAGGCCAGGAAGGTCCAAAGGGTCAAGGCTTTGAAGAATTTCAGTGCCAAAGAGGGGAGTTATATTTTATCACAGAGATGACAAAAAGATTTTGGAACACCACTGTTGTGGTTGTGCATCCTTTGTTCTCAAAGAGCACCAATGACATCAGGAGGGTAATATCTTGACTTACAAGTGAATTGGATTTAGGCGAGGCAGGGCTGTGCAAGCCCAGCAGCCTCACTCCTCCAGAGTTGTCAGAGTCACGGTGGTTGACACGGTCAGACTTAGACTTTAGAAAAAAATCACTTTGGTAGCTGAATGGATTGGATTGAGGAGAGGAGAGGCAGGGAGACTACTGTGTCCAGGAAAGAAAAGAGAAGAGACTGAACTAGGGTTGTGGCTACCAGCGAAGACGTGAAGATGTACATAAGAGATGTCATGAAGACAGAAAGAAGACGACGGCAGAGAACATATAAGGTACATAAGGCCGCAAACCTAGGGGACTGGGAGTACAGTGGTGCTCTTAATAGCTAGCTCATAGTATCTAATAAATACTTATTGCATCAGATTATATGGCTGTAAAAATGGAAAAGGCATGCTTCCCAATGAAAGTATGATTGAAAAGTATCCTCTCCCTTTTATCTTCTGCTGGGATGATGACAAACATTATCACTCCATCACTGCCAATAACTATAATGAAAGGAACAGTATACAAACAAATTAAGCTGCATGTTGAAATAAATCCAGACAAGTCTCATAACGTCACTGGGAACCATGGAGACAAATGCATGGTTATGAAACTTTTCTCTGGCCTCACAGCAGTGACTGGCACATTACCTGGACCATACAGTGCCTCTAATGCTGAGGGTACCTCATAAGAAAGAGCAAAAAGCAGTCACTTGTAAAATTAGCCCCTTCATGTTCACAGTGGAATTTTTCGATAAAGTTTCCATCAATAAAATCTATTTTGTGAAAACAAAGAATAAAAGATTTTCTAAACTTCTACCAATTCTCTGTCTGTGTGGGTACATGCATTTCCTCTCTTTCTCTTTCTTGTTTATTTTGGAAGCAGAGAGAATAGCTCTGAGGTCAAAGCAGCCAATACTAAACCAAGTAGCATTACCAATGAACAGTTCGCTGTTGGTGGTCAGCCTTTTCAGTCATATCTGAATCTTCGTGACCCCATTTGGGGTTTTCTTGGCAAAGATACTGAAGTGGTTTGCCATTTCCTTCTCCAGGTCATTTTACAGATAAGGAAACTGAGGCAAACAAGGTTAAATGATTTGCCCAGGACCACACAGCTAGTAAGACTCTAAGGCCAGATTTAAACTCAGGAAGATGAGTCTTCCTGACTTCAGGTCCTGCCCTCTATCTACTGTGTCACCTAACTGCCCCTAATAATGATAACTAGCATTTATATAGTACCTACTATGTGCCAGGCACTATATTATGCATTTTACAAATATGATCCCATTTTTAACCTCATGACAACCCTGGGAGGTAGGTGCTATTATTATCCCCATTTCAGAGATGAGAAAACTGAGGCAAACAGAGTTGAAGTGACTTGTTCAGGGTAACTCAGTAAGCATCTCAGACTGGATTTGAACATAGGTCTTGACTCCAAGCCAAGCAAGAAAGTCAAGACTGATGTGTCATGGTGAGAAAACAATGAACCACATATCAGAAGGTCTAGGATGTAGTCCTGGCTCTTCTACTTACCAGTTATGTGACTTTAGGCAAGTCACTTAACTTATCTGGGTCTGCCCTGACCATTTCACAGGCTTGTTGTGAAGATCAATGAGCTAATGTATGTGTAGGTGGCTCAGTGGATAGAATACTGGACCCAGAGTCAGGAAGACCTGAGTTCAAGTCTCTGGGTAACTCCAGAACATCACTTCACCTGTGTTTGCCTCAGTTTCTTCTGTAAGAAGAATGGGGATAGTAAGGGTTCATTCCCATCCACCAGGCTTGTCATGAGGTTAAAAATGAGAAAATATTTGTAAAGCACTTAGCACAGTGCCTGGTACTTAGTAGTCACTATATAAATGTTATTATAATTACTATTATATGTTGCAGCTATAACACTCAATATAAATATGAACTGTTAATACAAAGATCTAAGACAACTCCAACAGACTCATGATGAAAAATGCTGTCCATATCCGGAGAAAGAACTATGAGTCTGAATACAGATCAAAGCATACGATTTTCTCTTTTTCTTTTCTTGCCTGTTCTTTCTCATGATTTTTGCCTTTTGTTCTGATTCTTCTTTCATAACATGACTAATGTGGAAATGTGCTAAATATGATTGTACATGTGTAACCTACATCTGATTGTATGCTCTCTTAGGGAAGTGAGAGGGGGAAAATTTGAAATTCAAAATCTTATAAAAGTGAATGTTTAAAACTAAAAATAAGTAAATAAATACTTTTTTTAAAAAAAGAACTATGAGCTGTCATTACTGTTAAAATATTAATATAATCTATGGTTTATAAAGATAGTTTTTAAGATTTTGATAAATGTATTTCATCAGTGATTTCATTTTGAATCAGTGATTGCCATGGAAACCTTCCATCCTTTCTTACCTGTTATCCTCTCTCCTGATCTTTCTACAGATCTCCTCTAGTTGAATTTACTTCTTTTACTCCCTCAGGGTTACCAGGTTAGTACATAAGTCTGCCCTTTGTTTTCTGTCATTCTTACCTCGTAACCAATCCAGTTTCTTTTAGTAATGTCTTTTGTGCCACTTCCAATCTCACATTCCACCTATGCCCAAAATATATCTTTCTCTTGCCATGTAAATTACTTGGGATTTTACTTACTATAAATGATTCGCAAATATGAAAGCTTACTAAAAGAATACTGAGGTTAAAGTAATGGATTTTCATGGTAGTCAGCTGTTTGAGAAATTATCGCATACTTTCCCAAATGCAATCCAGCCTGACTTCATCCTTTTCAAGTCTGGGACCAGTTCACTGTATGTCTGCAACACCTATCTAACAAAGACAATAAAAATAATACCAGTTAAATAAACAAAGCTTTCCCATAGAAACAAAGTCAGAGAAGGGCATCATGGTCTCTGCCAGCACTACATGGAGAGCCCTGAAATTTTTCCCATGCCTGATAGTGAGCAAGTACATTAACTGAGTCATACAATCATATAGGGAAGATATAAACACAGACAAAGACATAGATATAGAAATAGGTACAAATTCATAGACACAAATACAGACAAGGGAACGGAGATTCAACCTATGACTCCTTTTTATAGGGAAGAATCAGGTAAGTAAGCTCCCTCTCTATCAATGCAGATCAACATCAACTCTGAAACCTACAGTCTTAGAGAGTTACCTAAGGTACTGTGAGGTTAAGTGATCCAAACAAATAGACAGATGTAAATGGATTCCCCATGCACAAAAGCAATGTCAGTTTTCCAGTCATGTTCCTTTTCCAGTGTGGATCATTTGACCAAGCTTTCCCTTGTTTATTGTTGATTGCATTTAGGTGCCATGGTGTAATTAGTACCACAGCTTCTATGAATAGGAACATGTGGAGAACCTCATCATTAACAGGAACGTCTTCCTTTGTGCAGGACTTTTCCCCTGAAAATGAACATCAGAAGTCTCTCTGTTTTATACTTTATATGATGTCAGTCTTCAATGGGCCATTAAACAAAGGTACTAATGATAATAACACTGATGTTCACAGTTCTTTATTGGTCAAGTGGTGCCAAATAAATACTGGCTAAATTGAACTGTATGAAAAAAAATCTTTTCTAAGACAGTCCGATTTATGACTCACTTTCCTCCGAGAAATTATCCCAGAAAATGGCTATCATTCTTTTCACACAACAGCATCCCTAATGTGTGTTTAGAATGTGCCAAAGAGGTCCTCACCTAAATATTATGATTCCCATCTCCAAGAAATGCCAGCTGTAGAAAGACAAGGGCAACACATTTGTATGTGCACATTTCCCACTATACGGTACCACAGTAGGCTTCCTGCCATCACTAAGCCCTATATAGTTCCTGAAGACCCCTCTTCCTTTCCTGGGCTTTAGGCTCCATTTAGCCTTCCCACAAATTTCGATGGCTCCTGCCCCTGGAGCCATATCCCACTCCTGACCTGTTTCTCTCTTTCCTGCTTGATTTACCTGAAACCTGTTTGCCGTACAACTATGATGTCCAAAATCCAGAAACAGACTATCTTCTCTACCTGTTTCCAGGTTTGTACCCCTACTGAACTTTTCACTATGTTCCTTTTCTTCCTGCTGGTAAAACTATTCTAGCAATCAACTCTTAACCAAATTTATATGATTAGCAGATCTTAAATTTAATGGATAAACAAACTCAAGTTCCCAGCCCCACCCACTTTCTGGGATCTCATTGATGAGTTGGGTGCCTCCAGTGGAATGGTGTTCCAGAATCATAGCATCTCAGACTGAGAACTAGCAGAGATGTGGAGCCCTAGTTCCTGTTGCTATCATCTTAACTGCTTCTAACTGATCTTCCTGCCTCAAAGCTCTCCTCCCTCTAGTCCCTACTCCACCCAGTTGCCAAGGTGATTTTTCTAAAGCCTAAGGTCTAACTGTGACACCCCCCACCCCCATTCAAAAAGCTCCAGTGGTTACTTACGGCCTCCATGAATAAAATATAAACACATACATTTGACATTCAAAGCTCTTTGTAATCCTGCCTTTCCTACCTTTCTTGACTTCTTGCCTTGTGCTCACTTTCACGCACTTGGTGATCTAACTACACAAGCGTCCTTTGCATGTAGGACTCTATCTCCCATCACTCTGCCTTTCCACTGGCTGTCCCACATGCCTGGAATGTTCTACTCCCTCACTATCATCACTTGGTTTCTCTGGCTTCTTTCAAGTTTCAGCATAAATCTTACCTTCTTTAGGAAGCCTTTCCTGATTCCCTGGGCTGTTAATGCCTTCTTCTTCAGACTATTTTCCATCTACTCTGTATATATCTTATCTCCCCCATTGGAATATAAACTCCTTGAAGGTAAGGACAATTTTTGTCTGGTTTTGTATTCCCAGGGCTTAGCACAGTGCACCGAACATAATAAGCATTTAATAAAAGCTTCTTGACTTGACGTGATTTGTTGACCCTTCATTTTACAGTTGAAGAAACTAAAGCCTAGAAGATAAAGTATTCATTATAGGGAAGAATCAGGTAAGTAAGCTCCCTCTCTATCAATGCAGATCAACATCAACTCTGAAACCTACAGTCATCAAGGAAGTAAAAAGGAAAACTAGAATTTGGAAACAGGTGTTATGAATCTAAACCTAGCACTCTTTAGACTGTACCATCTTTTTAACTTTTCAATGGAAAAAATAAATACCTCTCTTTGCAGTAATAATATAGGTGATGATAGAGGTAAAAGGAGTGCTTGTTGTCATTTTTCCCAACACATTCTCCACTCTGATTCATTTATGCCAAGTCAAAGTATACATCATGTGTGACCTTGACTGACAATGTGGATTCTTCATCACTATTTTTTCCTGAAAATTCAACAGCATTAAAAGACCCTTAAGCAATGAAACACCACAGAGAATAGCTGTCAAGTACCCAAGTATCACATTTGATGCCTTAGCAGAAAAGAGGATGGACTCAGCACCCAAGAAAATTTCATTCCCATTTATATGAATAGTATAGGCACACTTTCCAAATTCATAAGAGGGAAAGAAGTCTAAAGGGGAGAGCAGATTCACAAAATTAAAACACATAAATGACAAGTCATAATGTCATAAACCACAAAAACGAAAAATGTGTACCTCCAAGCCCTTTCAGTTTTCAAAGCTCATGTGTCTGAGTCCCCAGTAAACTATTGCTATCTGTAAATTCAAAAAGTTTAGCCAGCTGCATAGTTGTCAATGGAGAAAATGGAGAAGATGGACCCAACCTTTTTTGCTTGTTTTGCTTTGTTTTTTTGTTTGCCTATTTTCTTTTTTTCTTACTAATTAATTTATTTTTAGTTTTCAACATTCACTTCCACAAGATTTTGAGTTCTAAAATTGCTTCCCATCTTTCCCCTCTGCCCACTAAGACATGGGTTCTGATTATCCCTTCTCCCAATCTTCTCTCTCTTCTATCACACCCCTCCCTTCTCTTATTTCCTAGTTACATGTAAAAACAATTTTTAACGTTCTTTTTTAAAACTTTGAGTTCCAACTTCCCTCCCTTCTTCCTTCCCCAAGCACCCTCACTGAGCAGGCAAGCAATTTGATATAGGTTACATATGTGTAGTCATGAAAAACACTTCCATAATAGTCATGTTGTGAAAGACTAACTATATGTCCCTGCATCCTATCCTGCCTCCCATTTAAATTCTATTCTCTCTTTTGACACTGTCCTTCCTCAAAAGTATTTAATTCTAATTACCCCTCCTCCCATTTGCCCTCCCTTCTATCATCACCCTCTTCTTATGCCCTTCCACCCATACCTTCCTGTAGTGTAAGATAGATTTTCATACCAAATTGAGTATGCACGTTATTCGATGGGACCAATCTTTAAAAGAACATAGTAAGACATCAAAGGATGAAAAAAGAAAGCACAGGACACTGAAAGGATTGGGCTCTGGGAGCTTACTGAAGCTAGTCACAAAATTCCCCAAAGTGTTTAAAAACCCACAGTCCTCTCTGCTTAACTCATATAACTGTGGTTGATTCACATTGTAGACCACAAACCAATGGGAAAGAGAACTACTCCAGGCATTTTTCACCTCTTCAGTTAGAGAGCTATATGCTAAACACCACATACACGCCAGGACTCTGAAAAGTACTACAGGTTCCCAAAGTGGGTCATATTACCCCCTTGGGGACACTGGAATGATGGGGGCAATTGGAGGGTGTCGAATAAAAACAAGGGAGTGGTGGAAATGTAAGGAAAGAAGGGAAGAAAATTTTGAAAAACCATTCATACATGTTTCATCTCTTGTGAAACAGAGTAAAATTACATTAGTGATTACATTGTTTTCCAAATAAACATACAGAATGCAAGTTATAACCATCAATGGTTGAGTCCACTGACAAAGTCTTAACAAGAAAGTGTTGGCAGGTGAGCATGTTGCACGTTGTTGGGAAGTCCAACAGGTATCTGCAGGAATATGTAGGAATATGTGCTTATAATGATGCAATATTGTGTCATCAAAAATTTTAATGCAGGAAGAAAACCCACAAATTTATAATAAATTATTAAATCTAAGATGTATCTTTTTAAAAATATTTTTATATATTTTTGAAATAATGCAAATTTTAGAAAAAAACATTAAAGGGTTAATAAAGAAACTAGATTGTGGTGGGAGGTGGGTGTGGTAATTATTTTTTTTAAGGAGGCAGTAGGCCAAATAAGTTTGGGAACCTCTGTACTAGACCACTGAAAACAGAACAGAGGGAACTTTGTTGATGCCCTACTGTAGCAAGGGCCAGACAGAGAATTCCCCTCCTTTTATCATTTAAAAATTTTTTAAAGACTGAGTCTCTGAATCTCTCTCAGGCTGGAAATGCAGGAGTCACCTAGAGATTCCACTGGTGATCCACATGGGATCTTTGACTTGCTCTATTTCCAGTCTGGGCTGCTTTGCACCCTGCTTAGGCAGCCTGTTGGCCTTCTGTTCCCAATGACTCTATGATAGTTCTAATATTAGTGTAGACACTGGAGTTAGCCCACTGCAGCTCAAAATTTTTGAGTTCAAAAGATCACTTCACCCTTTCTGGGAGCTGGTATTACAGGCACATACCACCACATCTCCATGCTCATCTAGTCTAATATTTTAAAGAGGCACATTTTTAGAAATGTGGACATGGTAAAGTCTCATTAATTCATTATTGCTATTCAGTCATTTTCATTCACGTCTGACTTTTTGTGATCCCATTTGGGGTGTTCTTGGCAAAGATACTGGAGGCTGGTCATTTCCTTCTCCAGTTAATTTTATAGATGAGGAAACTGAGGCAAACAGAGTTAAGTGACTTGCCCAGGGTCTCACAGGTAACAAATGTCTGAGGCCAGACATGAACTCAGGAAGATGAGTCTTCCTGACTTCAAGCCTGGCACTCTATCCACTGAGCCACCTAGTTGCCCTTGTTAATTCAGACTTCATTAATTCCTTATTTACAATAGTCCAGAAAGATACAGGCAGAACTAATGTTTATTTCTCTGTGTCTATAAATAAATAAGCAATGTAAAGAAGAGTCCAAGGTGATTACTTAAGAGAACAAACTATTTCCAACCACTTTAGAAACCCTATTTACATAGAGACAATAGCTAGGCTAATTACAAATTATTTATTCATTAAAGTAAGTTCCCTAAAGATCTCTACTTGGCAACACTTGGGTAGCCTACTTTAGTTGAGATATATACTTGAAAAGAATAAAAATGGCTTTTTTCCCTTTAAAATATAGTATTCTCTAATTTGATTATTTCCTCAAGCAAACTGGCCTTCTCTAAAATTAATATGACTGAAGTTTTGCTGTATTTAAAACTCAAGAACAAACCAGGACCGCTGAGCAGTCACTGGCCACCTGTCCTAAAATTCTTATAGCCATCATTTTGTTCTTTCCCAGCCCAGGGGATGTGGCCCTAGTGACAGATTTAGTGAAAGTTCCCCAAGCTTAGAATTGACACAGCATGTCGATTCCATGAAGATGCCAGCTTTCCATCTGTCCTTGGTGCTTAAGCCTGGACCCATGACGGTTATGGCAGTTCTGTATAATGAGAGGAACCAAGCCGGTCTCGCTCTCTGCAGCCCTGCTCAATGCCATATGTAGTGAGAGTTGTCCTTGTCCGTGCCTAGGACATGACTGAATTCATTTCTAGCCAACTCACCGCCTAAAATATGGGGGAGGTGGCAGGCAGCAAGTAGTACAAGGTCCAGCCAGGATAAAAAGAGGTATGGATGTTCTAAAGTGTCCAGAGTAAAGTCACTCACTCAGTTTGACTAAAAAAAGTCAAGTATCTCACTTAAGAAGTCCTCTGAGAAGTCCCACTCTTTTCTCTGTTACCAAGACTTAATAGGATTACCTCCTAATCATCCCAGACACAAAACCACAGAAGCCTTAGCCATACATATGCATTTGAGTTAATCTTTTCCACACCTGCATAAGCAATAAGGAAATTACCAGCATGAATATTAAAACTAGAAGCAAAAATAGTGTGCTTTTCTCAGTCTCCCTGGACCTTTAAACTCTAGGAAAGGAATCCAAATAGCAATTCTGGATAGGCAATGTTAATCAGGGCCCAATCCCTAAATAATACTTCACAGGTGATGGTCCCATATATTTCTGTGATTAACTAAGTACTTTATATATATAAACAAGAGTCTTGGGGAAAGATACCTACTTTACTATTTGACAAAATGAGAATTAGGGGAGGAAAGGCTGACAGTTCTGTGCATCCCAGACTTCCTCTTATTTATTCCGCACATTCTCAGGTCCCCTTTTCAGTCCCTGCCCCCACCGAGAAGGGGGAAGAGGAAATCTCAAAAGCTTCAGAGGGGAAAGACTATTTCCAGGTACAGACACCTGTTTTGTCATTACCTAGCGGTGGTAATGTGATCAGGAGACTTCAGGTTACTAGTACTAGGACTAAAAAGTTTATGGCTCCATTCTATCACATGTAGTGGTAGTGATTGCAATCCCATTCTTTTGTAAAGAGTATTGTGAGTGTCCAACTGGTAATAAGAGAATACTAGAGAGGAGATCTGAAAGATAGGTGTGTGGGATGGCTCAGGTCCCTACTTAATTAATTACTCAGAGGCCTCTCAAAGTGAAGACATAAAGTTTATTTATTCGATTCTCGAGAAGCGGGGCAATCCTGTACCAGTTTACCTGGAGTAGGAAAGCCGAAGACAAAGAAAGGGCAGTGATTTATATAGACTCCAACGCAAGTCCCTCCCCCGCCACTGACCACTATTCTCATTAGCTGAGAACATGAGCTTACATTCCAGACACAAAATCTAGCCAATCCCTTTTGAAATGAAGACATCAAAGAACCATGCAAGTTTTATCCAATCATTGAGACCCCAATGTACTACACAGTTCCACATCCTTATATGGAATTATTCTATTCTAAAAATATTGTGACCTTGGGCCTCTCGGTCTTACCTCACCCCTGGGAGAAGAATTACAATCTGAGAAGACTTCACTAAACCTATTCCATTCATAGGGTAGTTTTGTCCCTCATTCATCTTATATCCAAACCCAATCTAAACTCTTTCTTGGGTATCATTAATGAAATGAATGAGAGGAGGGCAAATGGAATAATGTATGTAAAAGACTTTACAAAGCTTAAGGTGCTATATAAAGGCCAATTATTATTTCTTCTTTCATTTAACCAAAATTTTATCAGAGAATCACAGCTGTAGAAGAGCCATTAGGCTATGAGTTCTTTGAGAGGGGTGACTGTTTTTGCCTTTAATTGTCTCCACAGTACCTGACACACAATCAATGTTTTATAAATGCTTATTGGTTTCATTTGACTTTGTGTCATGGACCCATTTGGCAGTCTGGTGAAGCCTATGGATGGACACCTGAGATGGCAATCAAAATAGTTTAGTATAATTAAGTACCTCTGACTGAATATTGCCTTTATCAAGCAAGAGTCTTTACAAGGAGTAAAGTACAGAAACAAGAGTTTCTTTTACTAGAAACAGTGTATGTATTTGTACTGTTAAGTATTTTAATGTGATTAAAGTTCTTTCCTATCCATTGATGGGTCTGCACATTGAGGCAAGCTTGATTAGGGGAGTTGTTTTGTATAAGGGTCCCAAGTACCTTTTGTTTTTTCTATTGAGGCACTGGATCAAAGGGTTGTGATGTCCTCTGGCTCTAAAAAAAGGTATAAATATTCTGAGTTGAGGTTTTACTTTGCTGCTTAGTTCTTGATAAGAAGGTTTGAGTGCTGGATGAATTATGGTCAGGGAAAGGAAGCCATCTCTGTTGATTACTTTGGGACTTACTGACTAGAAGAATTTGTTTGGCCAAATGAGGACTCTGGGAGCCACTAAGGAGCCCCCCAAATTTGAGAACCCAGGTGTCATGCTTCCTTCTCTGGTAACTATGATCAGAGAGTTGGGGTCCAATTATCTGTTGAATTCAGGCAGACAAAGCCATGCTTGTTGATCTTTTGATTTCTCTGTATTTTCTTTGAAATTGAGTGACTCCCTGAACTAACTGAATGATATATGTGCTTGGTTAAAGGAATGATAACATGTGCTTAATTAAAGTGATTGTTAACCCCTCAAAAGCTGCCTTTCCTTTTATGAATGCAGATCTAAGAACCTGTGACAGCAAGTCCCATTGTGTATGTTGGGATGCTTACTAATACAACACCTTCACAGAATGACATTTTAAAATTTATTTAGTAAAATACATGAGATTATAAAGGAAATAAATTATATTGAAATACTATTGTAAAAAAAAATAAGCTCTAAAAAGCTAGAAAAGACCTCAGAGACTAGATGACCTCTAGTTCAGCTCTCTCAATTTATAAATAAGCAAGCTGAGGACCAGGCAGACAGTGACTTGACCCGAGGTCCTATAGATGTTGAATAGACAGATAGCAAAATAATGCATTTATTTAGCACATACTCTATGCCAGTCACCCCAAAAGTACTGAGCATACAAATATGTCCAAGAAAGCAAGACAATCTCTGCCTTTAAGGAGATAACATTCTAGGGAGGTGAAAAAAGAACAAAATAAAAAAAGTGCACAGCAGAGGAAAAAAACTCACAAGGAAGCAAGGAAGAGATGGGCAATTTTCAATACAACAATTATTATTTATCATACAGGCTTTCCTGAAATGAAAATATATTGTTACTCTTATGTTCTGCTATGCACATGACATGGTTTTGTTTTTTTTTCTGTTTGACTTTGTATTTAAGTTTACAATATGTTTTTGTTTCTTTCTGTATTCTATATTTATGTTCTGGCACTTGAATCTAAATAAATTTTTTTTAAAAAGAATTTTTGAAAAAGGAGATAACATTTTAAAGAGGAAAGACAGTACATGAAGGAGAACTCAAAGCAGAAGCAGGGGAGGGGGGGTAGTGCACAAGTGTCAGAAATGCAGTTTGAAATCTTGTCTTCCACCTCCACAGCCAGTTCCCTTTCCATTGTATCTCATGGCTTCTTTGCCACATATAGGCAGATATACACTTGGAGATGTTGTGGGTTACGTTCCAGACCATGGCAATAAAGAGAATATTTCAAAAATATCACATAAATTTTTGAGTTTCCCAGTGTATATAAAAGTTATATTGATTCTATACTGTAGCCTATAAATATTATGTCTAAAAAAAATTGCACATATCTTAGTCAAAAGATTGTTGAGTACTCAGTCATAGCTGACTCTTTGTGACCCTTTTTGGGATTTTCTTGGCAAAGATACTGGAATGATTTGCCATATCCTTGTCCAGCACATTTTACAGATAAAGAAACTGAGGCAAACAAGGTTAAGTGACTTGCCCAGGGTCATATAGCTAGTAGGCATCTGAATGTGGATTTGAACTCCAACTGACTCCAGGGTAGGCACTCCACCTACTGTGCCACTTAGTTGCTCCCAAAAAAAAGTGCTATCATCTGAGCCTTCAGCAAGTTGTAATCTTTTTTGCTTTTGGAGGTTCTTGTCTCCATGATGAGGGCTGCTGACTGATCAGCGTGGTGGCTGCTGAAGGTTGGAGTGGCTATGGCAATTTCTTAAAATAAGACAACAATGAATTTTCCATGTTGATTGACTCTTTCACAAAAAATTTCTGTAGTATATGATGCAGTTTGATAGCATTCTAAACGCAAATTGGAGTCAATCCTGTCAAACCCTGCTGCTACTTTATCAGCTAAGTTTAGGTAACATTCTTTAACGTTGTTGTGCCTCGGGGAATAGGGATGCTGGAGGAAAGAGAGAGAAATGGAGGAAAAGCCAGTCAGAACACACACAACACTTACCAGTTAAGCTGACCACCTAATATAAGCTTGGTTTGTGGTGATCCAAAACAATTACAATAGTAACATCCAAGATCATTGATCACACATCACTGTAACAGATATAATATTGATGGGAAAACTTTGAAATATCATGCGAATTACTGAACTGTGACACAGAGACATTATGGGAGAATACGAAGTTGGAAAAATGGCACCGATAGAATTGCTTAATGCAGGATTGCCACAAACCATCAGTTTGTTAATAATAAAAATTATTTGTGAAGTCCAATAAAATGAGGTATGCCTGTACGTATGTCTAAGCAGCAGGAGGAAAAACAGAACTGAATCACAAAATAATAATTAAAAAAAAAGAAACTGTGACCTCACTTGAGTCATCTAAAAATAACTGATTCCAAACTCTTACCATCCTCTTTACTTTTCCTGGAGAAAAAAAGGAAACCTTTAATGCAAGTCACAAGCCCTCATAAAAAACAATTTAGTTTGGGTATCTCTGCCTTGTCAGTTCCTCTTTATGTTTATGAATCTCTGGAGAGTTACCATGGAATAGACATTTTAATTATCCAACAAAATGCCAGGTGCTGCTGGATTGTTCCATACACTATATGTAGCCTTCACGATGAGTTCACTTCTGAAGGACAGTCTGGCCTTACCTTGTTTTTTAAAGAGATTACTCCGCACGATCTCATTCATGGACTGCACTTTTTGCTTCTGAAGTTTGACTGGTGGGATGCAAGTGTAAAATTCATAGAGGAGTTGGCTGTAGGTAGGAAACAACAGAGTTCCCAGATCAAATCTTAATCAACTGGATAATAAATATCAATCATGCATGACAGGGTGGGGGTGTCACTGCAGCAGGTGGATCAGGACTCTGATTTCACAGTTATAGGGAAAGCCCAGTGAGGAATTTCCCTCTACTAATGCAGTTCCATAACTTCTCTGAAACTTAGGACCACTGAGAAGTTAAATAATAATACTAATAGCTAGCATTCATAAAGTTTTACAAAATATTACTCCCTCATTTTATCCCAACAACTCTAAGAGGATCGTGCTATTTTTTTTTTGTTGCTGCTGCTGAGTCATTTCAGTTGTGTCTGACTCTTTGTGACTCCTCTTGGGGTTTTCTTGGCAAAGATTCTAAAATTGTTTGCCATTTCCTTCTCCAGCTCACTTTACAGATGAGGAAACTGAGGCAAATAAGGTTAAGTGACTTGCCCAGGGTCTCTCAACTAGTAAGTGTTGGACCAGTCCTCTATCCACTGCACAATCCTGCTTCCAGGTGATGAATGGATAGAGATGTTGGCCTTGGAGTCAAGAAGACTCATTTTTAGGAATACAAATAGGGCTTCCTATGCTTACTAGCTGTATAACCCTGGCAAGTCACTTCACCCTGTTGGCCTCAGTGTCCTCATCTATAAAATGAGCTGGAGAAGGAAGTGGCAAACCACTCCAGTATCTTTACCAAGAAAATCCCAAATGGCATCACAAAGAGTTATCCACATTTCACAGATGAGGCAGATAAAGCAGATGAGGCAGACAGAAGTTAAATGACTTGTCCAGTATCAAACGGCTAGTGTCTGATTTGGTTTGAATTTGAATTGATTTGAATTCAAGTCTTCCTCACTCCAGTTGCAGCACTCCCTCCAAAGCCAGTGACTTTCACAGGATCACACAGTCGATCTGTGTGAGAGGAAGGAATTGATTTCTAGTCTCTCCAACTCCAACCCCAGCTCTTTCCATCCATTATTCCACATCACCTCTCTAAATGGTACTAAAAATTGGATGCTAAAGATGACAGAGATGCTAAAATTATTTTACAATAGAAAAAGTCTTGCATTATACTCCTAGTTCCAGATATCAGCCACTGTCTGATGACACACTGTACCTTGACCCTGACATACTGATGCTGTTTTGGTACCCTTCAAATAAGGACAACAACCAACCAATCAGTTCCGGGAAGCAAGACTATAGGTTGTTATAAAGGTACCAACATGAAAAAGTAGAGAGAGTTTCCTCACCTGGGAGATCCTTGTACCAATAAAAGCACTGGTCTAGTCCTTATCCCCTAACCCTATATATTACTGAAGCTATTAGATTCCCCAACAAAGTATTCTCTGCCTTCCATAAGCTATCAACCTGGAAACTCAAAATATGAAACTCTCCTTAGAGAAGGAGGAACAGGTCATGTTGGGCCCAAATTTTATCACAGTTACAATAATGTGCTAATTGGCTTTACTCATTTTGTAAAGTGGAAAGAGAGGGATTGAGAGAGGAACCTGACCTCTTCCAAGCTCATTCACCGACCAGCCACAAATGTAAGTTTTCTCTAAGGCTTTAGGAGCTGCTTATGAGCCTCCAACAGACATAAGCTTAGTTCCAAAAGGGAGGCAATGAGCTACACAACAGTCTTTCAACCCACCTTCAGAAGTAGCACCTTGTGCTATGTCACTTTTGAATACCAAGGTGAACACAGCAATTCCAGTCACTTACTTTCATTTCTTATCCGACTCCTGGCACAAGAAAATATGCCATTTTCCCATTACCCTACTAATACTTCCCTTTAAAAGTTATTGGGGATGTGCCCATTCATTATGTGAGTTAATCACAGAATTCCTCAGAAGACCTTCCCCTCCTTCAGCACTCCTGGTTTCCCAAGGGAGCTGAGGACAATTCATATCACGTGCTCACCTGAGTAACTTAGCATCAAAGACAGTTTCCACATCGTGGAGAACAGATGGGATATATTTCAAAGCAGCCACCTGGAATAAGAATGAAATTAACATGAGAGATGCCCCCATTTCAGGGTTAGGTGTTAGTATAAAGAATATTTTTCTAAATAATATAGATGGTGTGAGTTTCCTGCATTATATGAACTATTCAAATAAATCATGACTGCTTCATTAACCAAGAATATGTAGTTATCCCTTTCACATCATGGGGGTTAGGGTCATGTTGCTCCAAGATCTGGAAAATATGAGTAAAAATTTTTGTCCCTCTCTTTGTACCAGAGAAATATGAATTTTTTCTTTTTCTTTTATGGGATGTTTACAATACCTTATTGTAAAATTGGGGTTGATATAATACAATGCTATACATATATTTTATGTACTTATCAGTTTCTAGATTTTTTTTCTGTGTCATCTTGCTGGCCTTCTCGTATTGGCTGCAGCTTCCACAAAAGTCCCCCAAAATTCAGATTTAATTTCTTATGCCAATCCATTATCTATCAAAATCATGATGAGGAAAGTTGTGATGTAGAAGGTATAATTGTACACAAATACACATGCATACATATATAAAATAAACACACATAGACATATAATTATTTATGTGGAAAGATAAGATAATTAATCCAAGGAGCAAATCCCTTTTCTTTCTTTGTTTCACTAAAGCAAGGATGGCCATATTAAGGCGCATTTAATTCTTCTGCCTATGCCATCCCTTGTAAATAGCAGGGGGCATCTCTGAGAACCCTGGACAGTGTCTGATGATTAAAGCTATCTGGAAATGGAAAGTGCTGTATGTATCAGACAGGAGGCTAAACTAGATGGCACCTAGGGTCTTTTCCATCTCTAGGACTCCAATATTTTAAGATTCATAAGATTCTCTGTTTTTTTTCAATATGCATTTTCAACAGAATTATCAAAGAAACTTAGCAAGATAAGCAGAGTGGAAATCGAACTGTTGTTTTTGGTTTTGTTTATGGTTTCGGTTTTGCAAATTTAATACAATTTACTTAGGAGGCCCTCCTAGGTGAAACTGAATGCAAAAGGAATACTTTTTAAATTAACTAAATAAAGATCTGACATTTGAAATCTAAGGAAAATTAAAAAAAATACATAGGATTGTAGACATAAAGTTGGATTAGGTAACATCTAATCTAACCCCTTTATTTTGTAAGTGTGGAATTTGAGGCTCCAAGTAAGCAACTTGCCTGAGGTCACAAAGTTAGGAAAAGAAGCAGACCTGTTAAACTCAGGTCCTCAGATCCAAAAAACTCAGATTCAAATCCCACCCTTTTTCCATTAAACCATGCTGCTTGCCCTCAGCTTCCTCTTCTGAAAAATGAGGGGCTTGGATGGTCACCTGTACAGTCTCTTCCAGCTCCATCCATAATAATAGCTCGCATTTATATAGTCCTGAAGGTTTACAAAGTTCTCATTTAACATTGCATTTAATCCTCACAACAACTGCTGTGAGGCAGGTGCTATCATTATCCCAACTTCACAGAGAATCAGTCGGTCAATAAACTTTTACTAAGCACTTACTCTGTGCCAGGCACCGTGCGAAGTGTCCAGGATACAGAGAAAGGCAAAAGACAGTCCCTACTTTCAAGAAGCTCACCATCTAATTGGGGAGATCACATGCAAACAGCTATGTATAAGTAAGCTGTCTATAGCATACCTAGGAAATAATCAACAGAGAGAAAGCACTAGAATCAAGAGGAATTGGGATTTCAAATCAGGTCTTCCTGACTTCAGGACCAACTGCCTCTAATCAACACAGAGAGACAAACAGATAGAAAGAATAGATAGGAAGATGGAAGGAATAAACAGAATAGGTAGATAGAGAATAGATAAAATAGGTAGATAGGATAGAAAGAACAGATAGAACAGATAGGTAAGAGGATAGAAAGAATAGGTATAGGTTAGATAGGATAGATAGAATAGGTAGATAGATGATAGATAGATAGACAGATAGATGACAGACAGACATAGAATAGGTAGATTGTGTATTTGTGTGTGTATGTGTGTTTCTGTACCTGTGACACTAGGGAGAGAGGCATAGGCACATGACTGGAAAACAGCATTCTTTCCTCTCTACAAAATTAACTGGTTCACACAGGGATCTTAGTTACAGACTTGGCCTCATTAGAACAACGTGCCAACCGAGCAAAAGAAAGGTAAACTTCAGCCTGTGGCTCTGGTGCCAGATGGATTTCCGCACCACACAATTAGAGGAGAATGTTTATGATCCTGCTTCCATCCACATCCAGGTGGATTTTGTAGTCCTCTCATCAATTTCTCCAAATCTGACTTCTGCTTAGCAGTGCCTTTGGTTCTTTGTTCTTGTAAAAACTGCTTGGAGAGCTGAGTGACCCCAGGGCACAAGGGTGTAAGCAGAACCCAGTCACCCACTCCACTCTCCACTTCTAAATCAAATCCTCCTGCTCTCCATGACCTATTGATTCAATCATTAAGCCCATCCCTCATATGCCTCCTTATACCTCTGTTGTTATCTTAGCATCCCCCACGCCTGGCACAATGCATGGCACATGACTGGCACTTAATAAATTCCTGTTGAAGCATTGTCCTGAGACTAGAGATGCAACAGTGGTAAACATGCTCTGACAGGTTATTGCAATAAAGCCCCAGTGAGAAAAAGGGAGAAAATTGTGACATTTTAGTCAATACCCACACAGGAAATCAGAAGGCCAGCACTGCAGTACCTGCTGCATCTTGCTAGTCTTTAAGAACTGTGTTTCCAGGGAGAGACAAGAAACAGCAGCCATAAGGAGCCTAGGCAATCCAGGACAGACATTTCTCACATTAAAATGCTTCAGCTGTTCACAGGATGAGTTGGGGAAGGGGAGGGGGGAGGTAGTGGGAGGGAAGGGCTTTAGAAAAAGTCAGTCTTCTCAGCCCCAGTCTGACGGCAGCAGCAGAAAGCAAGCTGCCTACCTGTCACCCTTGGACTTTGAATATGTTATCAACTCAATGGGAATGTATTAAACTTTCATCTTGTCCATACTGACTCACAGGCACATGTGAAATCTGTTATTTTCCTTCCCAAGGGGAATTGCTCCTCTGCCTCTGAGACTCTGCTTGGGAACTGGGTAACAGCGAGAAGTGACCACAGTTTCTCTGTTCTCAGACATCTAAGCATACCAGAAATGTGATAGAGGGCACAAAGGTATGGCAGGACTCACCCAGACAGGAATAGGGCCCAGAGCCTGGGACCTGAGTGAAAGCACCATTCATTTATATGTGTTATCTCCCCTTATTAGAATATAAGCTCCTTGAGGACAGGTGTATCCTCAATGCCTTGCACAATGGTAAGGGCTTAATAAATGCTTTAAAAGAAAAGTTAATTTCTTTTCCTGTTCCATTTGCAATTTTTAAGGTGACTAGTCTAGTTCCTGGATATTCCTGCTGGCATTCAGAGGACATGTCTTGTGAGCTGGAAATTAATCATTTCTGAGGACTGCTCTATGAAGAGTATATGTTTACCTACCACTTATCACGCCAAGGATACTCTCAGACATCTTGGAAAATAGTGAGACTAGCAGTCAGAAATGTGTGTCACCTCTATAACTTGTTGATTATGTGATACTAAACAAGGTTATCTGATCAATGACAGACTTCCAGCACTTCCTCTAGAAAATGGAGACCAAAGTGAAAGCTGCCATGAAGACAAACGTCAGGAAAAGAGCCAAATTCAAACTAAGCAATAATGACCTAACGAGCATGGAGAAGATGAACAAGGATGGGGAAATGGAGTATTATTCTAATTAGAACCACCTGAACTGCCAATGCTGCACTCACAGCAAACTGAAAATAGAAAAAACAACAAAATAGCCAAAAATGGGCCCTCCCTTGCAAATGCACATTTCATCATCTACTAAAGGAGTTTCCTTGCCTGTCCTTGTTGAATCTAGCTGGAAACAGCCTGAGATTTGTGACAGTGGTATTAGCATCAGTATAAGCGATAGATGATGTCATGCCTCGATGTAGGTTCCCACTAGAAATGCCAGACATCATCTTCATGGAAAATTCATAGATATTTAAAAGAGACAATGCCCCTTCCCCACTGGTTTTTCAATCCATTCATCACAGCAGACAGAGGAATTTGCAAGGCCAATCCAAGAAAAATGACCAACAATTTCTTAGGGATTCACTACAATGTGAGGATGAGAAGGGAACCTCCTCGCATATTTTCTATCAAGAAAAAACAGATGAAGGCCCTCAGGACAATGTGCATTATCATTAATCTTTCATTTGCTTTCTAACCAAAAGTCAAGCTCTAGGAAGGAGAAAGAGCCTACAGAGGGTTTACAAAATGTATACTTCTGCCCTGTTCCTACAGGGAAATTCTATGATCTAGCATTACAGAATCTATTGGTTTGTTTTCTTTTTCCTACCTTGCATCTGTGATCTCGTTGATGTAAGGAAATCCTGGTGTGTAAATTTCCTCTCCCAGGGAAAATCAGCAACTTCTCTGATACTTACAGTCTTAGAGAGCTTCCTGGGAGAACTGGGAGTTCAAGAGATTTGCCCATGACCACATTCTTAATATGTGCCCCGAGGCAGGATTTGTTGGGGCTGAGGCACCGAGGTAAGGAGAGATGCCCAAGCAACCTTCAAAGCTCTCCTCAAGGATGATGCATGTAAGATCCATTGTATGGTTTCACAGCAGAAGCCCCTTCTAGAGTCTTTAAGAAGGGATGCTTACACTAGGTCCTGATAGTTTCAACTGTATTCCCCTCAAACACTTCCTCTCCTCCTTTAAAACATCCAGAATAAACACTTAATTTCCCACAAATATATTTGTCCTCCTTCCATGATACACAAACTCTAGATGGGTATGTCAAACTGGATCATTCTCAAGCCCAAGTCCAGAGTCAGGTCTATTCTTCACAGACCAGTCTACCTAAATCCCAAGAAATTTTTCACCAACTTGACTACTGGGTAATTTGGGGGTCATAGAAACTGTAGAAGACCAACAAGTGAATTACACAGAAAGTTTTAACCTTTCTTTAAAGAAAGAAAATCACAGATTACTGAAGCATTGAAAGTACATTTCAGATTGATAAATAGTCAAAGATATGAGTGGAAGTTTTCAGAAGAAATAGAAGCTATTTATAGTCATATAAAAATGCTTTCAATAACTACTGATTAGAGAAATGCAAATTAAAACAACTCAGGTACCACTTCACATTTATCAAATTGGGTAATATGACAGAAAATGAAAATGACAAATGTTGGAGGGGATGTTGGAAAATTGTGACACTCATTCACTGTTGGTAGAGTAGTGAAGTGATACAACTATTCTGAAAACTATACCCGAAGGGCTATAAAACTGTGCCTGTCCTTTGACTCAGCAATTCCATTGCTAGGTCTGTATCCCAAAGAGATCAAATAAAAAGGGAAAGGACCTATATATACAGAAATATTTATAGGGGCTCTTTTTCTGGTGTCAAAAAATTGGAAATCAGGGGGATGTCTTGGGAATGGCTGAGCAATTAGGGAATTGCTCAATTTCCATTATTGGAAATGGCTGAGCAAGTTGTTGTATGTGGCTGCAATGGAACACTACTGCTCTATAAGAAATGATACATAGAAGGCTTTCAGAAAAACCTGGGAAGACTTATATGAACTGATGCAGAGTTCAGTGAGCAGAACCAGGAGAACATTGTACACAGTAACAGCAACATTGTACAAGAATCGGCTATGAATCTATGAATGACTTAGCTGTTCTCAGCAATACAATGATTCAAGACAATTCCAAAGATTTATTATGAAAACTACTATCCACCTCCAGAGAAAGAATGGAATCTGAATGCAAATCAAAGCATACCTTTTAAACTTTTCTTTTTTCTTCTTTTTTTGTCTGTTTCTTTTGCAACATGGCTGGTATAGAATGTGTTTTACATGACTGCATATGTATAATCTAACAAATTGCTTGCCTTCTCAAAGAGGAAAGGAAAAAGAGAGGAGAAAATTTGGAATTTAAGATTTTTAAAGATGAATGTTAAAAATTGTTTTTACATATAATAGAAAAATATTTGTTTTAAAAAGTAAAGTACATTTCAGAAAGATATTTGCTCTCCAGCTCCTGGTCTGATGTGATAATAACTATTTTATGAGTCTGGACAACTGATAGAAAACATCAAGTACCTTACGTAAATCCCAAAAATTCATCTTGAACTTAAAATCAAACAACAGACTTTCATCCTATCTGTTGTTTCTCTTATTCTTACAAAATGATAACAGAAAGAAAAAAAATCCAGCCTGCATGACAGAAAAAAATAAGGAACTCTAAGAGGATAAGCTAAATTATAGGAATCCTGACAACTGAATTTGAACTGATAGTATAATAATCGTAATAATCCCTGCCTTTGTAAGTTTCTACTTTTCAAAGTACCTTTCAAAGTTCTTTTACATTTGTTATCTCATTTGGTCTTACAACATCTCTATTAGAGAGGCCAGGCAAGTACTGTCATCCAAAACACTTCCTCCTGGCTACCATTCTCCTGCATGTGGAGTCTCTCCCTACGTAAGCTCCTTGAGGGGAAGGACATCTCACTTTTGTGTTTATGTCTACAATGCTTGCTGTAGCTCTTGGCACACAGTAAACAATAAACGCTTTTTCATTCATTCATCCCCAGGTTGTAGATGAGAAGCTCAAGATCCAGAGATGTTAAGTATTTTGGCCCAAGGTCACACAACTAGTCAATGACAAAGCTAAGACCATTTGTGCCCTTTTTAACACATCCTGTATTAGATATGGAAGCTGGCACTGACACATGATCTCCCTCTCTCCATATATTCCTGGTTTCCTGTTTTCTCCACTTTGGGTTAGTCAACTATGGTCTTAGAAAGGGGGAGAAGATAGAAAGGACCTGAAAACAGGAATGGATAGATCATAAATAGAGACAGACCTAGAAGGAAAGAGGCAACATGGGACAGGAAATTAAAGTCAGTGGAGCTAGATTCAAAGTCTACCTCTGCTACTTACTAGCTGTGTGTGTGTGTATGTGTGTATGTATGTATGTATGTGTGAGACTTATCCTTTCTAAGCCTTAGGTCCTGACATATGTGAAATCTGGAGTTGAAGTAAATGACCTCTAAAATCCCTTTCAATTCTAAATCTATGATCCTTTGCTCTAGACCAGGGGTGAGGAACCTGCAGCCTTAAGACCACATGTGACCCTGTAGGTCGTCAAGTGCAGTTCTTTGACCCAATTCAAACTTTACAAAACAAACCACCTTAATAAAAGGATTTATTCTGTAAAACTTGAACTCAGTCAAAAGGTCACACCGGATTTGTTCTGGAAAATTTGGATTCGGTCAGATACATACATATGTATACATATACACACACATAATATGTGTATATGTGTGTATGTATATACGCTTATATTATATATACATACATATACATACATGTGTGTATATATACACATACACAAATGCATATACATATCAATAATGTCTGAGTCCTCATGGCCCCTCTTTGGGTTTTCTTGGCAAAGATACTGGAATCATTTGTCATTTTCTTGTCTAGTTCATTTTACAGATGAGAAACTAAGGCAAACAGGGTTAAGTGGCTTGCCCAGTATCTCAAAGCTAGTAAGGACCAGATTTGAACTTATTGAGATGAGTCTCCCTAACTCCAGGTTTGGCACTCTACCCACTGTGCCACCTACATTTGTTATATTTGTTAGACAGACAGAGAGATAGGTAAGTATTTAGTTACCATGATTTTTGGTCTAATAATTTTACACTTCCTAATATTAGTAACTCTGTAATTCAAAAGTACATGCTCTTTATGATCACATCATTAATTTCTGAAGGAGAATGACTTCAGCCTCTACCCAGTCCAGGTGAATAGTCACCACCCTAGCAGCCCTGGATGGGTTGCAGTTTCTGGTGTCATAAAGAACAAACTTCCCTTATGCAACCCATCCCAACAAACACAAAAACTCATTAATTCTAACTAGCAGCTGGGAGATCCCAAGCATGGTAAGGGCTATTTAAATTAGTCACTAAAGGGATAAACTTGATAAAAAATGAAGCAATCTGCATCATTGATTTAAATAAATGTATTTGGTTTTCATTATATGTGATAAATCAGCCTACACTTCCAGAATGCTTTGCGGTAAATTCAGTAGAAATAATGAAGTCTTTCTAATTGGCCCCTTCACTCTGGTCCTGTGCTACTAAATCCTCTCTTAGAAACAAGGTCAAGTCTCAAGGTTTTTATAAACATTACTGGGTTTGCAGATTGGCAAAAGAGAGGTGCTCAATTGGAGATCCTTTGTCCTCCTAGTAAAATCGCAAGTCATGTTAAGGGGAACAAGTTTATTGTGCTGGGAAGGAAATCTTGGCCTTTGGTCAGCAATTTCTTGCTAAGAACTAACTAGTTCTCACTGTATAAAAGTCAACACAATAAAAGGTAAGTCAGACTCTGCTTTTTCCTAGTGTGGGACTAAAATTTGAAGAGCAGTAGGGGACCTTCAAATTCAACCCCTTCATTTTACAGAGGAAGAAAATGAAGCCCAGAGAGTTAATCAACTAGCCTGAGGTCATTAGTGGGCCAGCTAAGGGGCACAGTGGATAGAGCACCAGTCCTGGAGTCAGAAAAACCTAAGTTCAAATTTGGCCTTAGACTCTTTCTAACTGAGTGACTCTAGGCAAATTACTTAAACCTGCTTGTCTCAGTTTCCTTATCTGTAAAATGAGCTGGAGAAGGAAATGAAAAACCACCCCCAGTGTCTTTACCAAGAAAACCCCAAAAGGGGTCACAGAGAATGCCTACATAATTTAACAACAAAGGTCTCTAGTAAGTGTCTGAGTCTGTATTCAAACTTTTTGACTCCAAATTCCAGCTCTCTATCCACTATGCCACATATGACCCCCAAAAATCCCAACACTGGAATCATTGATACCTGGCAATTTTAGCTCACTGCTGAACAGCAATCTTTTCCCTGTCCTGTTAGCATTTTACCTTAGAGATAATTAAGCATACCTTCCAACCTATGTCTTCAATTAACAAAGGACTGCATGTTTAACAGCAAAAGTGGACACTATCTCAACATATCACCATTCTTTTCATGTCAAGATCAGGAAAACCGATGCTAACATTTGTGTAAACTAACCTGTAATAAGATGGTGGTCTTGTATTGACTTTTCATCAGGTTGTTGATGGATTCAAAGAGCCGTCTCATGGATTCTTCAAATTCCATCTGTTCTTTGCCTTCATAAAGCCTAGAAAAGGACACAGTGGAGTGATTACTTAAGTAAAAGGCAATACCCTGGAAAATGTGCACGAGGTACAGTCGTCATCTAAGATTAAAAAGTCAGAGAAAATAGAGCCCTAGGAAAAGAGAATTGATTCAGTGGCGCTTGCATACATAATTTACAGAGTTGGGGAGTGGAGGAGGAAATTGTGGGTCTACTGTGCTAAGAAGAAATCCTTTAAGCTGACACAGCATAATAAAACTACCTCTTTTTTTCCCCCATGGAAATGCCTTAAAAGAATGAAGCTTGTTTGAGTCAAGGAAACATTCATAATTTCTCCTGATTATAAGGATTAAAGGGTAAATTGCTGTCACCTTACTTTCAAAGGAACTCAGAACATCAAGGAGACAGCTTTTGAATTCACTGCCCCCTAGCTCCAGCTGCCTTGGAAGGGACCTCATCTAGAAGGACTACATCTCCTGCAGGACAGCTCCCTGTCAGAAGCCACAGTATTCTCTATTCATCCATTTGAAATTGACTTTCAGGTTCTGATTCGAATCTCCCTATCTACCCACTCTTATGAATGATATTTATTCCCTTTCCCCAATTTTTATCACCAATCAGAAAATATCCCTAACCTAATCTGTAGCTTTCAGTCAGAAATTCCACAGAGGAAGTCTTCCTATTCCCCCTTAAGATGATGAAAGCTTTGCCTGTCACAGCCCAGCTTAGTCAAAAAGCACCAAAAGCTTCTGCCTTCTGCAAAGGTGTATTTCTTAGATAAAGTGCTGACACACTTAACAGATTTGTTTCTCCAGCCATCCACACCACAGGCCAGTCAATCGTTGCCCCACCAAGCAACTGTCACAACTAAATCCCAACCAAGCAACTGTCCCAACTAAATCCCACTGCTCTAGGAAGACTAATACAGTTACTTTGTCACTTGTTTATTCCTGTAACTCTTTTGGCACATTTTTAAAAGTATTTAGATGCCATGTCATTCAGGCACATATTTTAAGAACCTCGGGATACATGAACTGATGAAAAGTGAAGTGAGTGAAGCCTAGAGAATAACTGATATAACAACATTGCAAAAATAAACAACTTTGAAAGAATTAGGAATTATGACCAATTCAATGATCAACCATGAATCTAAAGGACTAATGACGAAGAATGTTACCCACCTTCTGAGAGTGAAAACAGACTCAAGATGCAGTGTAAGATACGTTTTTTTTGGATATGGTCAATGTGGGAATGGGTTTTGCTTGACCATGGCTATTAATTTTGTGGCTTTTGTTTTTGTTCTATTGTTTTTGTCAGGAGGGGAAACTGAGAGGAAAATAAAATAAATGCTTGTTAATTGAAAAAATTAAAATGCATTTTTTTCTAGTAAGGTACTCTATACTTTAGCAAAATGCTTTCAATAGTACTAATTCATTTGATCCTCAGAATAACCCTGTGCAGTAGGGATGATCAATCCATTTCACAGAAGGGGAAACTTGGCAACAATCATGGATTTTGAATGTTGTTGCTGAGAGAACCAGAGTAGAGAGTTAGTAAATGGTTCATAGCTAAAGGTTCCAGCAAGCCAGAGACTTCAAGGTTCTATGAAAATGGTGGAAAAAGATCCACCCTCTCTTGTCATGATGATAATAATATTAATGACAGAAATGTTGTAGTGTCTTAAGGCTTATCAGATGCTTTTAAATATATCACCTTACTTGACTCATAACAATACTGCAAGGAAAGTACTACAGATGTATTATTATATCCACTCTACAGCTGAAGAAACTCATATAACTAGGAAGTATTGGAAGCAGAATTCAAACCCAGGTCTCTTCTGATTCCAAGTCTAGCTTTCTTTCTACTATAACACATTGCCTGTGCTTGTTTTTCTTGGGCACAGACAGCAGAGCTAGAAACAATGCAAATTTCAACTTGATGTAAGGAAAAACATTCTAACAATAAGAACTATACAACCATGGAATTGGATGCCTTAGGAAGTAATAGGTTTCCTCTCAATATATGTCTTCAAGTGAAGCCTAGATGATGTGTTCCAAATGTTACTGGATATCATAAAAATCACAGTCATAGATCATAAGATCATAGGTTTAGAATTTATTGAATATGACTCCCTAATTTTACAAGTGAGGAAACTGAGGCAGTGTCAGGGATTACACAGTGTCTGAGGTAGAATTTGAACTCAGATCTTTCTACTACTCTTTCCACTGCACCACCTGGCCACCTTATTTTGTAGATGAGCCTGCCTATGATTTCTGCTACCTCCTTTGGCTACTTCGCAATATAGGAATAACTCCAGCACTTGCTACAGCCATAGCTACTGAAAACCCTAAAGTCTTTGGCACTGTCAAATGATGTAACATCAGAAACTGATAGGATTTTATCAGTGGAAATAACATTAAAAGTGAGGCATTACCATCTGCTTTGCCACTGTAACCTAAGAACCGTGGGACTTTTCTATCCATTAGGTGGCGCAGTAGATAAAAAGCTAGCCCTGGAGGCAGGAAGACCTGAGTTTAAATCCAGCTTCCGATGCTGACTCCTGTGTGACCCTCTAGTTATTTGACCTCCATTTGCCTCAGTTTCCATGACTGTAAAATAGGAATAAGAACAGCCTCTACTTTGGAGGGTCGTTGTGAGGATCAAATGAGATTACATTTGTAAGACACGTAGCAAAGCAGCTGTGACAAAGTAGGCTCTTTTAAAAAGGCTTATTCCATGCCCTTCCCTTCTATCTGACTTGCAGCTGAAATCTTCTACATGTTTTGTTCACACACACACACACACAAACAAACAAACACACAGAATTTGAGCTAGAAAATGAGCTACTTAAGAGCAGGAATTGTCTTACTTTTCCATTTTTATCCCCAAGACTTATCCCCTTTATCCTCCAAGACTTTATCCCCAGCAGAGTGCTTTACATACAGTAAGAACTTAATAAATGCTTTCTTCAATCATTCATATGTTCTATTTTTTCATATGTAAAAATTCAATCCAACAAACATATAGTAAATGCATTTTAGTAGTAAAACACTGTCTCAAAGAGTCATTAAACTACCTATACCCTTTGACCCAGCAATACCACTACTTGGTCTATTTCCAAAAACAATTAGAGTAAAAGGAAAAGAACCCATATTTTCTAAAATGTTTATAGGAGCTGTCTTCGTGGTGACAAAGAACTGGAAACTGCAGAGATGTCCATCAGTTGCAGAATGGCTGAACAGGTTGTGGTATATAATTATGATAAAATACTACTGTGCGATAAGAAATGATGAGGTTGATGATATTAGAAAAACATGGAGAGATTTGCACAAAATAATGAAGAGTAAAATTAGCAGAATATTGTATACGGTAACAGTAATATTATCTTTAAAATGACTTTGGGTGAATAGGTTATTTTGCCTACTATAAAAACCCAAATTAACTATAAAGGACATATGAAGAAAGATAATATCTATATCCAGAGAAAGAACCAATAAATAGAAAAATAGAAGTATGTATAGAATAATTTTACATATACATATATGTATGTGTGTGTGTATACCCATTTGTGTCTAGTGATAGCCATCTCTGGGGCAGGGAGGAAAAAAGAAAAAAAATTTACATCATAAATTTGTTGTATATTTGATAGGAACAGCAAGTTGTGAGTAGAAGATTTGCAGTTTCATATACAATCATCTTTTTATTATACTATGTTATGAAAATATTTGTTTTATTCCACAAATTATAAATAAAATAAAATAAAGAAGTAAAGTGCTGTACTAATAGGCCTTGGGGTATAAAAAGAAACAGTTCCTGCCTTTAAGGAGTTTAAATTATATTGAGGGGATGAGAAAACAAAACATTGCCAAAAAATAAGTACAATATGAATGATTGAAAAGTGAATGAACATTAACAACCAGAACAAGAGAAGACTTCCTGGAGGAGGCAATAACAGAGCAGAGCTTTGAAGCGTGGTAAGAATTTTAAGAAGAAGAGATGAGGCAAAGGGAAGCCACCTGAAGATTTCTGAGCAGCCAAATGACATAGGAGCTACTCTGACCCTCTGCTTAACACCCTATCCCAAAGCTGCATTGCAGTATAAAGATGAGCCCTGGTTCTCAAAGGCTCAAAATTTTACGGGTTATGAACATATTTCAAATAAGGGAAAGGGAAGAAGAGGGAAAGGGAGAGGGGGGAAGGAAATGGGATGGGAGAGGGGGGAAGGAAATGGGATGGGGGAGGGGAAAGGAGTGGAAGAGGGGAATAGAGAGAGAGGGAGGGGGGAAAAGGGAAGGGGAAAAGGAAAAGAAAAGGAAGAGGAAAGAGAAGGCAAAGGTATAGGGAAGGAAAAAGAAGGGAAGGGGAAAGGGAAAGAAAGGGAAGAAAGGGGAATGGCAAAGTGGAAGGGGTGAAGGAGGGAATTATCTGGGATGAGTTAAGCATAGCCCTTAAATCAAGGACATGAGTCCAAAGTCTTCTCTAGATTCCTTCTTGTGCTAGGGCCCTATCTTCAGACAGAAGCTGAGAATCCTCAAGAATCCCCTGATGATACCAGTGAAATAATACTGAATGACCCTAAAATTCAACCACAATGGAAACTAGAACAGCCTATGAGGCACATTTCTGGGGCATGGAAGCTGGATCACAGTGAACACTTCTACTCCCAGGGCTTGGATAAATATAGCCATCCTCTGCTTGCATGTGATTCATTAAGAATACACAGTACACAGCTGAGAACTCACTAAATGCAAATGGAGCCCCATATGGCAGGTACGATAATCTGCCACCACCTCTGCCATGCAGGTACACAGAGTAGCTGATTAAAGTTGTTATTCAGACTTAGTTCGATATTAAGAAGAATGTAAACAAACTTAGCCTGGGCAAGAAAAAACAGAAAAGGTAGATTTTGAAAGCCTGGAATATAAGAAACTTTAAGAGAAATTCTGGTTCATCTCTATTTTGAGTGAGTATCACTCTTTTGCATCCTGGAAATGACCAGGATCAAGAGAAGATTCATCATAAGATTTTAAGATACATTTTAAAATAAGATAATGGCTTCTTAGAATCCAATGCAAACTCAGTCAGATAAAGACATGTAAATACACAGTTTGTGACATTTACTAGCTATACAACTATGGACAACTCACTTCTCTCTCTAAACCTCAGTTTCCTGATCTGAAAAATGAAAATCATAATACAATTTCCCAGAGTTTTTGAGGAGAAAACACTCCATAAAACTTAAAATGCTTTAGAAATATGAGCTATCATCACCATCACTATTATATTATGATCAATGGAATATTCTGAAAGAAAGAAAAAGATAGACAATATCCAACAAAACTTAATTATAGGTATTTAATGTACCCATGAGGACAGTAATGTGGAATGGGGGGGGTATAGTTTTTTGATCATTTACTTTGACTGAATGATACATTCCCCTGCCCACACTACATTGACTTTAGCAGATCAGGTGCCATGGACCCACACTATTCATTATATTAGTCCTGTCCTGTTTGTGAAACTCATCAGTAACTGCACAGCTATTATACCCCAGTCAGTCTTGAAATAATCCTAGCAAGAGTCTTAAGGATTTGGGGAAAGAAATATAGCAGTCCCTGCAACGTTCAGACTCTCAAAAAGAGACCTTCTTCGTCTGGTCCCAAGAGACTGGGAAATGTTCTATATGTCCTTGGATCTATGGGAGGCAACGGAACATTACCATGGCATAAAAAGAAGACAAGATTGATGGTAACTTTTAATCCTTTAGACTAAAACTGCAGACTCTAAGTGGTTTGACTTAGGTTTCTATCCCTGTACCAAAGGTGCTCTACAACTCATTTAATCATCAAGAAAACTTTTTTATCAATCATAGTGTCAATTATCTTAAGATGATAGGACTAGGACCAAAACAGTCAAATTTGAGTTCTCACCACCAGCTAAGTCCAAGTGTCCAAGAGTCAGCCCTACCACCACTGAATTCTAATAAAAAGAAGCTAAGGAGTTCAGTAGAGTAACTTCAATCAAAGATGCAGAACTCATAAGAGGCTCATTAGACAGTGACCCCCAGCTCTACATACTAAATTAAATGAACCAGAGATTAAAGGGGAATGGCAGATCAAGAGCAAGAAGCCCAGTGGAGTGAGGACTAGAGTAAGCTTTCCAAGACCTTCATTTAATTTTAAGTTTACAAATGAGACAGGGAAAAACAATAGTGATGGAAGGTCCTCTTCTGATGGGTAATAAACTTGAAAGCTTCAAAGTAAAAAGAAAAGGAGGACTTTGGAAAAGGGAATATCTAATGAAGGTTTAGGATAAGAGTAATATTGCCAACATGTGTTATCATAGGGGAACCATGGCCAGAGAGTTTGTAGTCAATTTCATTTAATTGAATAGCCCCAGTCTGGTAGCCAGGGATCCAAACAACATGAAGTGCCAATATTCTTGCCAATAATGAAACTATTTAACCTTGAAGTTCTACTTTCTGGCATTTGATGAGGAACAGTCCCTCAAGGCAATTGGCAGAAAAGTTTCTTTAAATATGCTACTTACTATAAATCACCCTAGGAAAGAATAATTAGTAGATACAGGGAAGAAAGGCAAACATAACATTCAGCAATCCTGTTTTGAAATACGCCTAGAAGAACACATAAAATTGAATGTAATCATGGAAGAGGAACGTCCTCAGGTAGGAGCATAAACAGCTTAAATCAAATATAAAAGTTAACAATATAGAAGAAATGAAAGAAAAGCCACGCATCTAAAACATTCACTTTGCTTTTGAAAATATGGCAAGCTTGGGCAATAAATTAATAGTAAGTAGGTAATAAGATGCAGGCAAAAGCCTTGAAAAGAACTTATAAGCTATGAATATAGTACAATAGGTGTCCTGGGCCATCACTCACTTGACACCAAAAGGAACCGCAGCCTTTATGTAATTTGGCAAGAAAGGAATGAAGTTGCATAATTCTGCACTTAAGTAAATTTCTCCATTAACGTGAAAAATGTATTTGGGATTTATAAAACATAATTAGAATCTGGGTGCTCAGAAGCAATATGAAGAGGGACAGAAATACACACACACACACACACACACACACACACTCCTCTTTGACCCCAGAAACTGCTGAGAAGGGTATGGTTCAAATCCCAGAATTACAGAAGAAATAAATCAATCAATATATATTCACAAAATTGTTTGAGAGGTCTTAAGAGGTCATATAGTCTAATTTCCCTGTTCAAAATCTGAATCCCTGTGATGTATCCCAGCAGGGTCTATTACCATTGTTCTGAGATCAGCATTCTTTCTTCCTAGAGTCGTCCTGGTTTCATAGTCATCATTGCCATTATGACTGATAATTTAAAACCACTCATGTTCAGAAAGTGTTTGGGGAACCATATTGTCTCATTTTACCTACACAAGAAGATGGGAAGTGGGGGTGGGAATAGGGCAGGGGTGAATAGAAAGTAGGCCTCCAAATCCAGAAGACTTGGGCTTAATCCCTGCCTCTGACACATATGTTTATGTGATCCTGGGCAAGTCGCTTAACCTCTAAGTGCCCCAGGCAACTCTCTAAGACTTAAAATTGCTGAAAAATTACTGCTCTGCAGTAATTCCGTGGTAATGAAATTCCCAGGGAATATCCTAAATCTCTAAGATCACAGATCCAAAAACATTTACAACCAACCCACTTCATGAATCCAGGATGCTATCCCAATTAGCAGATGAGAAAATTGATGCACAAAATGCTGTTAAGTGACTCCCACAGAAACAAACAAGTAACGAACACAAAGGATCAAACCTAGATCTTCTGACTACAAGTCCAGTGTTTCTCCATTATACCACAGTGCCTTTGGAAGTCTTAATATTACAAAGACCTAAGAATGTTCCTGTATCCACCATTTCACAGTTTGACTTCAAAGTAATAAATGGTAAGTTATAGGCACTCTCTCCTTAGGTAGCACAGTGGATAGAGTCTGAAGTCAGGAAGACTCATTTTTCTGAGTTCAAATCTGGCCTCAGACACTTAGTAGCTGTATGACCCTGGGCAAATAACTTAACCTTCTTTGCCTCAGTTTCTTTATTTGTGTGTGTTCATCCCTCATTGCCAAAGAAGACCATGCTATCAGAGAAATAATGACATGACTTGCACTTGACTTTGTTTTGAGAGAGGGAGGACTATACAGGTCACCAGCCTCACTTCTCCTCCAGAGCCATCTGAATCCAGTGACCAGATAGTCATCAGGATCACTGGAGATGACCCAGGATGAGGCAATGGGGGTTAAGTGACTTACTCAAGGTCACACAGCTAGTGAGTGTCAAGTATCTGAAGTGAGATTTGAACTCAGGGTCTCCTGATTCTTGCAATGGTGCTCTATCCACTGCACTACCTAGCTGTCCTATTCATTTGTAAAATGAGCTGGAGAAAGAAATGGCAAATCACTCCAGTATCTTTGCCAAGAAAACTCCAAATGGGGTCACAAAGAGTTAGACACAACTGAAAAATGACCAGACAAACAAGTACAACCACTCTCTCCTTTGGTATGAAGCCCTCTTGCAGCCCCACCTCTGCCCTGTCATGAAGGAAATATTTTCCATTAGTTTGGAAAATTTGGAATATTCAGAATAGAGGCTATGGATCGAAGCCAAGGTCATACAGAGAGGAAGACACAATTCTCACAACACAAGAATTCAGTAAGCTGTGAGGATGTCTCCTGTACCTCCCTCCAAAACACACACACACACACACACACACACACACACACACACACACACACACATCTTCCTGCCTTCCCCACCCTATGCCCCAGGATACACATAGGGTAGGAAGAAGATGTCTATTTAAGAAATGCCAAGCTATCATTACTCTAAAACATGGTCATGCCTGGAGCATTGAAACTGCATCCTTTGAGTCTGCGGCTTCCTGAGAGGTACAATTAACCCTGGGGTCCTGCTTGCCCCATTCCACGGAGAACTTTGACACTTACTGTTGAGTGGTTAAATGATATTTTTAACATTTTTCTTACTAATGGCACCAGTTTTTTAAAATGCATGTGCAGTAAAACCTACTTAATTTGAAAGTCTGAGGAACCTCTCCCCCAAAGTACCAAGTTGAAATAAAATGAGTTTGAGCTACGGCATTTTTAATCTATCTCAAGCTAGAGAGGAGGAGGAGTTATGCAAAGAGAAGAACCGTGAAATCAGCAGCCCTATATTTTTATCTTGGCATAGTTATTAACTAGCTGTGACATCTTGAGCATATACCTTAAACCCTTTGGGCCTCAGTTTCCTCTTCTGTAAAATGAATAATCTTTAAGGTTCCTTCTCGTCCTAACATTCTGGGACCCTAAACTAGAGTCTATGGTTAACCAAATGATTCTACTGATTGGAACAAAAATTGCAAGGTTGAGTTAATATATAAAATCAGAAGTTTTACAACTACATGGAAATATTGTTTCTATTAGTCACAAATTCCTTGAGTGTAAGAATTATATGTTATATTTACTTGTATAAATACAACACCTGGCATCATAATTGTTCAATAAATACATGGTAAATGAATGAACGATATCCCATTTACTGATCTGAAACCGAAAGACTTGACTATCATTATCTACTATTTTTACTCAATTTCAGTATTTCAATGGACCAGTGTGGGTTCTCCCTCCACCAAGTAAATTGTAACCTACTTAGACCTTCTCCTGCATAATTCCTGTTCATAGCTTTCCATAAACTGAACATAGATTTATAAAGTTCACTGGAGGCCTTCTCTTTACTGTCACTACTGCTATTGCCATTACTAAAAAACCACAAATAATTGGCAGAATATTTGCTTGACATTTTAACATTTACAGAAAACACTTCTCCCATCCACTAGTTTTATTGAACTCATTTTACAGATTAAGAAACTGAGGCTCATTAGATTAAGCTATGTGTTCAAGGTCACAGAGCTAGAAAGCAGCAGTCATGATTATAACTCAGTTTTCTTCCTTCAAATCCAAAGCTATTTACCACTCTAGAATATTCTGACTCTAAAAATGACAGATAGGTGGGTTCACAGAAGAGATACTTATAGAGATTCTGGAGCCCAGGGATTTATTATCAATCTGGTAAAAGGTATAAATTCTCCCTACTTCTGGCAGGTCTCTCCTTGATTAACTGAATGCCAAGTGAATACTGTCTCCATTATAAGTAGCAAAACTGAGTCCATAAAGGATACTTAACACCTCCTGAAGCACTCCTAGAGTTTCATGTTTAAGTGTTAACAAGTTATCAACAGTGTCAGAATTTATATCTTAACAGTATTTTAACAAGTGGGATTTGTGTTGTTTGGTCCAGGAGCTGAACTTGTGAAGTAATCAAAGTAGATAACTTTCAGAGAAGAACCCTCTTCTGCCAATGAAGTTTAGCAACTGTTTTTCAAGTTACAATCTTAGAAAGTTACCTGGGACGATGAGAAGTTCAGTGACTGGCCCCAAGTCAACAGCCAGTATGTGTTAAGGGCAGGGCTTGAGGCCAGGTCTTTCTGACTCCCAGGACAAATTTCTATTCACTTACACCAGTGTTCTCCAAACTTTTTTGATCCCTCAGCTAAAAAATGCTGAGCATGCATCTCTAATATATGTATACTTACTTATGTTTTAACCATATACATAATATTATGGCATTAATAATGATAAATTGTAAAACTTGCAAACATTGAAATTTCTTTTTTCTTTTAAAATTTATTTTATTTTTAATATATGGAATAAGATAAGCATTTCCATAACATAATATAATAAAAAAAGATGATTGCACATAAAACTGCAAGTCTATTATGTACAACTTACTATTCTTTTTGAAGATACCATGTAAATTTCTTTTCTCTTTTTCTTTTTTTCTTCTTTGCCCCCTACCCTAGAGAAGGCTATCATCACACATACACACACACACACACACACACACACATACACACACCTATACACATATACATATGTAAAACCATTATCTGGATACATATAGTGTTTTTCTTCATCTGTCCTTTATTGTTCAAAAGGGGGAGATAAATATTAAATACTATATGGCCATAGAGTCCATGGGAGTCACTGGAATTAACTGAGGAGGGGAAGTGATATGAGAACACATACGTTAGGAAATTCATTTTGGCAATTGTGTGAAGGATAGCTAGGAGAGGAGAGAGACTTGAGGCCAGGACAGGAATTAAGTGTATATTGCAGTAGTCCTGAGGAGGGGTGAGCAAGTTCTGTACTAGGGTAGCTTCTGTGAATAAAGAGAAGGGGGTAGATGGGAGAGATATAGAAGCAGAAATGACAAGATTTAGCAAACTACTGGATATAGCATGAGTCAGAGTGAGAAATGGAGGATTACATCAAGGTTTTGAACCTTAATGTTTGGAAGAATGGTGATGCCTTGGTAGAAATAAGGAAGTTCAGAAGAAAGGGGGGTTAGGAGAGAAACATGATATAATAATAAGGTCTTTGCTGAAGATCACAGCCTAGTCATGCCTATTTTTTCCCATATAACTCATTCTTTTCCACTGATATGGGGAAGGGTGGGAGTGGCATAATGGTAGATGGGTCACTTACAGGTGAAAGTAGAGATGTGGTTGTACTGGAAACAAGCCCCACTGTGAATGACTATCTCAGGAATGGTGGGATGTAGCCTATCTTTCTACTCTTTGATTGGCAATAATTAGGCTCATGCCATGATACTCAAGGGTCTGGGATCCCCACTTTACAGCTGTTGTTCAGTCATGTGCACCTCTTCATGACTCTGTTTTAAGGTTTTCTTGGCAATGATACTGGAGTATGTTGCTATTTCTCCAGTTCATTTTACAGATAAGGAAACTGAGGCAAACAGGGATAAGTGACTTGCCCAGGTCACCCAACTAATAAGCGTCTGGGGTGATATTTGAACTCACAAAAGAAGTCTTCCTGCGTCCAAGCCCACTACTTTATCCAATGGGCCACCCTGCTGGCACTTTGAAGATCATTTCACTAAGCCAGACAATTTTTCTGTAATGTATTATACAATTATTATATCATAACAATCTCTAATATCATACTTATTTCTCAAAGGGGACTTAAGTTAGGTTAAGTGATTGTTCTATGGTCCCACAGCAAATAAATGAAAGAGCTCAGAATTAAACCCAGCTTCCCTGACTCCAAAACTAGTGCTCTTTTCTATATATTTGAAAGGAATTATGAAACAGCTCATTTCATTATTTACCAAACTAAAACTTGGTACAGAAGAAAAAGCTTCTACCATTTTCAGATGGAGGAAGGGCACAAGAGGGTGTTTCACACCCGTGATTTTTTGATTAAAAAAAATTTTTCCCTATAAATCAATGAATTCCTGGTATGGAAACTCCCCAACTCCATGCAGGTAAGTAATTCATCCACAACTTAAAATCCTTAAAGAATTTCCTGAGGCAATGAAAGGCCTTGAAGCCTGACTCCAAAGCAATCACTTGCTATTCATTTTGTTCAACTGAATTTAAATATTCTACTTATATTTACACATTCAATAAAATATAGGTGACATACAAATGCAGAAGTGTGATTTCCTCATGTAGATTTTTCATTGAAAAGTTTTAGAGTTGTATTATTTCTTTTATGTTTCCTAACAACTGTAATATAACAATAATAACTGGTATTCATATAGATCTTTAAGTTTTGTAAAGCACTTTATATTCAATACTCAAAACCCTGTGAGGCAGGTATCCCCATTTTACAGAGGAATAAACTGAGGCAGAAAGAGGTTAATCCTCAAGTAGCTTGCTTACAGTCAGTGTCTGAGGAGGTATGAATTCAAGCCTTCCTACCTCCAAACCTAACATTCTATTCTCTGCTCCATTCTATTAAGCTTCTTGTGATTCAGTGAAGAAATACGAGACAATATCCCCTTCCTAGAGATGGAAGGTCAGTGTTTTTAGATTTTTTCAATGTATTGATCAGTTGAGCTAATTTATTTTCTTCATCTTTTTTCTCTTTGTTTTGTCTTTAAAAATACCGTTTAGTATAATATGGGATGGTTCTCTGTGAGAAGGAAAGGAAAGAATACTAGGGAAAGCTATGATAATGTAAAAACCAGAAGACAATAAAAACATCAAAAAAGAATGCTTTGTACTTGAACTCTCAGCACTTACTACAATTCTTAGAACATAGCAAATACTTGAAAAATGCCTGTTCATTCATTCATTCACTTGTCCACTCCTTCCTGAATTGTTCTTGCCCTCCAGTTCCTTCCATTATTGATATGAGACAAGAGTTTACTCCACACTGTTGTTCAGTTGTGTCTGACTCTTCATGACCCCATTTGAAGTTTTCTTGGCAAAGATACTGGAGCGGTTTGCCATTTCCTTCTCCAGCTCATTTTACAGATGATGAAACCGAGGCACAAAGGTTTCAGTGATTTGTCAAGGGTAGTAAGTATATGAGACCAGATTTGCACTCAGAAAGATGAATCTTTCTGACTTCAGACCCAGTACTCTATCTACTGCACCACCTAGCCACCCTGTCACTCTATGTTATTGCTTGTCAAAGGAATATGTCACACTCAGCTACTATGAGGAGTAAGTGACCAGATTACTTATGACCACAAAATCCACCATTGTTTTGCAACTCTGGAATGATAACACTCTTGGAAGAGGAGGAAGTTTTCAAGGAGGAAGACATTTGCCTTTGAACTAAGGATCTTAGCTCAACTAATTTCATTTTATAGAAAGTGAATAAGTGAAATTGTTGTCACTTTCCCACTGAAAGCAAGGGACAGAGGGAAAACAATTGGTTTGGGGAAGAAAACAAGTAATTAAGAAGATGGTGTGTAAGAATGAGAATTGAATTTCTAATCCACAACTTAAAATACAGAAATAACAGGCTCCAGAAATGGAATGAAACTAACAAGGATCAGTAAGAATATATTTGCCTGATGTCTTACAAATCTAATCAAGAGAAAGAGAAAAACTGCCTATGATTTCCAGCAAGCTAGAATGCATGGGGAGTAGGTTCAATGTAGAAAGAATAGTAATAGAAATGCCCAGAAATACACCGGTGATAAAATCCTACAAAGGACTTGGTAATAAAAAATCCTAACTTCAGCAAAATCTAAGTAATAAGCAAGGTGAGTTAGAAGTCTTTATACATGAAAGTAAATTTGTCCTCAGAAGTATCAATGAGACTTAATTAAATGAGACAAATGAATAGAACATAGATCAGATAGTTGTGTACCGGAGTCAGGTCATGCTGGCTTGTGAGAGCCAGTTGTTAAATTTGAATATGAGCAATTATACTTTGGAAATCAGCAAATACTACAAATCAGGGCTTGATTTATTATTTTGTCAATTTCTAGATTAGGGAAAGTGATGCAAATTAAATCATGCAAATTAAATTTTAAAATATGTCATGAGCATATTTTCCCCCCTGGAGAATTACTTGTTAAATATTTACTAACATAAGTAGGCATGATATTCAATAAAAATAGGATGGGTAAAAAAGAAATGGGGTCAAAGGAGTACTTTATATTAGGAAAATTATATTAATGTGAGAAAATACAGAAACCAGAGGCAGAGTAGAGCATGGTAGAGAATATTTAGGGGGAAATCAGCAGAGGAGAAACAGAAGCAGTATTCTCAGTGGAGTAAACTGCAGACCACCCAGACAGAAAGATGAAATAGATGAAGTATTTGGGAATGAGAAAACAATTCTGGCACAGAGATGTGATGGGGGATTACAATTATGCATGCAGGCATCTGTTTGAACTCTCTCTGCCAAAAGCAGAGTAGTTAATAACTTCTATACTTGTCTGAATGATAATTCCCTCTGTTCAGAGGGCAAGAAACTAATGAGGGGAAATTCTATCTTGGATTTGACTCCCACTCACAAAAAGGAACTGGTCATTGGAGTGAAAATAATGAGAATCTTGGGAGACAGTGAGCAGCCCCTCTTAGAATCAGAAATATAGCAAAGGAAAACGAACCTCAGTACATACATACTAGATTTGGAAAAAGCAGATTCCAAAGGAGATTTGGAAATAGTGGGGAAAAAAAAATACAAGATCTCAATAAGCTCTTTGAGGCAGGGATTATTTTGCTCTTGCCTTTCCATCTCCAACTTCTAGCACAGTGCTGACACATGGTGAGTGTTGAATAAATATTCATTTAATTGAGTTGAATTGAAGTGAACTGAATTGAAATGAATTGAAATAAAAGGGATTAAAATTCTGTAAGGAAAGTCAGCCCAGGAGGAATAGGAAAATCTAAAGAATGAAATTGTGAAGACACAAATAATAACAATCCCAAAGAAGAAAAAAGGGGAAATTTTCCAGAGACAAATGTGGATGCACAGAGAGCTCTTGCCCCTCAACTTGGATTTTTAAAAGACATCTTAGAAGATGGAAGTGAGGGTTGGTAATGGAGGATAACAAAAAATCATGGCCAATTCTTGTAAGAATAATTTCAGGAGCTAAAGGTCAAAATGAACTGAGGTTACCAAGGGAAGCTCCAAGGATATTAATAATAAAAAGAAGTAACACCTATGTTGTCTCATTCAATAACAAAAGAATAATACATAAGGTTGCCGTATATAGATGATGTGGTTATCCAATTTATAGATGACACGAAGCTGGAAAGGGCAGCTAACAAACTAGATGACAGATGCAAGAATTCAAAATTATACTGACATAACAGAACATTGGATTGAATCTAATAAAATGACTTTATAGGTATAAAAGTAAAATTTTACACTTGGATTCCAAAAATCAACTCATAAATACTAAATAGAGAAATGATGGCTAGGCAGCAGTTTGATGTTTATTTGTTTTTAAGATCTCACAGTTTTAGTGCATTGCAAACTCAGTATAAATCAGCAGTTTGAGATAGAAGCCAAAAAAGCTAATGTAATTAAGGTACATTAAGAGCACCATTGTGTTCAGCATGGAAGTGATAATCCTTATTTATTGTGTACCAGTCATAGCATATCTAGAGTACTATAATGACCTCATTTGGGGAATTATATTGCTAAATTGGAGAGCATCTGGAGGAAAGTAAACAAGATGACAAAAGGCGTGTAATCCACGCCATAAAGACATCAGTTGAAGGAAATGGAAGAAGAGAAGGCTATCAGGTTCTATGTTATCTGTCTTCAAGTATTTGAAGAGTTACTATATAAAAAAAGGAAGAGGCTTGTTCTATATGACCCTGGAAGGCATAACTAGGAACAATGGATAAAATCTGCAAAGGGTTGGATTTAGACTCTATCTAAGGAAAATCTAGTCAGCAATTCGAGGTCTCCAAAAGTTGAGTGGTCTGTCTTAGTTGGTAGTGGGTTCCCTCTAACTAGCGGTCTTCAAGATAACACCACAAAAGAAAGATCATAGAGAAGATTATGTTTTTCAGGTACGGGTTAGACTGAAAGCTCTTTTAACTCTCAGATTCTAATTATGATTCTCAGACCCCTTCCACCTCTAATGTCACATGACTTTACGATTCTGAATTTTATTATAGTCATGGAATTCTGGTTATTGATACTTTAGCCTAAACTCTGGGGAAAGCATATGTCTTATAGCATCACAATGTGATGTTATCTTTGGGGGACATACCCTGAGACCACATTGTAACAGTCACAGAATCCCAGAGTCTCTAAATCCCTCCAAGGGAGGGATCTCAGAGGTCATCCAGTCAAACCTGCAGCTGTGTAATGGCTACACAGCCTTTTGGTCCTTCACGAACTTAACAACCACCTTGAAGGGTATCCACAAAAGAACTTTGCTTCTTTATCCAGTTCCACTCCATGGTGAAGATGCAATGCTATTTTTATTTACCTGGGTATTTATTTATGCTTCTAAAACAATGGTTTTCAAATGTCTTAATCTCAGGACTTTAAATGCTTAAAAAATTACTAAGGATCTGTTCTTTCCTTGCCCTACCCCACCCCCAAAAAGCTTCGATTTAACTAGTTTAAGGCTATTCATGTTTACCATATTTGAAATGAGAATGTCCTAGTATTATTAAGATAATGCTTTTGACCTATTGTACCCTATGAACAAGTTTTGCAAATTTTGAAGGGTCCCCAGATCATACTCTGAGAACCACTCCTCTAAAATTATTTAAACACATAGCAAGAGACATAAGTAAAAAGATATTTTGAAGGTAGATGTTATTTATTTTCATCTGAAGTCAAGGTTCCCAACCAAAGTTATTGTTTACCTATACTCCTTAGATTTCCTCACTTTTCTCTGACTACAAACTATTAACTTGTTCCATGCACATGTGAACACAGACAATTTCCTAGTAATCCTGAGGACCATAACCTCATATTTGTATACCATTCAATACTTTTCAAGGCCTTTCACATGTATTATCTCATTTGTAGTCACACAAGGCATTGCTGCTAGGTGGCATAATAGATAGAGCTCTGCGTTGGAGTCAGGAAGACCTCAGTTCAAATTCTGCCTCCAATACTTACTAGCTATGTGATCTTGGGTAAATTACTTAACCTCTGCTTGCCTTGGTTTCCTTATATGTAAAATGGGAATGATAATAGAACCTATCTCCCAGGGTGGTTGTTGTAAGGATAAAGTGAGATAATAATAAAGCACTTTAGCATAGTGTCTGGCACATAGTAAGTGCTATATATTATTATATCATGTTATACAATTGTATATATTCTATATTAGCTATTATTATATTTGTAAAGAGTTTAGTACAATGCCTAGCACAAAAGTGTTTAATAAATATGTTTCCTTCCTTTCTTCCTTCCTTCTTGTATTCCTTTCTTACACAAAGTTTCCAGTAAGAGTCACAGAAAATTGCATTACAAAGACAGTGTAGTTTTGTAGGAAAAATAAAATTGACTGTTACTGGAAGGTTCACATTTTGGAATAAAACCAAAAAATGTGTTCCCAAAGTAAAGAAGATGAACTTGAACAAACCATTTATCCTCTCTAAGCCTTAGTTCCCTCATCTGTAAAATGGACAATAATATATTTTAAATACTAAAATGAGTCTGATCTCAATGATCTAACTACTCCCTTCAAGGAAGGAAAATGCAATCTGTCTGTTTGCCCATTCTATCTGATTCTTGTCCTTGACATTTTATAGATTCATCAGTCAGAAGGATTCATACTCAATGTGCTGTAGATATTCACTTTAAAAAAATTTTTTTTCACATTATGATATTTACAATGGAGCAGTGGGATGGTCCATCAATTATCCCTAATTTTTTCCATATGAACAACCTATCTCCTTTTACTTATATATCTCTCTGCATCCTCCAGACCTCCTTTACTCTACTATTATTTCTTATAGTCAGTCAAGAAACTTTTAAACACTTACTCTTATAACTCTATCTCCCCTAAAGAGGTATTTTGAGGTTCCCTGAGATAATCTATTTGAATGTACTATATGAACTCTAAAGTAATACATAGACATCAGCTATTTCTTTCTCTCTTTTTTATATAGCACATTACACTCTAGGAAACTTTCTCATGCATGATCTCCTCACAATATTTCTGTGAGGTAAGTAGAAAATTTATCATCTCTCTCCTTTTGTTTACATAACAGGAATTCTAGGCGCGGAGCAGTGAACTGCATCACCTAAGGCCACATACAGACTGACAATGAGTGGTAAGACCATAACTAGATCTCCAGTGTCTAAAGCTCCTCCAACCAAATCATGCTGGTTCATACAGCAGAGTTCCAGTGAATCCTCTCCTAAGAGTATGTGGAAGAGGTGTTTAGGTACAGAGGATAGTCTGCTAAAGCAATGAAGTAAAAGAATTCATATTCACCCCAAGACCAAAGAACTTTCCCTTTCCCTTCCCATGGAAAGAAGGGAGGGAGGGAGTAAGAGAAGAAGGGAGGAAGTGACCGAGTCACTTATTAAGCATATATTATATGTCAGGCACTGTGCTAAGCAACTTTATAAATATTATCTAAGCCTCGTAACAACCCTGGATGTAAGTGTCATTACTGTTTCCATTTTACAGTTGAGAAAATTTAAGCAGATAGAGGTAATGTGATTTGTCAGGGTCATACAGCTAATGCCTGAGGCCAGATTTGAACTGAGGTCTTGGACTCCAGGCTCAGGACTCACCCCATTGCACCACCTAGCTGCCATCTAAGAGGGCAGAGAAAAGAGGACTAACAGTTCTAGGATGCATGTTATTTCCTCTTCAGAAAAGTCATTTGGCTTTGGGGTTACTGCTCCAAGTACATCTAATATAGATCACCAAATACAGTCAGCCAGCATTATTCAGTCCCTTATTCCCGACAATTATGTTAGCTTGGTGACTTACACCCCCTCTGGCAACCTGGACTCTTATTATCCAGCATGTCTGAATTTTGTTACGAGGGATTTACCAATGTATTTCCTAAATCTACATATTTATTCACTAAATTGATCTCCAACCAGAGTCATTCTCTAAGGGGCTGTCAGTGTCGGCATTTGACAGAAACAGCCCCTTCCTGCACTGGAACAATTACGGAGTCAGCGAGCGCCCTCTCCAACTGCTAACACTGAGTTAACAAGAAAAGAAAATTGCCTCCTGCTCCCTCCTGAAAGAATGAATGGATTGTGTTATCCATGGCTCTCTCGTTAAGTAGCTAGGGCATGGTAAATCTCATCCTGAGCAACTAAGCTACTTATAAAGACGCTGAAACCACCAGCAAAACCTGTATCCATTCCACTGTTCTCAGTAGAATATTAGACTGAATAGGAAACTCTCATCAAGGGATGATCACTTAGCTCTCTTAAATCAATTTCCCAAGAAAGGACCCAAAAATGACCAATAGGGACAAATCATTCTAGGGATTGGAAATTAACTGTGGCTACATCCCTTTGCAAAACCCAGAAAATTGCCTCTTCCACTTAGAAGTCCTAGATCTGCCTTCTTTCTTGTCTCCAATTAAATATCAGGAAACTTGGAAGAATTCAGGACTAGTTTGTTGATTATTTCAACTCTTTATACTAAATAGTTATATATTCTATACTTAGGCAGATGCAAGATTTCATCAGTAGTTTCACTATTGGTATAACACAATTCCTCTATGAATTCTCATCCTTTGGCAATCTTTTCTTTAGATTCCCATAAAATTACCATGAAAGATCTGCCTAACCTATTGGAGGTCCCTCTCCTGTTCTTCTAGTACCTCAGGATTCTCAATACACCATTTAGGTATCTACCACCTTTTTCAGTTACATATCTATAAAAAGGGGGTAATATAGCTATAGTACTTACCTCACAGGATTGTTTCAAGGATTGAATGAAGTTATGCATATAAAGCAATTTACCAACATTTAAGTGTTAAATACATTCCAGAAATTCATAGGGTGATAGGTCGAAAGTTAAAAGAGACCACAGAGATCATTTAATTAAACTCCATGTTATGGAGAGGAAATTGAAGGTCAGGGATGATAACAGAATTAAGTATTTAGAACTCCAAAGTGATTTTAGAGGTCCCACCATCATTTTATAGGTGAAGAAAATGAGGGCCCAAGAGGTTTACTTGCCCAAGATCACTGGGGAAGAATCAAAAGCAAAACTTGAACCCATGACTTTTATCTCACAAATCAGTATACTTTCCCTTTTACTCTCTGCCACTCTGATATGTCATCATCATCATCATCATCATCATCATCATCAAAAATGCATTTTGTGCCACTCCTTACATAAAGTTAATCGTTTGCATATAGCCTTCTTGTAGCTACCTCATCTTCTTCCATCGTTCTTTGGGTAATTTGTAATTTTAATTCTTCTGAGGTCATGGTATTTCATGATTCAGAGCTAAATACATGTTCCATTAGAAGAATCTCAGCATTATAAAGTATGAGCAGCTTGTGATACAATGGATAGAGCCTAGACTTTGAGTCAAATCGAAAAGAGAAGAGGAGAGAAGGGAAGGTGAGTAGAAGGGAGGGGAGGAATATGCAGAAATGAATCCAGAAAACATATTTGAAATCTTAGATTCTCCTAATCAACAATTTAAAGCAAACACCAAAAGTTTAAAATGATATAAGGAAGCTAAGCAGCACACGAGAAAGAAAAACCAACATTAATCAAAAAATTTACTACAGAGACTTGAGGAACAAAGAAATTAGAACTAACAGATGACTCCCAAGAAAAGAGGATGCGGAAAATACCTAGTCATCTCCATGGCTATAAGACTTTTCCCATGAATGCAAGTTAGGTCCAACCGGAAACAAAAAATTTATATGTCATTAATATTATGAATGCCAGTACAGTTACATCAAACAAGGATACTGAAATCTGGCTTCTCTGAAAACATGCAACGCATGGAACGAAATAAGACTCATAATACTAATCCAAATGTCTCCAAGTGATGCATGAATTACTAGCAAAGCACTTTACCATTTTTTTCCTCAGATACTAACCTAATCTCAACTTTCTTAAGAGAAAACATTTAATCTCTACTACCAAAAGATGAAAACACTGGTGATCCTTCCAGATACAACTGTTACAAGAAAACAACATAAAAAATGAGTATCAGGGAACACCTGAAAAGGACACCTGTAAACACTGATATCATTTATACCCCCTTTTTAATTACTGTAAAACCTTTGACTCCATTCTGCATCCATGTCTTCTATTTTTATTGAAAATCTACAAAACCGTTTGAATATAGTGAAAAAGTCAGAGTACTTGACATCCATATGGAATATTGTTCTCTATTTATTCATGCAGTAATTGAAATAAATTGTGGTATTTTCCAGGGACACAATTTAAGTTCAATATGGTTTTGTTTCACCATACATCTTTTATCTTCTCCTAAATAGAACTAAATATGACTTCCAAGGTGACGAGGGAGTTGAAACAAACATCTAATTAATTGCTTGCCATAAATGCATAATACCAAACTATATGGCTCTGTTTAAAAACATATAAAACAGCTGTGCCACCTCATGGATCTTTCTCCATTATTATTTGAACTCAACAAGTGTAAAACTGTTAAAGTTCACCAAGGAAATACGGAAACTAGAGGCTTTGAACTTGAATCTGGAGGTCAACCTGAACCAAAATATAAAGGCAACATTTTTAAAATCTTAATCTACTGCAGAAAAGACAAATCAAACAGAAAGAAATTGATGAGATTTGGATTTGAATCCTGACAGAAACCTGTACCATCTTAACAAAACACTGTGTTATCATTCTAAAAAAAATTAACATTCCTCATCAAAAAATACAAAGAGTTTTGACAGAGGTTTATAGAGCATATGATAAGCAGGTTAAAGAAGTACAGAAATACTTTTTGAGACAAACAGACATTACTTTGCCAGCCAAATGTAAAGAAGGACATTATACTGGATTTGTTTATGTTAAGTAAGCAAAAGTGTTTTACTTCCAGACAGAGCTTATATAACAATTAAGATCCATGAACAGGCTCTCCAAAGGCCTTCCAAGACTGATATTCCCATGAACCCAAACTGCAATATGCTGACAAGTGGTTAAGTCTCATTTATAGAAACAGACTTCTTTGTGAAGACAATTTTAAAACCAATTCATGTCCACCAGAAATGACAGACAGGTTATCCTTATGCAGTTTGTTTTGATGATCAATGCAGATCATCAAATGGATGGTATAAGGCATGCAACATACTACAAGCTGCAAAAATGTAGCACCTACTAAAATACCTAGCAAGACACACTTTGCTGGCTAGAATTATAGTAGTTTACAGTATTTCATAAGCTCACAGGTGACAAATCTCCATATTACAAATACATGTCCTTATGGAGTTCAACCAGTAAACTGTACCAGAACTGAAGCATTAGCATCTGGATATCACGTTGATCCACAAAAATTTAAAACTCTGTTTTAGTACATGCTACCATAAGAAATATTCATGTTCTTCAAGCAATGTAGAATAAAAAGCTTCAGATGATCATGATTTAGCAGAAGAAATAAAAACCATGTGAGAATAGGAGGAGGTAACTATTACCCTATTGTGCTGTTTCCTGCTGGAGTTGTACTGAAAATGCTTTTAGTGAGTCTATTGAAGATGAGCTCACCTCCCAATATATTCAATCATGAAAAGCAGAAAACTATTTTATATAACATACATATACACACATATATATACATATACACCTATATATATATACAACATAGAGATGTGTATAGTATCTATACATATATAACTATATATAGTACTCCTATAACTATATAGTTTTAAACGTACTACATTTATAACTCCATAACACATATAATCTAATATATAACAGCTCACATGTATATGGTATTTTAAGGTTAACCAAGTTTTCTATAAATATTCTAATTTGATCTTCACAACAACCTTGTTATAGGTTCTGTTGTTATTCTTCTTTCATAGATGAGTCACCTCAGTCTTGGATTAGTTAAATGACAAATGGACAAGTTAAATGACTTGTCAGTTGTTACACTGTTAAGTGTCTGGCAAGACTCAAACCCAGATCTTCCTGACTCCAAGAGCAGCACTACATTTCTGTCTACATACAACACCTCCCCAGCTGCATCCATAGCCTAGGCAATATGTATTTTGCATCTGCTTGTTTTTTCCAATGCTGATGGTTAAATGGATTTCTTTGATGTTGCTGTGGCTTTCACAGAGAGGGCTTTGTATGTAGTATTCCAGGGTTCAATGCAATTGGTAAAATGTAATCTATGAACAAGCATATTTGGAAACTATGAAGAGGGATTCCTCCTTTTATTTGGAATTTTCAGAAGACATCTTTTTGTCCACTGGAGGCTATTACTGGGAAATAGATTGTTTAGTATCTTATTCAATGCACTAGTTGGCCGATCCATGAAAGAAGTTGTTTCATAATTCCACCTGTCATAGTCTTGTATGATATTGATACAGATATGGGAGAGATCCAGTCTCAGAAGTTTTGAAGGCTGAATTTTGTTCTTATTTCAGGACCTGGAACAGTAATTTGTCTGTGGTAGGCACTTTGTAAGGGTACAATAAAAGAAAGTTCTGTTGAATAAGGTACATAGACATCCAACCTTAGATAGTGTCATGTTTCATACCCCTGCAACAAAGACTGGTGACTCTTCTAAGCACTGTAAACATTAAGTCTACACTCAAGTCATTCAGGACTTTTACACAGAGCAAGGTAACCCTGAGTCTTCAAAGATTATCTCAGGCAAAGGCAAGTTTTAGCAACTACTAGCACACTAGAAATGCCCCATGTGTCACCACCTGGTGACAGAATGGAGTAGATCTGCGGAACTTCAGTGGCTCATCACCACATTGACTGTGGGGTAATGACTTGTTTATTTATTCATTCATTCCTTTATTTATTTGGTGTTTTTATTGTTTATTTACTTGGTCACAGCAATTCTCAAAGACTGTCTACCAACTCACAGAGAGGTCACTGTCAGTATCCATGGAGAGGCTTCCCACACTGACAGAATCCCAGATCCTAGAAGTGTAGAAGTAGGATCATGAAGTTTATCATAGATTTAAAATGCCATAGTGCTGACAGTACCCTTTTGATGAAAGTTTTCTTTTCTATACTGATGCCAAGATCTTGATATTGGGAGATGATTCAGTGAACTACAATCTTGGGATGATGGGTTCATAGATCTGAGAACTGGAAAAGACCTTTGAGGCTATCCAGTTCTATCAACTTATTGTACAGAGGAGAAAACCCAGGCCCAATGACTTGCATAATGTCATATAAGTAGCAGGCCTGAGATTTGAACCCAAATCTTTTGACTCCACATCCAGCATTGGTTCCATTGTACCAGGCCATCTCTTATTCTTATAGCTAAATAAGCCACTAATGGAATCCAAAATCAAAACAATACATTCCCCAAAACAGAAGTTTCAGATAAAAATAAATGATATTAACATATACAAAGTTGATAAAAGAAAAAAGCAGAAAACAAACTGTAATGGGTATCACAGACATGACTGGGTAAAACAGATTATTACATTTTAATATATTTACCTGAGAATGAAGAAAAATTAATGATATCAGAAAATGCCTTTCAGTTAAATTTATATTTGGTTAAAACTGTAGAAATCTAAGAATTGGCCTTCATGCTCAGTAGGACTGAACTTCACTTGGAGAGGAAGGAGTCCAGGTATGAGGAATGAACCCTAATTTATTCATGAACTGAAGGGTAAGCTGGTATACAAAATTTGCATAGTAAGAAGGTGGGCAGGTCAGGAGAAGAAGACAGGAATATGAGAACATGCAGAAAGCATTATGAACCCCTAGGTTCAGTACCTTAGCTTCAGATGCCACTGAGGCTTATTGCAGCATCCAAGCAATTAGAGGTAGGGCAGTAGTGTATGGATTTTCATTGCAAAAAGGCAAAAGAAATAGAAAACATAATATGGGTTAAAGCTCAGGCTCATTTTGTTTTTATATACAGGGCACCAGCCTGGATTCAGGAAGACCTGAGTTTGAATCCCACCTCAGACACTTACTAGTTGTATAACCCTGGGCAAGTTACTTAATAGGGATGTCACTGTATTATTTTATTTTATTTTTTCTCAGTTGCATCTGACTCTTAATGACTCCTTTTGGGATTTTCTTAACAAAGATACTGCAGTGGTTTGCCATTTTATTTTACAGATGAGGAAACTGAGACAAAAGATTAAGTGACTTGCCCAGGGTCACCCAGGTAATCTGAGGCCAGATTTGAACTCAGGAAGAGGAGTCCTCCTGACTCCAAACCTGGCACTCTATCTGCTTCACCACCTAACTGCCATTAATAGGGGTGTTATGAGGGTTAAAGAGATAATATATGTGAAGTATCTTTGCCAACTTTAAGGTGATATATATATATATATATATATATATATATATATATATATATATAAAATCTACTTACTATTAATTATTAAAGATGCCAAGATCACTGGAATCCCACAAACCCCCAAAAGATGCAAAGAGCATTGTATACCTTATTTCCCAGTGGTGGAAGATAATCGCTATTCAATAGAATATGAATTTCCTCACCTGTTAAATGAGTGGGGCTGGACCTATGTTCAAATCCCACCTCAGACACCTGCTAGCTCTGTGATCATTTACTTTATCTCTCACGGTTTCTTCTTGTGTAAATGATGCCATGCTCCTATCATTCTACTTATTGATCTCTAAGGTTCAGAGCAGCTTTGGCATTCCATGATTCCACAGCCATTTCAGTATGGATTGTTACACTAGGACTAGAAGTTTACTTTCCAGGCATAGAGGAGTGACACAATGGAGAAAACAAAAGCTTTCTCCCTTGACCAGCCCCTTGCTGATTTTTTAATGGTTCCTTTCTTTGGAAATGGTGGGGTGCCCAGGAGGTAGAAAAAAATAGAGGAAGAAGCATCATGAAAATCCCTCACACCTTTAGTGACAAAGTAATTTCACATCCATCTTATTTGATCCCCACAGTGATCAAGAATCTTCATTGGCTTCATACCGTCTCTAGGATACTATGTGAACTCCTGTGTTTGGCATTTAAAGACCTTTGCCAGCTGGTGAAGACCTATCTTTGAATACTGATCTCATATTCCTCCCCCTCAACACAGCATGCTCCAGTCAAACTGGTCTTCCCCAGATGTGGCCTTGCATTTACCATCTCCATGCCCTTCAACAGGCTACCCCTAGCTGGACCGCTCACCTCTTCCACATAACACTATAATTCCCTTCCACATTCAGCTCAAGAGGTACTTCTTAATTGCCTTAGCTAGTTTTCTGTCCCCTCCAATTCCCAAAATTACATTACATTTATTTTGTGAATATTTTGTATTTTTTCGAAGTTTTATGTGTTGTTTCCTCTGATGGAATATAATCTTCTAGAGGCCAAGTACTGTTTGGTCTTTGCATCTTTGCAGACCTACAGAGTGCCTGGCTCATAGTAGGAACTTAATAAATGACTGTTGATATAGTAATTTGCCCATAATGGATCTTCCTATTGAGTTAAAATAAATTGAGACCATTTTTAATATCTTCTGTACCTCCCACTGTGTTGGATATATAATATGTGCACAATAAACACTAACTGATGAAAGAAGACATGCTTCATCGGAATCTCATCCACTGGACATTATATAAAAAAAGTACCAGATTCTAAGATTGGTTTGATCTAGTATATTTGGGCTGTCCTACAAAAGATATCAAAAGATACTATCCCATGAGGGGAATAAGGATGGGGTGCTTGGAAGGACAAACTGATGGGGAAGAGCATGTGGGTAAAATTCCTTAGTCAGATTTGGGGTACGTGGGGAGAAAAAAACAAGGAATAAGAGCAGAGGGAAATGAAATGGAGTGACTGTTGTTTGCCAGTCACAGAGAAGAAATGGAATGTTGCCAAGAGAAAGTAAAGAATGGAAAAACTGAGTTTCAGAGTTCAGAGGACAAATGACCTTATGAGGAAGGGCAGATCTTCAGCAAATTAATGTGTCATTGACTGTTTGTGGAAAGTTTAGGATCTAAAGTTCTAAAAGTCCAGGTCAGGGAATGATGATGATGATGATGATGATGAGGAGGAGGAGGAGGAGGAGGAGGAGGATGCTGTCCAATCAGGAGTGTTCACATTTATAACAATAAATTTTGGAGATAATATAGTGAATCGCTATGGTAATGGTACCAACACCAATATGATATGATTCCTAGGGACCAGAAAGTTGTTTCCTTAAAGCAAGGTACTAAGAAAACATAGAACCTAGGGCCCAGCCTGGAAAGTGTGAAATTCTACTGCTAATTTTATTTTAAGTGCAAGGAAAAATTGAAGCTATCAAGAGCCCCATCACAGAGAACAGAGTTTCAGACAGGAGAGGATGCTCCCTTGAATTTCTTCTCACTCATTGTGTTTTCAGTTTCCAAAAACTGAATGTTTTTACTCTGTGCTGCCTCCTTTATGTGAAAAAATCATCCCATTCTTGAGGATAAGGAGAATAGCAGTGTATAGAATGTGAAAAAGAAAAGAACACAGGAGGAGGAATGAGGACAGTGCCTTCCTCTGCATTTAGGTTGTTTCAGGTTATGTGGTTTTGTGTTTTGTTTTGTTTTGCTTTTTTGATAGAGAGTAGGAGGATATAAAACTTTTACCAGGATTGGAGTCTTGCTTGCTGGGCATGTAAAAATGGTTTGTGCAAATCCACATCAGTCACGTAGAAGAATGAAGCCATGGGATGGCATTCAGTTTCCAGAAGTTCAAACCAAAATGGACAATAAACAAAGCTATCACTGATCTCCAGCATAAATATCAGAGTAACATTTAGGAAAGAGAGGCTTAATATCTGAAAGACAGTCATTTCTGCACCTCTTCACTAACCATTGTACTTCACAGGGGGTCAGTCACTGAAGGCAAGTTTTCAGGGCAATAAAGAATATCATGGTGTTCGGATCAGTAAATGGAGAGAAAGCAGGAATTCAAAGTACAGTTTACAAGGTTTGGGAAAGAGTCCTTGCTGAGATTCCAGTTGAGAGAAGATGAGTTTGGCCCGGGACACTGAGGTATAATTCAAGACAGCAGAGCACAGAAGTCTCATGGAAACATCACTGGCTCTGGAGTCAGGGGACCTTTGAATTCAAATCCCGCCCCTGAGGTTCACTACCATGTGATCTCAGGTAAGTCATCTGCCTTCCCCGGGTTTTCTCATATCTAAAAGGAGGGTGATAGTATTCACTGCCTTTGAGGTTCATTCCAGCTCCAGCTCTTTGATCTTATGCCTTGGGTTTGAATCTTGGCTCTTTTCACTACCAGCATGCCTTTGAGCATGTTCTTTGAACTTAAAAAGCCTCTGCTTCCTTTCTTATTAAATGAACATGTGCCCTTCATTTTTGTTGGTGAATAGGGAACTAATGGTATGGAATGTTGCATATACTGTCAAAATTGGCTTATGTGACAGCTTCTTTTGTTTAACTGGGTTTTTTCCCTTTATTTCAAGGGAAGATCTGTGACAAGGGTGGCAAAACATATCTATAAATCACTAATTCAGAAATATAAGGTATCAACACAACCCCCCAAAACCAATATAATAGAGTGAAATCAAATTAAAATAGGGTGTGTACTAGATGAAGGTTCAGGCTCTTTCTACTTTCTAAACTTTATAATCCTATGAATTGCTATCACTGCTGCATAGCACCAAGTAGAGTGCCAGTCATACAGGAGACAGTCAAGAAATAATGTTTTTTACAAAGTTGCTTTGATAGTATACATTGTTCCCCTGGTTCTGCACACTTCACTATATATCAATTTATACTTTATGAACCCTAATCTATGCCCTGATCAATTATAGTTCCAGAGGACCGATATTACTACCAGTTTCCAGACAGAGAGGTGATAGAGTCAAGAAGAGGTATGAAATATACATTTTTTTGGACATAGCCAATGTGGAAATTTGTTTGGCATATCTATGCATATTTGGTTTTTTATTAATTTATTTGTTTTCAGTTTTCTACAATCACTTCCATAAGTCTTACATTTTCTCCTCCTCCTTCCCCAAGATGGCATGCCATCTTATATGGGTTCTACATATACATTCTTATTAAACATATTTTCCCATTAGTCATGTTGCATAAAAGAATTAAAATGAAAGGAAGAAAGCATGAGAAAAACAAAACAAAACAAAGTCTATGCATATTTGTTATGTGTTGTTGCTTTTTTTGTTCATTTAGTTGGTGGACAGGGGATGGGGGGAGATAAATATTGAAAAAACATAGTAAAACTTTTTTTAAAAAAGAAATAATGGTCTGTTATTGTTAGATGGTCATACAGAAGAAGAGGAAAAGGATTGGTATATGGGGAATAAGAAAGAATCTTTGAATTTTCTGCATGAACTTTAGGAAAGGTATGTACTGGAAAGAAATGAATAATCCCAATGTAATTTCAAGCATTCTGAAAGATCATGGTACAGAAAAATGAACACTGGATCTAGAGTCAGAGAACTTCAATTCAGATTCTGCCTCTGATACTGACTTCCTGTGTAACCTGAGATAAGTCAATTAACCTCCCCCAGGTCTCAGTTTTCTCATCTACAAAAATGAAAGGGCTGAACAAAATGACCTCTGAGGTCTCTTGCAATATATTATCTTGTGATCCTTCACCATCCAACCTTGAACCACATCCTGACATAAGACTACTTCCTTGGTTGCCGTAAAGGAATATATTCAGTGTGAAGAAAAGAGGAAAAAGTGTAGAGAAATAAATAATGGGAGATAGATACATTGTAATTATACCCATGGGAAGGTAGAACAAAAGAGTGACAGGAAACAGAAACACAATACTAGACACAACAAGTAAAGAAGCAGTAATTACATTCCTATCTCTCTCCAGCTGGCTCCAAAACTCCAAGGCAATGAGTGGGGATGGGAACAGGATGCTGCTCAGCCTCCAAAAACCCTGAGGAAGTGTCGCCCAATGCTATAGACTGCCCTTTAGGCTCCTCCCTAGATTTAGCACAGATAAAAATAGGTAAAACAGTAAGTTTACCCCCAGCAAATAGTACAAAAATCCCTCCATCCTGGAAGAAGGCACAGATGAAGACACCGAGTCTCTCCCATCTTGCAATTCCTGGATGGAGGCAAATGTTGTTAGGGGTGCTCTTTACCCTCGGGTGGAGTAGAAAGAGGACCAGGGTCGTGATACCTCTGATACTTACTACTTCTTTGACCTTGACCAAGTCATTTAATTTAACTCCTTGGGTCTTAGTTTCCTTATCAATAGAATGAAGGGGTTCAATTAAATGCTTTCTGAGGTCCCTCCTGACTCTGATTCTATAATCTGTGGATTTCTCCAAATAGAGCCTTCCACCCCCATTCACGCATCGGAATGTAAGTTCCTTGAGGGTAGGGTTTTTATTTCTGCCTGTGCATCTCTAACACCCAGCATAGAGCCGGAGGGTACATGGTAGCTGTTTAAAGAATGTGTATTGAATTAAGTTATATTTACCCAACAGCCCAACTCTCTTTACCAATTGCATTTTATTTTGATAAAGGGAATAGAATACAAATAAAATAACATCCCAAGAGAAGGGGGGGAAGCAAAAAATAATAATAATAATAAACAAAATAATAAAAAGAATGGTAAAAAGTCAACATTTATGTAGTGTTTATTAAGTTCCAGGCACTGTGCTAAACTCTTCACAATTATTTCTCCTGATCCTCACAATTCTGCCAGTAGCTGCTATTATTATCCCTTTTTTATAGATGAGCAAACTAAGGCACACTGGTTAAGTGACTTGCCCAGGGTCCCACAGCTAGTACATATCTGAGGTCACATTTGAACTCAGGTCTTCTTGACTACAAGCCCTTATCAGTTGTGCTACTGAGTCGCCCCAAATGCTACAAAGCAAAAACATTAAAAGGGTAAAAGGCAAGAAGTCCAAGAGATAAATGAGAGTAAGAAGAGAGGATGGGAAAAAAAGAAGGGACTATAATGGGAGGTGGAGATGACAGGGAAAGGGTGTCAGGGTCGGGGTTTATGTTCCATTAACTAGAGATGAGGCAACTCTGTTGGAGCTCCAGAATCAAATCCTGCTTCTTGTTGGTCTCTGGGATTCAAAAAGAAACCAAAGCTATCCAAAGAACTTTCCTTAATGGCTATCCTGTGGCTGCTGGAGCCTTATTTTGTCTTTCTAACAAATCTGCACTGAGTCAAAAGCATTACGCTAAGAAGCATAAGACATGGTCTCTAACCTCACAGAGTTTACAATTTATTTTGGGGGAAAAATATTTTCCCTTTCACTTCATGCAAATTTTTATTAAAACCCTAAAAAGTTCGGTGCTAAGAAGTGTACTCATGAACTCCAGGCTAAGAATCCCTGCTCTTGTTCCTCACAGACTAGAGTACTGAACATCAAGTGTACAATGCTCCTCCCCTGTCTGGGACCTAAATTTCTTTACAATGTGTCTCCAGCCTGTCTTTCTAGATTCATCATGTTCTGTCCCCTTTACATTCTACATTCCAAACTGACCCTTAATATGATATTCCACCTGCTATCTCCATGCCTTTGTATAAACTGTCTCCCATGACTGAAATATTGTCTCTTTTTACCTCCATAGTTTGGAATCCCTGGTTCTCTTCAAGGCTTAGATCAAGTGCCATCTTCTACAAAAAATTTCCTTGGTTGTCAATATTTTCCCCACTAAATGACTTTTTATTTTTCCCACAGTAGAAGGTAAGCCATTTGGATTTTTGGTTTTGTGTCTCCAGTAACTAGTACACACATAGGTGACATTTAATAAATGATTGTTAAATTGATTCCAGCGCCCAGAGTTCCATAGTATTTCACATATTAACCAACAAGTAGTAGGGTGCCAATATCTCAAGGATAGTAAGTTAAAGCTCATACCACTGCCCGTCTGTCATACACATCTTTGCTGGATCTGAATGAATACCAAATCACCTCAGGTGCCCTGAGGTCCCTCCTTGAGGAGCTCGGCAACACTGAATGTAGATTCTTGAACTGATATCTTCGTATCTCAAATAAAACAAGGAAGATGACTGGAGAAAGTAGGGCCTGTAGCTCCAGTCTACACTAGCTGGATAAAATACTATTCTTTGAGCTTTTAGCTTAAGGTGAACAGGCAAGAAGAGGGATTCTTTTTTCAAATGCACTTAGATAAAATGGTACATTTGTTATGATTCTGTAACTCACTGAGTTTCAAAAGGGAAAAGTTGTTTCTGATCGACAACTAGTTGTAATTTTCTAAGTGAGTTTCTCCAACAGTATGAGCACTGTTGTATCTCAGTGGAATTGCAGAGTTAATCAATCACTCTTATATAACAGGTACTTACTGTGAAAATAATGTTCTCGACCGAACAATGAACTTGAACACGTATTCCAAAGCTTTCAGAGTTCTTAGGATAGGTTCGCACTGCTCCCCTCTGCTGGAAGTATCTAAGTAGGTCTTCAGGACTGTCATCAGTTTCCTAAACAAGAGGTTATATTTTCAAAATACATCTCTTCCCAGGGCATGGTGCAATTATTAGTTTATGCACAAAGTCATGAAGCATTCAATCCATAATATACGGCAGTGCAAAATAAATTTATCACTGGGTGTAACTATGTGCATGTCTATACAAAAATCCCCAAAGCAAATACTATGAAGAAAGTCGATTATGCTAGGGAGATTGGATAGAATGATTTTGAAGACTCCTTCCAGCATTCTATAATTCAGTGAAAAAAAGAATCACTAGAAAAAAATGGGCTATACACAAGTGGTTAGTGACTGGCTATTAGTGACCATGTTCCAATATGTCTGTGAGTAAAAAGTGGGGTAAAAAGTTCTTTTCAGTTGGAGGAGGACAGTGCAAGAAGTATGAATAGTGCTATAAAGAGTTTTACCACATATTTTGAATCTTGAAAGGATTAATCTCAGCCTATGATTTAGCTCTTTCCATTACCATGAAAATTAAAGTGATCCTATATGCCAGGGAACTAGGGAATCTAGAAACTAGTTCTAATACATAGTTTTGTCCCTTCATCTCTGTTCTTGTAATTTGTCTCCAAGACAGCCAGGAACAAGAATATTCTTAGAATGAATGAGCAACAGGAAGCCCCCTATGTTCTTTAGGCCTTTTGATATAAGAGCAGATGTGGAAGTAGGAACGCTAGAAAGGGATTAGTACAATTAAAACTAGAAGAATTTGAATTTAGAGGTCATCTAAGACAATGGTTTCATTTTGTAACTAAGAAAAAAACTGAGGTCCAGAGACTTTGCCAATTATAAATCTATGATCCTATGACCCTCCATTCAAGAGGATTAGCTACATTTACTTTCTAAAGACTAAGTTAGGAGAGAAAAGCTGAAAAAAACTTCCAACAAATTTACAGACTCAGTTTCTTTGTCTATAAAACAAAACAAAAATATTGAACTAGATGATCTTTAGGGTCTCATTTAATTCTAATATTGAATTTCTAATATTGAATAACTTCTAAGACTCTGAAGTCACAGTTTACAAAATGGCTCTGGTCCTTTCTTGGGGAATTTAATAGGGAAGCTCTTAGTCTTTCTAGAAAAGAGAGCTATGGATTCAGTCTCCAGGGAACACATTTTCCCCTCAAGATATATGGGTGATGATCTTCAATCTGATTATCAAGAGGAACCCCAGTAAGCACATACACTTACTTGTAAGCCAATGTTGCACTGAAATGTTGCTGTATGTAGGCCTCCAGGACAGTATTGAAATGCTGGAATTTCCGATCAGCGATGAGCCCTATTATATAGATCTGATAAAGATGTCAACAATGAGCATTTATGAGATTGACTTTCTGTGTAGATGATACGGATATGGATGCTTACATGATGGGACTTGAAGGGTTCTGAGATGTTACCTTGCTCAAAAAAAATCTCCTTCACCTCTCTACAAGTCCTGAAATTTCTGTTAGAGATTAATTTCTTTTGGGTAAAGTTGTGCTGTATCCAATTTGCATTTAAAATGTAAATGCTCCTGAGTTGGGATAACAAATTAAGCCATAGTTGGCCATTAACACCTTAGCTGGCTTTTCTCCATGACTTACGAAAGTCACGATTTTTCATAGGGGAAAAGGAATCTAAGGAGTTTGGAAGATAGGCCATGATGGAGGGCTATGACAGAAGGCAACCAGGGACAGCATAATGACACTTGAAGGCACTGAAATAGGACTTAGGCTGCCCAGCAGTCCTAGAAAGTCAAGGGAGATGGCCAAGAAAAATATTTCCTTTCCTCAGTTGGTTTTGGGCTAACCCGGAGGATTCAGCAAAAGCAGCCTAGACATTTCCTGATATTCTACTTCCTATATATCCAGTCAACATTAATTTGTCATCAGGAGCTAGAATCTCCTTTCTTTTCACTCCACTACAGTTATAAATGAAAATCTGACTTAAAGGAAACATGATTCCATCCCTCTATCCAAAAGTCAATCTCATGATGTCAAAACTACAGTAGTATTCTTATCAACATAATCTGAGTTCAGAACATTTCCACAGCTTTCTACCACTCTCTTACCAAGGCATCGAAGACCAGTATGTCATACTCATTACTTTGGGAATGTTCCATCATGATATTAAAGAGGGCATCCAAGGTATCTTGGAGAAACTAGGAGAAAAAGAAAGCTTACATGAGTCATCAGCATGGTGAAGGAACATGGGACTTGTGATATAACAACTTAGAAGACCCTGGATGTACAGCTAGCATGGACCTCAGAGACCATCTAATGTAATCCTCTGATTTTTCAGATGAGAAAATTGAGGCTCAAGGAGGTGAAATGATCACAGAAGTAGTGAGAGCCTGAGGAGGGATTTGATTGCACATCTCCTGACCACAGAGGGAGTGTTCTTTACATACTACATTCCCACAACTAGTAAACTGCCTTCTAAGGCAAACAGGTTCCTAAAAAGTAACTGATGCTGCCTGTCACAGGTAGTTCAGTATAGGCACGTGGAACATCAGTTTGTAATAATAGTCTATACTGTCAGGTTATTTTTGTTGGTCTGTTTTGGTTTGGTTTTTGATCTGGACCTATGATTTCAAGGGTGTAGAAAATTCCCAGGAAAGAAAGTCCTTCTAACTATACAGATCAGAAACTCTGCTACATCTTATAGTCTTAGAGAGCTGCCTGAGAATATAGAAAGTCATTTGTCCAAGGTTACAGAGGCAATTGTGTTAGAGATAGGATTTGAACCCAGGTCTCCCAGACTCTGAGGCTGACTCTTGGTTCATGGTGGTAGGCTTCCTCTTGGCCACAGTTTACATGCTAGCAAATAAAGTAGCAAGAAAAGGCATTTCTACAGAGTTTTAGAATCTGAAAAGCACTTACACGTACAACCCTGTGAGGTGGGTACCACCATAAGTATTATTATGCAGCAGCTAAGATAAGATAGATCACTGGGCCAGGAGTCAGAGATCTCAATTCAAACTCTGCCTCAGATAGTCACTGGCTGTGTGACCTTGAGCAAATCATTTAAACTTGTTTGCCTCAGTTTCCTCAACTGTAAAATGAAGAAATAATAGTATCTAACTCCCAGTAATGTTGGGAGGAATAAATGAGTATTTGTAAAGTACTTCGCATAGTATCTAGCACAAGTAAATGCTATATAAATGTATATTATTATTGTTTGTCACTGTCATTAGTATTATTAGTATCCCCAAAGATTTGTTTTATATAGTTTTGCTTTTGGATTGGATCTGGAGTTTTTTCAGTGTAGGAAACTTCCAGGTGAGAAAAGTCCCTTTACTAATGCATATCAGCCCCTCACCTGAGACATATCATCTTAGAGAGTTCCCTGAGGCACTGAGTGTTCAAGCAAGTGGTCCAGCATCTATCAGAGGCATAACCCGACCATCAGTCTATCTGACTCAGAGGCCAGCTCTCTAACCACCCAACCACCATGTCCCTGGATCTCCATGTTGCAGAAGAGGAAACTCACATTCGACCAGGTTAGTGTTTACAGAGCTAGTGTCAGAGGCAGGATTTAAACCCAGGTTTTCACTCCAAGTCTAGCATTCTTTCTACTACCCCAAACCCGCCTCCCTCAGGTGGTATGGATCAATATTTCCCAGAATCTCTGGAATGGGGGCTCTGCCACACAAAGTGTTTATTCCTTGGTTTTCTGACTATACAAAACTCCTAATGTAAACAAGGTGCCTGCTGAGGTACTTCCCTTAATCTTCACTGTGGGGAGAAAAGAGCTGCTTTAATTAGACCAATACCTGAAATACTTTATATTCCCTCTCTGTCACCAAATGGATACAACCAAAATACTTCTAACATTCTGCTTGTTCTGGCAGAAACCTCAGCTATATAGTCAGGTCTTCATCCTTTGAGATTTGTTTTCCCCTTCCTCATCTCTGCTTTATCAAGTTCAATAAGCAGGTCAAACCAACTGCATTTTCCTAACTCTCCTATCAACCAAAAGATTCATAATAAAAAGTCACCAGCTACAGTCACATAGCTGCAAACCTTAACAGTATGCCAAGTTAGTGCCTACTATGTGCAAGACGGAGCACCTCATCAACCAAAGCTTCCCAGGAATGATTTCCCAAGACACTTCAGGGTACGCTGTTATGGTGTACATAATCTACTAATCCATCATTTAGCAAACATGTACTAAGTACTTACCATGTGACAATCATTGAAGATAAAAAGTAAAAGGAACCTGACTTCAACAACCTCTACCAGAGGAGACAAATGTGTACATATGTAGATAAAAAAGAGATATCATGTTATTGGGGAAGGGGGGAGGAAGAAGCTCTGATAAAGGATCAGGAAAGACTTTATGTAGGGTAGAAGGTAGTCATCGAATTAACTTATAAAGCATCCAAGAATTCTCTGAGGTCGATGTAAATAATAGAGCACTTAATTTAAAAACTTGGGTTCAAATCTCATGTCTCTCCTTGGTCAGTGTTTGATCTTTGTTAAACCACTTTACCTCTAGACCTCAGTTTCCTTATCTGCAAAATGAGAAGTTGTGGCCAGATGGTCTCTTAAGTTTTGTTCTAACTCTAAATCCCATAACCTTTTCTCTGTGACCTATTTTTATAGGCATTTTCAATACTCATTTGTAGAGGGAGATGCTGTAACCCCTTCAGAGACAGCCTAATTCTATCTCTCAATGCCCAAATTTGAATGCATGCAAATATTTCAATGCATATAAAGGAATTTGATTAAAAAAATAATAAAGGGATTCATACCAACCTTCACAACTTCTTCTCCATCCACAATTTTCAGTTTTTCTAAATTCTCTTGCAGTAGTTCAGGTTTCATACGCCACTTTAGCAGACCTAGCAGACCCACTAGAACACAGACCAGACATATTATCAATCAGATAAGCCTCTTACCTTCTGATTCTCACTCCTCCTCTGTAATACACACGCAGTTGGGAAAGCACCACCTCCCTTTTACCCCCACTCCACCTCACTCTCCTAAGCAGCCCCATTACCGTTCTGAGTTAGCTTGGTAGAGCACACAAGGGTAGAAATAGAGAACACATCTCTGGAACTGATTGAGAGTCCTCCTACACTGCTGGAACTTCTGCTCAGGGTAGAACCCTTGTTTTCAACGTGGTGCCGATAGGAAGGAAGAGTCAGATAAGCACTGGCATCCTCCATCTTCTTGCTGTCCCCCTGAAAACATCACCCAGGTTACTCCTCCAAGACAAGAGTCAAGTGACTGATACAAGTCAGGGATGGCAGTGACCAAATTCCTGGATAGCCATGGGAAGCAGGAAAGAGGAATGTGGAAGGACTGACTGAGTAGGGAATTAGTGAACTTCTGCTGAGAATTTAGATCTATTTGTGCAGTAACATAAAGCACTGAGAGTTTCTTTAGTGGAAAAAGAGGTTGATCCAACAGATGGAGGCACCCAAACTGATTGTTTCAATTCAATATATAGCAACTAAGAACCTACTATCTGTCTACTTGTGGAAAACGTTATAAAGGGATGCAGAAGAAAATGGCTGAAGTATTCCTCCATAGAACTGCCCCGTTACCCTAAACACAGTGAAGAGTTATCTTTACTCTACAAAATTATCCTTCACTAGTTTTTATTCTCTTCCCTCACCTTCCAATCATCAGGAAAGAGTTCTGGTAAGGTTAAAAGAAAATCAAAGGCAATAAGCTGGAAGCTAAATCATCAAGGTTCATTCGTAGCTTCCCTTAATCTGTCATATTCTCTTGTTCTATAAAAGAGGAAGAATCAAAGCGTAGCAAGCTCCAGTTCATTCCCATTCTAATCAGACTCTAAGGTGAAACTCATAGGATCATAGATTGAAAGGTGGAAGAGACTTTAGAGAGTATCTATGTCTATCTCCCCTATTTTACAAATAAGGAAACTGAAGTCCAAAGAAGCCAAATGACTTAGCCAAAGTCACATGTCTACTAAATAGTAGACAGGATTTGAACATGATTCCAGTCTGACTCCTTCTAAAGCAATCCTTCCACTGCAGTACACTGCTACCCTCATTCTATATATAATTGGACACTTAACAAACATCTTTCATTTGCTACTCCTCTGTTTGATTTTTCTTTGTAAAAATGATCAATATATTTCCCTTTCTCCTCTCCTGAGTGAAATGTTAAGGGTTAAAAAACAGGAAAGATAGGTAGCAATCTTGTATTTGGTTTCATTGTAGACTGATATTTATTATAAACATTGAATTTACAGTCATAATAATAATTTATATCTATGCAAGAAATTATTATTAAATAAATGATTGTTAATATTGGGGAGTCACAGGATTTATCCCTTTCTGAAATTTTACTGTTTGTTAGGCCAAGCCAGTATCTGAAAAACATTGCTGATAATGAGGTTGGATTAACTTTCTCCTGAACCTTGTCCAGACACACCCAGGTGCCATTGTGTTATACTACTGGTTGGGTTGAGATAAATTCTTTGCTTAGATTGCCCAAGGTTGGGGGTGGTTTGGAAGTAAATGACATAATGAAAGTCACATCCCACCAGCTCTTCATTAGAATAGGTCTACCTCTCATTATAATATTCATTCTTCTCATTACTTGTTAACAAATAAAAGTCGATTGCCACCCACTCTTCCAAAGACATATAAGTGTGGAGTGGGTTCCATGAGGGATCTCTGGCATTCCAGAGTTTCACTGACTCTTTTCATTAATTATACGCTAGCATGATTAATAAAACCATTAATTACCCAGAAATCACATCTCTTGAACTTTTTATATATCACAAACTATCTATATTTAAACTCTATTAAATATATTAAGCAAAGATATTCTTGTATGTATTTTATCACTTCTATTACAAGTCTATGTCAAGTTAATTCAGTTATAGCATTGTGCTAATGATAATGAGGCCAAGGTCATTAATTCAACCCTAGTGTGAACCAGTTAAGTTTCTTTGCCATTATCCCTCTTTCACTTGGCTTCTAAATTCATTGTTTTTCTTTTTGTTTTGCAAATATAGGCTAGTGTCACAAGAACTGAGGTGAAAGAGTATATAGATAGATCAGTACAAACCCACCACTGTAAGTTCATGTCATTGCCTCTGAATATGTGCAGATTTTTAAGTGTGACTCTCCTCTATTACTCACATTTTCCTTATTAGGTTTCTTTCACCTCAATAAATATCTATACTTCCTCTGAAAGTAGTTGAAGCTCAGTCCTTACAGAACACACACACACACACACACACACACACACACATACACACACACCCTTCCAAACTGATTAAGAAATATGGATACATATTGTAGAGATAAAGAACTTTGCAAGACTCAAGAGCTCTGATCAATGAAATTCCTAACTCCTGCTCTAGAGTACCAATGAAGAAGCATATTATCCCACCTCTGAATAAAGAGGAGTCAAGATGCAGAATGATACATGGTTTTTTTTTTTTGGAAATGACCAATGTTGGGATTTATTTTTCTTGACTATGTAATTCTGTTACAATGGTTTGGTTTTTCTTTTTCTTTTTTTTTCTGCAAGTGGCAGGGGTTGGGGGCAAGTGTAGTGGAGGCACATTTCACCCTCCCCCCTCACCAAAAGGAAAAGAGAACAGAAGGAAGACCAGAAGGAATCACAGAAAAGTAGGGAAGCTTGGAAAGTTACATGTTGGATTTATTATATACTTAAGAAGAAAAGCAAACTTTACATAATAGAGATTCAAGTTTTATGTCCAATACTATTCTTCTGTTCTACAATGTATATGGAAAAGTTCATTTTATTTGGTTTTTATTAAGTTCAAAATAAGAAAAAAAATTAAAGAAGAAATGCTATTGTACCTTCAGGACTAACAAATCATGACACCCATCCTGTAGAGTGGTTCCATCTTCCTTCATCAGCTTCACATAGGACATGGCAAAGTTCTTTTCCCCTTTATCTTTAGCTGGAAATGGAAAATATGTTATCAGAGAAGGGAAACTTGGACAAGTCAGTCATCCCACAGTCCCACCCACTAGGGCCCCTGACAGCCCCTTGGGCTGTGCACTTACACTCTAGGGATGACCGGTGCCGAAACATAAAACGCAGGTGGATCTTCTGCATGTCTTCGATAGGGACAGCCACCTTTGCAAAAAGGGACCAGGACTCAAGAAACAGAGGGTTAACATCCCCATCCCCACCTCCACCACCCATTGCATTTCACTGAGGGCTCTGCACACTGATTTATTACACATCCATCAAATCTGATGAACCACAAAGAAATTACACAAGGACTATGAAGAGAAAATAAAGTACCAAATATAATCCATTTGCAAATTGCATCCCTAGTCAATAAAAATAAACCTGTAGATTATGGTGGGGAAAAATGAATCTCCCCAAATTGATATAAAAGTCACATAACTTAAGCACAGGGTTTTATGCACTGCAAAATGCACAACGTACATTTCCCTCTCATACTCCAGGAGTTCTGGAAATTGCATCAATGCTTAGCAAATTAAGTGTGGTCATTAGGGGCTTTGCTTGAGGAGCCTCATTTATGCAAATTAATAACACACTTTAATCCAATAAATATTAAATTCAGAAAAAAAAATCCTGGGGCCAAATCCCATCCCTGATTATACATCGAGTTTCTCCTTGGTATTTCTTTCCAACAAGTTGTTATATTAAAAACCTATAAACCATTCCAGGATGACTGGATAGAGATCCCTGAAGTGCTGTTCCAGCCACTCCTCACACCCAGATCCCAGCCACTCCTCACACCCAGATCCCAATTACCAATCCCACTGCAACCTGATGTAAGCAGTCTACTAAGTTAAAATTGTAAGCAAAGGGCACAAAAGAATGTCATGGCACCCATTAGCAAACCATTGGAAATGGTAGACAGAATGCCAGAATTGGAGTCAGAAAGACCTGGGTTTATATTCCACCTCAGAAACTCATTTTCAGTCACCCAAGGAAGTCACTTAACCTTTCTGTGTCTCAGTTTCCTCATCTGTAAAATCGGATTTGATGGCCTCTAAGATCCTGTCTAGCCCTACAATGGTCTACCTTCAGGAATGACTATTAAAACCCATTACAGATTCATGCTTTAGGGAACCTTCTTCTGCCCAGAGCATGAGTTTACTATCCTAGACTAAGTCTGTCTGCTACTCTGTCTCTTTTAGACAAGGGTATTGAAGGTGCTCCATGCCATCTCTATCTCCTATAAAATATTGTGCTCAGATCACAGAGGAGCAAATGTCAACAATTTCAAAGAAGAGAAAGGATTTTTGCAGGGAAAGGAGGTACTTCCCTTGGGAAAATAACATATAAGGCATGCTAGGTAGTGCAGTGCATAGAAGGCTGAGCCTGAAGTCAGGAAAATTCATCTTCCTGAGTGAAAATCCAGTCTCAGACACTATGTGACCCTGAGCAAGTCACTTAACCCTGTTGGCCTCAGTTTCCTCATCCATAAAATGAGTTGGAGAAGGAAATGGCAAACCACTCCAGTATCTTTGTCAATAAAACCCCAAAATGGAGTCACAAAGTCAGACACAACTGAAAAATTACTGAAGACATCAAAGTTCCATAGATTTTAATAGCTGAAGCTGAAAGTGAATGCCAACATATATAGTGTTTCTGTGATCAGATGTGTCCGAGGGACAAGGGTAGGGAAGGAGTGTCTCAAGCAATGATGCAAATGTGGATTGAGATGGTGAAAGGGCTCTTACTGGGCCACTGGCTAAATCCCAAACTTAGAATAACAGAGCATTAGTGCTGGCAAGCCCCTCATTTTAGGAATGAGGTCCTAAGAGGTTAATGGACCTTCCAAGGATGCACAATGAGTTATAAAGGTTTTAATGAGTTTAGATGAGGGTCATATGAGTTTTTATGTCTTTTTCACTTGCCTAATCCATCTCCCCCATTAGATTATCAGCACCTTTCAAGTAGATCCAATGACTTCCATTTCCTAGGTCACTACCCTTGCTCCCCCTCTTCTCCTTTTCCAATAGGGTATAGGACAAAATTCACAGGATTACACAGGGATCATACATTTAGATTTGGAAAGGACTTCAGACCTCATCTAGTCCAACCTCCTCATTATACAAATGAGAAACCTGAGGCCCAGTGAGATTAAGGGCCTTGTGGTGGAACACATAACTAGAAGCGTCCAAGATAAGAAGTTAAACCCAGAGTTTCCTAACTCTAGGTCAAATGCTCCATAGTTCTGACAACGGATTATCATAATTACAATTAACATAGGAGTATAACTTCAAAGCCAGAAAGGATCTGAGAAGTCATGTAGTCCAACCCTCCTTTTTAACAGATAAAGAAACTGAGTTAAGATGGCTACTCCAACTCCACTCAGCTTGAAAGGGGCAGTGCCAACATTTGAACCCAGGCTTTCTGATTTCAAATGCTGTACTCTTTCCACTGCACTAGCAGCCTTTCTTTTAAAATTTTTACTGGAATATCTTTCAAAGTATCATAAATTGACCTTCTACATAAACAGAACTGTCCTAGGTGGCAAAACATTTTAACATAACTTTCACCAAAATGCTAATTGGATTACTGAGATGAAAAGTGCCATAAGAACAATGAGTCAAATCACAAGTTTCGCCACTCAGCTCCTGCCAACCCCTTCCCTAACATCTTCCATACCTTGACAGTTTCCATCCAGCGAGGCTGCTTGACTTGGTAGTAGAGGACAGATCTGTATTCACTCATAGGCTTGTCCCCAGCTCCCACACAAATGGCATTCTAACTCAAAAAAAAAGACAAAGAAAAAGTTGTGGATTTCAGTTTTCTTATATTTGACAACTTTGGTGCCAATATCTTGGCTGGCCAAACTATCTAGGATAATCCTCTCTCCTTCCCAACCTTCCCACTAGGTACCTATCATTTCTCCTCCACATTACAGATTTATATATGAACACTCCAGCCCCTGAAAGTGACAGCTGCTTAACTACAGAAATTCTATTACTTGCATTCTGTAATGCACTGAAGCAAGGCTGGCGCTGATGACACCTTATTGTAAATGGTAACAGGTTTGGTAGCTACTGAGCACCACTGGTCTTATTAATCCGATTTGTTTCCTAAATCTAAATGTGCACCAAGTTTACAAACAGGCTCAAAGCAACCAAGCAGCAACTCATTCTGATGGCTTTCTAATGTGAATACATTGGGAAGGGGAAAAGTGTAGGATTTAGAAGCATATGGACATCAGTGTTAGAGAGGAAGGTTGGCACAGAGAGTACAGGGTAGTCTAATAGAAAGGGCATGAGCCCATGGATAAGGAGACCTTCAGTTTATGACTGGCATTGTCACTAATGAGCTCTATGACTTTGCCCATAAAATGAATGGGTGGGTCTAGACGAATTTGGAGGACCTTTCCAACTCTGTAATTCCACAATCTGATGGATCTAAATACTTTTTATAATGACTCTGATCCCATAACACAGATATCACCCCAAGTAAGAAAGAGAGTTTATAGGGTATAGTAATTTTATACAAGGCAGAGCATGCTGCCTTTATTCTCTCTACTTCTTCTATTTATAGCAATAGCTTACTGAGAAACAAGTCTAAGAGATTATTATTATTAAGAAGAAGAACAATCATATTTATGTGGCACTTTTAAGTCTTGAAAATGCTTTACACATGTTAGCTCATCTGATCCTCATCACAACCCCTCAAAAAGGACCCAGAGTCCTTTTGAAAAGAATACTTAGAGAGGATACTAACTTTCAAAGAGTTCCAGGACATGTGACATTAAGAAAAGGTCCTGGGCTTTTAAATTTCTATCAAGATGTTGAAACATAAAAATGTACTTTCAAGATACTTCAAATTCAAAGCAATCAACAAAAAAGTAGTCAGATCTTAGAATGTCCACTAAAGTCTTCCTCTTTCATGCTAGAGGAATAACCCGATGTACAAAATTTAAATGTGGACCCACTGGGATCCCATTGCTATCCTTCCTAGAGGACTATCACCCTAGGTGGCCACAGCAACTCTTGAAGACCATTTCTTGTGTAACAGAGAAGTTGTGATCTGTGTTTGTGGAGGAAGTATCCACACCAGGGAAATCATAGTTGCATGAGAGTCAAACTAGAAGGGAATCTTCCAGTTTCTCATTTTGCAGATGAGTTAACTGAGGCTTAGGAGATATTGGTGATATGCCTATAGTAACACAGCTACTAAGTGTCAGAGGCAGCATTTGAATCCAGATCTTTCTGATTCCAGGGCCACAATTCTATCCATTATGTTAGTGGTTTTCATAATATGGTTGTAGGACCTGTGGAGGTCCCTAAGACCATTTCAAAAAGTCCTAGAGGTCAAAACTATTTTCATAAGTGTACTAAGATGTTTTAATTTCTAATATATCAAATATTTCTAGACATAACTGACAATAAAAGCTCTTGGGGTAGGGGGAGGGTCCTTAATAATTTTTAAGAGTATAAAGAGATCCTTAGATCAAGAAGTGTGAGCACCGTGCTACAAGTCCCATACTATGCTGTGCTGCCTCTCACTAATTCCTGAAACCCTGCGGAAGTCTAATGTGTAAAGCACTGTAGGCAGCATCTTCAGTAGTAACCCGGACTCTCATTTAAACCAAGCACTGGGTGATATTTATAGGTTTACAGTTTTAGCAGCATCAGGGTATTTTCTGTATGGCTTACAGATTCTGGAACAAAGATAGATCAACAAAGCAAAATCCCTGCAGACGAGTACAGACAGTCTCAAAAGATCATCTCGTACCTTGAGTTTTCAGCTTTCTGAGGTTTGAAAGATCATTATTCCCTACCCTACACCCATCCCTAAACCGATGCCTGAGATGGTTCCTTTTGGTCTCAGAGCTTTGAAGATAAAACTGAAAACTTTGAAGTGGCTTATTATACCACTGAGGACCAACCTGGGTTTATGGGGATACTCGGGGCTGCGCAAATTAATCTGAAACTAGTCAGGTTGCCCGAATATCTTCCAGATTTCCCATAAATACTATATAACACTTGCAGCAGCTTCCTGCTACACAGTGGGACTAGGTGTGTGTCTGTTTCTCTCACTCCTGCATTTTCCTTATGTTTAGATGCCAAAGACGATAAAGAAAAGCCAAGAAGTGCGCAGACTAAATCAATATAAAAGTCAGTTGTGCCACAATAGGTGGTGATCTCTGGGGGCACTTCTTAAAAGGCAGAGGTAGCACCTCCTACTCAAACTCCAGTGGCTCCCTATCATCCCTAAGAACAAAGACAAACTCCTGATTGGCAGTAAGCATTCTTCACAGCCCGTCCCCCACCTACCATTCCAGTCTTCTTATATATTCCCCCCCAGACATGCTATGGTCCTACTATATTAATCTTTGTGCTATTTCTAACGTGCATCATTCCATCTCCCATATCTTTGCATTGGGTATCTAGGGTACCACTTCTGTATGAAGCACTATCAGCTACCAATGCCTTCCTTTAAGGTTATGTTCTATCTGCTTTGTATGTCCTTTGTGTGTAGACCCACACATTATCTCCCCCAGTAGAATATAAGCTTCTTCATGAGGGTCAAAACAGAGGAACCCCAACCACTTTCTACTAGAACTCTATCTAGAGTCTCTGTAAGTCACAGAGATGAAACAATTTCCTTAAAGGTTATTCACTGATGGTAGAGAGAGTGTTTAATTATATTTTATGAGTTTAGATGTGAGTCTTGCTTCTAGTACATTGTAAATAAGACAAACTGTTCGTGTTTTTAGTTTTATGAATCTGTGCTCTTGAAAGAGAAGCTGGTGGCTTCCCTTGGAAGAATGTCAATTACCAAAGTTTCTCAATTATTTGAAAAGAAAAAATAAGCCAGAAACATTGACCAAGTATATATGGACCTGCCTTGTTAAGAGGGAGCATCCTGGTACAAGGGCTATGTATTTTATCTGTGTAAACATTGTCTTGCTTTTACTATAAATCAATCAATGAGCATTTATTAAGCATTCACCAAGGATGCACAAAGAAAGGTCAAAATGATCTTTTCCCCCAAGGAGCTCACCTTCAAATGGGGTTGCAGCTTCTTTGAATCTAGGTAAGGCAACTGAACTCTTACTGTTCCCAGGCAAGTCTTGAAGACTATAAATTCAAGGCAAATGGCTTATCTGCACTGGCAAAAGGTGTTTATTTTTTTAAACCAAGAGTTTCCTCCCTACTAGGCCCAGCCCAAAATTAAAGACTGGAAGTTACAAGTCTTGATTATCTAAATCTCCCTCAATGCTCTTGCACTGCATTGCACATAATAAATGATTTAAAATATGTGCTGAATGAAAGAATGAATATTATAGTTGTTAAAGAATTATTATTATTTATAATAATTTATGGTTATAATAATATAGTAAATATAATATTAATTATACATTATAATGTTATTTATAATAATGTCATATTTTTGTATCATCAGAATTTTATTCTTGGAGCTGTGAACTGGATAATGATTTGGAATTATGTAAGTTAGTATTTTTTGACCCAGTGATCCAACTCTGGGAGATATAGTCCATGGAGGTGAAAGATATATATCTAAATATTCATTCTAATATCTTTTTAAAAATTAATTTTATGAACTTTACAAACATCAATAAATGTGAACATTTCCATATACAAAGAATAGGGGAAAGAGATTACATATATATACACACATGTGTATAGGTAGACATGTGGGTACATATGTGTATACATACATATACATATGTGTACATGTGTGGTTTTGTGTGTATGTATGCAAACATATATCATACATGTATGTATAGGTAACTAGGTGGAACAGTGGATAGAAGGCTGGGCCTGGAATTGGGAAGACCTGAATTCAAATTCGACCTCAGATATTAGCTGTGTGACCCTGGGCAAGTCACTTAATCCTGTTGGCCTCCATTTTCTCATCTGTAAAATAAACTGGAGAAGGACATGGAAAAACATTCTAGTGTCTTTTCCAAGAAAAACCTAAATGGCATCACAAAGAGTATGACACAAATGAAATGACTCAGCAACAACAAAGTGTGTGTGCGTGTGTGTGTGCATGCGTGTGTGTGTGTGTGTGTGTATGTATTCTTCTTTAGGAAGGGATCTGTTTTGTCTTGGTATTCTCAGCATCTGGTGCACAGTAGGGATTTTAAAATGTTGGCTGACTAATTAATTAAGGAATTAAGATGCCTGATTCCCAGTATAAAATTTATAAAGTAGCCTTGGGTAAGTCACTTGAAGGAATGAAAATACATTTGTAAGCCCTTATTACATTCAAAGCATTGTTTTAAGCATTACCCGGCCCTTAAGAACTTATATTCTAATAGAAGGAGACATTTAGCGGCTCAGGAGAGGTGTGTGCATAACCCCATCACTAAAATGGGGTTAATAACTAGCCTCTTTATGTGGTAGAGTTGTCTAGCAACAAATAACAGCATTTGTCAAAAGAAGAGTCCTTAGAGTGGATATCATAACATCTCCACTCGGGAACTCTCTGGTGCAGGTATCCAAGAATTTGATGCTTAAGGTCGTGCTGCATAAAGGCAACATGACATAATGAAAAGAACACTGGATTTGGAGTCAAGAAGACCTCTGACAATTACTAACAGCATGGCCACTGGCAAGTCAGTTAGCCTCTTTGAGCCTCCATTTTCTCATCTGTAAAATGGGGATAATGATAGCTGCACTATCTATCTCACAGAACTGTTGTGAGAATCAAATGAGATATGTTACGTAAAGTGCAGCACAGACCTTACAGCCCTATACAAATGTCAGCTCCTATTATTATCCTTTAGCATTTACCCACTCTCCAGGAGGGTTCCACTTTACATTCCTTCCTGCCTTGCAGGTTACCAACAGTGTGACAGTCAGCCCTAATTCAAACTCTCCTTTCTCGTGTCCCCTCAACCCCACCCCAAGAAGTCTCAGCTAAATCAAAAGGAATTAAAAGCAGGACCAGGACATTGCTAACTGAAGGAGGAATAATTACAGCTCTCTGCCCCAGTCTTCCCAAAGGCAGGATACATCTAGATCACAATGAATTTGGCCATATTACTAGAAATCTATATTCTAAAGAGGGCTTTTCCCAAAGGTTTCTGTTCTTTTCTCACAGGAGGTGTTTGCATGTGATGCCTGGTACTTAATTAGGCAATAGTATTTATTTCTGTAAATAAAAAAAAAAAAGACCTTACACAGGCTTCCATAGTGATTTTCAGTAGTTAGCTAAATTCCCCCATAATGTTCCTAAAATATAAAACTAGAAATTATAATCATTCCTCACATCATTATAATAGGTACTATTCAAATTCAATACTTTGAAAATCAACTTATATCTTCATCTGGAGTAAGTCTGCCCACTCAGAGAAAATCTATGAAGTTCTAAATAAAAATAATTCATTAGAGCCAGGGACTGTATAAGAAACTCAAATTCTGGTTTTCTAACATTTCTTTATAATATGTCCTTGAGAAACATCAGAAGCACCCATATCAATGCTCTAAAATGAAGCAGCTTCAAGAGCTCTTTAATGGGCAGCTGAATAAAATATCTTCAAAGAAAAGGACTGAGGACTCTCTTGAAAGGCAATTCTCCTTTAAAATTAAAAAAAAAGTTCTCCTCCTTTATATGACTGTGGGCAAAGTGAGACTTTCTCCCTTAATTCGGATTTTGTTAGGAAGGTCTTGGATATTCCACAGAATAGAGAGGAGCCAGACACTTCAATTTCTGTCTCCTAATATCTGCAGTCTATATGAGATAGGGGATAGATTTGAGGGGGGAAAAAAATCATTCAGCTTTAAGATCCAGAAAAATGTAGAGGAATTAATGGAATCTCCCCACAGGTCACATAGCTGGGAAGGAGGAAAACTGAGACCTTCTTACAAGATCACTTTTTTTCCCATGATCCCTTTCTGACCTACACTCCTCACTCTCCCACCCCTAGCTTTTATATTTGGTCATTTGCCACATCAATAGGTGAATATTTGTCTAGGTTTAAATGTCAGCTCATAGCTGAGTTTATTTTCAACTCAGGCACAGAAGGAGAAACAGGAGAAGCAAAACCCTCCCACACACTGGACACAGATGCTGAAAAGCTTAAAGAAGAAATAAGCAAATAAATGTAAACACACATGATGAAAATTGTATAGGACATATGCTGTATAAATATTTATAGTTATGTGCTTTGCATTCTTAAGTGTAGTATGCTAGCCCCCTGGAGACCAAATTAGGAATTGACTTTTCACCAGATTTTCTGCTTGAGCACTGCCAGGTTACATAAAGGGATCAGAACGGCTGTTTTGGGGACATCCCAAGTTACCACATTCTTTCCAGACTTCCAATTTGTCCCTCTCTGTGTGTAGCTTCTCACAGACCCTGAGCAAGTAAAGTAATATGGGTTTCAAGGACAATGACAACTTCTTTCTTTAAGTGGATGGGGCTAACTTGTAAATCCAGAGCAAAGACAAAGGTGTATAGAAGAGAGAGAGAGAGAGAGAGAGAGAGAGAGAGAGAGAGAGAGAGAGAGAGAGAGAGAGAGAGAGAGAGAGAGAGAGAGAGAGAGATACATATGTTTCTAGAGGATGCATGATGTAGTAGGAGAAAGGGCCAGCCTCAGACTCAAGAAGTGTTGAATTCAAGTACTGTATCTCACACACAACTGGTTATATAACCCTTGGTAAGTCGCTTTACTTCTCATGCCCCAAGCAACCCTATAAGACTAAAAACTGCACAAAAGTGGTTATCTATATCGGCCTAGCATTTTCTCACCAGAAGTGCTCCTTTACCAGTGAAATCACAGATATCGGATATCTATCTATCTATCTATCTATCTATACTTAAAAGAGCTCACATTTATGCAAAGCAGTGGGTCTCAAGGTGTAATTTACAGAACTCTGGAGGTCCCCAAACACCCTGAGGGATCTTCAAGGTCAAAACTATTTTCATAAAAAAGATTATGACATTATTTGCCTATTAAAATACTCCTCCTTTTTCTAAGTATATATCTGTGTGAGGCTGGATTTTCTTCAGTTTCAAAACAACTTAATGTAACAGATTGAATGCAGATGTGAGAAAATTCAGCCATATTCTATTGTCAGAAAAATAAAGAAATTTTCAAAAATAGGTGAAACAATGGCACTTTTCTTGTTTTGTTTTGGAAAAGAATTATTTTTACTAAGATACTTTATTCTTGTTCAAAGGTAATGGGTTATTATTTTTAAATGAATACATACATATATAATTTCTAACAATAAATATTGATCACTATCACCACATAAAAGATCTTTGGGCTTGCAATAACTTAATGTAAAGGCTTTTTGAGACCAAAAACATTGGGGAATCTGTCGATATAGAGCTTTAAGGTTCGCAAAATGTCTCATATACATTATCTCATTTGGTCCTCATAATAACCCTATGAAGCAGGTGCTATTATTATCCCCATTTACAGTTGAGGAACCCAAGACCCAGAGATGTTAAATGACTTGCCCAGGATCACACAATTAACAAGAGTCTGAGGCATAATAGGAACCCAGGACTTCACAACTTCAAGTCCCAGACATATTCTATCATGTTCCATATGTAACTTCTCAGGAAAGCAGAGCCAGGTCTGAAGTAATGAAAAATACAGATCATATACTTCAATACCAACACAAAGAAAGGCAACGTAACAGAAGGCAGAATTTTGAAGAAAGGCTTTCCGCTAAGCAGAAGCCCCCAGAAATTGCCTATGTCCCTGAAGGGAGCGGAGTAATCCCTTACAGGCAGCACTTTGCCATCCTCCGCACAGACACACATGATCACTTCCACGTTCCTCTGTGTCGTCTTGTTGTACTTGTCAAAGTCTCCTTGTAACAGGGTGATGTAGATGTCGTTCCTGACATCCCCTGAGGCAGAAAGACAAGAGTTAGAAACGAAAGTCAAAGGCAGCAGAAAGGGAGCATTCAACTCACTTCAGCTGGAGCAGAATATGGCTTAAAAGATATCATGGGAACTCCCATAGATCTTGCTTCCTCATTTTAGTGTAAGTAACCATCAGAAGAGCTAGGGGCACATAGACTTATCCTAAAGAGAAGATGGGATTGGAGTTGGCACGGGAAGGAAGGAGGGTTTGTGGAAGAAGAAGCCAAATGGAGACTCAGTCTTGAAAGGTAGATATACAAGTTATCCATGTTTTTCTTTTTCCTTTTTCTTCCTAAGTTAAACAACTTAATTTCCATCCTATAGTGACACCTTCTGGGAAAGCAAAGAGAAGACGAGATATCTAATAGCTTAGGAGCTCCAGCCAAACATCAATCACTGGGCTTTTCACTGTGTGGGAGCAGAATAGAATAGTTTTTCTCAGTTCTTTGACTAGCTAGGCAATGAGAACTGGGCATCCCATGGGGCAACCCACAGTGTTGGATAGGGAAACAGAAGATCAAAGTGAATTATCATTTATCCAGAATGTCAGGGTAAGCAGATGCTGACTCAGGACCCAGAGAAGGATTCTGAGGGAGTATAAGAGGAAATAAATTTTTTCATAGTAAACAAAAATGTTTCAAGTACAGAACAATCCAATTATAACAGATATTTGGGAACAAGGATAACAACTACATCCTAGTCTGTTTAGAGTGAGATACCTTTTATTTATCTGCGGACAGCAGGGACATAAATTGATTTACAATATAACCAAATGGAGACCCAGGATTGTAAAGTCACTAAGTTTCCTTGGGTCTCAATTTCCTAATCTGAAGAATGACTAGGCTAGATTGACTTTGAGGATCCTTCTCACTCTAGCTCTCTGATCTCACAAGCTTATGTAATATAGTGACTTACTTCACAAGGTTTTAGTACATGGGTGGGCTTTTGAGTGTGAACCCTAGCCTACTTCCCACAAATAGTCAACTCTGAATAGATCTCAGTCAGTTCTATCTGACCCAAATCTTGCTTTTGCATTTATTCACAGACCTGACTCCAAGTGCTTCCTTGATATTTCATTAATTCTGCTATTTAATTATCTGAAACAGTTAAATACCTCCCCTGCTCTAGGGAAGATATGAGAAGAACCAGCTCATCTTAGGCTGGAAGCTTGCATTAATCTTTAAGGTCATACTAGTGATTCTCAGCTTGGAATGATGGTCAGGAAAGGAGCTTAAGCTATGGGAGCTAGACAGCATCTTAGAGTTGTATCCACAGAGTTGTATTTCATACTGAATTGAATTTAAAAAAGGATAACCATCTTCATGTTCCAATGTAGGTGGAAAGACATTTTGAAACCAATGATAATTGTTTAGGATTAACCATCACTTTGAACTAACCATGTTCCATCCATCAGTACAAATAACCAAGATGTGGAAAACATCTCTTCAGAAGGGAATCTATGTGACCTTCCACTTTAATTTGTTCTGGTATAATCTATTAATACTTACATAGTTTCAATCTATAGGAAAGCCCTGATCTATAGGGAAAATGTCCCTTGATTCATTAAATTTAAACTAACAATATTGAAAGCAAAAGCAACTTCTAGCCAAAAAAGAGTAAAGAAGCTCCCTATTCAGCAAGCAGTTTGAATCTCCTATTTCTCCAGCTCTCACAGGAGAAAGGAAGGAAAGCGTACCACACTGGAAAAGTCATAGACCAAGTCAGCTCCTACCGGGCATGATGATTTCAGGAAAACCAAGCTTTCTGGCCACAACTGTTGTCCTGTCTACCAGGTGGGGATAGTCTTTCCGGATTTGAATGATGTCTCCAACCAGCATTTTCATTGTCACCCAAAGGCCTGGAGGAAAGTATCCTTTGTAAAGATCTTTTGTATTTAGGGCAAATTACTTTATCTTCTGAATGGAACCACTTTTACTCTTTTCTCTCCAGCCTCCCTCTCTGGAACTGGTCACTAGGAACAGATACTGATCACATTACCAACAGAAAAAAATTCCTCATCATCTGCCTAATGTCAATTCTGTTCCATTGAGAAGATACTTATTAAGACATACTGTGTGCTTAAACAAGAGCATTGTCCTGGGCACTGGAAAAGACACAAAGTTTAGATTAGACATGATCCCTATGGTTATTTAGAGCAGATTTTAGTAGAGAACATGGCACATAACCAGAAACTGAACAAAAATACAAAATAATACTTGTGATTGGTACAAAAGAGAAGAGAAAAAACAACATCCAACAAAAAAAGAGAAAAAAAACACTAAGGGAGGAGTAAAAAGATTGCTCCTAACTGGAAAAGTTTTAGGGAATAAGTATCATTTGACTTGGGTAGAAATTCAACAGATGAATAAGGAAAGGGATGACATTCCTCGTACGTGGAGCAGTGTTGACAAAGGTAGAGACAGGAAAATATATGGTGTAATTGGGAGACATTTCAGTTTGTATGGACATGGCATGTAAGAGCTAAAGTAGAATAATATAATGTTGAAAAAAGGCTGAAACTGGTAGAAAGATGAAAGATCTTGAATATAGGAGCAGAGAAGTTTAAATTTCATTCCTGAAGCAAAATAAAGGTTTTTGTTTTCATTTTTTTGAAAGAGTAACAAGGTCAAATACATCTTTTCAGGACAAAAATGATGTTTGTAGCAATGAAGGATGACATAAAGAGGGAAGAAAGGGGAGACTGAGAGACATTTAGGGAAGTGTTATAACAGTCCAGGCAAGTGATACAGTAATTCAGGGCCATATCGTCAGGGTGCAGGAATAGAAGACAGAGACGTGAGAAATGTTGCAGAGGCAGGATTGGCAGAATTTAGTAACTAACAAGTTATGAGAGGCAAAGGAGAGAGTAAAGTTAAGATAATATCCAAGTTTCCAATACAGGAGCCTGGGAGTATAGTGGTGTCTATAAGTGACTATAATTGTTAGGAAGAGAAACTAGTCGAGGAAAAAAGATAATCTTGGTATTAGAAATATTAAATCTGAGGTCTTATCAGACATCCAGGCAGAGTGTTCCTATAAGCAAATGAAGATAGAGAACTGGAGCTTGGATGTCAGGGTGTGAGATACAGAAAGGATACTTGAGGTCATGAGAGAAATATTATCAGGAAGATTCAAAAATAAGTGCTGAGCAAAATCTTGGGGAACACTCACTTTAAGAAATCAGGAAGAAGGTGAATCAGCAAAAAAGACAAAAAATGACAGAGAAAGAGAACCAGGAGTGTGGTTTCTATGATGTTGAGGAAGGAAAGAAAATCCAGAAGGAGGGTGCAGAGATGTGAAGAAGGACAAGGACTGATGAAAGAACCATTCACTGGCTTTAGAAAATAGGATTTCTCTGGTACCTTTAGAGAGAGCAGGGGAGAGCTCCCCTTCTCTCTGCAATCTGTAGAGAGAGCAAACTTAATTATTCAGGGTTCCTAATTTCAATTGGGGACACAGAAAATTTTAAGCAAATAAATACCACTTACTTACCTTGACCTCCACTGTCTCCCTTGGATGCTGTAACTTTACCCAAGAGACTGTGTAGGAAATCATTTTCAGCTGTTACCCTGGAGGAGGAAAGAGAACACAGTGCCTGCAAGATACACTCATGCTCATAGGGATGGAGGCTAGTGGAGCTGAGGAACTCTATGATAGCCTCATTCCCTTCATCAGATACTCCTTAGAAAAAAAGGTCCATAATGGTAAGGTAAATTTAGCCATTGTGACCCAGCTCAGGGACACAATGTTAGGCTCCATTAGGAAATAGGTTTGTTTTTCTCTCCCCTGCAAAGTAATATGCTCCTAAGAGGCATGATCACAGATGTTGTAACTTTTCTAAGGAAAGACTGACAAGCAGGAGCTCTCAGATTCTTAAAGGTCTGCAGTTTCCAAAGATTTCTCTTACTCCATTTTAAGTCCTAACAGGAAGTATGAATCGTACACCATAGATTGAGAAGAAGAGACCTTAGAGGGCATCTAGTTCAACATCCTCACATTTTACATATGAGGAAAACTTAGTCCCAGAGCAGTTAACTGACTTGCCCAACATCACAGAGGATTATTCTAGGGTCACTCAGTTAAGCCTCTACGCCAGCAAGAGTCACCAGACTGACTACCACTGTCTGAACCTTTCACGAAGATTATTCCATGGTGGAAACAACGTGGTACCATGACAAGAGCACTAACGTCAGAGTCTGAGGACTTGGATTTAAAACCTACTTCTAATAGCATCTCTGTTACCTTGGACAAGTCACTTCTTTTCTGGACTTTGGTTTCCTCAATTATAAAATAAAAGTATTGCATGCTAAGTCAGTTCTACTACTTCTCCACTGTAAACTCCTCAAGCAGAAAAAAATGAATTGGTCTTTTTTTCAAATTTATGCCCACAAATGCACCAGAATCATACTCTATTTCCAATATTTGGTCCTGGTATCATCATTAAACACTCATCCTAAGAATCAAATAATTTATGTCTGAAGGAACCTTAGAGATTCTCTAGTCTAACTTAATTCTTCCTTTTGACATCAGAGGAAACCGAGACCCAAAGGCTAGATGGCTTGCTCAAAATTATAAAATCTGTAGCAGAACTGAGATGACAATACAGTCTCATTGTAACTCTGAGACCAGTGCACATTCCACTATACCACAGCGCCTCATTGTCTTCCTACACTTGGCATAGATGGGCCCTGCCAAACTCAGAAACGTGCTGCCACGTGTAATTGAGGTGAAGTGAGATGGGTGATAGTATGATTTATGTTAAGAGAAAAAAAGAAATAAACTTGGAATCTCTTACGGGTGAAAGGGGATGAAATGCTGCTTTTCTTCATCACTTTCTGCTTTCCCCTTGATGATGTCTGTTATGTCCATAACTAGAAAGGCAAGAAAAATAATTGTTTAAAATTATGCCAAGATAAAGGCAGCAAGAGAAAGACCACAAGGACCAGTGAAATTGAAGCAAGTCTGGAAGGATGAGGAAACTTATCAGGGTCGGGACATGGAGAGGTAAATCAAAGTCAGAGCATATGCAAAGAGAAAGAATCAGAACAATTAGTAAGTCAAAATCCAGCTAGACAGCCAGGTGACCATAAAGGTAATTTCCAAGCATATGCCCCAAGAGGTTAGTGTACCATTTTGAATGTTAGAGCCTAAAGAACATTTAGTTCTTGGTGCTTTTCTGAGAAGAAAGAATTCTGCAAAAGTCAATGAAAACAAACAGTAGGACAGATAGCGGGCATCAATAATAATAAGGAAGACCCAGGTCACTGAGGCAAAGCTCTGTCCCAATCAGACTTCATGTTTAGGAATTGGCTTTTGTTTTATCATGCACATTGCTTATGGTTCTACAGATAGAAACAAATAGAGGGTCTTGCCTGGAGAATATAGCCAACAGCCAAAATGGGAAGAAAAAGCTTTGAACATGTTACTGTTGACTTTTCAAGAGACAAGAAACTCATTCTTGAAAGCAGAACAGGACCTCAGTGGCTGATTACCAGAAGTAAGTAAGTTAAGGAAGGGAACATCAGATGTTAAAGTGACAAGGCATCTTATGGATGATTTTTTTTTTTTCAGATGAGAAAACAACTGTTCATGGGATTTCTAAACCTTCCAAGGTCACGCAGGGAGCTGAGGGCAAAGCCAAGGTTGGAGTTCAAGTCCTCTGACCCTCAGGTCAATGCTCTTTCTATAATCCAGTCTTCTAATCAAGGTCAGATCTTGAAAGAACCAGAACGGTTTACCATTGTTGGCTCAAACAAAGCCTGGGAAATTATGTAAAGTCCACCCTATTATTTGAAAGTATCTCTTTTCCCAGATGTTCCAACTAGCCAAGCTAATCTTCTTAACACCCATTTTCATCAGGACTTTAGCTGTGATGAGATTCATTCTTTGAGCTCTTATCTTGGACATTATTTTTAATGATTTGCTCTTCACAATTACATACTGTCAGAATCATCTCTCCTCCCCTTAGGTGCTCCCAGAGAGGAGCGCATAACTATTCAGACTTCAGTTTACCCTCATCCCTCAATTTCTAGACATCTGCATCCAATTATTCATCACAAAATGGGACCAGGTCACCAGTTACTTTGATTTAGTCATCAGAAATCTAGGTAGTAAAGCATTCCTAGCTGAAACAGAGGAAAGAATATATTGAATTCAGTCACATAAAATGAACATAAAGAGAAAAAGAACAGTTGACTAATAGAACCAAGTAGATTAAACCTTCTAGATATATGTACACAGTTACCTGCCACCCCAAATGGTCGCCTTAATCCCTGAGTACATTTCTTTAAATTAGTATCCTTGAGATCCATCCTCCCAACTCTGACAGTTTGACAAATCAAATAAATTTTATCCCTGTTGAGGTCTTTGTTCCCAAGATCCTGTAAGGCAGGAAAAGAACAGTTATGATACAATCATTTTTATGTTCCATTATTTCAGAAAAAAGCTAACAGGTTATACATCATATATCTAAAAGGAAATCCCCAAAGAAATAAAACAAAGAAAGAGCCAAAGAAAAAATTTTCTATTCAGGCATAGTTCTTTATAGACATTACTCCATTAGTGCTACACAAAGCAAAGGGTACAGGGTATCATCCCCATTCTATATATTAAAAAGCTGAGGCTAAGAAAGAACTGAACAACAGAGCCCAGATACTCTATCAATTTTTTCGACTCAGACATAAAGTAGAAGAGACCATTCTGGATTTGGGATATGGAGATACTTGATACACATACCCTAGGGGCTGAGAGATCACAAACCAAATTCTTTGTGAGCCACCTATCAGTTTCACTATTGCTCAGCACCCCTGTGGGAATAACAGGAAGGAAGGGAAAAGAGGAAAAAAACGAAAATCTCTGGAGACCACTTTTCTAGGCTGAACAACTTTCTCACAAATCTAAAATCTCCACAGTTCTCAGATCTCTGCTCCACTTTGGAGAAACACTATGATTCTAAGACAATTCCGTTATGATATCTACAGCAGACTGTAAGATCCATATGGTAGTGGCCAGCTCATAATTATCATTTAGGTCTTCCTTGCACATACCTGGCTTTTTTTTGATTGTGCGCCCATCAATTTAAAAAGAATTAAACTTATACGCCAATATGCAAATATTATTTGTAAATTATATAAAAGTACTACTGTATACTAATAATTACATATTTTTAAACTAATACAAAAAATACAATTTTTAAAAATATGCAATAAAGATGAAATAACATTTGTTCCTGCAGTCAACAGGGGTTTATTTGAATTTATTGAGTAGGCAATTGGCATTGGCAGATCTGAGTTTTATAAAACTCACTTCAGCAGCAATATGGAGCATGAATTAAAAGGGGGAGAGACTGAAAACAGAATGACAAATTAGGAGATCATGGCAGTAGTCCAGGAAAGAGGTGATCAGCGTTGGAGCTAAGATGGTAGCCACATGAATGGAGAGGAGACAGAAGTGAGAGACATGGAAGAAAAGTGGCGAAATCTGCCAACTGATCAGACATGTGGGATAGCAGTGAATGAGGAATCAAAGATGACCATGACATGGTGAGCCTCAGTGCCAAGAGTGGTGGGACGATCAAGATCTCTAGAGAAGTCTAGAAAAGGGGTGGGTATAGGGGAAAAGACAATGAATGTGATGTTGTCTGCCTGGAGATCGCAGCACACCCCATTGCCTGCTTATCTTGTGTAACTTGACTGTCCCACTTGAAATGAAAAATGGATAGCCTGGGCCCCTGGGGTGCAGAATCTACCCTTACCTTTTCTGAATGGGGAACAGCCACAAGGTGATGTGGGGTTCAAGAGGCAAGTATGCTGAGGGGGAGGGTATTTTTTTTTTTTAGTGCTACCTGTAAAGCTGCTAGTGTGGATGTCCAGGTATAAATCAGGTAATAATTGCTAGAAGGGACCAATACCTACTTATAATAGAAGGGAACTAGGAGCCTGTACAGTAGAGGAAAGGAATAGAATGAGGAATAAGAATGGGTATGGTTGCATTGAAGACAAACCCCAAAGATTTGCTATCTCAGGGTGGAGAAGGATATGATTCCTCTTCCTTTGTTCTATACTCCCAAAAGAAACAAAAACAAAAAACTTCTTGGTGTCAGGCCATGACCCCACCAGGAGGTCTCAGCCCCAATTTTGCAGACCATTAGCATGGCAGATAGAGTCTTGGACCACAAGTCATGAAGACCAAGGTTCAAAACACATCTACCACTAACTTCGTGACTATAGGCAAGTCCAGAGGTGAGGAACCTGCAGTCTCGAGGTCAAATATAGCCCTCTAGGTCTTCAAGTGTGGCCCTTTGAATCCCAACTTTACTACTGTATAAACCTGAGGACCTAAAGGGCCACATGTGGCCCTGAGACCACAGGTTCCCCACCCCTGGGCAAGTCCCTTAGCATCTTTGAGTCTCAGTGTCCTCATCTATGAAAAGCACATAATAATACCTAGAGAATCTACATCATAAGGTTGTTAGAAAAACCTCAAGAATATATGGGAAATGTGTTTTTAAGCTATAAAGTGCTATATACACTGTCAATTCTTATTTTTAGTACAATGTAAGCTTCTAGAGGGCAAGAACTATCTTTTGGTTCTGTGTTTGTATGTCCAGAACCTAGTACTGTGCCTTGCACACAGTAGATCTTTAATAAATCTTTGTGGATACTGGTGTATTTTGTCCGGATTTCTCTATTGACGTCATACACCCTACTTTGTTTTATATTTATCTGTGTGTATGCCAGTGTAATATAACTTCCTGAAGGGCAGAGACTAGGTAATTTTTTTTGTATCCCCAATACTGAGCACAGCAAATTGAATGCCTGTTTTCATAGGGACCTATTATTACATAGGTATAGGGAACTCTCTATGAGGATGCAGATTTGGAACTATGCAGCAATTTAGAGTCTCTGAGAATTTTCTGGGGGCACTGAGAGATTAAGAGATTTATTCCCAGTATCACACAGTCACTGTATCTGAGGTAAAATTCAAACCCAGATCTTCCTGACTGGGTTGCTGATGCTTTGTCCTTGTCTATAACCAAGCAACACTAACTATTATTGCCACGGGGAAGGACCTGTCAATTGACTGCCCTATCGTTCCATCCTCCACCTTTATAGCTGCCTCTCCTCTACATACTCCTTATTTGAACAGTCTGCCCTAAGCCCTTAAAATCTAAGTTCTTTGACAGCAGGAAGGTTTGATTTTGCAGTTGTAGTCTCAGTTCCTTGCACAGTGCTGGACATATAGTAAGGATTGACTAAATGCTTTTCATTCATTTCATTAAATTCTATCTACTACCCCACTGGGCTGCTTCTCCCCAGGACACTGTGGCTGCTTCTTAATGAAAGATAGCAAATGGGGGAAAAATTGTTAAAGGAATAGCAAGTTGTACATAATAGATGTGCAGTTTCATGTGCAATCATCTTTTTTATTATTCCATGCTATAGAAATGGTTGTTTTATCCCATAAATAAAATATCAAATAAATTAAATTTTTAAAAATTTTAGTTATTTAATTGGACTGAAAAGTAGAACTGATTTGAACTGAACTGAATTGAAATGAATGTCAGAATCAGGAAACAAACCTGGAAATGACTACTTTAGCCCTCATTTTAGGAAAAAAAAATATCTTTACATGTGACGATTCACGTGATAGATACTGGAGAAGAAAATCTGACTGCCAGATCATTTCAGAGAAAAGGGATGAAAACAGAAGCTACTCCAATCCATTTAGAACAGCAAGTATGTCTGGGACCACACAGTGGGACCCAAGGAATGGTCAAGCTTCACCATCCTGAGGCTTATATTTTTATAAATTGCCTGAAGGCCATAGTAAACATCTGCTGCTTACCTCTTTTAGACCTTATTGCCCCAAACAGAGACAAAGGTAGCCTCCATTGACTAAGCAAATCCCAGTACTACAAGTCCAACCTAAATGCCATTAAACTGACCCACAAACATCCCTCTCCCAATCAGTCCCTTGGGTCATATGACAGACTGAATAAGGAGAACGAGTAACACAGAAGAAACTCAGATTCACTTGCTCTATGCATAAGTACAGAGTAAAAAGGAAAACCACGGTAACATGTAGTTTAAAGCAAATTACCCTCTAGTTTAAATAAATCCCCTGAGTTTTTCAGCTGAATATGTCAACTCACTCTGGCAGGCCTTCTGGCAAACCAGTAAGAACTGAAAGAGTTACAATCCAAGAAGCTACTTGTGGGAGTTTTCCCTTGAATTGTCACAGGTATGGACCTCTCCTTCCCCATTCTCACTACTAGCCTCTTTGCCACTGTCCTAGACTACTACAGTATCGTTCCATGAGGCCTCCCTGGTTGTAATCTCTTCCCCTCTAATCCCTACAGCCTATCACTACTAATATAATTTTCTTAAAATTCATCTTTCATTGTTTTATTTCCCTACTCAAGACTGTCAATGGTTCCTTATTTCCTATCGAATGAAATCAAAATTCCCCTGCTTGATATTCAAGGTCCTCCATAATCTGGCCCAATTTTACTGATCTCATTTTATTTATTGTTATTCCTCAATACATGCCTTCTCCCTTCATAACTATGTCTTCAATGGTCTACACAAATGTGCCACACTCACTTCCAATGCCCTGCCTTTGCAAATGGCATTTTGCCAGCCTGGAATATTTTTCTTTTTCCACTCCTATCCATCCTTCAAGGTCCAGTTTAAGTCTTCCCACCTCTATGAAACCTTCTCCCTTTGATTCAAAAAAGGGATAGTTTATAGCTACACAATTTATCATCTAGTTAGAGAGTCATAAAATTATATATTAAAGACTATGCCCATATTACACGGAGTCCCAAAAATCTTAGTGTAGTTTTAAGTTGTAATAAGTAAATTTACTACAAATTTACAAAGAAAATTTAAAGTTTAATTATTTAAATGTTTAAAATATTGATGTTTCTCCTTAAAATTTACCATAATTGGTTTGTTCTATACATTATTTTTCATCAAATGTGGCTGCTCAGTGATGGAAAGAATTTCATTTAAAATCATATTCTAAAGATCATCCAGAGAAAGATGTGACAGTTTTGACATAACATGACTAGAAAAAGTCTAATGGAAATAGATCAGGTGATCAAAGCAGGCAAGCAAGAGGCCCTCCTCTACCAATCCACTGACCCGAGAAAATATCATTCAAAAACTCTCATAAGCATAATGATGGGGATGCCCCATCTTGTTAAAAATGAACATTTAAAATTATTCTTCAAAGTTCACAAAATGAAATAAGTGCAAAAAACTTCAAACGATTATACATTCTAATGACATGTTTTGTAAGTTTGGAATATTTAAACTTAAATATTTAAAACTGCACTAAGACTTTGGGGACATCCTATACCTCTGCATCTCCCAGACAACATAATATTAGTAAGGATAAGATAGTGATAGGGATGGAACCTGTGATTTCATCGATAAAGAGAACTGCCAGATGAGGGAACTCCCTCTCCTAGTAAGTGTTCTATATATATTTGAGAATTTCAATGAACCATGAAGACCAATTCCTCTTCCCACAGAACGAGAACATTACTCCATGTCCCTCAGGGGAAGGTCCTTACAGAAAAGGGACAATAGAGGAAAAGTGACTTTTGAGATTAGTGTCTGTCCATTGAAAAGGTCAGAACTTGAGGACTGGAGAGGAAAAGGATCTGTGTGACTCAGTCCAAAAGAAGACATCTAGAAAGGGCCAACTCAAAGATATATTGGTAAAATTTCAACATAACTAGTGCACCAACATTACTGAGCAACAGTGTACATACTGGTCCTGGGACCAGGAAAACTCCATTTTTCTTCTAAGAGTCACAAGCTAGGTGACATTGTTTATCTCTATGTGCCTGTTTCTTTTATAAAATGTGGTCTCTAAGGTGCCTTCCAGCTCTGAATCTATGATTCTAAAATCTTAGGTAACTCCTCATGGATAGCAAGAGGTGTTCATACTCAGGACTAAAAAAAAAAAAAAAAAATCATATCCTTAGCATTGCACTCCTCCCCAAACTGAAGGTTTCAATAACTTTCCAAGCTCTCTCAATCTAGTGAAGTGCCAAAAAAGATCCTTAAGTTCACTTAGTCTAGAGAATAGATACAAAGGAACATGTAAGACCCTGGGGGAGTTAGATCATTTTTGCATCAATGGGAATTGACATTAATTTACTGATGTCTTCTCCTTCTTGTTTACATACAGAAGACGAATCACAAGTTGATTCTCCGCAAAATGAACATCTGATTGATTCCTGTGTCCTTCTCTCACACACCAAACATCTGTCTCCTGGTTTAATCAGGAGAGCCCACAGGACTTTAATATTTATCAAGAAAATAAATATCCTGCCCATTTCAACTAATAATAGATAAACAGAATCTGAGCCCATTCATACATGCCAAGAAAACTTTGTCTAAGTAATTAGGAGCTATGACACCATGTTGTTTCCTGCAGCCCATTTTTCAGGGACGCACAAACAAAATAAATCACCACCATTCTAGCCTAATTGCAACATAACAGAAAACATTATGCTTAACAGGACCTAGCTGGAGAATTATTGTAAAGCAAAGCAGGTTAATCTAGCATGGCGGTCTTTCCTGGCTCAAACCTTTCTCCTTAGCAAAACATATACGACTACCCTCCTAACCTCTCTGATTCTAACATGGCTATCAGTCTGTTCATAATGAGGCAAGCGGATTTTCCAATCCAGTGGTTCCTACCAAAGGCACCACCAAGTTTATCGCATGTCCAATCACATTCCCAGGATGCCATATGGAAAAGGCAAAAGTATTGGTAGGAAATCATAGGCAATGCCACTCAATTCAATTCAATAAGGAAATATTAAGTGTCTACTGTTTCGGGGGTTGGGGATACAAAGACAAAACAGAAAATAATTCCTGTCCTCAAGTAGCTTATATTTTACTGTCCCTAATGCCTTATTTCTACTTCTTTTTGGAAAGAAAAGATTAGTCTCACCTTCTGCAATCTGTCATCAGAGGCAATAATCTAATTTAAATAGCTTTTAGGTTCTGAAATTTCTTTGTTTTCTAGAGTAATGGAGGTTTTCATCTCTGTATATTTTTAGATTCAGAAAATGCTGGACAGCATGATGACTAATGGACAAATTTGTCAGCTGGTCCCCATAATACTTAGTTTATGCTAAAATGCAGTATGAATATCGTAGCCCAATTCCTGCACCCTTTTCTGCCCTGCAAGTGTCTTTGCTCTAAGACTATCTCCAGCCAACTCTGTAAAAATCTTGCACATCTGCAGTTTTTATATGTTGTCTATCTTCCTTCAGAATATGAGCTCCTGGAAGAGAGGGACAATGTTTTTGCCTGTCTCCTTATCCCCAGCATTATTACCTGGCACATAGCAAGTGCTTTTTGACTTGACTTCTTCTGCCTTCTATTTTTAGAGGCAGTTTTTAAAAACAAACTCTTATCAGGAATTTAGTCACAAATTTCTTAGGCCCACATTATGCCCAATCTCCCTGTACCTAAACAATGAAAACTGATGTTCAGAATGATGACCAAGAAGTCATGAAAAGTCAGACAGTGCTCAATCTACTTCATTTGTCATGGCAGGAAAGTCATATCAGGGCACATTAGACCCTTTGATCAACAAGGATTACAATAAAAAGTAGTCTTTGGGCAACTCTTGACTTTGTCATTAAACAATTAACTAAAACAATCCATTCCCCAACATTCTAGTTCTCTCCCTGCAATTTTTAAGTTATTCTTTTATCTTTCATTGGTCATATGTCCCTTTGGGGTAACCACTATTGGAATATGAGGAATATGGAATATGTGTATGGTTGTGCACACACATACGTGTGTGTGTGTGTATATGTGTGTATACTGTTTCTCCTATTAGGCTACAAGGAGACATATTGTCTTCTCTTTCTTTTTAATTATTTTGATTTACTTTATTTTTAATTTGTAGAATAAAACAAGCATTTCTATAACACAGTGTAATAAAAAAAGATTGCACATGAAACTACAAATCTATCATGTACAATTTGGTATTCCTTTTAAATACATAATAAAGTTATCATGTAAAATTCTTTTTATTTTCCTTTTTTCCCCTGTCCCCCCTTCACCCTACTGATATTTACCCACAGCACACAAGACAGGTCTCTGAGCACAGGAGGCATTCATGCAGATGGACTAACAGTCTTATCCCAACCTTCTGTGCTCAATCCTATTTCCAATTTCACCTCCACCATGGGTGGAGAGCATAGGCACTGCTGCTTGGGAGTGCTGAAGGGGAAACACTCACCGTGAACACGACCTTCAGGTTGTTCAGCATTTCAATTTCCTTTGGGAAGCCTTTGCTTCCCCATCGTACCAAGTAGTTCTCACTGGAAAACAAAAGTAGCTCTGATTTTCCTGATCATGCAATTTAAACCTGCCTTCTGAAAACACTTCTCGGGTTCTCACCACCACTCATTTCAACACTTAATCATGGACCATCTTATATTGTTCTCTGCTTCACACAGATTACCTTGTCCCTGCAGGAAGACTTGTGGGCTCTTGAAGGACAGAGTCCATATCTGATACATAGCACCTTGCACATCACTAGGCACAGAAAATAACATCTTCTATGTGGCTCTAGGCAGCTCAATATCAGTTCTTCCTTAGTCTCCTGGTGTGCAAAATGATGAGGTGATATGGGATTGCATCTAAGGTTGCTAGTTCTATACCTATTATCCTATGGTACTATGACTTGAATTTGAAGAAATAAAGAATATGCCTGCCATACAACTACCACCTCTTGCTGATGAGAGGCAAGATGATGAAGAGGACAGAGCACTGGATTTGGAGTCCAAGGATCTGGCCCTGAGTTAAAAACACCCTTAGCCAAAGGCTACCCATATAACCCTAGGTAAGTGCCACTTCAACCCTGAGTTACTCTTTCTTCAGCTGCCTTCTCACCCACTATGTAGATCCATCCCTCTGCTGTTATGGTTCCCTCTTCCCAGTGATGAATTTCTCATAGAGCCTCCATTTTGAGGTTGTGCTCAGTCCTTCACTCTTCTGGCTCTTTGATCCTGTGGACTTTACCATGGCCCTGCAAAAGCACCTTTCCACCTTCCCTCCCCAACCCCATCCTATGCTTTTAAGTTAACTTTTACTTCCCCCATTAAAAAGTGAGCTCCTTGAGGGTAGGAACTAACCTTTTTTGGTATTCTTCCTGTCAGTAAAGCCCATCTTCTGCAAGAAGAACATTCCATTCCCCATTAATGCAAGTGCTTTCCCTCTCAGATTCTCTCTCATTTATCCTCTACATAGCTTATCTGTATATAGCTGTCTGTATGTTGCTCTCCCCATCAGACGGTGAGCTCCTTGACAGCAGGAACTATTTTGTTTTGTTTTCTTTTCTTTTCTCTGTGTCCATAGCACTTATCACACTACCTAGCACACAGAAAACTCTTAAGAAATGTTTGCTGATTTGATTTGTGGACAATCAGCTTCTGCTTAGTATTTCTCTCTTTCGCTATCTTTCCCTTACCCTCCACCTAACCCTAGAAATGGAAACTCCAGCACCTCCCAAAACAGATTAATTAAAATTGAACTTGGGGTAGCAACGGTTACACAGAGCTCAACTTGGCCAACACTAAGAAAACCAATCAACTCCAAATAAAACGCCCCTGAATTTGGGGTTGGTTTTTTTGGGAGGGGGGGTATGTGTTTAAGACAGGTCCGGTGCTAAAGTGACTGAAATCATCAGCAAAACAAGCTCGCAGATTTGATCCAACATGTCTTTGTTCATGGTTTCCTCTTGCCTGCAATCCTGGGATTGCACTTTTTCTAGAATCTTTCACTGGATGAAGCAAGCCTGTTGATGTCTGAGCCAGCCAGGTTTAAATACTGGCAATTTTCTTCTGAAGCAAATACAGTCATAAATAAGAAAAGCAATTTAAAAGCCCAGGTTGGTCTCATCTATTCACAGACAGGAAAACTTAATCGAGTGATCAGAAAGCAGCTGCAGCTACAGGGTAGAAGCTAAGACAAGGCTTCTGCAAAACATTTCATCCCCATGGGGGATATGTCAGGACCAACTCAACTCTTCCCCTGATATCTGGTGACCTTCTACTGAAGGGACAGGTGCTCTGAGTAAGTTTTGGCATTCAATGTCTCTCGATCATACAGCATCACTGGAAAAACATCTGAATTGTTTTAAGAGCAGACTTTTGGTTGAGAGGTAGCTTGAGATTATTTCAATCACTGCATACTTTCTCCACTACAGTCTGGCCTACTTTCTTTGGTTTAAATCTAGAACCAACTCACTCTCCATCAATGGTGCCTGTTCCAGATGGTCATCTTGGGCATAGCTAGAGAGTGCTAGGCCTAGAGTCAAGAAGACTTGAGTTCAAATCCCCCTTAAGCACTTACCATCTGGGTTACCCTGGACAAGTTACTTAACGTCTGTCTGCCTCAGTTTCTTCCTCTGTAAAATGGGAGTAACAGTAGCACTTACTTCCCAAGACAATGAGAACCAAATGAGATAATATTTGTAAATTGCTTGGCACATAGGTGTTTAATAAATACTCATTGCCTTCCTTCTGACTGAATGTCATAGACCATTTCCATTTTTCAATCATTTAGTTTTACCTGTACGTACTGTTAGGCCAATCTCATAAGAAATATAATCAGCAAGTGAACACAGAAAGACATTGCCTTCTCTGTAAAAGATACAGATTACTGAATAAAATAATTTGCTAAAGCCCATCTATTCCTTTTTTTTATATTTTTATCATCATCTTCAATACATGTGTAGAAACATTTTCACAAAAATCATATAAAGATAGAAAAGTTGACATATGGATAAACAATTATTGACATCTTCTCAATTGTCTTTTGGAGGGGAGTATTCTAATCAGTGATTTTTCTCCCATTCTTTTGATATCTTCCTCTACCTGAAATACCTTGTAAAATATTCTTTGATGATTTCAAAATTTTGTCACTGCCAGTACAATTTTCCTTGGGGTACAGATATTTTGGTTTAGCTCCTTTTCTTGATTTTATCTTTTTAAATGTCATATTACTTTCTTTTATAGAAAACCATAAATGGGATAAATGGGCTCAAATGTAATGGTTCTACTTCATTAATTATGGGAAAAAATGCTATAGAAATGTTAATAAATCTGTTCTATTTTCCTTCTATTTGTTGTTCTCCCACCAATTTCATGTATGAATATTGCTGGGTTTTTGTTGGGTATTTTTGCGGGGGAAGAAAGGACTTAGCTGGTTAATGTGTTTTTATGTAATCTTGTTTTCCATTCCACTGCTTTTCACTGTTTTATGTAATACTGCTTGTGATCTTCAGTCATACTAATCCGTAACATGTTATAAATTAGTCTGCTTTTTCAAACAGTTTTCTTCTCTGTTGACATATCTCTGTGCTTGACAAGATCAGGTGCTTTTTGGCTAAGAAAGATCATGAACTCTTTTGGTCTCTTTGTTGTAGCAACTGCTTTACATTAGTAAAACGTTTACAGCAAAGTGTGAAAATTAAAATCATTATCTTCAATTTTTTTCCATTTCCCATTCTTAGGACATTAATAGCTTGCTAGTCAAAATGGTTTCCCTCTACAAATTTTGTTGATTCTGATACAACTGTTTTTTTTTTTCCTGGATCCAGAATAGGGAAGACCTCAGTTCAAATCCAGACTCATTAGTTGTGTGACTTGCAGGCAAGATACTGAACTTATACAAGCCAGAGTTTCTTTATCTGTAAAATGGGGATACCTGCTTCACAGGATCATTGTAAGAATAAAATAAGATGATGGATGAAAATGACTTTACAAATTTTAAAGTGCTATATAAATATGAGGTATTATTGTTGATATTAAGATTCCGTTTTTTCTGATATTATTACATGCTTGCCATGTTGGCTGAATGCCTTCCAAATCTCTTCTTGAACAAAATATTGAAATTACATAAAATTTCTGAATAGTCTACAAGTCTCCAGTTTCTTTTATTTCTTAAATATGATCAATATTTTCCAACATACCTTTTATCATCCTCCCCTTAAATCACCTTTGCACTGAAAGTACTGAATATCAAAGTATATGCTGACTTGAATAGAAGGAACTTGTCAATTTTTGTATAAAATGTCTTCACCTTAGGCTACAGTGATCTTTAGTTGTCTTTATCATGCATTATTTCCTTGATTGTGGTGATCTTAAGTAGTATAAGATGAGATAACCAAATGACTCATGAAGTGACTGTCTTGATAAAGGTAAATCTCCAACTCTTTTATTTCCCTTTCTAAAGAGAACCTGGGAACCATCCTCCTGTTTAGTTACAAAATCCTGGTATCTTTCCATTTAGTTTATTATGAAACAGTAATGCTGATATAGTTTAGTTCTACAATCACCTGATTTGTTAATCACTGAATAAAGATCATCTGGTCATAAATTTTAGAATTTGGGGGGATCTTAGAGGACATTGAAACTAACATTCATTTTACAAATGGGGAAAACGAGGCATAGAGAGATACATTTAGAATACCAACAGTTAATATTCATAGACAACCTAAAATTCCAAAATTTTTAAAATTCCTCTTAGATTAGCATCTCAAAGTCACTTTTCTTCCACTCCATAATACTAACCATAGAAGGAAAAGGGATATGCCTAGGACTAAAAGCCATTTTTTATTTATCTTTCTTTCATGAGTTGCCACTGCCAAAGATCCATTACCTGGAGTCCAACTATTGAGGAGAAGCTTCTCCATATTTAACTGGGTTGGTACTTAGACCACATACTAATTTGGGATGGTACTCAAAATCTTTTCAACATGTAAAATCTGGTATGATTTATAATACAATGGAATAACCTTTGAGTATCCAGGGTTATTTCCATGTTTTCATGAGACATGACTCCTAATTAAGTTATGATATTATTAACATTTATTGGGCACAGAGAAAGATGTAGGGAACTATTACCCATATTTAAAAGAAAAATATAATTTTATTATAGTCTACAGCCCAACAGTTCCAAGTTTCTCTGTTCAAATTCAACAGGAAGAAACAAATATATCATTGGCCCTTTCCAAACATGAGGACCTGGCCTGCCACGTCCTGCCACCATCTTCTTCACTTTCCTTTAGAAAATTGTACCTTCCTATTTCTTAAACCAAGCATCCATGGGGAGGCTTGCAGAAGCTGCCCGTGTTCCATCCCAAAGATGACAGGTCAATTCCAGCCAAGTTTTAAATGATCCATATCATCCAGAAGAGTGATTGTGGTCCCCTCAAGTTTTTTTGCTTTTAATTAGAACGTATCATGCTGACAACCCAGGCATGATCAGACAAGTGTGGAGGAGAAGATGCCTTTAAGAAAAGGTTAGACAACCAAGTTCATATTGATATATAAAGTATTCCTCTTCTTCTTTTCTCCGTACTTTCACCCTTCTCTTTCCACTTGCTCATTTTTCCCCAGAGAGGGCAGTATGTCTTTGGCATAGACAGAGGCATCACTCAGGCACGCCCTGTCAAGCACATCATACCAGGTGGCACATCAGGGAGCCAAGCTGCCATCAGACTGATCCATTGCCTCAATGCATGGTGCTCAGCTTGGGTGATCAATCATGCATATGGGATTGTAGAACCATCACCCTGTCAGTGCAGCCAGGAGATATTCTAACAATGCTCAGGAGGTAGGGCTGTGCTCACCTCATCATTTTTAGGGCTCTTTATCACAGGATACCTTGAGCTTGGCTGACAGGAAGTTGTGAGTCTTTACTGTATTCAAAAAAGTGCTTCTGAAGTTATCACAGGAAAGATGGTAAGCAGTCATTTTTTGCTATGCCTGGGGATGAGGCAAGATGGAATATATGTGCACTGTACTTCGAGGAATGTGGACTAGACATAAAAGGTACTGCAGATCTACATCTGGAAAGGACCTCGGAGGTGATCTTGTCCAAGCTTCTCATTTTTATAGATGAAAAAACAGGAACATAGAGGTCAAGTAACTTGCCCAGGGTCACACAGATAACAAGTATCAGAGGCAGGATTTGAACCCTGGCCTACTGATTCCCATGTGAGTGAAAAGTCCCATTATACCGTCACCTCATCCTATAACACAAGTTGGTTGTTTTGTTTTTTTTTAATTGAGATAGTATATTCTCAAGATCCACTCACCTTATAACCATTTGCTTGTTGGGATCATAGAGTGACATGAAGAGTTCTGCATCCTCTCCAATCCGGCATACAAAGTTCCTTACAAAGACGTAGAGGCTGTGGGTGGGGGAGGAGGAGACCCGGGAATACATTCCATAATCTGGTTGATCCTTTGACTGCCCAACCCAGAGGAGAGAAGAAGAAAGGTTAAAATAAAATTAGCATTCTACCACTTAACAACAAGATATACAGCAAAATGGACAGAAGTCTGCATTCCCACTAAAGTCTGCATTCCCACTAAAAGGCTGGGAAGCCTTAAGTAAGTCATGTCAATGCTAAGCCTTCATTTTCCATTTATAAAATGGAGTTAATAGTACCTATACAGTATTTCTTAAATGGTTGCTAAAATGAGATGAAATAGAACAAACCTGTATGACCTGACATGTCTCTTAATCCCTGGAAGTATCAGTTTCCTCAATTGTAAAAGGAGGGAGCTGGACCCCATAAACTTGAAAGTCCCTTCCATCTCTAAATCTAAGGTCCTACATGAAAGTCTTTTTAAAGAAAAAAAATGATAAGAAAATGTATGATATTATTATCTATCATGTTAGCACAGTCCAAGTAACACCCTCCATAACTGACAACTTGGTCAGTTCTAGATTCAAGAGAGCTGGGTTCTAATTTTGGTTCCATCCCAAACAGTGTATGAACTTGGGAAATTCACTTTCTTCTTTCTATCTGTTTCCTCCTCACTAAAGCAAAAGGCGAGAGGTACTGGATGTCACTCAGGTCCACACCATCTTTCATACACCTTGGTACTAAGATGCTGATCCTCCCTTTGAAACCCAGGCTTGCTTAGAAGACACAGACCATTTCTTCTTTGATGCGCTCAGTGATTTTATTTGTGGCTTCCTCATGTGCATGGAACAGGCTGATGACACTGGTTTTATCAGGATCCAAGATATTTCCATCTTCATCTCTGACAATCAGATCTAGCTCAAGGATCCTGTCAAGAAAAGATGGCATGTGAAATTTGGCGAAAGGACTCAGGTCACTTAAACTGTCTGCTTTATACAGGTATGTGACAAACGAAGAGACTTTCAGCAGATGTAGAATCACATAGAATACCCTATCAAAGCTGTCAGGAAGCTAGCTATAACACACAACTTTCTCTTGACGTGATTATTCAACTACTTCTCTGTGAAACTCTGTTATATTTTCATTTGTTTTTCAATTACAGAAAGCATTATTCTGATCATTCTGCTTTAAATTATACTCACTGCATCTGCTTCTGGAAAAGTAACTGAACCATGAAGAATGAAATCGGAAATTTTATATAAAGTGTTTTGTACATTGGGGGTGGTACAGTAGATAGAGGGCTGACCTGGAGTCTCAGGAAGACCTGAGTTCAAATTCAGCCTCAGACACTTGCTAATTGTATGATCCTGGGCAAGTCACTTAACCTCTACTTGTCTCAGTTTCTTCAACTGTGAAATGGGGATAATTATAACACCTACCTTGCAGGGTAGTTGTGACAAAGAGATAATATTTTGAAACATTTAGCACTGTGCCTGGTACCTAGTAGGCACTATATAAATGCTAGATAATATTATTTGAGGCAGCTAGGTGGGGCAGTGAATAGCATATTATTCATGAAGGCAGGAAATCATTAGTTTAAATTCAGATTCCGGTACTTAGTAGCTGTGTGACCCTACGCAAGTCATTTAAAATAGTAACAGTTTCCTCATCTGTAAAATGAATGTAATAGCAGCACCTACTTCCCATAGTAGGCAGGTTATTTGTATAAAATAAGGTAATGTTTGTAAAATACTTTGTAAGCCTTAAAGCACTATGTAAATGATATCTATTATTATCAAATACTAAAATAATAGTTTAAACAATTTAATATAATGAATAATCTAAATGAAATTTAAATTTTAGATTAAAAAATTTAGAATAATTAAAATAACATTCAAGAGAGGCTATGATCAAAGTACAAAACAGTATTTCCTAGTGAATGATAAGGAAGCATTTTTATATTCTAGCAGCAAAAAGCCTGTGCCACACTTGAAACGACAGTGTCTAAAACTGATATATAATTATTTTAATGTCAGGAGCTGTCTTGTTCTTATTCTTGAAAATTTATCCTGGAATTCCAGGCTTTACTTCTTTACTTTCAGGTAGTTGGAAGCCCCAACTACCAGAATAAAGCGTGTTCCTAAGCTTAGTAATCTCAGGTTTGAGAGAAAGAAACCTAAGTTTGACTTGTACCTAGACTATTGAAAAAAAAATGGAGAAAAGATAAAAAGACCTTCTCTAATTCTGTTCTGACTAACTTTATGGCCTTAGGCAAGGCTCTTCTCTGGAAATTAGGGTACCACCCTAACAGTCTATGATTTTGATGCCCACCTGGAGTCAGGGAATTCTCTCAGAGACAGCAATTTGGTGAGAACTAAAGGGTGAGGATCCAGATGTAGGTTAAAATCTCAACTCTGGCTCCCTGCTATTCATGGGACTACTTAACTTCCTTGTATCTAAGTTTCTTCATCTATAAAACAAAGGGGTTGAACTATAACCCTGCAGGTCCCTTCTGGAGCAAAAGCCTCAGCACTCCAAATTATTACCTAGGGCCCATTGGTGGCAAGTCACATGTCAAGTAGGTACTTAAATGCCTATTATATTTGTTGAGTTTTTTATCATCACAGCATTATTTCTTTCTTGGGATGCTTTTTTCTATTTTATTATATTACGTTTATTATTATTTTTATTAATATTATATTACATTTGCCTATCTTGCTCCGGCAGAGCTACAGTGCTCACTTGTAAACCGATTTAAAGTAGACAAATGATTAGCTTTAGCCATATTGCAGCTCAGAATTTGCAAATTCAAGCATCAACCAGCCTCAGTCTCCCCTTATAGTAAGGACTTTAAGTAGGTATCATCATGGCCAGAAAATAACAAGGCATTAGTCCAGAGCTGGAGATAGAATATATACTTTTATATGAGCTCCCAGACAATGTTGTCACATAGGGCAATGGAAAGGGTTTGAATTCAGAGGACCTGGATTCAAATCCTGCCAGGGATACTTACTATATAACATTAGACAAATTGTTTCACCTCTCTGGACCTCCGTTTCCACATCCATAAAGGGAGAGGGTCAGACCACAACTCTTACTGCTTGGTTCCCTTCCCCCAACATACTCATCTTGCTCATTGAAGGCAGAGTTTATTTTAATTTTTGTCTTTGTATCTCAGTAACTAGCACAGTGCCTGGCTTAAAGTCAATGTCTGTTGAATTGAATTGAACTGAATTAACTAGATGACCTCTATATGTCCTTCCAGCTCTAAGTCTGTGACTGTCTTGGGGTCTGGGCTCTTAAGGTTAAGCCCAGTGGGCTGCAGGGAATACTTCCCACCTTGTAACTCTCACAGCTACAAAACCAAAGATCCCAAGAAATCCATTCCAGGGCTACAAGGCCCAGAACATCTTCACTTGGAGAAGACAGTGGTGAGGAAATTCCCTCAGCGCTTTGATTCAGATTATAGAGAGATCTCTGAGGTCACTTTTTTGCCAGGCTGCTGGATCTCGAGAGCTTCCTATTAAGTGAGCTGGACACAGTTCTAAGCACTCTCTATGAAGAAATACTTAAAAGTTGTCAAAGCCCCTATTGTGAAATGGTGTGCCAATTAAATTCCTCAGACTTCCTGAACTATGCAATACCCCACAGAGATTGTGCTCAGTCCCTGAAACCCTTTCTACCTGCTTCTCTCACCCATTCAGGTAGGTCAGACTGTCACTCCACCATCAACAGTGCTCACAGCAGACAAAGGTAGAAACACATTCCCAACCCACCAACTGATCACCTACATCAGGGCCCTCTGGAGGTTCACAGAAAAGTCCTCTCAGGCCCAAAGTCTCCCTGACTAGAAAAAAGGTTGCCACCTTTCTTGTTGAGACAGTGTAGTTTTTATTTCAACTCATTTCATTTTCCTTCCCACTATAAATGTATTTTTTTTTATATGCCCATGTTATTTCTCCCAGGATGGAGAGTCAGTGCATGGCAGGTGATGGGCTAATTCTGTGGAGGCCAGGGGCATGAATCAGTGGGCTGAGATTCTGAGCAGGGGGCAGAGATGCACCAAAATACTTAAAGAAAGTTGCCTCTTAGATGAAGATGAATCCAAATGATTAAGCATACCAGTCATTTGGAAGGAGGTTAGATGTATGCCCCAAATACCTTAGCCCAGTTAAAACTGCAACACAAGGATTCTCTCTGCCTCCATATGCCCACAGATCCCAGGGGGTGACTGTGAAATACTAGGAGCATTGCTGGGAACAAGAGCCATCCAAATAGAAAGTGGTAAACTCCCACCTAAAAATCAAACCATGGTTACCTGTTCTGCAGGGTGGGAGGGTGAGGGAGAAAGAGAGAGAGGTGAAGATAAAGAGAAGGACAGAAGAGTGGGGAGGAGGGACACAGAGACGGAAATGAGAAAGGGAAGTAGAAAAAGAGAAGGGCAAATGGAGAGAGGAAGGGGGAGGGAAACAGAAGGGAGTTTGGGAGAAGAAAGAGGGGGTGAGGAAGAGGGTCAAAAGGAAGAGAGAAAGAAGGGGAGAAGGAGAGAGAGGAGGGGAGAGAGGTGGGGAAGAAAGAAACAAAGATAGAGACAGAGAGATAAAGAGGGGGGAAGGGAGGGGAAAGCGAGAAAGAAGTGGGGAAGAGAGGAGGAGGAGGAGGAGGAAGAGGAGGAGGAGGAAGAGGAGGATAATGTACCTGTTGCCATAGTCAATTTTTGAAGTGACTTTCTGCTTAAGTTCCTTCAGCTCATCTTTTGGCAGAGTCCCAGACAGAAGCTGAGACCTCCATTCCATCAGGTCATACATCATGCTCTGCACTTGGAGAAACCGCTCTTTTTTGCTGGCCTGGGAAAAAAGAAAAGACAGTACGTGTTACCTACTTTTATCAACAAAGGTAGCCAACTGCTCCCCCTCCCCCCACCTCTGGGGAGAACACAAACCCTAGGCTAAACAAGCAAATGTTTAGAGTGCTAACAGACATGCCCACACTTAGCAGATCTGTTCTCTCCCAGCTCTGCTTCTAGCTCCCCAGACTGTCACCATGCCTCAGCTACCTCCTTGCCCTGGAGCTTCCTCTGCTTTCTTGGTCCCCTTCTTCCATTGGTGAATCTTCCTGGGGCCTCCATTTTGGAGAGAGGCCCAGGCCACCTATTCTCCATTCCTTTCTTGGATTTACTCCTGACTTTCCAGACTTCCACACCATACCCCCAGGTACTTTCCTCTTCCCCTTCAATTCTTTCTTATGTGTGGTCTTCCTCTGTTAGAATATAAGCTATATGAGAGCAGGGACTGACTTCTTTCTTTTCCTTCTATTTGTATCCTTAGTGCCTAGAATGGTACCTGGCACAGAGTTTTTAAATTTTACTAAATACTTAATAAATTCTTGATGATTGGCTAACTGGGTGGTACTGGTGTCCCAAAGTAATTATGTTGGGTAGGATGTATGCCCAGAAATAAAACAATGTTCATAAGGCACAATGCTAGGTTTACCAGGACATTCTCTACGATGAATGAAAGATGGGGATAGAGCTCCAATTACCCGGTTATGAATTACACGATGAGTTAGATTGCTGTTGTAAACTCCCTCCAAAGGTTCCAGCTGTCTGCCACAAGCTAAAACTTTCAACTCGTTACTGAATCATCCATCATGGGTCATGAAAACCTTGGCTTTTTAAAAGTGTTTGATTTGTTTCTCTAGAGCAGGGATTCTTAAACCAAGGTCTATGAACTTGTTTGCTTCTTTAAAAATATATTTCAATAACTCAATTTTAATACATTTTCCTTTGTATTTCCTCCATATTTATTTTATGTGTTAAAGACATTCTGAGATTACCAAAGAGAATCATCAAACTGACCAAAAGGTCCCCTAATCTAGATATGATCCATACTGAATATGGCCATCATATCGATCTTGAACACCACTACCTTAATGTTGTCTCTCCCATGATAGCTCCCAAGTCCATAAGCTTCCAATGCCATTAGCAGAGGTATAGGCTCACCCGGGGAGATAAGATGGTGCAGGCAGAGCTCCTACACAAACATGGGCACACGTGTGTACACACACACACACACTCCCCAACATTCTATTTCACTAGATTTTCATGATAACTTTGGGGCTGATTTCTTCCCTCCCCCTACAGAAGTACACCTTCCTGTACTGCTCCCCAAACTACTACAACAAGAGGCTAAATTAATTTTATCTCTTTTAGATTTGCGGCTTAATTTCTTTGGGCCCAAAGACAACACGAGCAGGGGCTGAACTTTATGCTTGCTTTATTTGTAAAGAAAAAAGGAATAAACACATACCTCCAGAGTCTATCTACAATGAAAAAGTGCATTGAAGCCAGGAATTTTTATTCTGCTCCCACAGAGACAGCATTAGTCTCTGCCCTTTGGCCAAATTATTTCTTCATTTTAGCTTCTAAAAAAAAAATCTTTCCTGAAACTACCACAGCTTAATTCCAAGCCTAGATTCAGTTTTCTTCGATAAGCCCAAACACCATCATGTACATGTCTGCCACAGGGGAGCAAGTCTCACCACATACAGCTGCTTCCAGATGCTGCCCCACTCCCAAAGCGTTGTTGTTACTTCCTGTGCCAGGGGAAGCTCAGCAGGAATGATGTTCTCAGTATTTCTGGGGTTGGGGGTAGGGGTTGGGGTGAGGGGCAGAGGGAGAGGGAGGAAAAGAAAACACATCAAGAATATAAGGTCTAGGATGTTAAAAAGATTAAAAAAACTAGCAAATCTTTAGAGAACTCATAGCAGCTTAGGGCTGCCTTAGCCACATGAGACTGAACCATCTGCAATAGCCATGCTAATTACATTATGCAAATTCCAGGAGCTTCCCTTTCTAAATCACTGCCCTCACTAGGGTGGACTTTTCATGTTCCTTTCTGAAGATTAATCTTCAAATGAATACACTTTGACAGGATTTGACTACAAAATGCTTGATCCTGGAACATTCCTGAGCCCAGTACTCCCCCAGAAATCAAAGATCTGAACAGGAATCAATTGGTATTATACCTTCAGACTAGAAAAAAGAGAAAAAGTCACAGTAATTGACAGAGAGAGAGAGAGAGAGAGAGAGAGAGAGAGAGAGAGAGAGAGAGAGAGAGAGAGAGAACAACACGGAATATTATGGGGCTATAATACATTCCCTTTCAAAGTGATTAGACAATAAGTGGTATTCAAAGTTGCTAAGGACAAGGATAAGCCATTTCAGAGCCCACCAGAAAAATCAAGATACCTTCTTTTTTCAACCGTAACTTCTTTGATGTGAATAAAGGATCTTGGAAATATCCCCTATTGGAAAAAAAAAAAAGAGTGATTTTTAAAAATTCATGTCACTACCCAAATGATTTACCTTAAATCTTCATATTCTCAGGACATCAAGTTCAAGTCCTGATTTAGTTTTCCTTTAAATTAAGTGAACAATCAGAGCCAACATCAGAGGAGGGAAGAGGCTATTTCTTCCAGGTGATGGTCCCCATTGCAGTTTAGAATCAGTATGTATTCCTTGTTCCGAAGAGCTCTTCATCCCCAAAGGCACCAGAGGGATGCCCTTCACAGAACAGATGGGGTGGAGAGAGCTTCTAGGTGCATATCATAACTTTAGAGTTAGAAGCATCACAGGGAATCACAACTTCACCAAACGTACGTGAAAACTAGGTTTATTACAAGAGAAGTGAACATGCATGTGGAACCCAAAGAGTTCACAATCCATACAGAAGTTTGCATTTTATGACAGTAGGACAAAGGAAGGAGGACAAAATACAAATCTTGACCTAAAGGGGTGTGGCAGGGAGGCAGAAAGGTGCAATAAAGGTAGGAAAAGGACAAAATCTCTCTGGATGGGAAGGAGCAAGGCTACAGCACAAGTCATGTTCTTTTCCCTGGGGAACTGCTATACTATGAAAATAGAATGGTCTGCTTTTCTACAAGGATCCAGCAGCACAAGCAATTTCCCAGTCTAGCGTAGACTGGTGCCTGTCTTGACTTCCAAGGACACATAGGGAGTCTAGTTTGGGATGAAAACAACAAATTATGTCAGCTGGGTCCAGAGTTTCTGGAAAATATGACAACTCAAAAAGACAAGTTCAGGGGACCCCTTAACATTCCTCAACAGAAGGAACCTTAGAGATCAATTAGTTTGACTCCTTCATTCCATAGATACAGCTGAGGACCAGAAAAGTTAAATAACTTGTCTAAAATTAGTCAGGTACTAAGTAAGAGAACTAGGACTCAAACCTGGGTCCTCTAGCTCCAAGTTCAGAATTCATTCCACTCTATAAAACTACACTGACTCTCCAAATATCCTACTGAGATTGCTGGCTTCTGAACCACTAGCAGGGAAAAGGAACTGCCTCCTTCAACCCTGTAGACCAATTGATGTCTTCCATAAAAACTTTTTTTTGGCTCAAGGGATAAAGAAAAAGAGAAAAAGAAGCAAAAGAGGAAAATATGGAAAAATTTCAATCACCAAATCATGTTTTTGAAGATTTAAGTCTCATCAGCTTTGGGGACATTTCAAAGTTTAAACTGGTTTTCACACTAAAGAATCCTTCTCCTGGATGTCAGATAAATTTGGGATAGAAATATTTCAACACAGATTAATTTGAGTGTGTTTTGAGTGTTCAGAATAAGATAAGGATACTTTCCCAAGAGGCCTGTCTATCTGGAGGGAAGATAAAAACATTTTTTCTTCCTCCATCCATTTGGTTTAGCTTACAGGAGACACGCTAGCTACCATGCCAAGTTCTGTGATGACCCTGCCAAGTGAAACAACTTAAAGTAGGTCTTGAAAGCAGTATGGGGAAAGCACTGGACCCTGAGTCAGGAGACCTGGGTTGTAACAGTCCCAAGTCTGCCACTGACTGTGACACAGTCTTGGACAAATCAGCGCAATTAGTTGGGGCTTCTGCTTGCTTATCTATAAAATAGAGGGATGGAACGAGTCAGAGATTCTTAATCTTTGTGAATGTATAAATATGTATTTCCCATGTAATCTCATGAAGCCCATGGACACCTCAGAATAACGTTTTCAAGTATACAATAAAATATATAGGATTTGAAGGAAGACCAATTATATATAAACTAATTTTTTTAAAATAAGTTCATGAACCCCAAGTTAAGAAGCTGTGGACTTTAAGTCCCTTCCAGCTCTAAGATTCTAATCAACTCAGACATGAAACAAAGTGCCTTACCTCTAACATTTTGTGCTTTATCAGGTATCCCCTGTACCAATCTAAAAGAAAAAAAGGGGAAAAAATGAAAACATTTGCATAATATTCTGACAAGTGTTTTAGAAATAGAACAAAGACTCTTTAAGACATCTAAAGTTATCAAGAAGATATAGGAATTGCAGAAAAATATCCTGAAATACGGTTGTCTATTCTTAGAATAACTGATATTAAGGCTCATGTACAAATACCAAAACTTAAATAACAGACAAATTAAGGAATGATGATTGGCATTATCACCTCCCCATTACCTTTCTTTGTATGAACTTTTTTTGAAGTTTTTGGGGTTAAGTGACTTGCCCAAGGTCACACAGCTAGTATGTGAGGCTAGATTTGAACTCAGATCCTCTTGACTCCTGGGTCAGTGCTCTATCCACTGGCACCACCTAGGGGCCCCTCCTCCTTCCCATCACCTTTCACAGCCCTTGCTTCTTCCCATTCCTACTCATATCACATTAGTATAGGCCCACCATCACCTTTCACTGGGGCTCCTTAAATCCAAACAGACCTCCCTGCCTCTAGTTTCTCCCTTCTCTAATTCATCTTTCTGAAAGCTGCCAAAAATAACTCAAATGTACAAATCTGAGCATATCTATTCCAGACATATAAAATCTTCAGTAGTTCAGGTTCCTAGAAGATAAAATGAAATCTTTGTATAATATGCTTGGAGAGGCCAGGCCTTACTTAAGAAAATCAGATGAGTCAGGCTCCAGAAAGAACAGAATAAGACACTCTGTGGACCATAACATGCAAAAAAAATTACCTTATTAATAACAAAGTATATAAGTTCTAAGGTTAAATAGAAGGCTTAACCTTAGCCTCTGTATTTACCATGGCAATCCCCCACACTAGTAGATCAGAAATGTATTCCTTTCATAGGAATAGGAGCCCTGGTAAAAACCTCTCACATCAATACACCATAGGCTGAGTCTTTTATGTCTCAGGCAACAAGGAAACCAAAACAATGATAACTAACCCCAAGAATTGATCTCCTGTCCTTCTAAAGGTAAGCCAGCTGAGGTCACTTAAACATGGGCTATTCTTACCACACCTGGCTTTAGCATCTCTCCACAATCTTGCTTAAACTTATATTTTCAATCTTATTTTGCATGAGCCTCTTGTATTTACTCTAATTTTCTGTTCCTCAATCCCATTCTACTATGTCCATTTCTATTCTTTCCCAGAAAACATCCATCCCTTAAGCCTGGAAGGCACTCCTTGCTCATTCTCACATACTGAAATTCTTCTTTCTTTTTTTTAAATTTTATTTTTTAATTTAATAATTCTTCTCTTTAAGGCAACCTTAAGTATCATCTCCTTGAAGCTTTCCCTCATCATTGCCTGCCAACTGAAATTATAATTTTTCCTTAGATTTTCCATCTCTTTGTCTGGATTTCTCTTTTGCCTCTATTTCACCCTACCTTTTATCGTCATCATCATCATCATCATCATAATTATTATGTTGTGATTGTTGCATACAGGTTAGTACAGGTACACAGCAATATAGGACTGTGTCATTTCTTCCTCCATTGCCTAGTACAATGGCAGTATGTAGTAGTATTTCATGATTGGTTTTTTTAACCTTTTCTTTCCGGAAACACCCAAAATAATATCAAAGAACAAGACTACGATGTACAACTCACCTTTCAAAAACATCCCACCTTGGCACACAGGGTAGAGGGCAGCCAGTCCTAGAGCCAGGAAGACCTGAGTGCAAGTCATATTTCTAACACATACCAGCAGTGGGAACATGGGCAAGTCATTTAAACCCTCATTGCTCCCAAACAATTCTCTAAAACACGAGTTAAGAGTGGATGAAGGTTCCGCAATGAGGAGCTGTCCATACAGATGAAATAACAATTTAGGTTAACCAATACCCTTCTCATCCCATCCTCCAAAAAGAAATATTATACCTTAGATATACCTGGAATCAGGAGGACCTGAATTCATATCTGGCCTCAGACACTTACTACCTATGTGACCCTAGGCAAGTGACTTACCCTTGACTGTCTCCAAAAAAAATAAACCTATTATGAAAGATCATATATGATATAAACAAGAGAGGGGACTAGCAGTGAACCCAGGAGAAGAAAAGAAGTGATTTGATGAATATAAAGAAAAAGAAGGGAGAAACCAGAGAATCCTATTCATATTGTTACCTGTTTTTCAAACATGGCACAACATTTCCAGTTGCCTTGAGCTGCCAAATCATTTTAATTCAATTCAATAAGTGTTTAATACATATTTACTATCCACCTCTTCACTCCTACTCCCATTCCTCATCATGATTTAGAGATAACTTTGGGTTCTCAGAGCTTATGCCATGGACAACAGCTTCTGGGTAGCTCCTAGCAAGTCAGAAAAGTTTTGAATTAGGGCACAATTTTAGATTATTTGTCTGTCCTCCAAGAACCCCACAAAGACCAGAAAGGCTTATCATCAAGTTGATCCTAGAGCAATGAAATTTTTTAGCTAAAATTTGCAATCTAGTTGGAGAAACACGATATACAAACATGAACAAAACTGGAAAAGAGTATAAAATCATTTCAAAAATACATGCTAAAGAAAAGAGATTGCTAGGATGAAGATGAGGTGGAATAGGCTTAGTGGGAAAGATATGAATCAAGCTGCACTCTGAAAGAATGAACACAATTTAGCTAGAAGGAAATTATTCTAGGTGAAGAAGCACCGTAAGCAAAAACTTCAGAATGAGCATGGAATATTTTGGAGCTAATAAGAACACCTTGGCACAAATCATTCATCCCGGAGAGGAACAAGAAGATGCTGGAAAAGCAGTTTGGAACCAGATCATAAGAGGGAACTGAATGCCAGCCCGAGGAGTTTAGATGTTGTCCTGTAGGCATGGGGGGCATGCATTGTGGGTTCTGTAGCAAAGAAGGAAAATGATGAAAGCAGCATTTTAGAAATGAATGCGGTAGTGATGTACAAGATGATTTAGAGATAGATAGATTACAAGGAATCTCATGTACTCTTAGTTCCAGTGACCTACTAGCCATTCCCCAAAAATGATATCCCATCTTCAGGTCCCATGTCTTTGCACAGATATGGGATGCACTCTGTCCCTACCTTGGCCTCTTAGGACTCCCAGCTTTGTTCAAAACACAACTCAGGAGCTACCTCTACACGAGGCCATTAACAATCCCCCAGTTGCTAGTGCACTCCCACCAGACTCCTCTGTTTACTGTAAGCATGGTTTGCTACAAGAGCAGATAATTCATGGGAGATAATTCAAGAAGCATCAGTTAATTAAGTGCCTATTTTGGGCAAGCAACTGAGTAAAATGCTGAGGCTCCAAAGACAAAAAGAACCACTTTGACCCTTCAGGAGATTACATTCTACTGGAGAAGAAGACAAGTACACACAGATTATGTACAAAGTAATGTAAAGTAACTCAGAGGATTCTGAAAGGTCTTATGTAGAGTCCTTCAAGTTCCCTAAAATGTACTGTTGACAGAAATTGGAAATTCTGGAAGAGAAGTGAGTTTATAAAGGGTTTGAACATGTTGAGTTTGAGGTATCTTCAGAACATCCTTCTTCCACTCTCCAAGGTTCTTAACCTTTGTGTCATCCTTTAGTCCCTACCCTCTCTCACCCCCACAGAGCCAGTTAGTTATCAAGTCATGATGATTGTATCTCAACAAAATCTTTCCCACATGTCCCCTTTTCTCTACTCTGCTACCACAGTTCAGGCCCCTATCACTTCTTGCTTTATCGTAACAGCTTCCTGATTGGTCTCCCACCTTAAATTTCACCACACCACTCCATCCTAAATCCTGATACATAAGTGATCTTCCTTAGAGATCTGACCGTGTCATTTCCCTGTTCACCCAATTCTAGTGGCTCCCCATTGCCTTTAGGATGAAACATAAATTTCTCTGATTAGGTTTTATAGCCCTTTACAACCTGACCCCAATCTATATTTCTAGCCTCATTGGCTATTACTCTCCCTCCCACACTCTATGATCCAATTAAATTGACTTTCTCTCTATTCTTCACACATGATACTTCACCTCCTATATTGACTTTTCACCGGATGTCTTCAATGCCAGAAATGCACTTCCTCCTCACCTCTGCCTCATGGGCTCCTATTCTTCCCTCAAAGTGATACTTAAGAACTATCTTTTACAGGAAGCCTTTCCTGATGCCATACATACCCCCTACCTTTCCAAACTGTCTTGTAGTGAACTTTATTTTTATTTGTATTTTATTTTATTTAGATTTATTCTCACTATTCTTATATATGTGTTTTTTGTTTTTTCCTGTGCTGGAATGCAAACTCCTGAGAATAGGGCTTCTTCCATTCTTCATATTAATATCCCCACAACCTAGCACAGTATCAAGAACACAGTAGGCATTTAATAATTGCTAGTTGATTGATGATTGAAGGATCAGGAAAATGGCTATCTTGCTTAAAGGCCAGAAGCTCAAAGTTCCATTCCACCACCACCACCAACAACAACAAATATTTGCTATGCACCTATGTGATTGGCATTGTACTAAAAACACTGGGGATACAAAGAAAGGCAAAGCCAAAATCCCTGCCCTCAATGAACTCATAATCTAATGGAGGAAACAACATTCAAATAACTACATACATATGAGATTTTTATGACATAAATTAGAGGTGATCCCAGAGGGCAGGTACTAGCAGTGGAGGGAGGAGAGGAGAGAAGGAACCAGGAAGGGTCTCCTGAAGAAGATGGGGTTTGAACTGAGTCTTGAAGGAAGCCAAGAGGCATAAGAGATGAGGAGGAAAAGTATTTTAGGATCAAGGAATGAAAGAAAGCCAGTACAAACATACAGAGACAAGAGATTGAGTGTCTTATTGGAGAAATTGCTCTGAAGGTAGACTGATGTGGGGCGGTTGACTAGTCGACTATCTCCAGAGATCGCTAAAATTATTGTCTCTCTCTCTAATAAAATGGGTGCAACCCTCTGCAAACATGAGTTTTGTGTACAGCCAATATTAATGAATCCTCTGACTTGAAAAGCCTTTGAAATTATTCAAGCAGATCCAAATGCTAGCGTTCATCATTTTCGTAAATAAAATGCATCTGTCAGGAGCCTCTTTACCATAACCTTATTACTGGGATGACAGATTGTTGTTAAAATGTATCTACAACAAATGGGGAACCCAAAACAGCTTAAAATGTGGCCACCCAGCTGGCTCATTATTATGAAGAGTGGACGGATACTACAGAAACCTCAGAAGCCTACAGATGCAAGCTGTTTGCCCTATCCCTATCATCTAGAAACTGTAAAAAACATCCCTATAATTCCATTTCTCTTATACATGCCTCAGTCAGGATAATTGCATGCTTACATTCAGAATCCCCCAATTAGAATTACCTTCTACTCACATCTTAGAGTGCAGGGCTGCCCATTTCCACCACGAATATGAACAGTTGTCAGGCAAACCATCTCTGACCACGGTTAAGTACTGACTCTTTAATCTCTGCCTTGACCTCCTAGCTTCCACTCCTTTATTTGGTTTAAGTTTTGTGTTTGCCTTTGGATATGGCTACTCAGTCTGCTGAGTTCAGACCTGGCCTATATTCAAGGGTTTTCAAGCTCTCTAGGAACTGACAGCTGTTTGCTAATTCTAGTCTCTATGTAGGACCTAGGTCTTGGTGCATTCCACAGTCTAGCAGATAACTACTGAAAGGAAAGCAGGCAGGCAGTGGAACAACAAACATTTATTAAGTTTACTTTGTGCCACATACTGCACTATGAGCTGGTGATAGAAATATAAACAGTAAAAAAAAGAAGATAGTCCCTTCGATCAAGGAGTTTAGAGTCTAATGGGAGAAGATAAGACATAAAAGGAAGATGAAAAGGAGGGTAAAAAGGTAACTAAACAGGTCAATAGACTCAGAGGCAAATGATGTACAATTAAATCCCAGGTTATACAATGATATAACAAAGAAAGATCTCTGTAATAAGGCACTTTTCAAGTCTCAGAATCTCTTCAGCTAGAACCACTCTTTCCTTCTACCTGAAATTTCTCATGACACCTCACCGTTTTTGAACCTTTCCTACACACAGATCTGCAGTACTTCAAGGATCCACATTTCATTTGTGTTTATAACTTTTCTACCAATCCAGATCACAATTCTTCCATGTCTTAGCTTCATGACTGCTGTGGTCAAAGAAATCATCTCTTTGTAGTCAACTTTTTGATGCCGAGACTTTCTGGATCTAGTCAGGATGATTCTTGGATGACAGAAATAGACAGATGCTAGGTCTGAACTCAAACCCTTTGGCCCTCCAGCTGGGTAGTACCAGAGCTTATAATCCATTGGCATAGAGAAGGAGGAGGAAATGGAAAAGGAGCTTTCATGTAGTTTGGTTACTGTGGTACAGCATTAGATTTATAAGATATGTATGAAGCTGTGTATTACCTCTGTTGTTCTGTTCTTGCATTTCATTTCAAGTAGTTACCCCCAGCCAAAACTAGGCTTTTCATGAGTATAAATAGAGAACAGGATAAATTAGCACACAATAGTAGGCAACTATGCTTTTTCTTTTTCAATTTTTTTTATCTATAGGAAATATACAGAAAGAAAACTCCCTCCATAAAAACAGAGCATGATATATGTACCACTTATAGTTTTAAAGAGATGCGTGGAGCACTAAAAGGTTATATGATTTGCCTTGGGTCACACAGCTAACACTCTAAGAGTGAGGAGAAAATAATCCTGACTTTTAGGACCACTCTATATGCACTATGCTATGCTACCTCTCCATTATTAAAATGATAAAGCTAGATATTAACTGAAGTCCAATTAATATTAGCATTATATTTTTTAAAACCATTGATTCAAGTGAAGTGAACAAGCATTTATTGAAATACTCACTATATTCCAGGAAATATGCTAAACTCTGGGAATACAAAGAAAGACCAAAAAAAAAATGTTTCCTACTCTCAAGGAGCTCACAATCTGATGAGGGAGGCAACATACATATAACTATGTACAAACAAGATGTGTACAGGATAAATTGATGATAATCAGCCAAGGGAAGGCACTGGAAGAAAGGAGTCTTCTTGTAGAAGGTGGGATGTTAGTTGAGATTTGAAGGAAGCCAGGAGAAAGAGGTGAGAAGGGTGAGCATTCAAGACATAGAAGACAGCCAGAGAAAATGCTTAAGGTAGGGAGATGGGATGTCTTGCACAACGAACAGCAAGGGGCCAGTGACACTCGAAAGCAGAATCCCTGGAAGTGAGTAAGGTGTGAGAAGATTGTTAAAGTATGAAAAAAATCACATTATTAGAGACTCTAAAAGTCAACCAGAAGGTATTATATTTGATCCTGGAGATAATGAGAAGCCTATATAGGAAAAGCCACATTAGGAAAATCACTTTGATAACTGAATAGAAGTTTGACAGAATTTCTGCAGAGGAATACAGTGGTTTACTTTGTAACAGGATCAAACAAAACATGAGCAAAACTGACCTTTTTGCTTCAAGCTTATCACCTAGGCCTGATTTAGCTCTGATAACATTCAATGTCATTTTTGGACTTTAATAAGTGTCAGAAGCTGAATTAATCAATCAGAAGAAGAGCCCGGACCTAATAGTCTTTGTTCTCTTAAGTAAACTCAGAGAATGCCTCTTCTTATCTCAACAAGGCCAGATGCAACTAACTTAGCATTCTTTAAGGGACCCTTAACACAACACACTATCTTGAATAATGGAACTTTTTCCATATCTTAATATTTTGTGGACGTATACTATGTTATGGCATGTTAATGGTAAAGAAAACACAAATATCCTGAGTCGTAATTTCAATTGAAACTTTGTCAACTCTCTTATTGTATTTACAACCTATTCAATTAAGAAGATTCTTTTCTCATGGTATAGTTAACACATATAGAGACCATAAATCTGAGGGATACAGACACCCTTGAATTGTCCAAAACAGATTTAAGCCTGGTCATTCTTGTATTAGTCAGTCAGAGGTTTCATTCTGGCTCCATGGCTATGTAACAACTAGCTTTTAGGGAATAAATGATATTCATTTAGCAGGTTTGCTTTTTTTTAACCAAACTTTCAGGTCAACAGCTCTAAGGAGCTTAACAGTTTGAAATGATAAAGCAGCTGCCCAAATGGCCACTGAATAGGAAAAGATAAAATTCAGCAAGGGACAGCTAGGTAGCACAGGGGACAGAGCCCTAGAACGGGATATGGGAAGACCTAAGTTCAAATATGACCCCAGACACTTCCTAGCTATGTGACTCTGGACAAATAACTTAACCTTGTTTACCTCGGTTTCCTCATCTGTAAAATGAGCTGGAGAAGGGAATGGCAGACCACTCTAGTATCTTAGCCATGAAAACCCCAAAAAGGGTCACAAAGAGTAGGACATGACTGAAATGACTCAACAATATAGCCACCCCTTAAGCTCTCTTCCTTTGGATCACTGTGAATTGCTTCAAGATTTTTTTTTTCTAGTTGTTTCTAGTGAGGAATAGGGAGGAAAGTGGCTAACCCCATCCCCCAACCCTGCCATACCTAAGCTGTAAGCAATTTTTCCCTCGGGTACCAAAAAAAGGGAAGAAGGAGGAAAGACTCTCATGGAACTTAGTCTGACTCAAGTTCTGGATCCAGAGCAGATGAGCCTCTAGGTAAGGAAGGCAGTGAGTACAATGCCCCAGCCTTTGGGGCCAGCCTCTGTCAGGTAACACTAAATTTCTCTAATGCTGAAAATATTACAATAAATGCTATAGGAGTAACAACAGAATACAGTCCAGATATCTCACAAGGAAGGGCAATGCCACTTTCAAAAAATACCAATCGCTTACCTTCACAGGTTTCCTGGATCCGCACCACATCACCAATCTGCAGGGAGAGCTGGGGGGCTCCATTGCCTCGAAAGTTATATATGGCTACAAAGGGAAAAGAGAAGGACAGGTAGATTAGAACTCTGAGAAAGCAGACCATGAACAAGCAAGAGTTGTGGGGTCATGGAGAGGATCATTAGATCACAGATTTAGAACCAAAAGGGATCTTAGAGGCCATCTAATCCAACACTCTTATTTTACAGTTGAGGAAAATAAGGCTGAAAGAGGCAAAACTCACAGTGTTTCTGACTTCCCAGATTTCAACAATGTACCTCAGCTGAAAGCTCACCCTCCTCACCCTAGAACAGCCATCGCCTCCTGAATTTTTCTAACCCTAGAACAGACCTCTTGTGCTACTCCTACTCCTTTCTCCCATTGGAAGGATTGAAACCCTTATTATCTTCCTTCCTCTTCCAAGGTAAGCCCTTTAGAGTAGGGCTTGTCTTTTTTTTTAAGCTTGAATGTATATACTTAACCTGGTGTCAGGCAAATAGTAAGTGCTTAATAAACACTTTTTCCTTTCTCTCGTAAATTGAAGACAGGTCTTTCAGTTAAAAGAGAAACAAGATATTCCCCTAAGAATAAAACAGGAGACCATTGCTATGGTTTTGGGGGATGGATTTTGGGGTAGGAGGTACAGGAAGCTTGCTGAGAGGTAGGAGAATATACGGAAATTCTATAAACCTCATTCAGGTCTCAGCACCTCTGAGGAATCCTACAGTCTAATGGAAAAGATTCAAATACCCAAATGGATCCAAGATCTCAAAACTCAAGTCAATAGTCAGCTCACTAGCATTTATCAAGCACCTACTGTATTAAGAACTAGGGATACAAAGAAAGGTAAAACAAAACAAAAACATTACCTGTTCTCAAAGAGCTTACAGTCTAATGGGGGAAACAACACGCAAACAACTATGTAGAGGAGGGAGGGGAAAAAGAATTTATTAAGCACCTACTATGGGCCAGGAACTGTGTTATGCATAGCTTGCCGGGGTCACACAGTTTAAGGCTGAATTTGATCTCAGGTCTTCCTAACTCCAGCTACAGAACTGTATCTACTGTACTAGCTAGATGCCTATGTTCAAATAAAATGCATAAGAGATAAACTGGGAGTAGTCTCAGAGGAAAGATACTAGTATTATGGGGGATCAGGAATGGCTTCTTGCAGAACATAGAATTTAACAAAGTGAAGCAAAGTTCTTAGCTGAAAGAATGGGTGAGGGGAACCATAGGAGGCTTAAGGAGGGATGGAAAATTTGGGAAGGCTGCTATAGCAAGAAAGATAGTCAATCTATAAAAGGATTGCCTTGCACCTTTGAGAGCCCAGTTGAGATTGAACAACATGAATTTGTAGTGAGCCTAGTTCCTATGGTTTCATAACTTTCTCCAGCTTCATTCAGCAGCACATGAATAGGAGCAAAGGAAGTAGATGGTGGGAGGAATCCAAGACTGAGGCTTGGAAAGGCAAGGCTGGTGACAGAATTGAGCAACGGACTCGAGAAGAGAATAAAATTGAATTGAACTGGATCTCAAAAGGGTCAAGGGAAGAATGTATCCAGGGCAGAAATGATGACCTAGACTCCCTCCAAAGATGCAGATCACAGTCCATTCATGCTTGCCCACTCATCCTATGTAACTTTTATTCAAGTCTTCCCATAAGTTCAACAAGGAGGATCCACCCAATGTACCTAGTCCTTTATTCGGCTTCTTCTGAAATTGAGAATGCATTACATCTTGGAGGTTATCAACTAACCATCCCTCACTGTTGCACCAGAGCAGCTCTTAGGAAAAGCCATGTCTACCTCATGTAATCTTGGTTAGTTTTTCTTTAAAAGATATTGAAACCATCCCAAAGTCTTAATTGGCTCAGGGAACAAAGGCTCAAACCACTGGCATAGCTTCCTAATGCCCTCAATAGAAAAGCCAATACAGAAGGCATCAGGAGCTACTCCTTGAGGCACCTGCAGTGCAAATGCAAAGTATGCAACTGAATCACAGCTAGCTCGCTGAATATTTTTTTCTATACCATGATTAAGTAAACCTCCTTTTGTTCATTACAGAGGTTGGTCTACAAGTGTTTCATCCCATTCCATTCCCAAACCTAACCACTGGAACACCCTGTTTCAAGCCTGGCCTATAATACCAGTCTATTTTCTTTTTCAGTCATAGATTCTTTTTTGACATTCATTACTACTATTCTTTAAAACTCATTTGTTATGCTGTGAAGCCAACTCATACCCTCCATACATCAGTTGTTCTCCATTTCCCTCTGAATGACACTCATTTTTAATTCTTCAGAATGTTCCATGACTCACAGGAACACATGTTTTAAAAGATGGGATTTGTTTCTGGGAGAAAGTAGAGGTCATTAAATGAGCTTTGCTGGTTGATGCTTTCCCTTTTTAATTTAGGGTCCTATTCATTATTCATGTCATTAATTATAAGAAAGCATTTGGTTTGACAGAGTAAAAATCCATTTTAATAGAAAAGACACAGGATTGGAAATCAGGAAATGGTGTTTCACTATTAATTAGTTCTACGACACATCTAGAGAGAATACTGGATTCAGGTTAGGAATCAGCAAAATCCATTTAGAAGAACTCAGTTCCAGTCTCAATTTTATCATAAACTAGCAGTGGAGACTATTTTAATTCATATTTTGTTGATGCCTACCATTTTTTCATCACAGTTATTCCCAGATGTGCCTCCCCATACGATGAAACTTTTCTTGCAACTATCAAAAACAGACCCACTAATTAAAACCAATCCACACAATTTCCAGACATTTGGTTGCGTATATAGCATTCTGTACCCATAGCTCCCTACCTTTCCAAGGAAAAAATAAAAGTGCATTTCCTTGACTCCCCTGAAACTAAGATTGATCATTATAATTAAAGATTTTTGTTTTCTTGTCAGAGATCAAGCCTTAATACCACTTCTTCACCATAACCTATAGTTTGAGCCTCTGCACTCCACAAGATACTGTGACTCCACCTTCTGAATACCCTGGCCATGATTAGTGAGACTTTTCCCTCATTTTGCCAGAGCTTAAGCCTTCATGCCATAGGTATCCCTCACCTTCTCCCCCCATTTTCTGACACTCTTTAATGTGGGGCCTTCCTCCATTAGAATAAAAACTCCTTGAGAGAAAGTATTGTCTTACTTATTGGTATTTGTAATCCCAGAAGTATACAGAACTGTACTTAATAAATGCTTTTTTTCTATCTAGCATCTATCTATTAATATCTATCTAAGCCTATGGTGTGACTTCATTTTACAGTCCATTTCATTTATATTATTGTAGACATTATGTACATTAATGTTTCTGGTTTGGTTTACTTCCTTCTGCTGCATTTCATCCATATCTTACCATGTTTCTCAGAATTTATCGCATTTATTGCTTCTTACAGCACAGTAATATTGCATCATATTCATATACCACAAAATGTGTTCAGTCATTCTCCAGTCATTGGGAATCTACTTTGTTCCCAGTTTGGTTTTTTGTTTTGTTTTGTTTTTTGTTACTACAGTAAGTTTTGCAATGAATAGTTTGGTACACATAAGACTCATTTTTATCTTACATTTCCTTGGAATGAAATCTCTGGGTCAAAAAATAAAAAAAAAGAAAAAATCATTCAAACCTGTGGTTTCACCTTGGTGTGGAAACTCCCTTAATAAATGTATATCAGAAACTGAGTAATTTATAACCTTAGAGTTGCCTGGAGCATTGAGAGATTAAAGAGTAATTTGCAAATGATCACTCCATCAGCATGTCAGAAGCTGGATCTGAATCCAGACCTTCCAGATTCAAAGGCTCATCCTCTAATAATCACTTTGCCTCCGGATGTGGGCACTTTGGCAAGCGATATGAGTATATGGATCTCATCTATCAAACGGTGATAATATTTCCTGTCCTACATAATGGTGTTATGAGAATAAAATGAAGCAACTGATGTGAAAGTAACCACTACAGGGATACACCACAAATGGACAATATCCTTATTATTGTTACTGTGGGGACTGGGGGGAGTAAATCAGAAGACTAGCCTCAAGCTTTTTGACCCAGAATTGAGGTCGTAAAATCTGTGGTCATAAGGAACCTCTATGTTGTCCCTATGTTGTGCAAGGTCTTGGCTAGATCCTGTAGGAAAAACAAGTGAAATCCAGGCCCTGCCCGAACAAGTTTAAGGTCTTATAGAAGACATGAGGAGTGTACACAGGGAAAAAATAAAAAGGGAACAAGTCAGTGCCACAAGAGCTATGGGAATTGAGAAGGGAGAAACTACACCAAGTCTGGTCGAATCACCCCAGCAGTTACTCTAGAGGTTGGAGGCACTGCTAAGGAACCAGGATCTGGATTGCAATTTAAAGATGCCTAGTCTAACTTCCTTATCTTAAAGAGGAAAACCCAGGTTACAAAGTGAATGACTTTGTATTAAAGGTCTGCGGGGGAGGGGAGGAAGGGGAAATGCAGTCAGTCTTTACTTATCTATAAATGAATTATCTCTGGGGCCCCAGGGTTTTATTTCCACCACAAAGCCAATGGAGCTGAAGAGCAAATGGCCAAAGAATAAATATGAAATACAGTGCATGTGTCTTGGACCCTTTTCCCAAGGAAAATGCAACATTTTCTATCAGACTTTTAGATACACCACTTCTCTGGGCAGAGAAGAGGTAACACACACACACACACACACACACACACACACACACACACACACATACACACACACACACACACATACACACACGCATGCATGACTTAGCCAGATCACCAGAAATCTGCTTAGTTGAATATACCAAGAACACAGTCAATACCTGAGTTTAATTTAGTATATTTTCCTAGAGGGCAGACAGACCTTGTTAATCCCATAAACAGAAGAAAAAATATATTTGCAACAAAACTCTAACAGAAATAATAACACCAACCCTCAAACTGGTGCTGTGAATGAGGTTTCCAAGGCAACACACAGGAAGTTGGTGGGCAGGACTGGGATGGGGCTTTCTTACACCTCCATTTTTGTGGGTGGGAAGCAGTGACTGTAAATGCCATGCCCACATGGTCTGACAAACATTACTACCATTACCAGCCTTGGGATACAAGGGAGGAAAAACTATAGAGTTTAACTAATTTTGTCTTAACATCTAACAGGCTCTTCTCTTACTGACTTTTGTGGCTACCACCCCAAGCATATGATTCAGAGACACACATAAGACTTCTCTCTCTATCCCACCGGTTTCCAAAGAGAGAACTGGGAATGCCTAGGGGAACTATGAATTGACCCCCACAGATTTGTGATCAACCAGACAGTTGGATGTTAGTTTGTATTCCATTCTCACTACAATAGCCAGTCACTGGGACTTGTCTCCATCCCAACCACACCTCTCCTTATTTCCATTAATCATTCTTACAGATTGATGGTTTCAGATGTAGTCCTATTTTTCTATTTTTGAAGTCTGTCAAGTTTATAATAATGGAAAAGAAAATTTAATTGTCCACATCCTAGCTATGTCATGCAAGTTCCTTTTGGAGCCCTGCATGGGTCCCTCAGGATTCCCAGGTACCAATAACTGCAGCTGCTTCTTCTCCAAGAGAAAGAGCTCTTTGCTCAATAGGGAAAAACAATCTCACCTTCTACACCCTTTCCATTAACAGTGGAACAAAATGAATAGCCCAGGATGAATAAGCATCCCAGAATTCCTTATATTATCTTTCTTCTCAAACCCTCTCCTCTTTCAAACCTCCCCATGGCTGGTGTTGAGGGTACCACCATCCTTGCAGTCATCTAGGTTCTCACAATCTGATTAGCTTCAACTTGTCCCTTTCCCACATATATGCTATCATGTGACAAATATTGTCCATTCTACATCCACACCTCTCCTTTCTCTCTACTTACACAACCACCAGCCAAGCTCAGGCCCTCATCATCTCTGACCAAGGCTATTGTAATACTCTCATAATGGGCCTCCCTTCCTCAAAGCTCTCCCTACTCTAATTCTTCCATCATACAGATGCCAAAATAAGCCCGGGCTTAACTACTTTATTTCCATACTCAGTAAACATCAGTGGCTCCCAAATGACTCTAGGATAAAACATTTCATTCTTATCTCATCCTTTAAAAATTTTCTATTTTATATAATTTTAATGTATGCAATTATTAGCATGATCGCACACATACATACTTCATAAATAAATAAGAATGCACATATTGGCAAAACATGCTCAAAATTTTTTACTGACAGGGGACACACTCAGAAGAAGTTTGGAAACCCCTGCTATCTTCCTAAGTTTTCTCCTGGGAAAGTGTTGACAAAACCTATTTATATCAAAATGACCTGATAATGACCTGATCTCGTAACCCCTTCCAGAGCAACACTCCCTTTAATCAAAGGAATGAAGCTCTAACTATAGAATTTCAGGTGTAAGCAAGAGGGAGATCTTTGGGGCGAGAGGAACTTTCTTGTAGATCAACCTCTTGGTTGATCTACAAAGCTATGCCTTCCTGTAAGAAGCACAGATGTATTCATCTTCATTGTGTCCAAGATACTTCTTGATAAGTAGGAAACTGTTTACATTTTTTTTAAATAATGTTTTGGATTTTTCTCCAATTAAATATGAAAAACAATTTTAACATTTTTTAGTTTTGAGTTCCAAATTCTACTATCCCTTCCTTCTCCCTCCCAACAGTAAGCAATCTGATATAGATCACACATATGTAAAACATGCTAGCATATTAGTCATTTTGGCAAAGAAAACTCAAACCAAAGCTGTTTGCATTTTTTTTAAGCCTGCTCAGTCCTTGGACATAATCACTTTGGATCAAACCATCTGTTACCGTGGATGAAGAACAGACGAGGCACACTGGGAAAGAATCCTGGACACTGAGTCAGGAATAGTCCTAGGGTCCGTTCTCACTAGAAACTACCCATTAACAAGCTGACAATAGCCACATCTCCTCTTGTGCCTCAGTTTCCAAGTTGGTTAAATGAAGAGATTTGACTAGAACCCAGACTGTGTATGAACTGGAGCTAAATCCTCGCTCTGGATTTTGATTTGCCTCCATGCTACAGGAATAGCTGAAATTACTAGATTCAATTCAACTAACACATTTAAAGCACCAACTTTTGTACAACCCAGCGTCCAGTACTAAAGATACTAGGATGAACAGGAACTCACATTTCTTTAATGCTTTCACCTTTCTGAAGCAAAACAATGTTTAGTTTCTGTAGCTACCAGGGAGCTGATCTGAAGAGAGTTGCCAGAATGATGGCGAAGGCTCTCCCAGTCCATGCCATGCAAGTATCAGCTGATCTATTGGTACATTTATCCTGAAAAAGAAAATACTCAGAGGGAACATAGCAGCCATCTTAATACCATTGTTTTTCCTCCATTGATTGCCTCCAATTTATCCTGAATATTTCCCATTTGTACATAGTTATTTGCATACTACTGGAACAAGTTCCTTGACAGCAGGAACTGATATATTTTTTTTCAGTGTGTATGTGTGTGTGTGTGTGTGTGTGTGTGTGTATGTGTGTGTGTGTCTGCTTTTCTTCATATACCCAGCACTGAGCCTGGCACACATTAGTTGCTTAGTAAAATGTTTATTGACTGACTGACTGAAATATCTGAAAGTTTGTAGTGTTTGACCTCAGACAGAAAAATCAGAAAGAATATGAAAGGTGTGATTCAAGCTTGATGTCAGAAAAATCTTAACAACTAAAGAGATGTTCAAAAATGGAAGTGGCTTCCTTGGGAAAGTAGGTGCCCCCCCACAAACTACCTTTGCTGGAGATCTTCACACAGAGGATAGATTACTAAGTATGTGTTAGTGAGTATTCTTTTTGTGGTATAGTTTGGATTATATGACTCTCCATTGATTTCTCACTCTGAAAGACTGCAATTTTGTGATTCTGTGGATTTGGATTATGCCTATGTATTCTTGCTCACATGGCAAGACAGAATATTCTAGCTCCTTTCACTGCTGAGCATCCCAAATGTCCGAGGGATCTAACCCATGATGAAGTCCATATTCTTCCCATTCTCTGAAATGCCGTGGGTGAAAGAGGAGGTCTCTGATATATATCCTCAAACATAGGGCTAAATTTTAAGACGTAAATTGAATAATAATATTTGAAAGTATTGGTCTAAGAGGAAAATGAATTCAGAATTCAAACCTCTGAGATGATAGTTTGATTTACAAACTACTTTGTGCCTTTGCATACCTAAGTACCTTCATTTTCAGCATTTCAGATGTACCAGTAGAGGAAGTGGCTTTGCATACCAGTTCCAAATTCTGCTAACTTTTCAAAATGAGTAACAGGAAACAATGCCAAAATGGCTCCCTATTCTGAGTTTTGCTTGCTTATCTCTGATTGCTGTTATAGTGTGTTTCTGACCAGTGAGATAATAGATTTTCTCCTTCCTCACACTCTTTAAAGCCCTAACCCTATCCTAAATCTATGGATGAAAAAAGTATAAACTCAAGAGGGAACTGTCTGTGCTGCCAATAGGGTTGAGATTATTGGTTTAAAGTAGGAAAGGACCTTAGATATTTTCTAGTCCAGCTCCCTCTTTTTACTAAAAAACAGAGGAACCTGAAAGGTCCAGAAACGTTAAGCTACTTCTCCAGTTCCACAACTGGGAAGTAGCAAAGTCAAGGCTCAAGACCCAACATCCTCTGACTCCAAGCAGCATCCTTTCCCCTGAATCACAAGAGACCTCAGTACATGGACTTAAGCTGGAGACCATATATGGACTGAAATAAGACTCATGTTAGCATCTTCAGTTAACAATATAGTCAGTGCCAGTGGTAAATCTGGGTGGCTAATAGTCACAACTCAGGTATATCTTGGAATTTTCTTGGGCTTCCTTCTAAGCTTCCAAAGATATTCTTTATTTCTTCTCCCATTTAATTCAACATTATTAAGTATTATTTTATTGCATTTGCCTTTTGAAATTGTAGAAAGGCATGACAGAACAGACATTAGAGAGCATGTAGTTCCAACCTTCATTTTAGAGAGGAGCAAACGGAGAGCCAGAAAGGCTTGATAACATGCTCAGAGTGGCACAGTATGTCGGAGCAGAGGCAGGATTTGATCGTGGCTCCTCTGATGCCAGATCCAGGTCTCTTTGCACTCTACCATATTATCTCATGTATACATTATCAAAGTAACTGAGCTATGTGTTGTCTTTGTTTTTTTTTGTAGGAACAACTTCCTAGTACGGTAAGGTAAGTTGGTATTGTGTGATATTTTCTTTGCTACAGATGAGGAAACTGAGGTCCAGTAAGTGAATTGACTTGCTTAAGTTCACCTAGAGATTGAATGAACAAGAACATTGAGAAACTTAATTTTCTACTACTCAACAGCCCATTTCTTCCACATAAAGAATATTAACTCTAAAAATAATACAAACTAATAGTTACATAATGGGTTTAGTGTTTACAATGTGCTTTTGCTTACAATAGTAATTTGAGATACTTAATGTAAGTATTATATCCCCATTTTGCTGATGAGAAAACTGAGGCTAAGAGCAGGTGTCTGTGCCAGATGCCAAATTTGAAGTCAGATTTTAGGGCTCCAGGTGAGGGTATATTACCTTCTACCACAATCCTGTCTCTTCTGTACCACGAAATTTAGAATATACTTCTACTAGCATTTCCCTCCATTGTTTCATGAAATGCTGACATAGCTAGGCTTTCTATTTTAATTGTGGCTAGAAAAGAGACTGCTATATTCCTGGGTGTGTACACACCTCATTTGGGATCTTGTTATTTGCTGACAAGTTTGAAAATGAAGGGCTTCAGCAAATCTCTAGAATTAATAGCATCTGGGCAAGCGACCATACAGCCTAAACAGCCATGATAACGAAACAAACAAACAGAAACAATCTAAGTGTTGCTTTTCAGGGAGTGGGGTAGAGCTTCAAGAGGGTATTAGCTCCAGTGGGAGATGTAGCATTGAAACAAAGAGAAACAGGCCTAGCCTCATTAATTTTCCAATAAAAATGACCCCCAGCGAGTCTCCGACTTGGAGCTGACAGCCCTTGCCACAGCCTCAGCTCCAAGGCAACCAACACTTGACCTTGCATCAGGACCTCAGTTGTATTGCAATAATAAGACAAAAACAGCATGGCTAAGAGAAGGCAAGGTGGGCAAAAGTGTTTAGGCAACATAAGGCCTGGAGGGAGAAGAGCGTCTTTCAGAATGATCACCTGAAAGGAATTTTCCAATTCAAGATCTGGGAGCATCAAAGACAAAACAGCAAAGTGGCACCATGTTGGCCCAGATATTTGCTGAAGGGAACTTTAGGCAGCATATGAAGCATCAGAGAGACCACTGGATTGGAAGTCAAAAGATCTTCACCATAGCCTGAAATCCAACATGGATGACCTTGAGAGCCTTCTTTCCTGAACTCCTTTCTAGAGTTGAGGGCAGCTGGGTGGTACAGTGGATAGAATACTGAACTTGAGTTCAAATCTTCTTTTAGTTCTTCCTAGCTATGTGGCCCTAGGCCAGTCTCTTAACATCTGTCTGCCTCAGTTTTTTGATTTGTAAAATGGGAATGGTAATAGCATCTATCTCACCAAGTGGCTGTGAGGATCAAAATGTTTGTAAAGCACTTTGCAAACCTTCAAGCACTTACATAAATGCTAGCTTTGACTACTCTCTTTAAAGTTTGTAAGGCACTTTACAGAAGTTAATTCATTTGATTCTCTCGGCAAGTCTGTGAAGTAGGTGCTGTTTACAGATGAGAAAACAGAGGCACAGAGAGTTTCAGGGACTTGCTCGGAATCACCCAGCTCTAATAAGGGTCTGAGGTAGAACTGGAACTTAGGATTTCTTGATTCCAAATCCTCTGCTCTGCTCTGAGTTCAAATCTCTCTCAGCCACTTAATAGGTATGTGTAATGGGTAATGGGTAATGGGTAAATCATTTAACTTCTCTGTGCCTCCATTCGTCCGTTTACAAAGTAAGTAGAATAAGGACACCTGTCTCACAGGGTTTCCCATGGAAAGCAGCTTCACAAACCTTAGAGCCATATAAAAAACAGCTTGCTGTTATGAAGATGATTAATCAAATGCTCTTTCTTGAATGAAGCCTTCACTCAAGTTCAGTTCAATTCAATAAGCATGCATTAAATGCCTTTTGCATACAAGGCTCTATGTTCCTACTCCAATTCCTCATGGTGACCTTGGACTTTTAATGACTATGTCAGCAGAGCACAAGTTCTATCAGGTCACACCACAATGGAAAGACTTCAAATTTAGGGATGGAAATATTCAAAAAAGTTCATCACAAGAGGGTTGGCTAACACATTTAAAAGTGGAGAAGGGGAAGAGGGAAGTGTGGACACTGAAATTCACTCAGCCAACCTTTTATTCAACAAGCATTTATTAAGTTCTTACTATGTGCTAGACCCTAGGCAAGACACTGAAGATAGCAACATAAAAATTATATAGTCTCTGCCCTCAAAGAGCTTACAGCCTCTTGATCAAATCTAAAACAACACCAAAACCAGTGAATGCATAAATACTTAAAGTATTAACTAAATCCATAACAGCTCCAATATCAGTGAACTCATAAATCCCTAATCCATAAAATCATTATTATGGATTGTGTACCATAGGAATAGGGGAGAAAACTGTCCTTAATAAGTTTATAATGCAGTGGAGAAGGTAAAATCAAGCCATATGAAATCACAAACAATTTAAGTGTACTGTGCAATTTAATTAGGTGCTAAAGTGTGTGGTATAGACTCTAGGAGAAATAAAGAAAAGAATAATTAATTAGAGCTGGAATGGTTTGGGAAGTTTCCAAGAGAAAATCAGAAATGACTATAATGCCCTGATATAACAGCTGTCCTACTTAATGAGATTTCAAAATGAAACTGGAGTTGAGGTAATGATGACAAAATGGGGAAACTGGGACCATTTGAAGCTGTTGAGACTGCAAGACCATAGGAAAATTTCTAATCTCTTCTCACTGTCACACAACAAGTTTTGTGAATTGGAAAGAGAAAGCAATTCTTTTTTCTGTCCCTTCCCTCAACTCTGCCATGCTGCAATTTGTGAAATGGGAATATTATTATTTACTTTCAGTTTAAGGAGTTAGTATTGACAATGTTCCTTGAGAGAGGCGGTATGTCACAATGGATAGGATCCCTCCCCGAAATCAGCAACCTCTGACACATACTAACTGTGTGACCATTGAAAAGTCACTGAATTCAAAATGCCCCTATACGACTCTCTCAGATTCTCTCAGTTAGATTTGCCAGTCCACATGGGTGAAGGGAGTTCTCATACAGGAAAACCACAAGTCTAAACCAAAAACGACAAAAAAACCTGTAGCCCCAAAACTGTTCCTCATAATCTCATTCATGAAGAGTAGTTTTACTGAGTGCATTCTAAGGCTTTGTTGATTATTCCTACTTAAACGCAGTTTAAAATTCTCACTCTACTCAGTCATTTCTTAGGGTTTGGGGTTTTTAAATACTCTAAAAGGCCACAGACTGTCTATTACTTGTCTGGGAGAAAGGATCAGGAGAATGTTTTATCCCATTAAAAGGTCAGCAGGTATTAATGATTACCTTGATCTCTTAAGAAATAGGATAACTCAAAATATCACAGTATGGGAGAAAGAATGCCTGAATAATTGGATTTGTATGTGTGTTTGTCCTTTGTTGCCAAAGAAGACCATGCCATCAGAGAAATGATGACATGATTTGCACTTGACTTTGTTTTGAGTGAGGGAGGGCTGTGCAGGTCACCAGCCTCACTTCTCTAGAGCATCTGAATCTGTGACCAGATATTCATCAGGATGACTGGAGATGATCCAGGATGAGGAAATTGGGGTTAAGTGACTTGCCCAAGGTCACACAGCTAGTGAGTTTTAAGTATCTGAGGTGAGATTTGAACTTGGGTCCTCCTGGCTCCTGCACTGGTGCTCTATCCACTGCACCACCTAGCTGCCCCAACTGAGTTTAGGAATATAGTGGAAGGGCACAAGGGGAGTTAGTGAGTAGGAGAGGTCCCAAAGCCAAACCCTGCCTGCCTACCTGAGGGTCTGGTGTCTTCCCATCCATTATTGAGAGGGAAGAGGGTTTCTTGGCTTTTATCAACAGGTGACAGTTCATCTCAGGAGCAACAGAAAATTTAGGGGCAAAGGAAAAAGCCATCGTCCCTTTACAGGCTCAAGGTCCTCTTTCCCTTCCCTTGTTGGGGTCAAGTTAGCAACAGGAGTTCCCTCTCCCCTGGAGAAGTGAACATGCAGGAGAACACCCAGACTTGACTACTCAGGCCAGAACTCTCCAAATCTGATACTTTTCCACAAGCACCTTCCCTCAGACCCATGTGAAAGAGAACAGAATCCCGAGCCCAAAAACCTCAGGAACACCTGTGTAATGCAAACCACCAGCCTTTCTTTCATCCCTGCCCCTACAGACATCATCAAGGGCTTTATCCCTTACAGAGAAAGGGACCAGTATCCCTGCCACCTCCAACACCAAGCACCCACCAACTGCCACCAAAGAACACATAAACTCAAGAGGCCCAAGAATAGACACAAGCCTAGACTCTGATTCCCAGAGTTATTATCCAGAAGAATAAACCCTGTGGAGAAGATGTCTGCCATGCCCACCGTTACCATAAATGAACTAACAACTGCCATTGATGAGGCAGACAAGCCAGCTTATCCCAAGAAACAAGGCATCCTGAGGGAAAGTCAGGAGGTAGAATGGGCCAGCCAGGACAATCCACCACTACCACTATCTTCCTTCAGATGTGGGTGACTCACCTAGTGTATGAGAGTCCTAGGAATAATAGCACTTCCTCCAGTCTCAGACTACCAGCCCTGTTCCAGACCTGGCCCTCATGGCCATTGTCCTTATGAAGATGACTGGACAACTGCCTTTATTGATGCTATGGTACTCAACTCCTCAGTAGCCATAGCTATTGAAGACACAGAAAACTTCATTCTCAACTCCAAAGTCTTTGATATTGTCAAATGGTTCTGCCTTAGAAACAGATGTGATCTTATCAAAGGAAGTGATACTAAAGACCATGGGTTACCATCTGTGTTGCCACTGAACTCTAAGGACCATCAAGTCTTCCTATCTGAATGGCAATTGAAATTGTTGGCTCTCAAGTTATAATGTGACCTCCTTAAGAACAAGGATTATCTCATTTTTCTATTTGTATCCTCAGTGTCTAACATATGCTATAACATGTGCTTGGCACATACATGCCTTTTCAATTCACTTATTCATTCATTCTGACTTTTATGGCTCTGTTGTTTGTCAAGGAAATTACACCTTCTATGAGTAGAACTCTGCATGGATGTGCTGCTAGAAAATGAAAGGAGAAACTGCCAGAATTAAGATCTAGCCTTCCTACTTTCTGCAGAGCTTTTAGACAGCACAGTGAAAAGAAAAACTTTCTGGCCTAGCCCTCAAGAGACCTTGGTTCTGCCATGAACTAACTATATGACTTAGAATGACTCACTTTAACCCTCTGGGCCCTATCTCCTCTGTACAATGAAAATCAGGTGACAGGGATGGGTCTTGATCAGAGGTATCAAACATGCTACTCCTGAGCAGGGCCTGGACCAGATGAAAATGCAATTCCTATCTGATTTTAATATGTCAATGTATTAATTTAAAAAAAAACAAACATGTAAACCTGTATGACTTCCTAAATCAGTATGTGGCCCACAGGGATCTTTTATGAATGTTTATTGGCCCCCATTTCTATTTGAGTTTGATAGCACTGGTCTAGATGTTCTCTAAGGTCTTTCAAATTCAGTCTAAAATTATGATTCTACAAACCTCAAAAAAAAAAATCAAACCAGCCTGACCATTTACTCTAAAGGGGTTTATTTTGTTGTTTTTCTTCTAAGACAGACTAAAGTCTAAAGGAATATTACAGATTCCTTTTAAGTCTAAAGGAATATTACAGATTCCTTTTCATTGCCTTTTGATTTATAAAAATTGATTAAGGGGGAGAGACTAGGTAAAGAAAATATATTTATAGTTTTTCAAGAGAAAAACTTCTCCAGACTTCATAGGCAATATCACTACACATTCACATGTAATTGAATTCAAAATTCATGAGTTTTAAACATTTTTAAAGTAGGTCCAAAAGTTTAGAATTAGTGCACCCTGACATTTACCACATTTTCCAGGGTCATGGGAATTTCTGTGCCTGGACCAAGCACCACAAATGATGCTTGGGGCAAGCCATGGGAGAGATGCTCTCATTTGGACATAGGAGAGGGAGGCGAGACAGATCCCCACTCTTTGGGGGAGAAAAAGATCCCAAGCTCTCCATGAAGCCACTGGCTTCTGGGAAGGTGACCAACCCTGAGGAGGCTGGCCATCTGTTAACCATTTTAACTAATTATTTTTGTTAGGTCAGTTACTTATTTACACTTGACTTACAAGAAATCTGACCACTTTTTAGAGAGGAAGGGAGGAGGAGTGAAAACCTCACACATCCCTTTGACAGTCTAATGACTTCTATGGACCCCTTATCAGAATTATGGTTTTCAATACATAAAATTAAATACTTAGGATTACAAAAGAAACAAATTATATTGAGAGACAGTTAAAATATTTTTTAAAAACTAGGTTAAGAAGCCTTGACTTGTAGCAAATAGATATATGCTTTAGGGGAAGTCTTAAAGCCAATCCCCATCTGCCCCATACATACACAAAAAGTCCCCTCAATATGTCATGTCAGAGCTAGAAGGAACCTTTTTGATCATCTGGTCCAAATCCTTTATTATACAGGGAGAAAATGAGGCCACATGAAAGAAGGTAAAAAATAAGCATTTATATAGTGGCTGCTATGTGCCAGACACTGTGCTAAATGCTTCTATAAATATTATCTCATTTGATCCAACGACCGTGAAGGAGATTCGCAATTACTTTCTACATTTTACAGGGAAGAAACTGAAACTTAGGTTAATGACTTTCTGAGGGCCACCCAGCTAATGAAGGAAGTGACTTGTGCAAGGTCACAGAGGAAGGCACATCCAGCTCTGAATGAAAACTGAATCTGAGTGGAAGTAGGTTTAAAATTAAATGCCCACCAGGATGTTTCAGCTAGACACTACCTTAGAGATGACCTTGACAAAGCTCCTCATTCTGCTGAGCCCAGAGTTAGTAGTGCTAGGGCAGGGACTTGAAGTCAGCGGTCTCCTGGCTCCCAGTAAAGAGTTAGGTAGGCCAGGTTATTGAAATTTGGCCTCTTTTAGGGGTCCTGGCCCTTCCAGAGCAGTGAGTATCCCCTCTTTTTTCATGACTCAGAAAAAACAGCTGAAAAGGGAGGGCAGCTCCTTTTCAGATTCATTCTGGCCTCAAATTCATCCACACTTACACTCCTACAGATAAGTCTTCAGAATACAGAGATCCCTACTAAAAGGTTTAGTCTTCTAGTTGAGCCTAAGGAACTGTCTCCTTCTTGTGTCTTGACTCATCTGAAATCACTTGCCCCATCCTACCTCCAATCCCATCTCTACTAGAAGCAGATTGTACTTGGAGATTATTTTATTCCACAAATAACTATTTTTAAATTTTTTATTTTCAGTTCCACATTCTCTCCCTCCCTTTAACTTCACCCTTACCCATTAAAAAAGCAAGAAATGATACATATTCTACATACATAATCAGGCAAAACATATTTCTGAATTAGCCAAGAAAGAGAGAGAAGAAAAGTACATCCCTTCCAGCATTTGTCTCCACAATAACTCTTAGACAGTATATGCTTTCTTTCTTAATGGCACTATCAATGGCTCCTTAAATTTCCTTCTCTGGGACAAAACTCTGAAAAACCCACCTTGGTTCTGGCTCTGATATGATCCATCTCAACAAAACTTCCCCCCAAGTTGATAATGTCATTTCCCCCCATCCTTGAACTTCTCTTATTTCTGACAGCTTTTTAATCCCCCTTCTATACTGTAAGTTCCATGGGGACAAGGACTGTGTATTATCCAAACTTTGCACCTCCCCCAGCACTGAACCTAGCTAGCACTTGCTTTGTATGTTGTCCTGAATAAAGAATCATAACATAATTTTGAAAAGAAGGAAGCAAAGAATGGAAAAATGTCAGTCAACAAGCATTTTTAAAGCACTTACTATGTGCACAGCACTGTTTGTGCAGGTACTGGCATTATGTCAGGGAATAGCAGAATGCACTTATCAATAAGGTACTTACTAAGACAGCACTGGGAGTTGAACAGATGAGTTCAGAACAATCCGAGGGATCTCTATACACATCCCAAATCGGAAGAGAACACCGGAAAGAAGGGGAGCTCAGGGTGTATGGGAGGAAAAAGCAAACTTCCAAGTTGTATTGTCTCATATTTGCCTTTAGATTAATTTTTGTAGGCCACAACTAACTTACAATCATAGGTAACAGGAAGTTGGGTGAGTAGATCATGTTACCACATAAAGTTACCAATCTACCTCAAGTGGTACTATCCCTTCTTTCTTCCTTTTTCCTTCAATATTTTTTAAATGGTTTGTTGTCCTTAGCATTTTTCAGGCCTCAGATCACTTCGAGCTTTAGTATTTCTAATATTTTTATAATAGCAATTTACCATACTTTCATCTTCATCCTTAATTTCCTGCCCTTCTATCTATATCTTGCATATATATATACATATCTTCTATATATACTTTTTATATATATTCTATACATACTTTTTTTGGATTTAGTCAGTGAGTTCTCTGTGTGAAGGACCAACACAGACAGATCAACAGAATATACAACTGTCTCTTTAGACAGCTCCCCCTTTCCTTCCCATTGGAATACTTCATATATCATGGATTTTGAGCTAAAAAGAACCTTAAAGGTCATCTGATCTAACCCCTTTGTTTTCTAGATAAGGGAAACTGAAGAAAAGAGGTTAAGTGATTTCTCAGAATTGCATAGCTAGTGTCACAGTCAGAATTTAAACCTAGATCTTTCTAGCTCCAAGTCTAGCACTATCCATTATGTCTTTGAATTTCATCTATGGTAACCTATCTATCCTTTCTCTGAACCCTTTTAAAACTGTTTTTCCAAAATTAACTTTGTGTGATTAATACCAGCTTTCCATTCCTTCTCTATCACAGAATCTAGGATGGAGTAGTCATTTCTTGCCACCTCTACCCTCATCACTACATTGACTAAAGTTCCTATCACTTCTAATTAAGCAACCAATTCCACCTCATTAATCAGAATCATGTCCAGAATATCCAGATGTTCCCTCATTGCTTCCTCTACCTTTTGAAGGATGAAATAATCATTAAAGGAAAGCAAGAAATCATTAGTTGCTCTGCTTTGGGCAGAGAGAAAACACTCCAGCAGACGTCCAGATAATGGAAGTCCCCCATCACTGCTACATCCTTCCCCTGTCTCAGACTTGTAGTCTGTCTCCTGAACTCTACAGTTATTTCTTCCATCTGTTCAGGTCTTCATCATATATTCTGATGATAGCAAACAAATGCTCAGCACCATACTTCCCCTATGGTGCCTAAATTCCCTTATCTGATGAGTACAGTGTACCTTCTTGGTACATTTAAAGGCATCTCTGAATGCATAGTAGCTTTTGTCATATATTTTGATGATAGCACCCAAATGCTCAGCACCATACTTCCCCTATAGTTCCTAAATTTCCTTATATGAGTACAATGTACCTTCTTGCACATCCATTTAAAGCCATCTCTAAATTCATAGTAGTTTTTTGTCATATATTTTCTTAATCAATGGATACTAATAATACAACTAGTGACATATAGGGCTCCTCAAAACTGTTGATGTTAAAAAGTATTATCAAATCTGAAAAGTTCTGACATTAAAGCAAAAGTAGTTTACTGATCATTCCTTCAACATCATGTAGATCTCTCCCTTTGTGTCCTCATAGGCACCATTTGGTAGACTGCTTCACCTTTTCTCCATCTCTCTGTACTCCAAACCCAATTCAAGTCACATCTTATTAATTACCCCTTACTTCACTCCCCAGCACTTCATTGCTGCTCTCTCCTCTTAACTCTTTATAGTATTTACGGTTCCTAATGCTCACATTACAGTTAGCATATTAACATGTCTTTGAACTTCTTATATGGCTTACCTTTATATACACATGTAATAATGTATATACATATATAACACATATATATGACTTGAATCTCTTACCAGATGAAGATAGGCCTTATATATTATATTTCTTTGTATCCCTAGTGCCTAGCACTGAATCACAGAATTATATAATTCCAAGTTGGAAGGGACCTCTGAGGCCACCTAACACACACCCTCAAAAATAATTCTTATTACAAAAAATCTTTCAAGTCACTAAACCCTCTAGTGAGGAAGAACTCATTACTCTCCCCATCCCTACCTCCCAAGATAGCTTATCCAAACTTGGGATTGCTCTCATGATCAGGAAGTTTTTCTGGACATCAAATCCAATTTTGCCTTTTTGTACCTTCCACCACTGTTCCTAATTATGCCCTCTGAGACCAAACAGAACAGGTCAAATCCTTTCATGAAACAGCACTTGAAAACATCATGTCTCACCCCCAAGTCTTTTCTTTTCCAGAACGAATATTCATAGTTTCTTCAAATGACTCTAATACAGCATGGCCTAGAGGCCCTTCATCATTCTGGCTGCCTCCTCTGGAAGCTCTCTAGTTTATTATAGATGGTACACATTCCACGAGGCACTAAAAAAGATGTATCTGAACAAGGAAGACCCTTGGCAGCCTTGATGCAAAAAGGTCACTAGTTCTGGGTAGTAAATGTCAACTTCTCCACCAAAAGGCTAATACATTAGTCTACACTGAACCAGCCCAACCTAGTAACTCAGAAATGGTGCAAAGAATTGTTTAATACCTTTTGTCAAGAATATTTAAGAACCAGAAGGTCCCCTAGTCCAACCCCCTCATTTCACAGATGAGGAGAGTGAGAACCAGAGAGGCTATATGACTGATTTAAGGTCACACAGGTAGCAAGTGACAGGACTTAGGTTGGGAATTGAGTCTATGTCCTCTAACTCCAAATCCAGAATTCTCTTCATGTACCACAGCTACTTTCAAAGCACTTTCCTCTTCTATTGTCTCAGATGGTCTCCACAGCAACCTTATGAGGCAGATATTTCCCCTCCATTTTAGAAATGAGGAACCCTTACAACAATTCACACTCAAGTCAGTAACAGATAAGAAACTGAATCTCTTGATTTAGTGTTAGGAACAGGGAAACAAAGGGACTCCTACTTTAATGCTTTTTTCCACTAGACCACATACCCCTACCTGGAAATTCCCTACCCCTTTTATAGAGAGAATCAGAAAGAGGCAGAGAGGTGGAGAGAGAGACAGACAGATGGAGAGAATCAGAAAGAGAGAGATGAAGAGACAGACACAGACAGAATCAGAAAGAAACCGAGAAATGGAGAGAGAAAGAGTGAAAGAGAGAGAGAGGGAGGGAGGGAGTTTCATGTTATTTGGAATGGTTCTATCTATCAAAAGATAGATAGAATTCCTTTGTAGAGTTAGAAAACCATTGGACCGACAGATTCCTTAAAATCACAATTTGAGCCCTGCTCTCCAAGGAGATTAAGTGATTTTTTATCAGCAGGTGCCAAAGTTGTCTTGAGTAACAACACATCACCAGGTCCCCAGGCCAACTTGAGTTACTCTAGGCTGAAGCCTAACTTTCTTTTGTCTTGGATCAAAATAAGTTTATGAAGAGTGTTACCTTAAATGTCTGAGTGTACTTTTCTCCCCCTTCCCCAATTTCCAGGGATGAAGTCAAAGTAGAGCATCAGTTTGATCTGTGGTTTTTGATCTGATCTGAACAGCCAACCCTTCCTTTCCCAGAACCACATTGAAGCAAAATCCTATAAAAGGACTGCACCATAGTCATAATTAGAAAAATTTAAACCATATACCAAATGTTCCTCTCACTCACTAGTTCCTTGTAAAGAACTCTGGGAGCCTGGACCAAAAGTAAAAGGGAGCTCTTAGGTCCTTCTGTGTCTTTTTCTCTGTGTCTCTGTCTCCCTCTGTCTCTCTGTGTCTCTGTCTCTGTGTCTCTGTCTCTCTCTGTCTATCTCTATCTCTCTGTCTCTGTCTCTGTCTCTCTCTCTCTCTCTCTCTCTCTCTCTCTCTCTCTCTCTCTCTCTCTCTCTCTCTCTCTCTCTCTCTCTCTCTCTCTCTCTCTGTCTCTCTCTCTCTCTCTCTCTCTCTCCCCCCCATTCAACCAAAGCCCTCAGAGGGAGCCAAATACACTATACCTCAACATCTCCAAATTGAGCATACTGCTAGCACCCTTTCTCTCAGTTCAAGGCCCAATAGTCCCCTCTCGACAAATCTCAGGGTCATCTGACCTCGGAAGAACCTGCAGGGGAAGCGAACGGTTTGGGGAGGGACAGGAGTGGGGTACAGAAAGCGGGAAGAAAGGCGTGGAGAGTGCATGGTTGACCTAAGAAACATCGTCCCCGCCCTTCGGGGCCAGGAGCCAGGCCGAGGGGCAAGAAGCCAGAGGTGACAAACTGGGAATCTAACCCTTGGCTCCCGCCCTGCGACTCAGGGCGTCTCTGCTCAACTTCTCGAAATGCAGAAGTGGCTAGAGGAGCTCAGCGGCTGGGCGCGGGCTCAGCGGTCAGGAGCAGCAGCTCAGAGGGTGGGGGCACTAACCTACTGCCTCCCCCCTTTTTTTTCCTCCTAGAGAGTAAGGGTGAAGATTCTGTGCCTGGAGATAAACGAGGAGCTGAGGCAGTCTCCCTGCGGCTCCACTGGATCAAGTTTAGGACGGGAATGGGGGGAGAAGGGGGGAAGGAGGAGGGGGGAGGGGGGCTCCATCCCTCAGCATCTCTGCGGAGCGCTGCCACCCCTCCCTCCTCTCCAGGGCTTGGGGTCCCCGCTGTGGCCGGCTCCCCTACAGCGCCCAGCACACCTACCCACGCCTTGACGCTCCTTGTCAGTTTTGCGCCAGGGGGCCATGTCCGGGGCCTTGGGGCTGCTGACTCCGAAGATAGTCCGGGGGTAGCTGTGCTCTCGGCCGGGCCCCACTTCCTTCCTCTTTTCAAACTCCCTCTCAGGGCCCGCCCTCCCCTCTTTGGGGCTCCCCGCTCCCTCCCCGGACTGTGAGCTGGCTGGCAAGGTGGCTCTGGGAGAAAGGCAGCCAGACACCTGTTGGGCAGCGGGGCGCGGGGCCCTGGATGCGCTGCGCTCTCCCGTTAGGGCAGCCTTCTCTGGAAGAGGGAAGAGGGCGAGGGGAAGGCTGCCTCCCTCAGCTTGGCCTCTCTCCCCCGGGGCAGGGGAGAGAAGGGAGCCAGGACCAGGGCTCTGACATGGAGCTAATAGATACACGTTAGAGATGGCAAGAACCCTAGAGGTGAAGTAGTCTGACCTCCCTCAGCTGGCAGGAATCCCGCTTCATCATCCAGAATTTTGCAAAAAAAAGAAAAAAGGTCAGGGAAAATTCCTTGAACTGTCTCAATCCAGTCTAATAACAAGTATTTATTAATCACAGAGTACTAAAGGGCAGGGCACCGTGCTAGGCACTGGGGATTCAAAGACGATATGAAAAACATACGTTCCCTTCCCCTCCTTGTCCAAGGAGAAGGGGAATACAACCCGTAAGGACGGGCAGAGAAAGCAGGGAATGTTTACAAAATAGGGTCTTGTCTTGGGAGACAGTTCCCCACCCATTCCTCTCTTCTTACTTTTGATAGAGGGGCTATGTTGATGAAGAGAGTTTTCCTCAAAAGACGGGATTTAGTAAAGACTGAATTTCTATTTTCCTGCCCATGGAAAAATACAGGTGTATAGCATAGTGAATTTCTTTGATCTGTAGCCACTTTTTTTGCTTTGCACTGGAAAAATCAATAAAATAGATTAAGAAATATTGAGGCTGACAAGTGGCTATGAGGAAATAGTAATTTTATTTTATCTACAACCGTGTCCTTTTCAGTTTTCTGGTAGTGCAGTCGAGTATGTTTTGGAAAATACTATTTAAAAAAAGAGGTCAGTACATAATAGTCTAGGATATCACAGAATCTAAGCTCTCTAGAAAGGTCACCTGGTCCACCTTGTACCTAAACTAATCTCTTCTACCACACATCCAGCAAGTAGTCCTTTACATTCCCATAGTTAGATAATTGAGTAATTGGTGTGAGTCCTAAACTGGGTGTATTTTCTCTGAAGGGCATTGACAAATACAAGAATTCTGGTCGGTAACACCAAGAATGTTTGAATAAGGGTACTTTTAGAGGATACTTTAAGTTCTAGAGTCCAGGACACTGATGTAGTTGGAATTGTGATTAAACTGTTCAAACTTCCAAAGAGTGATTTTCTCCTGCCTATAGCTGGCGGCTTAAATGAATTATGAATCTGTGTTTCATAGATTATATGTGCTAACAGTAAATCTTCCAAGGTGCAAAACTGTCAATTTATTGTCAGTTGAACCAGAATTTGTAAGGACGCTATTTGGGATAAAGATTATTTTTTTTTTAAGTAAGATGATATCTAGAAACTAGATTTCATGTTGTGAAAAAAACTAAATAATATTTGGATGGCATATAAACATAAGAAAGTGGGATTTAGAACTGGAAGGGACATTAGAGATCATTTATTCCAATACTCTCCTATTTCAGATGAGGAAGCTAGGCCCAGAAAAAGTAAATTAAGAGGTAGTACATAACAAAGCTAGAGTATGACCCTAAATAATCTAATGTCAAATCTAGTGCTTTTTGCATTTTACTTCATTACCTCTGAGATGGATGTTTTTCTAATATAATTGTTTCAAACCACTGTGAAAAGAACTTGATAGACTCAATAGGCTTCAATATATTTGATTGATTCCATGTGCCAATCAAATACAAAAGGAAAAACCTAACAATTCTTTTCAAATATAATGTAATATACTAATAGGTTTGGTAGCATAATGCTGAACATGATAAATTCAATAGGTGAGTAACTAAAATGTATTACAAATTATCAAGAATATGAACAAATAGCTTTCAAAGGAAGTATTGTAGCATATAAAAGGCCATTCAGAAGCAGACTTCAAATCATTATTAGTTAGAGATATGCTAATTAAAACAACTCAAAGATGTCACCTCACACCTAGAAAATTGACAAAGAGGACAACAGATAAGAAGTCAGAGTTGAAAGGACTGTGAGAGGATAGCTATACCAATGTTCTATTGATAGAGATGTTAAATAGATGAATCATAATGTATATCAAGTTGGAATGATGCAAAATAAGTAACATTTAGACCTAGCCATGCAACTATTGGCCACATACCCCAAGAAAATCAAAGACTACATGCTAGTATATTAACAACATCACTTTTTGATAGTAAAGAAAAGGAAACCAATAACATTTACTGAGTACCTACTATGTGCTAGGCAATAGGTTAAGTACTAAAGATACAAAGACAAAAGTGGAAACAGTTATTGCCCTTGAAAAGTTCACAGTCTAGTCAGAGGGAAATGTATAAGTGTGTGTGTCTGTCTGTCTGTGTCTGTGTGTGTCTGTGTGTGTGTGTGGACAGTGACATTTTGGAGGAATCAAAAGTTCTCATGTAGAAATCAGCACTTGAGCTAAGCGTGAAAGCAAGCTAGGGATACCAAGAGACAGCAGAAAGGAGGGAATGAATTTCAGTTATAGAGGAATAGTCAGCATAAGGGCACAAAGATGGAAGATGGAGGGCCATGTATTTAGAACTAAAGATCAGTGTATTCTAACTGTAGTATGAATAGAGGGGAGAACTGTACAATAAGCCTGGAATAGGAGGTTGGATCCAGGTTGTACAGGGTTTTAAATGCCCAATAGAAATTTACCATTGATCCTGAAGAAAACAGAGATTCGTAAAGTTTATTGAGGTGGGGAGTGATATAGTCAGACCTGTTTTTAGGGAACATCAGTTTAGAAGTCCTGTGAAGGATGGATTAGGGAATGGGGAAAGCCTTGAGTAAGAGAGTCCAATTAAGAGGATATTGCCATAGTCCAAGGGAGAAGTAAAAAAGACCTAAACTATGTGAGTGGAGAGAAGACAGATACAAGAGCTGTCCCGTGAGTAAAATAAGATTTTGATGACTGTCAAAGTTGAGAGGAAAGAGCAAAGAACGGTACCAAGAATGTTAACCTGGTGACTTGAAGTGATGCCCTCAACAGAAACAGGGAAGTTTGGAATGGGTTGAATGGGTTGGCAGTAGAAGTAGGGGATGGAGAGAAGTTCAGTTTTGGACGTGTGTCAGATCTGAGATGTGTACTGAAGCTTAGGGAAGAGTCTGGGGCTGGGAATGTAAAATCAAAAGTTAACAACAGAGAGAAGATAATTTGAAATGTGATAACCAACAGGGAATCCGTTATGGGAGAATGACTAAATACCCTATTGTATATGAATGAGGTAGAATATTATATGTAGTAAAAATGACAAAATATGATGAATTTAAGGAAACATGGGAAGAATTGTATGAAGTAATGCAAAGTAACAGTATGGACAATTAGCATAATAATGTAAATGAAAGAATTAATAAAGGAAACTGGATTCTGAGTGAATCCACAATAGTCCTAGGAAAAAAATTATGAAGCATGACTCCTTCTTCATGGCAGAAAGGCAGAAGACTTTTGAGGTATAATGCTATATACATTGTCAGGTATAGCCACTTCCTTGAATATTTTTACTTAGTTGTTTGTCTCTTTTAAAAGAAAGTTTAAGTCTAAAGAAGGGGAGGATTGTTTTTGCTAAAAATAATTGTGATGTAAGCAGAGAAGACATAAATGCAATTTTAAAATATATTTTGAAAATTACTCATCTCCAAGCTCTGGAAAGAAAACTACTCTTCAAGGCTGAATGTAAAAGTAATGAACATTTTAGATGGTTTCCAAGTAAGCTTCAACTATGTAAATAAATTAAGAATAGTTGGAAATATACATTATGGTCATTCAAAAAGAAAATTCATGGTTCTAGTTTGCAAATGCGTTTCCATTAAAATCCTGCTTTCATCTTCCTTTTGCCTTTCCTGGAGAATAGAAATTGTAATAAATGAAATTCACTAAATTACATCTATAATTTTAAGGAAAATTTTTAAAAAGTTTCTTCTGTCCAAACATAAATTGAGCCATATAATCAATAAACATATACACAATGTTCTGATATGTAGACGAAAGTCCGTTGAGTAATTATATAATTTTGCAGTGTTCTGGGGTTCAATGCAATCGTTACAATGCTAAAAGCATCTGGAGGACCTCAGTATCCCTAAAGAATCTCAATTTCATTTGAACTCTGTGCTGGACACCGTCTATTTACAGTAGCAAACATCTTTGATGAGCACACATCTGCTTTTTGTGTTCATTTGCTATTAATAATCAGAGAGTCATCGAACCAAGTTTTATCTTTCTGCATCTATCCAGAAAGTTTGCCTGGTTTTACATCTGCATGGGAGACTAGAGAAGAAGGCAGAGTTTTGCATCCAGCAGATCTTTTTAAGCAATCAACAAGTAATAGGTACAGTGAGATTTTGTGTTCTCTATACTATTCATGTGACAGTAAAGAGGGAACTTCTTACAGAACACTGTGAAAATCTTTATGTTCTCTTCTCAAATTTTCATCAGCGATGTCTGTAATATGTGCCTAGTACAGATGACTAACTGCTGATATTTTTAACAAATGCTTTGCTTTTGGCAATATCAAGGTTTGGGACTTTTTTCCAAGCATTTCATTTCCTCATCTCTTTCAGATATCTTGAGAATGGAGTCCTCAGTTCCCTCAAAATTGTACCATCTCCAACACAGAATTCCTCTGTGTCATAGATCTAGTCCAGTTATTCCCCCTGGCTTTTTTGTTTGTTTTTTAATGCAATTTCAACCTCGTCATGCAACACATTAGAAAGCAACTTGTTAGACTGCGAATTTTATGACTCCACTGTTATTTATGGTTGTTATTGTTGGTGTTTGTCCTTCATTTTCAAAGAGGATCATGACATCAGGAAGATGATGCCTTGACTTTCAAGTGCATTGGATTTAAATGAGGGAGGGCTGTGCAAAGTCACCAGCCTCACTTTCTCCTCCAGAACCATTGGGGTCCAGTGGCACGATACAGACCAGGATGCTTGGAGATGGCCCCCATCATTAATGGAGAAATTGTAGTTTTTCCCATATGTTGTCTGTTTATTGTACTTTTAGTTTGTTCCTTTCGGTATATCTGGCTTAATTGCATCTCTCACCAAGTCTTCTATAAACGTGTATTGCCTTTCATTATCCCTTATATTGCTCATAAGCTTCCACTATTATCTTGTGTTATATTTTACAAACAAGTTTATATTCTAAACTAGTGTTGCCCTTGGCTGTCATATCTTACTGTTTGATGAAGAGATCAAATATTTGCTATCTGAGAAAGTTTCAAAGATCTTTTGTTCTCATTTTGGTGATTAATTTACACTTTTTAACACCCTTAGGAAATGGTGATATATTGTGTCAGTCTTCTTATTAATTTCTGATTTTTTGGTCATCTAGAGTTTGAGTCAGGTTGAAATTATTTTGAGTATACGCTATTTTTTCCCTTACTTTTTAGTTTTCTAGCTTTATATTGATTTTGATCATCATTCTAACAAGACAACTGATTCCAAAGAATGATTCCCACAACAGTAATGAGCCATTTCCTGGGGGTTAAAAATAAGCAGTTTGGTTTTTATTATGTTATCTAGTACTCTCTATGTCCAGTGTCTCCCTTTGCTAGTTACTTTATTTCATCAGTCTTTTTACTACACATATTCATAAATTTGTTCTATTTTTCACTCTCTGTACTTTTCTACCTCCTTCCTGGCAGCCTTCTCCTGGAAAGGCCTCTGCCTTGGGAGCAGATGTTTCCATTTTTGGATTGGTGAGTTTCTGGCGTGAACCTCAGTTTCAGGAGGTACCCTGGTCACTCTCTACTCCTCACTCTGGATTCCGTGTCTCACTCTACTGTCTAGTTCTTTTTTATGTTTTCTTCCCTTAATGGAATGCGAGCTCCTTTAGGGTAGGATCAATGGTTTTGGGTTTTATGCTTGTATTTAACTCCTCAGCACTTAGCACAGTTCCTGGAATATAGTAAGCTCTTAATAAATGCTTCATCTCTCTATAAACCAAAGGGTCCTGTGTAATGATTAAATCTTAGTTGGAGATCAGAGTGGTACAACTAGAGGAGGTGAATAGAATGCTTCCATAAATATAAACTGAAAATTCAAGATGGTAAGAGTCTTTAGTTTAATTTTTAATTATATAATTCATTCTCAATTCGAAGAAAAAAATGAAGCTTTAAATTCCATTGTAGTCATGTAATCAAAATTATTTTAATAAATATTTGTTAATAAATATTAACAATTTGTTTATTGCCCTTCATAATTTGGTATTTGTATGAAGTTTCTCCTTCCCCTCTCTCCTCTCATCTATGTAGACAAATCTAATGCATATACAGTTTTGGCTCTGTTTTCTTCATTTTGCATTACTTTATGCCTTTTTTCATTTCTTTATGTAGTCCTTGATTCATCATAAAACAGTAACATTGTATAATAATGAGATACCTGTAACTTATTCATTATTCTCCAAACACTTGAGTGATGGGCTTTTTACAGTTTTTTAAAAATTTTTAATAGAAGCAAAGGGAGTAGATCTTTTGATTTCTTTCTAAGTATATCACTAGAATCTAGTCCAAATAGAATAATCACTAGGTCAAAAAAATTGATTAATTTGTATTCTTGTAGGCTGACAAATTATTCTTTAAAAATATCATATCAATTTCCAACTATACCAGCAATGTAATAATATACTACTTTTGAGAAAGTGCTATCAATTTCTTTTATCATTTATATGATTATTATTTCATTTGATCATATTCTTCTTCCTTTATCTTTGTCTCAAAACTCCTTTATGTCATCTTTCTTTCTCATCTTTCCTCTTTTCCCTTTGCCTCTGACAAAGAAGTGGTCCTTCTCCTTACCAAAGCCTATCCCTCTACATATATGTCTGACCCCATCCCCACCTGTCATCTCCAGCAGAATTTACCTTCAATCATGAGAATTCAACCCCTACCTACCTGCTATTTCATTCCTTACTGTTGTCAAATGTATCCAAGTCTCCAGCATCACTAAAGAACTTTCACTACCGAAATTAACTACAAAGGGCATACGAAGGAAGACATTATTTGCATCCAGAGAAAAAAACTAATAAATGGAAGTATACATAGAACAGTTTTACACATATTTGTGTCTAATGGTAGCCATCTCTAGGGGAGGGGGGAGAGGAGAAAGAGAAGCAAGTTACATGATAAACTTTATTATATATTTAAAAGGAATAGCAAGTAGTACATAATAGGTTTGTAGCTTCATGTACAATCATCTTTTTTCTTATTCTACTATGCCATGAAAATGCTTATTTTGTTTCTTAAGTTGAGTAAAATAAGTAAAAGAATTTAAAACCCTTTACTAGAACTTACTATTCCCTCAAACTATCCTCCTACAGCTCTCCACTCTCTCTCCGCCAAACTGGCCCCCCATACAACCCTCCAAAAAAACCCACTATAGATACTTACTACATTCATATTCTCTCGCCCACTCACCCCTCAACACTTTTTAGTTTGGTTTCTGACCTCATCAATTAAATGAAACTGTCTTTTACAAACATACCAACAATCTCTTAATTGCCAAACTGATTATCTTTTCTCACTCTATCTTTCTCAATCTCTTTGCTGTATTTGACACTGTTCACCACCCTCTCTTCCTGGATACTCTCTCTTTTCTGGGTTTTCCTGACACTACTACTCGCTCGTGTTTCTCTTTATAACTGTGTCATCATTCATCTCTCACACACACACCTAACCGTGGGTAGACCTCAAGTTTCCATCCTAGCTCTTTTCCCTTCTCTCTTTATATTTTCTTTGTAACTTCATCAGGTACCATGGGTTTACCTATCACCTCTAAGCAGATGATTCACTGATATCTATGTCTATATCTATCTATCTGTTTATATATGCATATGCACACATATGCAGTCCTAGGCACTCTCCCTGGAGTTTCTGTTTTGTGTCATCCACTTTACCTATTGGACACTTCAAGCTAGATGTTTCAGAGATGTCTCAAACTCAACAAGCCCCAAAGTAAATCATTACCTTTCCTCTAACACACTTTCCTCTTCAAAGCTTTCTTCTTTCTGATGAAGGCATCACCATTCTTCCGGTATCTTAGGTTGGTAATCTCAACTTCATCCTCAACTTTTCACTCTCCTTCACCCTATAAATCCAATAAACTGCCAAATCTTGCCATTTCTATCTTCACAACATCTCTCATGTATTCCCTTCTCTCTACTCATACAGCTACTGCCATAGATTAGGCCCTCATCACCTCTTGCCTCAGTTATTGAAACTGACTCCTGTTGGTGTCCCACTTCAAGTCTCTTGCTGTTCCAATCCCGCAAGAGAGTCAGGAAATTCTAAGACTTTTCAGATTTTAAGAATACTTGTATGTGTACCTCCTACCTTACAGGATTATTGCTGAGAAAATACTTTCTAAATCCTAAAGTGCTATATAAACTACAGTAATTATTATTACCTCACAGTTATTTAAATTTCTACTTCTTTGATTACAGGTAAGGTTGAACAACTTTTAGATTTGTAGTATTCCCTATAAAATGTCTGTAAATGTCCTTGGATTATTTAAGCATTCATTCACTGATCCTTCATAAATTTCTATTAGCTCCTTATAGATTCTCAATGTCAAGATTTTTTATCATATATATTTAGTGCAAAAATTTTCCCAATCTATTATTTTATTTTTTCCTTTTCTGTTTTGTGGATGCCATTGTGCCACAAGAGAAAGATAAATCATCCTCACAGCTGAGATAAACATGAGGCAGCATGGTAGGGCATAAAAAAGCATGGCATTTGGAGCCAAAGGACCTTGTCTCACATAGTTCTGCTGCTGGGTAACTCTTCTTGGGTAACTCTGAACAATTTACTTCACCTCTATGGCCTTGGGCCTCCTCATTTGTAAAATAAGGTGGTTTGGAAGATAATTTCTAAGGTATCCTCCTGTTCTTTATTTTCTCACTGAACATATCTTTTTTTTTGTTCTAACTTAGAACAATAAAACATATACATAATGGGTCAAAAAAAATTTAAGACTACCATTATAGTTTTTTTCCCCAGTGCGTGCTCTAGAACAAGTGAATTTCATTGATGTACTTTTACACAATTTGCATTTGTTGATTCTTTTTGTATTTAGATACTTATACTTTCTGAATAATTGAACCCTTTATAAATATTGATAGAGTTTAAGATAAAAGATGTGAATTTTGTATCACTAGAATACTGCTGCTGAGTAGAAATATTGATTTTGTTCTTTTTTGCATTTAAATCAACCTTTATTGTGAGAGCAATAACCTAAGGTAATATTTCCTGAGTCTAGAAATTACAAGTAGTTGATGGTCTCTGATGCTACTTTCTTCTTGTCCTATAAGGTGAATTTGCAATTCTATTGGTTTTTCCTTGCAGTGACAGGAATCCTCTGGAGGAATTTAAAAGGTTCTTTGGAATGATGTTCCAGAGGAAATTTGCCTATATCTCTAAGGGGATAGGTTGACTACGGTATGGGATCCCCTAGAGAATTTGACGTGCCCTGTAGATATAAAGACACTTGAAATTTTTGTCCAGACCCCAGTTGAATAGCCTTATGCACTGAAGAAATCATGGAAGGGTTTCCACCTAGGATCATTTTCTCATCTGAAAGGATGATGCCTATTTGACCCCAAATCCTAAATCTCTTTTGGAAGATTAAATGTGGTTTGGAGAGGTCAATCTGGGTGAATCAGGTTTTCATTGAACAAGAAGTCATTTTTCTTTACCTTTTTCTTTTGTTTGCAAGCTGAAAAAGGCCATTTGAGCACCAACTAAGGTTCCTGATGAGTATTTAGCAAGCAGTAATCTTTGGTAAGATGATTTGCCTTGTGAAATGTTCCTTTCTTGTTGAATCTGCAAATGTTCGTATTTGGGGATAATTGTGGTTTTTTGTCTATACATGTGAGACTATATATGATCATGCAACACTGACTGCTTTGAGACTTTTTCTTGTGTGACACTAGAGAAGCAAGATGAAAGGACAATGTTCATGTCTCCCCAGAAACCCCAGAGGACTTGTCCAAATTGGGGACAAGGACTGTGTTAAAAATTCATTTCTACTTATTTATCAGCAACGGGAAGTTTTACAAACAAGGGAGAGAGTAACAAGTGTCTAGTGCCTGCTGAGATTATCTCACATGGAAGAATCCACGTGTGGGAGCCTAGAGACCTATTTCTGAGAGGAGGAAAGATTAGTTCAAGCACAGATATTCTAAATTGTCCTACCCTGGGGTTGAGAGCAGCCTCTTTCCATTGATTAGGTATCCAGACTGTCTGTGCTTTAAGTGTACCTGATAGATTTCACAGTTGCTTTGTCTTTCATACAGTGTCCAAGAGTAAATCACTCACAGGAGGTACAGAATAGACAACATGCATTAAGAGGGAAGGAGCTGAGGGCTACCTTTCTGTCCCATCTCTGCCTCCTCCACACACCCCTCAGACCCTGTGCCTGAAAAACAGGCTTTGTTTGCCCTTTTCAATTCTAGGTGCAGGGTGTGACGACCAATCTAATAGCTCCAACCATGGGGGTTTGGCCAGGGTTCCAGGTCAGACGCTCCAATCACCCAGCAGAGAAGCCCTGAACCCTTCATAACCTACTCTTCTCCCCTTCTAGTTTTGTTATTTCCTCTTCTCCCCGACAACATACTCTTCAGTCTAATATCAATAGCACTATTTGCTGTTCCTAGAACTAGCTACTCCATTTCCTGACTGGGAATTTTCACTGGATGTCTCCCACACCCGGAATACTCTCTCCTCAACTCTACCTGCTGGGTTCCCTGACTTCTTTCAAGTCCCAGACAAAATCCTACCTCCAGGAAGCCTTCCCCGATCGTCTTTAATTCTAATGCCTGCCAATTTTCCCTCCACATAGCTTGTTTGTGGATAGTTGTTTGTACTGAAACCTGACTTCCTCCTGGTGACACAGCCTACCCTAGCTACTTTTTTCCAGTACTGGCTGCACTTTCACTCATTCTCCTCAGCTTACTGGTCAAGACAGGGGTGTTGGAATAATCCTTACTCCCCATTGCCACTTTCAGGTCCATTACTCAGTAGTATCCCCTCTGAGATTCATGCTATTCATATCTACCACCCAGTCAAAACTTTGTCTTTTGTCTACAGACTTCCCCACATCACTCTCTCCTTTCTTCCTTAATAAGTTAGATATTTCATTTACAATTTTTTTCTTTTCTCCCCAGTTCCTGCCCTCATACTAAAGAACTTCTCCCTTAAACACCCTAACCACACAGTTCTTCAACCTATTTCCCTCCCATGAACTTTTCTTTCACCTCACTTCAGTCACACATAAAGATGGTCATACCCTTGATCTTGCCATCACCCACAAATGTAATATGTCAGTGTTCAAGAATTCTGAAATCCTTTATCCTACTATAATCTATTGCCTTTTCACCTCTTCTTCTGTCTTCCCTTATATTACCCTACTTTTGATGTATACTGTGACTTCCAGTCCCTAGACCTCCTCAGTTCTCTTCTGGGTAATCTCCCCAACACTAGCTATACCCTTTCCTCATCTTCATACCTCCTCCTCTTGACTCTTTAATAAACTAATTCAGCTCTATACATTCCTCCTCCCTTGAATCTTTAGCTTCCTCATGATATTGCTAATTACACCCAGCCAAGCCTCATTCTTGGATCACTCTCACCATTCATCATCTTCCTTCCTAAACATATGCTGCTGAACAAAGGTAGAGAAAAATCACAGTCATTCTGGCTTGTGTGCCTGGGTTCACTAACAAAATTATGTTACACAGCCACAACTGGGTCATCGCAGTTGTTAAGGCAACCCTACTATACCTCCCTTATCAACTCACTATCTCACTCTCCATAGTGGTTCTTCCAAACTTTTTCATCCCTCTTCTCCTTCACTCCTTATCAAGTCTAACCCTCTACCTCTTCAAGGGATCCTATTCCATCCTATCTTCTCCACCAGATTGTCCTCTCTGTCATCCTCACTCTTTCACTTCTTTTTTTTTTTTTTGCTAATAATTAATTTGTTTTCAGTTTTCAACCATCACTTCCATAAGTTTTAATTTTTTCTTCCCTTCCTTTCTCCTTCCCTTCCCACGATGCTATGCAATCTTACATGGATTCTACACATACATTCTTATTAAAAACATTTTCACCTTACTCATGTTGCAAAGAAGAATTAAAATGAATGGGAGAAACCATGAGGGAAAAAAAAGAAAATATAACAAAATAGGAAATAGTCTACTTCATTCTGAGTTCCAACTCTATAGTTCTTTCTCTGGATGTGGATGGCATTTTGTATCAAGAGTCCTTTGGAGATGTTTTAGGTCCTTGCATTGCTGTGAAGGGCTAAATCTATTATAAACAGTCCTCACACACTGTGCCTGTTACTGTGTATAATGTTCTCCTGGTTCTGCTCACTTCGCTCAGCATGAGTTCATATAAGTCTTTCCAGGTTTTTCTGAAGTCCACCTATTCATCATTCTTATAGCACAAGAGTATTCCATTACATTCATATACCACAACTTGTTTAGCCATTCCTCAATTGATGGGCAGCCCCTTAATTTCCAGTTTTTGGCCAGCACAAAGAGAGCTACTATAAATATTTTTGTACATGTGGATCCTTTTCCCATTTTTATGATTTCCTTGGGATACAGCCCTAGAACCAGTACTACTGGATCAAAGGGTATGCATATTTTTGTAGCCCTTTGAGCATAGTTCCAAATTGCTCTCCACAATGGTTGTATCAACTCACAGCTCTACTAACAAAGAATTAGTGTTCCAACTCTCCTGCATCTCCAACATTTATCATCTTCCTCTTTTGTCATGTTAGCCAATCTGATAAGCATGATGTGGTACCTCAGAGTTGTTTTGATTTGCATCTCCCTAATCAATAGTAATTTAGTGCATTTTTTCATGACTATATATAGCTTTAATTTCTTCCTCTGAAATCTGCCTATTCATATCCTTTGACCATTTATCAATTGGGGAATGACTTGTATTCTTGTAAATTTGAATCAGTTCTCTATATATTTTAGAAATGAGACTTTATCACAGACACTAATTATAAAAATGCATTCCCAGTTTTCTACTTCCCTCCTAATCTTGTTTGCAATTGACTTTGTTTGTGCAAAAACTTCAATTTAATGGAATTAAAATTACCCATTTTTCATTTTATAATTTTCTCTATCTCTTATAGATCATAAATTTCTCCATAAATCTGACAAATAAACTATTCTTTGATCCTCTAATTTGTTTATAGCTTCAGCCTTTACACCTAAATCGTGTACCCATTTGGACTTTATTCTGGTACATGGTGTCAGGCATTGGTCTATGCCCAGTTTCTGCCACACTATTTTCCAAGCAGATTTTGTCGAACAGTGAGTTCTTATCCCACAAGCTAGGGTCCTGAGATTTATCAACAACAGGCTACTATAATCACTGACTACTGTGTCTTGTGAACCTAACTTATTCCCCTGATCTACTCCTCTATTTCTTAGCCAGTACCAAGTTTTGAAGATTGCTCCTTTATAATAAAATTTGAGATCTGGAATGGCTAGGCCACATTCCCTAGCATTTCCTTTCATTAATTCCCTTGGTATTCTGGATCTTTTGTTCTTCCAGATGAATTTTGATATTATTTTTTCTAGCTGTAAAAATAATTTTTTGATAGTTTGATTGATATGGCACTGAATAAGTAAATTAAGTAAAATTGCCATTTATATTATATTAGCTCAGCCTACCCATGAACAACTGATGTTTTTCCAATTATTTAGATATGACTTTGTGTGAAAAATGTTTTGTAATTGTTTTCATATAGTTCATGTGTTTGTTTTATCAGATGGATTCCCAAATATTTTATAATGTCTACCACAACTTTAAATGGAATTTCTCTTTCTATATATTGCTGTTGGGCTTTGTTAGTAATATATAGAGATGCAGATGATTTATCTGGGTTTATTTTGTATCCTGCAACACTGCCAACATTGTATATTATTTCAAGTAGTTTTTTATTTGATTCTCTAGGATTTTCTAATTATATCATCCTATCATCTACAAAGAGTAATAACTTAGTTTCTTCTTTGCCTATTCTAATTCCTTCAATTTCTTTTTCTTCTCTTCTTGCTAAAGCTAACATTTCTAGCACTGTATTGAATACCAGTGGTGATAATGGACATCCTTGTTTCACCCCTGATCTTATTTTATTGGAAATGCATGTAGTTCATCCCCATTACATATAATGTGTGCTGATTGATTTAGGTAGATATTAATTATTATTTTGAGGGAGGTTCCATTTATTCCTATGCTCTCCAATGTTTCCAATAGAAATTGTGTTGTATTTTGTCAAAAGTTTTTTTTCTGCATCTACTGTGATAATCATATGGTTTCTGTTAGTTTTGTTGTTGCTATGATCAATAATGTTGATAGTTTTCCTGATATTGAACCAGCTCTGCATTTCTGGTATAAATTCTACTTGATCAAAGTGTATTATGTTCTTGATAAGTTGCTGTAATCTTTTTGCTAATATCTTATTTAAAATATTTTCATCTAAAGTCATTAGAGAAATTGGGCTATAATTTTATTTCCCCATTTTGGCTCTTCCTGATTTAGATATCAGCACCATGTTTACACCATAAAAAGAATTTGGTAGGACTCCTTCTTCACCAATTTCCCCAAATTGTATATATAGTATTGGAATTAACTCTTCTTTTAATTTTTGATAGAATTTGCTTGTCAATACATCTGGCCCTGGAATTTTTTCCTAGGGAGTTCATTGATGGCTTGTTCAGTTTCTTTTTTTCTGATATGGGACTATTAAAGTATTTTACTTCCTCTTTGGTTAATCTGGGCTGTTTATATTTTTGTAAATATTTATCCATTTTCACTAAGATTGTCAAATTTAGGGGCACATAGTTGGGCAAAGTAATTTCTAATTATTGTTTTAATTTCCTCTTCATTGGAGGTGAGTACACCCTTTTCATGTTTGATACTGGTAATTTGGCTTTCTTCTTTCTTTTTTTTTAAAACAAAATTGACCAAAGATTTATCAGTTTTATTGGTTTTTTCATAAAACAAGCTCTCAGTTTTATTTATTAGTTCGTTTTCTTAATTTCAATTTTGTTAATCTCTCCTTTGGTTTTCAGTATTTCTACTTTGGTATTTACTTGGGGATTTTCAATTTATTCTTTTTCTAGCTTTTTCAGATGCATGCCCAATTCATTGATCTATTTTTTCTCTATTTTATTCATGTGAGTATTAAGAGATATAAAACTTCCCCTAACGACCGCTTTTGCTGCATCCCCTAAGTTTTGATAGGTTGTCTTGTTATTGTCATTTTCTTGAATGAAATTATTGATTTTTTTCTATGATTTGGTGTTTGACCCACTCATTCTTTAGGATTAGATTATTTAATTTCCAATTATTTTTTGGTCTATCTTTTCATGGCACTTTGTTATATATAATTTTTATTGCATTATGATCTGAAAAGGATGTATTGACTATCGCTGCCTTTCTGCACTGGATTACAAGGTTTTTATGTCTTAGTACATGGTCAATTTTTATGTATGTGTCATGTATCACTGAGAAAAAGATATCCTTTCTATCTCCATTCAGTTTTCTCCAGAGGTCTATCATATCTACCTTACCCAGAGTTTTATTCACCTCCTTAACTCCTTTCTTGTTTATTTTGACTTCTATACTTAACTGAGTATGTTGTTCCCTCCTTGAACCAAATCCAATGAGAGTAAAGCTCAAACATGTTTTTGTGCCTCTTCATGTGATATAATTTACCCTTTTCTGCCTCCTCCTTTCCTCTTATCCCATTACAATCCCTTCACAACTTTTAATTAGATTTTTATCTTCATATCAATTAATTTCTAACCCACTCCCTCTATGTTTATCCCTTTTAAATATCATAATAAATATACAATTCTCATGATTAACAAGTATCTTCCTCCCATACAGGAATATAAAGTTTGCCCATATTGAATAACAATTTTTTCTCCATTTACTTTTTTATGCTTCTCTTGAGTATTGTATTTGAAGATCAAATTTTCTACTGAGCTCTGGTCTTTTCATCAGGAAGGTCTGGAAATCCCTTATTTCATTGAATGTCCATCTCCTTGCCTGAAAGATTATGCTCAATTTTGCTGGATAATTGATCCTTGGTCATAGTCCAAGCTCCTTTGCCTTACAGAATATCATATTCCAATCCCTCCAGTCTTTCAACGTAGAAGCTACAAGGTCCTGTGTGATTCTGACTGCAGTTCCAAAGTATTTGAATTGTTTTTTTCTGGTTGCTTGCCGTACTTTCTCCTTGACCTGATAGTTCTGGAACTTGGCAACAATGTTCCTTGGCATTTTCAATTTGGGATCCCTTTCTAGAGGTGATGGGTGGATTCATTCAATGACTATTTTGCTCTCTGGATCTAGGACTTCAGGGAAGTTTTCCTTGATGATTTCTTAGAAGATATTGTCCAGACTCTTTTTTTTCATCATGACTTTCTGGTAGACCAATAAATCTTAGATTTTTCTCTCCTGGATCTATTTACTAGGTTAGTTGTTTTGGGGTTTTTTTTTCCAATGAGATATATTACTTTTTCTTCTATTTTTTCATTCTTTAGATTTTGTTTGACTGATTCTTGATGCCCCACAGAGTCATTACCTTCTACTTGCCCAATTCTAATTTTTTAACAAATTATTTTCTTCAGTTAGCTTTTGTACTTACTTTTGTCCAATTTTTCCAATTAAGTATTGTACCTCCTTATTCCTTTGGCCAACTTTACTTTTTAAGACACTGTTCTCTTCAGTGAATTATTTTTTTCATTTTGTCAATTGTATTTTTTAAATCATTGGACAATTTTTTTTCTACCTCTCTAATTTGGCTTTTAAAATCCTTCTTGAGCTCTTCCAAGAATGCTCTTTGGGCCTGAGACCGGCTCATAATCCCTTTTGAAGTTTCATATGTGAGTACAGTGTCAATACTGTCCTCTTCTGAATTCGTATTTTGATCTTCCCTGTCCCTACAGTAAGATTCTATGGTCTTTGCTTTTCTGATTTGCTTCTTGCTCATGGTGATTGCCTTTTTCCTAGCTTTTAAAGTGGATTCCTGCTTCTGGGGATGGGGGGCTCTGTTCCATGTTTCTTGTGCTGGGAGTTTGAGGCCTGGTTTCTGTCTTTGTGTGTTGTGATTCTTTCAGCTAGAAGCTATATAATGCTGCAGCCTACTTGGTGCTAAGCTGGTTGGTATGTGTCAAGGCCAAGATTAGGTGAAGTCTTTCTGAGTTTCCCTGTGGTTACACTGAGGCTCCTGGCAAGAGGTGTGGAGGTTGGGGTGGTCTGGCTGTGGGAGGTCTCCTGTTCCCCTAGGTGTGCCCTAGAGCACAGGCAGGCTCAGCAACTGGTGAACCCCATCTGTACTGGTGTCTGCCCGATTCCCCTGGCTATACTAAGGCATGTCTGGGTTCCTGGTGTTGGTGCTTACTGGCTCCACTCCCCTGGGGCTCAGACTCTTCTGCTGGTTCACTTCAGTAGGATTTGCTGGGATGTTTCCAGTCCTGCACTGGTTCCCTTCAGCCACAGCAAGAGGGATCCTACCTGGTGGTCTTCTTAGTCTCCTGAGCTAAATGACTGCTGTAACTCTTCTTCTGGCTCCACTACTCAAGAATTTTTCCTGGGGCAATATTCTCTGGATTTTTCTAGGTCAACAAGGGGAGGGTGAGAGCACTTACAGTTTACTCTGCCATCTTGGCTCCCAGAAATTTCCCTTTACTTATTTCAATCTCTACCTCTCTACTGGCTCCTGCTTCATACAAATATGCCCATGTCTCTCCCATGCTAAAACAAAAAACAAAAAAAAAACCCTTCACTTGATCTTTCCATCTCTGCTATCACTTTATATTTTTTCTACCCTTTATAACTAATTCCTCAAAAAGACTGTCTACAATAAATGCCTGTACTTTCTCTCCTCTCTTCTTAATCCTTTACAATCTGGTTTCCAACTCTTCATTCCACCAAAACTACTCCATCCAAAATTAAAAATGATCTCTTAGTTGCCAAATCCAATTACCTTTTCATAATTTTTATTTTTTTTGACCTCTCTGAAACTTTTGACACCGTTGATCAGTCTCTCCTCCTTGATATTCTCTTCTTTCTAGGTTTTTGAGATACCACTATCTTCTTGGTTCTCCTCCTACCTATCTGATCACTCTTCTGTGTCCTTTCCTGGATCATCCTCCAGATTCTAACCTTCTAATGGTAGGTGCCTTTCAGGCTTCTATTCTGGTACCTCTTCTCTTTTCCTTCTATATTATTTCACTTGGTGATCTCAATAACTCCTATGGATTAATTACCATATCTATGCTGATGATTCTCAAATCTACTTTTCCTATCCCAATATCACATCTCCAGTTGCCTATTAAACATCTCCAAGTAATGTCCAGTAGATATCTTAAATTCAATATTATCTTTCCCACTAAGTCTTCCCCACTCCTACCTTCCTTATTAGTATAGAAGAGAGCACCATTCTTCTAATCCCTCAGGTTCACAACATAAATGTCATCCTGGGCTCCTCGCTATCTCTCATGCCCTATATCCAAGTTATTGCCAGGGCCTTTTGATTTTACCTTTGCAACTTCTCTTGAATATTTCCCCTTCTTTCCTCTGACACTATCACTTCTGTGATACAGGCCTTCATCACCTCATGTCTGGATTATTGTAATGGCCTGCTGGTGAATCTGCTTGCCCCAAGTCTCTCCCCATTTCAAACCATTCTCCATTCAGCCGCTAAAGTGATTTTCCTAAAGCATAGATTTAATTCTCTCTCTCTCTCTCTGTCTCTCTCTCTCTCTGTCTCTCTCTCTCTCTCTCTGTCTCTCTCTCTCTCTCTGTCTCTCTCTCTCTCTCACACACACACACACACACACACCAATCAATAAACTCCAGTGGACTAGGTCTATATCCCAAAGAGATCATAGGAAAGGGAAAAGGATCAACATGCACCAAAATATTCATAGTAACTCTATCTGTGGTGGCAAGAATTGGAAATTGAGGGGATATCCATCAATTGGGAAATGGCAGAACAATGCGGTATATGTATGGAATGGAATTCTATTGCTCCATGAAAATTGATGAGCATGAGGATTTCAGAAAAACCTAGAAAGACTTACCTGAACTGATGCTGAGTGAAGTGAGCAGAACCAGAACATTGTACATAGTAAGAGTGAATAGAGTGATGACCAGCTTTGACAGACTTAGTTCTTCTCAGAAATACAATGATCTATGACAATTCCAAAAGACTTATGATGGAAAATGCTATCCACATCCAGGCAAAAGAACTGTGGAGTCTGAATGAAGTTAGAAGCATACTATTTTCTCTTTTTTTGTTGTTTTTTCTTTCTCATGGCTTTTCTCTCTTGTTCTGATTCTTCTTTTACAGAAATGTAGAAATAGGTTTAATATGATACATGTATAGCCTATATCAGAATGCTTGCCATCTTGGGGAAGGAAGGAGAAAAAAATTTGGAACTCAAAACCTTATAAAAAGAATGTTGAAAATTATCTCTACGTATAATTGGAAAAAAATAAAATGCTATTAAGTGGGGGATGGGGTGGAATAAAGGACTGCTAAAGGACAAAAAATAAAATTAAAAAACTCTAGTGGCTCTCTCTTGCCTCTAGGAACAAATTCAAAATGATGTGTTGGGTATTCAAATCTTTCATAATTTAACCTCCTCCTACTTTTCCAGTCTTTATCACATCCTCTTTAATCCAGTGACACTGACTTCCTGGCTGTTCCACAAACAAGATACTCTATCTCTTGGCTTAGGGCATTTTCTCTGGTTGCCCACCATGTTCTGGAAAGCTCTCTTCTCAATTCCACTTACTGACCTCCCTGGCTTCCCTTAAGTCCCAACTAAAATCCCACCATCTACAGGAAGCCTTCCCCAAACCCTCAATTCTGGGGTCTTCTATTAATTATGTCCTATTTATCCTCTACATAGCTTACTTTTTGTGTATTTGTTTGCATGTTTCCCCATGCCTTTCCAGTAAGTTCTTTGAAGGCAAGGTCTTTTCTATCCCCAGTACTTAGCACTTAGTACTTAGCCTGGCACATAGTATATACTTAATATTGATTGACTGATTGATATCTCCCCCATTAGACTAAGAGCTCCTTAAAAGCAAGGAGTCTTTGACTTTCTTTGTATACACAACACTTAGAACACTCTCTGGCACATAATAGGAGCTCAATAAATATTTATTGGTTACCTGGAATTCAAGCTCAAAGAGGGGATTTTTGGATTTGAACTTCGTGTGATTATTGCTATGTAGAAACAGCTAAAACATGAACCTGATTCTCCTCCTCTGCCCAGACAACAAGGTGATATAGAAAGGATTATTCTCCTGCAGCGGGGAAACATTTTTTCATCTGTTCTTGTTATATCTTAGAAGTAAACATTCTTAATTTGTTAGGTACTTAAATGAAACTGGGGTGCTAGAGCCCATAAAATGGGAGAACATATATGGTGAGGACTTCAGCCAATAGTAGAAATGAGGGCCCTCTGAACCACTTCAGGATACAGAGAGCCCTAGAAAAGGGGTGAAACTAATAAACCAGACCTTCAAACAAGAGGCCAGAGAATCGTTGTTAGATATATTTGTTGTTGGTCAGTCATTTTTAGTCCTGTTTAACCTTTTGTGACTATTTGGGGTTTTCTTGGAAAAAATGCTCATTTTTTATTTCTTTCTCCAGCTCATTTTACAGATGAGAAAACTGAGGTAAATGGGATTAAGTGACTTGTCTAGTGTTACACAGTAAGTGCCTGAGGCTGAATTTGAACTCAGGAAGATGTCTTCCTGACTCCAGCACAGTTCACTATGTGTACTATGGCACCACCTAGCGGCCCCAATTACATATATACAAAATACAAAATTTATGTATAGATTTCCATATAAATATACATAGAGATATACTGACATATATATCTATATATGTGTATATAACCCCAATTGGCCTCACACATAATAGGAACTTAATAAAGTCTGCACATGATAAAGAAACATGAATTCTTGGTCTCATATGGCTTACTCCTCAACCATGTTTTCCAATATATTTTTCTTGTCTTCTTCTATGTCCACATTTACAATGAAATCTCTAAGTGTTACATATTTATTATATTTGGAGGGCTTTATAAAGAGTCATCTTCCATATCACACTCTACAACAAACACTGGCACATAGGCTACAATATTTTTTGGTAGTCTTGTTGAAAATGTTTTATCATGAGCACTATAACACAAGATGAACAAATGTTCCATGAAATGTTTCTTGTTGTCTTTGGATGCACAATAAAACCAATTCTGCCCACTCCTTTGTATCTCCAAGGAGAACATGAGTACAAGCCTTTTATTAATTTCCTTTAATCTTCTGCTTTCATTTTTAACAAAAATGTCAAGACTGCTATGATTCATTTACTCCACTAGTATGTTCATTCAGTCACAGGAAAAGTATCCTACATTTAGAGGACAACCAACAGTTCTGGTTAATAGATGATATAACAACTCTTAGCACCCATTGCCATGATCAATGCAAAGGAAGAAGGGGGTGGGGGGTGGGGGCTATGCACAGGACAGAGAACTATTTTATACTTTTGTTCCATGGGTTGCCATGACCAAAAAATGATCACCAAATGTAATTGACTGTTGACTTTATGGTCTGTTAAAATGCAATTAATTATCTTTCAAAAGTTACTGCAATAATTTCATTCCTAACTGTTCTTCCTGGAAGTAAAGGATAATAGATGAAGGAATCATGAAGGCAATCTTGTCTAACCACCTCATTCTATAGTTGAGGAAACCGAGGCCCAGGGAAGTGAAATGACTTTTTTTAACCTTTCTTTGTACGTCCAGTGCTTACCACAGTGTGCAGCACATGATAGGCATTTAGTAAATGCTTCTCAACTGACTAGTTTACCCAACGTCACATAGGTAGTAAGAATCACAATAAGGATTTGAAGCAATGTTCTCTGATTCTAAAGTCAGTGCTCTGTTGTACCATGAGATCATCCTGCTCCTTCTAAACAATCCTACCTATAATGGTATGATGTGTTTAACAACCATCTCTTCCCCCTCAAAAAAAATTAACTGTAGAACACATTTTAAAATTAAATCTGCATTATTAACATTTTCTATATCACTTCCTTAAGAATAGAAGCCAATAAAACAAGCCTAATTTGTAGCATTTGTCAATTTCCCAGTTATGAAAGCTCACACTGAAAATTCAACAATTGACTGTCAAGCCTGCATGTCCCAATCTACCATTATTAGATTAATCTTCCGATGTCACAGCTCTGATCACATCATTACATTAAAAAACCTCCAATGCCGTCCTCCCATTCCTTACAGAACGGGCCTGGGAAATAAAGTCCTCTAAAACCTAGCCCCAATCTATCCTTTTGATCTTTCATGTATGACATTTGACATACATGATCATTTGACATTATCTTGCACTATCCCATCCAGATGCCTTTGCTTACATCAGGTAAAATAGACCCTCTCTTCCTAAATCTCAATCTATAAAAATTAAGTTTCAAAAATTCAATTGCCCAAGTTCAGTATTAGAAGGCTTGACTGGACAACTAGGGTTATTGTGAACTGTATGTTCAAATATGAGTTAGTGCAAAAAGCACAGGTACAGTGTCTAAGATCACTGACATGAGAATCCCTCTGTGCCATGCCCTGGACAAACTATATTATCTAAAGCATTATGTTACTTGAGAGGCACATTTTAAAAATAATTTTTATTGATGTCTTATTCTTATATCACCAAAATTTCTCTCCATAACATTTTTCCTCTTGCCAGAAAGCTATCCCATCTAACAAATATTTTTAAAGAAAACAAAGAGAAAAAAATCAGCAAAACTAATGAAAAATATCTAAAATCGCTTGCACTGTAGCATCCCTGTGGACCTTCTATCCTCTGCAAAGGAATGGGGTGAGGTTTCTCATATCTTATCACATCTCTTCTTTAGAGTCATGCTCGTCTTCTGCAATTTGCAATATTCACTTCTGATTGTCTTGTGCTTCTTCTTTCCATTTACATTGCTGTAATAATTTGTATGTTGTTTTCATGGTTCTGCTTACTTTACTCTGCATCAGACTGTGTAAAGCTCTCCCTGCTCCTGTGTTCACAGTGGGTGTTGTTGAGCCATTTCTGCCATGTCTGACTAGTCGAGATGCTGCCAGTTTGAGTTTTCTTGGCAAAGATACTGTAGGAGTTTGCATTTTCTCCTCCAGATTATTTTACAGATGAGGAAACTGAAGCAAACAGGGTTAAGTGACTTGCCCAGGATCACACAGATAGCAATTGTCTGAGGTCGCATTTGAACTCAGGAAGAACTCCAGGCCCAGCACTCTATCTATCCACTGGGTCACCCAGTTGCCTGATCTTTATTCCACTACATTCTTATGCCATAATTTGTTTAACCATTCACTATTTGACAGGCATCAACTTTGTCTTCAATTTTTGCTATCACAAAAAGAGCTACCATAAATATTTTGGTAGATAATGAGGAATTTCTTCTTATTAATGACCTCTCTGGGATACATGTCTAATAGCAGAATCTCTGCATCAAGGAGCATGGACATTTTAGTCACTTTATTTGCATAATTGATCTCCAAAATGGTTGTACTGATTCATAGCTCCAAAAGTAAACCAATGTATCTCTCTTCTTACAACTTCTCCAATTTGACTATTCCCATTTTTTTGTCATCTTGGCCAATTTGCAGGATGTGAATTGTTTTGATTCGCATATTATTAGTGGTTTGGAGCATTCTTCCATGTGGTTATTAATACATTGCTTTTGAAGTTATCTACAGTCATCTAAAAATGCTCTAAATCACTACTAATTTCTAGAGAAATGCAAATTAAAACAATTCTGAGGTACTACCTCAAACCTATCAGATTGACTAATGTGACAAAAAGGGAAAATGATAAATGTTAGAGGGAATGTGGGAAAACTGGGACACTAATACACTGTTGGTGGAGTTGTGAACTGATCCAATCATTCTGAAGAGCAATTTGGAGCTATGCCCAAAGGGCAATCAAACTGTGCATATCCTTTGATCCAGCAATACTGCTTCTAGGTCTGTATCCCAGAGATTTAAAAAAAAAAAGAAAAAGGACCTATATGTATGCAAAGATTTATAGTAGTTCTTTGAGTGGTGGCTAAGAATTAGAAATCAAGGGGACACCCATCAATTGAGGAATGGCTGAACAAGTTGTGGTATATATCTGTAAAGTAATATTATTGTGCTGTAAGAAATGACAAGCAGGATGATTTCATAAAAACCTGGGGAAGACTTACACAGTGATGCAAAGAGAAATGAGCAGAACCAGGACAATGTTGTTCGCAGTAAAAGCAATATTGTGTGATAAAGAACTGTGGAAGACAGCTATTCTCAACAGTACAATGATTCAAGACAATTCCAAATAGGATGAAATATGCTATTCACCTCCAAAGAACTAATATTGTTTGAACATAGACTAAAGCATGCTGTTTTCAATTTCTTTCCTTTTATTTCTTTCTCTCTTTCGTTCTATTCAAGTCTTCTTGTACAAAATGACTATTGCAGAAATGTTTTACACAATTGTACATGTATAACTTATATTGGAATGCTGGTCATCTCAGGGAGGTTGGAGAGAAGAGAGTGAGTAAGGGATAGAATCTGGAACTCAAAACTTAAAAGAAAATGTTTTGACATGTAATTGAGGAAAAAATATTATTTAAAAATAGATTGCTTTTGAGAGATGCTTGTTCATATCATTTACTAGGGGTACCTTATGTGAAGATGTGTCTGTGTGTATGTAAATGTATATATATGCAAATATCAATATATACATATATGCTAGTTGTTTATATATTTTGGATACCAAGTTCTTATCTGAGAAATTTTGAAAATAAGATTTTTTTTTCCCATTTGTTTTGGGGGGCAATTTTAGGAAACACACTGACCAGTTCCCCTAAAGTCCTATTCTGGTTTTTGCCTTTCTTTGTGACCCCAGTACTTAGCACAATGCCCAGCAAAGTAGGCACTTAAATGCTTATGCACTTGACCCAGATAACATACAATGTGTGGGAATCTTGTGTTTTCAAAGACTATACTTATAGAACTCAGATTGTGATTGGAGACCTGCCAAATTAAATAAAGATTTGAACACAGCTAATGATGACCTGTATTTATCATTTCGAGGCCAGACTGTTTCAAGAAGCTCATCACTAATTTGGTAGTAGGTTGACAAATTATATGGTCACAAGTCTCAAAGACTATCTACATTAAAAGCCTGTCGAAGTAGAAAAGAAGCAGACTTAGTTCAGATATGAGGAAAAATTTCTTAATTGTCAGAGACATCCAATGGTAGAATGGCTGACTCAAGAGAGCAATGTGTCTCCTGCTATGGAAGCTGGGAGACAACTTGTCAAATGTCTTGGGTGGCTTAGATCTATCAATCAATACACATTAGGAACCTACTATGTACTAGGCACTGTACTAAGTATACACAAAACCGGAAGTGAAACATTATCTAGACACTAGATGCTTGCATTCTATAGAGGGAAACAAAATGTATATAAGATAAAAAAAAAAACAAGGTAATTTAGGGGAGGAAAGCTCTAGCATCTGGGAGATCAACGAGGAGTTCATTTAGATAGTGTTTGACCTAAACGTTGAAGGTAACTAGTGATTCTAAGAAGTGAAGGGGAGGAGAGAACAAATTCCAGGCATGGGGACCAACCTATACAAAGAAAGAAAAATGGGATGTTAGGTGTAAAGAAGAGCAAGAAGACAAGTTTGACTAGACCAAAAAAGTATGTGAAGGGAATTGTATAAGGTTGAGAAGATAAGTTGGCCAGGTTGTGAAAAGTTTTAAATTCCAGAGGAATCTGAATTTGAGTCTAGAACAGGGAGTCTATTCATCATTTAACTGAAATTGTTATCTTCAAAGTTCCCAATAATCTCTTAATTGGCAAATATAATGGCCATTTCTCAATCTTCCTCTTGACTTCTGTAGCCTTTGACATTGTCAGTTACCTTCTCCTTGATATTCTCTTTTCTTTAGGTTCTTTACGATATCTCTCTCCTGCTTCTCCTACCTATCAGGCAATTTCTTTTCAGTCTCCTTTGTTGAATCTACATCCAGGTTGTAAAAAAGCTGACTATGGGGGTGACTAAGGCTCTGTCCCAGGCCAGGTCTGCTTTATACCACTTGCTTGATCTCATCAGTTCCCATGGATTCAATTGTCATCTCTATGCAGATGATTCTTTGATCTATTTATCCAACCCTAACCACTCACTTGACCTCCTGTCTTACATTTCCCACTATCAATTGCACATCTCAAAAACTGGATGTTCCATAGATAATTTAAACTCACTATGTCCAAAAGAAAACTTGTTATTTTCCCTCCAGAAGCCTCCTTTCTTCTTAATTTCCCTTTTACTGTCAAGGACTCTACCACCCTCCCATTCATAAAGGCTCAAAACCTCTCATCCTAAACTGCTCACTCTTTCTCACTCCTTTTCCAATCTGTTGCCAAGTGTTTGTTGATTTTACCTTCTCAATATCTTTCATATATTCCACCTTCTTCTTTCAATACTGCAACAACCCTGGCAGAGGCAGGCCCTCATAACAGGTCTGGACTATTTCAATAGCCTTCTCCTTGTTCTCATCTGTCTTCACGCTAGTCCATTCTCCACACAGCTAACAAAAGGATCTTTCTAAAGCACAGGTCTTACCACTTCACTTACACCCCTCTACAGCTCCCTATCTTTTCCAAAATCAAATATAAAATCCTGCTTAAGGCCCTTCATAATGCAGCCCCTTCCTACCTTTCCAGTCTTCTTTCACCTTTTTCCTCTGAACCCTGGCCTTGCTGCTCCCCACACAGGACACTCTATTTCCCAGCTCAGCACTTTCACTGGGTATCCTTTATATCTGAAATGCTTTTTCCTCACCTTCATCTCCTGACTTCAAGTCTCAGCCAAAACTCCACTTTCTGCAAGAAACCTTTCCCAATTTTCCCCTTAACGATAGTGCCTTCCCTATGGAATTGTCTATCTGCCTACCTACCTACCTACCTATCTGGTTTATCCATTTTCTCTTCCATTAGATTATGAGCTCCTTGGGATCAGAAATTTAATTTCTTTGACCTTTCTTTGTATCCTCAGAACTTAGGATTGTACCTGGCACATCGTAGGGGCTTAATAAATGCTTGTTAACTTGACTGAACTTGCCCTAGTAAAGGAGACTGTGAAGGGGAGGTCAGGAAGACGGATAAAGCATCGTCATGAAAGCCCTAGGAAGAGACATCATTCAGGATAAGGGCAATCAAGAGGTGGAGAAGAAGGGTTGATACAAAGGTACTTATGTAAGGAAATTCTGAGGGACATTCTAACTCAGAGATTCTGTGATTCTGACAAGGAACCTTCCAGCAAAAATGCAGGCTGAAGTAATCTGTCCTCTTACACTCTCGTAGTATTTTGATTCTCTCATACAAAGTTCTCATGCACGGCTACCTCATGAATTATAACCTTCTTTACAAACTACTCATCTTATCTTTATACCCCACCTCAGTGCCTATCATAGTGTTTTGCACATAATGGACACTGCTTATTAATCAAAATGACTTAATGAAATCTATAGGCCTTGACAATTAGTGAGCTTCCTGGATTGTAAAGTATCTTTGATCCCCCAAATCCTCTATATACGCAGATTAACATTTCTCATTTATTCAGTCAGAGGTTGAGAGTAAGGAAAAAGTAGTTGTTATTACATGGTGGAATTTTAATTGGTAGTTTATCTAAACAAGGGGACTTTCAATAAAAGCAGACACATAAAAATAAGTTGCACACTAGATCAGTAATGTCATGTAAGTTTTTAATTTAGTAAAATCAGAATCATAATATTAGGTAATACAAAAATTCCTCCATTTTTTTTACATCATTAATACCTACTCCATACTGTTTAAAATAGGAAATAAGAAAAATTTCCCCACATATCTGTATACTTTACAGATTTCAAAAGTATCTATTTGAAATTTGAAAAATATAATGTACACATATGTGAATTTAAAATACAAGTTATTGGCATACTGACCACACTAATTACACAAACATAAAAAGCCTTTCTCTTTTCTAATGTACCTGAAATACCCTTTTACTTAATAACAAAAAAACACACAAAAGTGGAACTATATATATGTGAATTCATTGATACTTTGTGTTATTATGGCGGCTTAAGTTATAACAATTACAAGTCTTTGAAGTACCAAGTGTTCCAAAATTTTAGTACAGTTTTAAGTTACTGAACCTTAAAACATCATTAAAACTTTTGGGATACCTAGAATTACTTATGGAATTAGTAGTGTCGAAGTCTAAATGCCAAAAGTAATTATGGACTATGCTGTCACATTAGTACAAATGAAATAAAGATACAATGAGTCATATTTCCATCCACAAATGATGCTTATCAGAAATAATCTTAAAATCGAAGGTAGTGCTTAACAGCTTTTTTGGGAGGGGAAGCTGCAAATTTTATTTTATTATTACTAAGTAAACAGCTTTACTGTTGAGGACACTGTGTCTGAGTTGGTTTGGAAGACACATAAAGGGTAGTGTATGTTTTCTTAAAAGTTTTTCTCTCAGGTTTGCTTGCAGTTTCTTTTCCCTCTTTAGCTTCTGTTTGGAACTTCGATTCAGCAGCTAATAACCTACAGATAGCAAAGCATCCATTCTAAATTCCAATTATTTATGAAAAGAAAGTTCAAAATAAAAATTCTACTGTAAAAAGACTGCAGTGACTCAGCTGATATACCCTCTTACAAATAAAAACCAAAGAGTATTCTCAGACCATTAAAAAGGTCCAGTCATTGTTTTACTTAGGGGTACATTTTCACATTTATACTTCTCATTTAAAAGATTACTAGCTTTTTTACTTTAAATATCATCCTAGATAGAGACCTGAAAGGGACCTGTTTAGAAGTTACAATCAATTAATTCTATGGATTAGGAAACGAGGCCCTAACAGGTTAAGTTATTTATCTAAGGTCACAAAACCATTAGGTTTTATCAGAATCAGGATTCAAACCCAGGTCCTCTGATTTCAAATGCAGTTATTATTTCCTCTTTATAAATCAATAATTTATTAGCCATGAAAAAACTAATAATCAGGCTATAAAGAACAAAAAAAGGAAAATATCTTAATGACAAGGATATTCACACTGTGCACACTGTGCAGAAGAGATTTAAATGCCTATTCACTAAACAAAAAAGGCAAGAATGACACAGAAATGTTAAACCTCTGTGCTATGTAACCAAAAAAATAGCACTGAGTATACATACATAAGCTTTTGACAATTATACACACATGCAAAGAAAGTTGTAGTTGGTAAATTTTAGAATTTGTAGATTATAAACATCATTACCACTATATTGATTCTTTTTAATAAGTTTGTCAATTTTATGTCAAGCCACCAGGACAGGAAATATCAACTAAACCCACATTTTTATCTTGATTTAAAATGCACTGAAATTGCTTTATTATCATATTAAGTATAATAATTGTTTTAAAAGACTTGAGAAAGTCCTAATTTGGCAAGTGGTCACAAAAAAAGGTAGTATTATGGAATTTTTTGTGAACTTGAAAAATGTAAAGTGTTCTACATAAATACGCAGTCCATCTAATGTTAAGTAGCTATTTGCTTAAATAAATTTACCAAATTTGTAAAGGACTGACAAAAAAGCAGTAAGGAAAAGCAGCAAAGATTGCATTACTCAATCCTAAGAAAACTCCACACAAACATATAGAAATCAAACATATTTATACGACAGAAAAGTTAAACACAATTTGATGACTTGACTTTGGCAGTATGTGGAACATGAAGCCTCAGATACTGTTTCTTAAAATTCTGGCTTTGAAACTGTCAAAGTTACATATTATGTACCTTACAGGTAACATTGCCAGCAAAGCAACTTGTATGTACTTTGTATGTGTACAAGTACATGAAATGTACGATGTACATGTGCATGAAATATTGAAAGGAATTAATATCAGAACACTTCATCTTGGAAATGTAATAGGAGACTATATTAATATAAAAGTGACAATACTGAAATTACATAGTTGCAGAACAATGAAACATTGGTTGTGTGTTTAAAAATTGCAAAATTTATGTCCTGTTTTCTATCTTTTAACATTAAACTGATTTCACGAGCAAAATAAATAAATAAATAACCATGAGCAAAATAAATAACTAAATAACTTTAGACATTTTTATTGCAGCCAAAGACAGCCTAATTTTTATCTTTTCTTTCCTGCAGTGTTTGGATCCATCTTCCTCCTCTGCATTCAAGAGACACTGAATAAGTTCTGTCTGCTTGATTAAAAGAAGATTAAAGTTCAGTATATAAAGTAGCCCTTTCTACCAGATGGAATGTCTTACTTCACTTTTGTAATAACTCACTCACCTAGGACAGTAGTACTTTAAAATTCCTTTATAGGTAACCCTGCAGCCCAAAGTCAACTCTACCATTTCCTCATTACTATATACCTTTTCTCCCTCTCTTCTCCTTCCATAACACCTTCTTCTCTCAGTTTCCTTCCATCATGTCTTTCCTTTTTGTTCTGGGTTACACCTTGGTCCAGTCTTAAGCAGATGCTAACTTCACACTCCTTTCCACAAATCTGACACTCCTATTCTTCTCTACTCATACAGACTCAATCACTCAAACCTTCTTGGTTTACTATTTAATGCTATCAACCAATCCTTTCCACTAACTTGCTCTTACTTCTTTTCAGAAACTTTTATCCGGAGCCAATCTTTTTTTTTTGCCTCACAAAGTAACTAAGCTCTTAAAAAGACGTTTCCTTCTCAGACATGACCTGTACCTTGGTAAGACCCACATTTAATTGTGTAGAGATTAAATGCCTTACAAGGACAAGTTTAAATGATAAAACTAAAATGGAATAGTTTTGATCGGTAGCAGAACACATGTATCAAAGCATATTCATGAAGGCTCTTAAGCTCCAAAAATTGACAACTTATTCAGGATTAAATTAAAGGTTAAAAAGCTTCCCTTAGGATATGCTCTTTTAGAAAGAAGGCAGATGAAATTTCCTCTCATGACTACTATTGAACTAAGAAAAGAACATCTTAGTAAATTTACTGTGATGTTTCTATTTTAAAGACAAAATAATCCTGTTACATGTAAAAGGCAATTCTAAAAATATAAGAACAGAGCTCCACTGCTTATGAGTCCTTTCTACCTGAGATCATTTTAGTCTTTTTTGGAGTTTTGGGAAAGTTGAAGGGAGGCAGGTGAAGCTGAAGGATAACAGTGCATGCGATACTAAGAAAACACACAAAGAAATGGAGAGCATTGGTCATGCAGCGAAAGAAAACAGACGAAGGTGCCTGCCCACTGCCTTGAGGAGACACTAGAGAAGCCACTGACCTGGAAGGATCATTGGTGTTGCCATTTCTTTCACGTAAAGCTTTTGGGCTGGATGGAATGTCAATGATTTTCACACACTTCTTTTCCTTCAGAGGTTGTTTATCCATAGGTGGGGTTTGGGGGATAGAGCAAGTCACAGCTGAATTCCCAGAATTCTCTGATGGGATTTGGTTTTCTCCTCCTAGATTACTTGCAGAGGAGTTGGTGTCACTGGTAGAGGTTAAATTAGAAGGGTCTTTTAGGGCAGTGCTAGCAGTAGCTTCATCTTTAGAAAGAGGTACATCCAGAGGCAACTTCTCACATTTTCTTTTATGTACAGGTATTTCAACTGGTTCTGAGAAGAAAAAGATTTGAAATAGGTTAAAATAATAAGCTTTAAAAAAAAGTCAGATGTCACTAATAAGTGTTTTTTAAAATATTCTCCTTGTCAAGGTATGTTTATTAAAAACCTACTATGAGTTAAGCTCTGAGCTAGGTACTGAGGAGATACAAAGACAAGTATGACATAATTCCTAGCGTCAAAGACTTACAAACATCACAATCCACCATTATAGAGGGCAGAGTCTGAAAGACACTTTATCATATTGTTACTCTTTTCCATGGCTTTGAAGTCATCTTCTCTTATACCTGTTCCAAGTGCTAACATTTGACACCTTTGTGGGTATGATATAACCCAGCTGACAGTCAAGGAATACCACATCTTTAAATGATTAAAACTGAAGCATACCAAAAGGGAGGGAAAAGATGTATGCATAATAGTCATGAAGAGGAAGTCAGATTTACCAGTGAGAACTGCACAAAAGTGGCAAAAATGTATCGGAGATATGTATGGCTAAAAACAGAAAAAGGCCAGTCACAGAGTGAAAGTGAGGAATAACCAATAAACAGCCATATATGTCACAGATATCTATCTACACAATACCAAGAGATCTTGAAGAAAGCTACCAATATACCTGGTGAGCCTCTTGGTTCTGCCTGTAAGCTCACATATCAGAAGTAAGAGTTATTTGTTTTCAAACATGTCCAATTTGTGTGAACTTGAAAAGTAATGAGGCATGACTTTTTAAAGGAAAAGGTTTTTTAAAATAATGAAAATCTGGAAAAATTTGAATATAATTCAAAGATTTAGAGAGCTTTTCTGCTATAGTTGGCTTTTTTTTTTTAACAAATACCACATACAACTATACCATGAATTCATCATCAAGAAATTCACATAAAATCTCTAAGTCCTTGATGCAATGGCAAATGCTTGTTCTAAAATACTTAAAATATAACCATATAAGGAGACTATATTAAAAGAAACAAAAAAATGTAAACACATTAAAGTGAGTACCTTCTTATCACAGTCTACAAAACTATATCAACTGAATGTAGTCTAATTTGTGTAAAAGTGTTCACAGAGCCATTAGTAGGATTATAACTGAAAATCAGTATTTTCAAGTCTACTCATTATATATATTCTTTTAAATTATACGACTTACATACCTTCAGGTTCATATTTCATTTTCAGTTCATCTAGTTTAATTCTCAGGTTCATATTTTCACTTTGGAACAGCTGGAGATGCCTTTCATTTGCAAAAAGCTTTCGCTCTACCTCCAAAACTCGTTGGCTCTCATATAATGCCTTCATTCGTTGTAAGGATAGTTCATCTCTAATCTTTTCAATCTCTTTGCTGTGGGAAAAAATAACTAATCGCTGTTAAAACAAGTCAATTTTTTTAAAGTAATGCTTCTAATATTTTAAAATAATAGACATCCAATTATGCTTCGTAAAAAAAATTAGTTTAACTCCTCATTAAAACAGTTGTTACTTTTCTATGGGGTACTTAATAAAGTATCATTAGAAGTCAAATAAACTTAAATTGTAATAGTCCTAATGAAAATTTCTCAGTAAGAAACATTGCTTAAAATCAAAACAGGAACCAAAGAAAGGGAGGACACAATGTATCATATCTATTTTTGACATGTGAATTTCTGGTAGTTTAGAATGAAGGAAGTAATTTTACCTTTTGGAAAATATAAAATAATTTAGAAAGATGTTTTTGACATTTTATCCATGAAAATTAAAGTGTATTTCATTGGGACATAAATTTATAAGGCTGAATGTAGAGAAATAAAACTATTACTTTGATCACATTACTATTTGTTCACTTGCTTTTTTTTTGCAACTTTCATTATCAATTTTGAGTTGTCAACATCAGGAAAAAAATGCAAGGAAATACACTGTACAGAAACATGACAAAAATTGTTATTTCTCTATATCCTACCTACCTCTGCTACTTACTTTGAGTTTTCAAGCTTCATTTGAAGTAAATCAATATAATATGTATTATCCTCAGGAGTGCATGAGCTTTTAGATGGCTTAGATTCCATGTTTTCATATAAATTCTGAGGAAAAGAATCATAATCATCCCAAAATACACAACAAATAATGAGCAATACTGACTTCTAAAATTGAATAGAAATATGTTTAAGAGATTTTGATTTTTTTTTCCTTCATGGTATCCTCACAGAAAAATCAAAGGTGGAAAAGGACCCAAATAATTTTAAAAACTGAATTAATTTCATCTGATGATTAAAAAGCTATTGTAGAATTAATGCAAATACTTAGTTGAAATCATGTGAAAATAGTCCAAGTCAATAAATTTCTGCATTAAAGTTTTATATTTAAAAGATCAAAATATTTAACATTATTCAGCTACAGAAAACTATTAAAAAGGTTACACATACCTTAAATTTCTCTAGCTGCTTTATTTTCACTAATAGATTTTCTACTTCACCATTCTTTTGCTCTAACATAGTCTGCAAGCGTTCCAGCTGCTCAAATTCTGTTTGTGACCCTTTCATCTGTAGCAGTGTGGCAATTTGTAACTAGAAAAATGAAATAGTCTTCATAAGCTAAATTTTAAAAAAAAAACCCAGAAAATGGAATTGGATAACCAGGACTTAGTGGCATATATATTTGTTCTAATGGCATTGCTTCAGTTTGTTTGTGAAAATGAATATGGTAGTATACCATATATTTGTGGTTTAATATGAAATGCAACTGCCAACATCTTTTGTTTTAAAATTTGCATAAAAGACAAAAATCATATTTAAAGTGGAAGGGAAAAAAGACCAAAAGAATTCAAAATATTTTCATGTCAATCTGCCATTTTTCCCCAGGAACCAATACTACTTTAAGGAAAAAGAGTTTCAAGAATCATTGATCAACAGGTAAGGGATGAGGAGATCCCTGAATAAGAACAGGATCAAGGCATCTCAGGCTGTTTGAAAATTACCAGCCTCTATACTGACATCCATCGAATCATGAATCTTTTGCATAACACCTGCAATTTGATTTATCATCAATACTTAAGTGCCATGAAGTCTTGTACTGTACACATCTGCATGCTGCATCATAGATGACTGCCCACACATGTATGTATACCACTAGTTACTTACACCAAGAATACAAGTTTTCCTGACCTAAAGTGAAGCTAGTTATATCTGTTAGTTTCAATAGAGCTATACATATTATGAATGAAGAACAATAGTGGCTAAATAGACTTTTGCTAATGGGCTTCAGGAGTTTAATGTTATATACATAATTGTTTCAAATGTATCAGCACTTTGGAATGCAACCCATTTAAAAGTTGGAGATTTCCTGAATAGTCGGGGGAAGCAGAGAGAGGGAGCACAAAAGGGAAAAGGTGTGATATATGTCTTCTACATGATGAATTGCAGTTTTTGGCCTTTTTTCTTGAGAGACTATATTTGTTTAAATTTCTCTATGTCAGTACCATGCGCAATTACAAACAAATACGTGACGATTACTCCAGACCTTCATTCTTTGCATCTGTTCTCTATTAAATGAGTGTTGTTTTTGAAGAGATTGATACTTGACTTTCATACTGATCAACTGTCGTTCCATTTCTGCCCTTCGATCTTCCACCTAGAAAACATCACTTTTTAAATACTTCCTTGAGTAGTAGAAAAGATGTAATGCTCTGTTCAGTTAACTCATTATTCAAATTTTAGGTACCTCTGCAAACAAAGAGTTGCCTTTACTGTTGGGGTCCAAGGCCTGCTGCAATACATGGTCCAGTTGTGTCTGTAGATCCTGATTAGTTACACGAGCTTTCTAAATTAAGGAAGAAAATTTAAATAATATCTGTAAATTTTAAAAAACCAACCAAAAGCTAGAAATAAAGGAAATCAGTGAAAATCTAATACCTCTAAAGCATTAAAGTAAGAAACAACTTCTTTCTCTCTCTCTTCTTTTTCCCCTTGAATGCATTCTAGTTGGTGGTGTAAGTTGTTATTAATAAGTTCTAGTTGTTCTTGTCTGTACTGCAGCTCATTCACTCTTTCTTCAAGACTGGCCTGTTCAAAATGGAAACAAACTTAAAAAACTACTTTCATAAAGAACTCTTCAGTTAACTGGTCGTCAAGTTACCCCAGTAACATTTCTTTAAAAAAAAAAAAACACATGGGGCTATGAGGGACTGTGGATAGACTGATGGGCTCAGATCCATGAAGCCCTCATTCCAATCATGCCTTCAGACACTTAATAGTTCTGTGACCCTCAATAAATCACTTACTCTCTCTCAGCTTCAGTTTCTTCATCAGTAAAATAAAAGAGTTGGACTCAATAGCCTATGATGATCCTATGAAAAGGTAAAAAGGAAAATGTACAAAGTATGGGGCAAAAAGCAACTTCAATTCCTGGCTGGAACCAATGGTAGGTCCTAAAGGCCTTCTTTCTGAGAATTTTTCCTTTTATTAAAAAAAACAAACAAACAAGTTTTATTGATGCCTTTTATTATTATATCAGAGCTAATTCAACACTCTACCTCCTCCCCACATTAGACCTTCCCTTCTAACCAAGAATATTTAGGTAATAACATTTGATATAATGGCAATTAAATACAATCTACTGTCTTAGATATCACCTTTCTCTCTGCCACTATTGGGAGGTATTATTTGTTTGTTTTTCAGCACTGTCAGTTACTCAGATTACAATATTTTAGAGATCCTTTCATTTACACATTATTGTAGTCACTGTATTCCAGATTCTCTTGGTTCTACCCCAGCATCTGTCATCTTTCCCAGTTTTGTGGGTATGAGGTGAAACCTCACAGCTATTTTAATTTACATTTCTCAAACAGTGATGATTTGGAGTATGCTTCCAAACCAGTCACTTTTATTTTTCAATTTTGTTTTAAAATTGCATGTTCATATCCTTTGACTACTTATCTATTCTAATACATTATTGTCAATCTTTTGACTATGAGAATTTTATCAATAAGATAAAAATATTTTCCTCACTATTTTTTTTTCTATCTTTGCAAATAATTTGCACAAAAGCAGTTTAATTTTATATGGTCAAAAATGATTTATTGTTTACGATCACCTCTCTCTTGCTTAAGAATTTCCCCCTTATTTTAGGACTATGGAATATAGCAAACCTGGCTGATGTGGGCTGTTTTGGAGTATCTTATTTTCTTTTTTATAGGGGTTAACTTACTAAGAAGGATCAAAGGGGAAAAGATAGGTTCAGAAAAGAAAGTGATAATTTAAAAATGCAAAAACAATAAAATTTTAAAAATTTTAAGAGAAATAAAAAAAGTATGAAAGGTACCTGATCTTATTATATACTTTTGCTGTATGACTTCTTATTTTAGTTTATGCATCCATTTCAGTATAAGATGGTGGTCTACACTTAATGTCTATCAAAGTCCTTTCAACTGTCTCCAGAAGTTCTACCAAATAATTTTGATGATGACTACTTTATAACACAATTTGGGTCCTGGTAATATTATCTCTCCTTTATTTATGCTTTTTCTCAATATTACACTTGAGATTTTAGGCCTTTTGTTTGAAATAAATTTTTTTGTCTAGTTCTACAAGCTAATTTAAGTAGCAAAATCATTTTAATATTGGCACAGCCCCAACCATGAGCAAAGAATCTCCAATTACTGAAGTCTCTCTTTATTTCTGTAAAGTATTTTATTGCTGTAGTTACATAAATCTTGCACATGTGTTGGTAAGTTAACTCACAGGCATTTTACGTATTTTGTCTCCCTGAAAATTTTGGTTTCCGGCTGGTAATCAAATCACAGGGTAGGACTGTAGGAATGCAAACTTAACGCATAATCAATATCAACACTATTTTAGACTTGAAATATGAGTCTAATCTTTGTCATAATATTCATCATCTACCATTATTAAATAACTCTGTATTTCATGAGGGATTAGGCACTATAGCAAAAGCATTGAACTAAACTTAAAATATGCCCTTGGTCTCCAAAAAAGATGATGCTGCATTTTCTAACGAGATTAATAAAAGTCAGATCGATAACCATTTCATCTTGAAAGCTAGCTCATTTACTTTAAGAGACAGAAAAGAACTATCATACTATAAAAGAAAACTCAAACAAAGAATCAGGAAATTGTATGCTATAAATCCATACCTTTACACTTTCCAATTCAGTTATCTCAATTTGAAGACTCAGCATTTCTGAAGACATGGTTTCATGTACACGCTCAGACATTAACCGCAATTCCTCTGATTTAGCAGACAAGATTTCCTTCTGATGTTCTATTTTGTGTTTCAATTGTTTTTCACTTAGCCGGGCTTCATCTAACTCAGCTTTCAACTTTTCCAGCTAAAAAATATATGCACAACTGATGTAAAAAATAACCAAATCACTAAAGGTGATTTTGAGACTTTGCAGTTGGGAAAAAATATTATATTTAGATAACTAAAGGTTAATGTAATAATTTTGGAATGAAATTCTTCCAAAATATATCACACAATTGTAAATTTTAGTAAACAGAATATACTGGAATGTAATTTAACATTTTTTTAAATTTAATTTTTCAATGAACAAAAATCTATTTTCTCTTCTTTCTACCTCTCCCAGTTGGGGGGAAAAAAACTCTTGAATCAAATATGCATAGTCAAGCTAAACAAATCTCTACACTGGCCATGCCCAAAAACCTTGTCTCATTCTATACCCTGAGTCCACCATTTCCATCAAGAGGCAAGTAACACTGCACCATGAGTCCTCTGGTCAATGAGTTCATAAAAGTTCTCAAGTCTTTCAAAGTAGTTTGTCTTTACAGTGTTATCAGAAATTGTTCTCCTGGTTCTGCTCGTTTCACCCTGTACCTGTTCATATAAGATGTCCCAGGATTCTCTGAAAATGTTCCCTTCATTCCATCACATTTATATGCCATAATATGCTCCACCACTCCCCATTAAGGGATATGTCTTTAGTTTACAGTTCTTCAACACTACAAAAAGAGTTGCCAAACATTAATTTTTACACATAAGTCTTTGTTCTATTTTCTTGTGTCTTTGGGGTATAGCCTAGTACAGGTACTCACTGGGTATGAACAGTTTAGGGATATTTTGGGTAAACTGCTTCCCAGAATGGCTACAAATTATCTTCTTCAAAGTACAGGATAAGAAGATAGCCTGACTCCTTGCTGAGTCAAGCAAAAATATTCATTTGGACTTTCCTCCCAAGAAAAGCACACTGTGTTATTTTGCATTGATTGTGTTATGTTCAATGACATATGCTCCTTTATAGCTTTGTTATTACTCGTATCACGTTGTTTTAGAAAATCAGACCCCTTGATAAAGTTCTGGTATCAAAGGTATATATGGAACTAATACAAATATATCAAGAGCCAATTCCCAACAGATACGTAGTTAAAAGAAATGAACAAACAGTTCTCAAGAGAAAAATGGCAAAATACTAACAACCATGTGAAAGACTGACCCAAAGGACTACATGAAAAATACAAATAAAAATAACTCTAAAAGTTTCACTTCACATCCAGCAAACCTGAAATGATAAAAAAAAATAAGCTGATGTTAGATGAAGTATGGAAAGACAAGTACAATACTGATGGTGGAGTTGCAAATTGGCCCAACCGTTCTGGAAAGTATTTCAGAATTATGTTAAAAAGTGATGAAAACATCCGTAGAGGTCCACAACTGAAAAGTCCCATGCATGTCAAAACATTGACAATGAACTCTGACAAGAAAAATTCTAGGAAGTTTGAAACATATGACCTGATGCAGTGAAGTTAGAAACAGGAAAATAACATACAATGAAACTGAACACCATTCAATGATATTGACCAAAGCTGGTCTCCAGACAAGGATGAGAGAATGTACCTCCCTTCCTTCTTTGCAGAGGTATAAGACAATAGCTGTAAAACTGCATATATTGTCAGTCAGGTGATGTGTTGATTAGTTTTGCTGAGGAGCTTTTTTTTTCCTTTCTCTATTCTTGTTACAAAGAAGGCATGGCTGGATACAAATGGGAAGAGAGAGGGATAAACTTGGAAATGAATATGACATAACAATAAGAAACAAATAAAAGTTTGAAAAAAAATGACATCTCCAACCTTGTTTTTAAGTTCATTCACTTCCTGTCCATGGCTCCTTGATAGCTGTTCTTCCAATTTATCCAGCTGCAATTTTTGCTGCTGTCTAATGGCATCACATTCAGAGTTCAAACTTTCCAACATTCGATTTTTAAGTTCAACTTCTCGCTGAAGAGTAAATTTTTCTTGTTCATAATTCTAGGGAAAGATTCAATTGCAATATAAATACAGTAAAACTAATTTAAGTTATCACACAGATATGTTTCTAACCTATCACTGTTCTGTAATTGGAAAACCAATAGGATGCAGTTTTGTGTAGTAGAAATAGGACCTAGGTTCAAATTCTGACTGCTACAAATTACTTCATTTTGCTATACCTCAATTTTCTCATCTGTGGGCTAAAAATATTTGCATTACTTATCTCACCAGAGTTGTTTTAAGGATGGAATGTAATGTATCTTAAGTATTATCTTAAGTTGTAAAGCTCTGTAAAAGATGGCAGTTATTATAATAGGTGAAGTACAAGTCTATGAGAACCCAGAGAAGTGGCAATAAGTATAGAAAAAGAGGACAAGAAAGGTGTTTTGCAAAAAAAAATCATCAGGAAAAAATAAAGTCTGTGATTAAAAGATGGTTGCATCACTGACTCAAGCAGGAAATGCAGGCAAAATAATCAATTTAGAGTTGGAAAGGAAACATTTCATTTTGGACCTTTCAAATGTGATTCATAGAATGTGAGAGGTTGAGAGTTGACAGTGGTAAAGGCTGTTAGCAATCACTTAGTGTAACGTCCTTTCTTCTTAATGAAAGTCAAGGAAACCCTACCTGAAGTCACACATCAAGTTAACTAAAATCAGGAATGGGACTAGAATACTTAGATCTCCTACCTGTGTAAATAAGAATTTATGTCCTAAGATATTCAAAATGTGAGAGATGACAAAAGGACTGGGCTAGAGATCAAGATTTGAGAGGCAGTATGACTTGGAGGGCCAGCCACAGTCAAGATAACCAGAATTTAGGAGCCATCTCTCCCATCACTGGTTTCACTAAAGACAGGTATATCACCTAACCCTTCAGTGCCCCAAGCAACTCTACCAGTGTTCATCCTTTGTTGCCAAAGAAGACCATGCCATCAGAGAAATGATGATATGCCTTGCACTTTGTTTTGAGTGAGGGAGGGCTGTTCAAGGTCACCAGCCTTACTTCTCCTCCAGAGCCATCTGAATCTGGTGACCAGATATTCATCAGGATGACTAGAGATGACCCAGAATGCACTAGGACACCTTGGGCCCTTTAAGCCAAGGTACTCACTTAGGGTGAGGCAACACCTATTCACTGAATAGGCCTGTTTAAGAAGTGGCCAGGACATGGCCCCTTTTAACGAGTCAAAGAAAAAGAGACATCAGGCTGGATGGGAAACAGCAACATTTACTATTGATAAGCACTGTAAAGAGGAACCCTTAGGCAGAGGCCCATTGGTGTCCCAGTTTCAGAGTGCAGTAGGCTTAAGGTCTGGGGACAGAATAGGAGGAAGGGAAGGGGAGGGGAGGGGCGAGTAAAATCCAAATCTACTGGGCATCTTTTGGCCATCCAAATTTACCATTCTTTGCAGAGAAGGAAGGGGAAGGGGAGGCAGATAGGAGAGTTGTTGAGTTACAGAGCTAGCTGAGTCCCCATTCAGCCAGCTGCATCTACTCACAAGTAGACTAGTAGACAGAATGTGTATGTACATAGGAATAATGTGTAAAGAAACTGGAAAGATAGGAAAGGGTCAAGTGGTTAAGAGCTTTAAATGTCAAACAGGAGAAGCAACTCTAACTCTCTAAGTGATAGAGCATTTGCTAATCTGAATTCCTAGAGAGAATTTTCTACAATAAAACCACAAAAAACCCCACAGGACCAGTATTCTACCCTACCCCTCAAAACACACACACACACACACACACACACACACTCTTACACAACTGACTGGCATGAGCTGAAGAAGACCACGCCATCAGAGAAATAATGACATGACTTGCACTTGACTTTGTTTTGAGTGAGGGAGGGCTGTGCAGGTCACCAGCCTCACTTCTCCAGAGCCATCCGAATCCAGCCACCAGATATTCATCAGGAAGACCGGAGATGACCCAGGATGCAATGGGAAACCTTGGCCCCTTTAGAGCAAGGTCTATTCAGGTACTCACTTAGGGTGAGGTAACACCCATTCAGTGAATAGGCCTGTTTAAGAAGTAATCAGGGAATGGCCCCTTTAATAAGGCAAAGAAAAAGAAACACATCAGGCTGGGAGGAAAACAGCAACAGTTACTATTGATAATCACAGAAGCGAGACTAAGTGAAACTGTAAGAAAGTATCTGGTTAATGACAAAACTGTAGAACTAGAACAGCACAGGGTCAAGGACCTAATTTTAGTAAATGTGAACAGTTAGAAATTGAGAGAAAGAATAGGAAATCAGGAAAGCTCTTGTCCTAATTCCCATTTTGCTCTTCCCTCACTTGTATACTCATCTCTCCTTTATGCCTGGATTAATTTGCCAAATGACAGGGATTAAGGCAGTCCCTCTCCTTTAAAAAAGAGTAAACCTCAGTAAATGCTATCCATATAAATGACTAAAAATAATGAGGTTATTTACACAGCATGGTCTGAAAATAATTTAACCAAACTGAATTTTGTTATGTAAGAAATCAAACTACACATGTAAAAAAAACTCCAAATCTGATTCCTTCTTCCAACCTAAGTGCAGGTACTTTTTGTTTTGTTGTTTCATTGAGCAATCAGGGTAAAGTGACTTACTCAGAGTCACAGACTTAGTAAATGGTAAGTGTCTGAGATCAAATTTGAACTCAGGTCCTCCTGACTCCAGAGCTATCACTGCACTATCTAGCTGCCTCCCACGTAGGTACTTTTCAAAGAGTATTTTTTAACTCTGTGCCTTTCTGTCTCTGATTTTTCGTTAAGTGGAAGGTTCCCACCATAAAGATGAAATTAATCTTTAAAGGGAAAAACCAACAACTAATTTCATTACTAGGAAATAAAATCTTCCCCAGCAAATGTCTTCTTTGTAAATCACAGACTTTCACAGTTGGAAAGGACCTCAGAGGCAATCTAGTCCAAATAAAGAATCCTACCTCTGTTGTGGTCATTATTTCACTTCTCATTTTATCTAGTTGGTTCTGCAGCTCATTTTGGCTCTCCAAAAGCAGTAAACCATACTGAGCTGCTTTCATTCGCTCTTCTTCAGCTTCTCTGAGCTGCCGACGGAGATTCAAAACTAACTCAGACTCCATTTTATTTCTCTGCTTTCAGTCTACAAGGAAAAAACAAACACAGAAAGTCAGAGCTCATACAAAATTTAACCAAAAAAAATAATGGCAATATGAAATTATAGTTTCCATGTGAAAATTGAACATATCATTTTCTGAACTGTTAATAATCAAATTTAGTTCCTTTATCCAAAAATTAGTTTTTATTACTTGTGATTTGAGTTCAAATCCAAGCATAAAATTAGTTGAGTAAACTTAAAAATGGTCTTACAAAATTTAACAAGAAAAGCAGATTAGATATTATTGCTTTAAGTAATATAATTAACAAGGAAACAATGAGAATCAAAACCTTTCATATTAAAATAGCGAGCTTGCTACTTACTTTGAAAAAGTTCACATTGTAACTCAAGAAACCTACACTTTTAATAGTTTCAAAACATGTTAATGTTAACTTTCCAGATGCATAAGTTTATTTCTTTAAAAACAGAACCAGTAGAGGTTAGATCCTTACAAAAATGATTTTATTTAAAAAGTGCATAAGTAACCTATTGTTAGGGAAAGGCAGTATTGCTCGGCATCTAAATTTTTGAAAGATAAGGTTTAAGCTTACATCTTTTATTTTTTACATGTTCTTTTAACTTATACCCAGGAATCTCTCACCTTTCAAATTTCATTTACTATCTTTTAAAAAGAACTAAACTCAGCTTTTGTTTTAGAGCAAAATGTTCAGACCACCAAAGAAATTCAAATTCCCCTTCCCTCCCCCATTTGCTTTTCTAGGTTTCAAGTTTGCAAATGCAGCTCTAAAATATTAATTCTAAGAAAGAAGCAAAAGAAATGCAAATCCTAAAGAAATACTATCGGAGAGACCCAACTGCCAGCTAGACAGATAATTGTCCAAGTGGACTCAAATCAAAAGTATTAGAGTTTCAACTTTTCCCCCTCCAGAAATGACATGCCAGTAACCCATTCTAACATCACATCCAAAGTCCCTATCTCCAGTTGATAATTTAGTGTGCACCCATACATTCCCACTAGGTTCTTCTTGTAAAATGTGACCTGTTTCTAGTTTCCATTCTGCTACTACTAAGGCAAACTGTTAATCTCTCTGGGCCTCCATGTCCTCAGATGTAAAATGTATACATTGGGTCTACATAAATTCTAAGGTCTCTTCCAATGCCTTTTTTTGAAGGGAAGTGGGGGATAGAGGAATGGGAGCATCAGTGCCTGTGATTTAAGTGATTTAACTCTCGGTGTGAAAATTTCTTCCGTAAATAGGTAATTCTTCTATAACTTAAGCCTTAGAGAGTAGGAAGGGGTTGAAGTGGGGGTAGAGAGACTTGAAAGTCTAAGTGACTTGTAGTCAGCTAATGTGTATAGAAGCAGGCTTGACAAACCTAAACCTTTCTCATATTCCAGCCTGGCTTCAGTATTATCTACTATTCCCCCTTTATGGTAAGGATTCTAAATCTACTTTTACCAAGAATCTCCAGGAGGCATGGGGTGGGTGACCCATATAGTAACTCAGGTTTTGGCATTCTTGAGGATCCTTCAAGATTTAGTTTAAGTAAACTTAAGACTTTCCCCCAAAGAAATTCTCTCTCCCCGTATAAAATAATAATAGCTCACAATTCTTTATTCACTGCCACACAACAGTTCTGTGAAGAAAGTACTAAGGCTCAGGGAGGGGAAGTAACTACTCCAGGGGTCCCCAGAGAGCAGCAAACCACTATTTCAGCAGGTTTCCAAATTGAGGAGGGATTAGCTAGAGGCAAACCAAAAGTGGAGGAAGCTGCAGGGGCTAGAGCTGTCCAAAAGCAGACTGGTCAATACGGAGAGGGGGTGAATTAGACTTGCCCACCTCCTGTGAGACCTTCTTCTCCTATGGGATGGGAGCTCCTGGAGGGCAGGGACTGTCTCACTTTTCTATCTATATCCACATCACCTAGAAATTGTTGGGAGGTGATAAAGGAGAGGGGAGGGCGTTGTTATGTCTTCTCAGGTTCAGGTTGGAGTTGGTAAATTCCGTTGTTCGAGTCTTCAAGACCCCACGTGGGGTTTTCTCGGCAGAGATACCGGAGTGGTTTGTCATTTCCTTCACCGGTTCATTTGACAGATGAGGAAACTGAGGCAAACAGGTTTAAGTGACTTGCCCTGGGTCACACAGCTAGTAAGAGTCTGAGGCCGAATTTGAACCCAGGTCTTCAGGACTGCAGGCTTTATCTACTGCTCTAGCGGCAGTTCCCCTCAACCCTAAAGTCTAGGGATTCTTTAAAAAACAAAAACAAAAACACGTGACCCGCCTATCCCCAAGCCCACGGCTGCATCGGGAAAACCCGAGTTTAAATGCTACGTGTGACACTGAATAATGGCTGTATTAGCCTGAGCAAGCCATTTTACCTTTTGGAGCCTCAGTTTCCTCACCTGTAAAACGAAGGGGCGGGGCCGGCCGGCCGGGGAGGGTCTTCCGTCGGAGAGCGGCCCGCCCCTCCCCAGCCTCCCTTCTAAGCTCGACCCCTCCCCGTACAGGCCTCTTCGTCCGCTCCCACCCGCGCCGCCCCCGACTCACAGCACCCCGGCCCTCCGCTCCCAGTCAAGGTGGGAGGTGCCCGTGCCCCCAGCCCCAAGCTCCGGACTCACCAACCGGCTCCACTGAGCCGCCGTTGGGACAGCGCCAAGCCGGTTTGAATTCAGCTCCCGAGACGACTCGCCTTTCTCGCGAGAGAGAGTCTCGGCCGCCGGAAGTGGACGCGGAGACTGCGCAAGCGCGCTGGGGCTCGACCGCGCCCCCTCTCCCCACCCCCGGCTGAGCGGCAGGATGTGGGTCTCCTGCGCTTGCGTCGCTGTCTCCCGGTGCCTCGGAGCGCTGCGAGGCCGTGGTCGCCGTCTTCTCTTGTCTTTTTTTTGTTAAGATTTTGGGCTGTTCCGCTGGCAGTTTAGTCTCTGAGACCTCCCTGGAGCACCGATCGTAGATTAGATCTAAACCTTAGAGCTGTCAAGCTCTTGTCCCTTTTTTTCGCGAAGAAAGAAACTGAGGCACAGGGAGGTTCAGCTTTGTGCCTGGGGTCACCCAGCTGTATAGTCTGCATGGAGCGAGAGACGAACCCAAGTCTTGCCGACTCCCAGTCCAGCGCCTTATCCCTACCCCGACGCTGCTTTTCCAAAGGGTTGGATGGATGGATGGAAGGAAGGAAGGATGGATGGGTGGACGGACGGATGGATGGATGGATGGATGGGGTGGATGGATGGAGATATATAAATCGCTTACCCCGTGTCACTTAGACATGTCATAATAACATTTACATGTTTTATATATTTATATTTATCCAACATTTATATAGTACTTACTATATGCTAGGCACCTGTGCCAAGTGCTTTACAATTATTAACTATTTGGATCTGCACAATGACCTTGGGAGGTGCTATTTTGCCCATTTTCCCTACGTGGAAACTAAGGCAAACAGGTTATAAGACTTGCTTTGAGTCACACAGCTAGGTTCAAGTACTTGAAGCTGAATTTGAACTCAGATCTGCCTGCCTCCAGGGGCAAAACTGTATCCACTGAATCATCCAGACATCTCAGCCTGGGCTAGAGCCTGTGTGCTTCCTGACTCCAAGACTTCCATCTACTTATACCACACCACCTCCCACCTACCACTCTCAAATATAATATGCATTGATATGTGTAATAGTCTTCCCCTAATCAGAAACAGCTTCCTGGGCTTGGTACAATTATTTGGGACCAAAGGACAGTCAAATTTTGTTGGTTCAGTTCACCAGTTCTTTACCTGAAAATAGAATTTTTACCCATTCATTCAGAAATGAGTACTGGACTGGGAGTCAGAAGATCTGGGTTCTGGGGCTGAGAGCTACTGACTCCCCCATCCTTTTTGTTGTGGTGGAATGAACCATGAAGAGGGAATTCAAAGACTTGTCTTTGAATGCCAGTTTCATCACCACCTTTGAAGCCTGGACTAAGTTTCTGGACTTCAGTTTTCTCATCTGCAATAGTGATAATGTTTATGTAGCACTTTTTTTTTTTCAAATATAAGTAGTAAATATCTCCATTCTACAGAATGGAAAACCAGAGCTCTGAGAGGCTAAGTGATCCCTCCAGTGTTTGACATGTAGTAGGGGCTTTACAAGTGTTTACTGACTAAATGACCCCACAATCAGTTGTGAGTAAGTATCTAAGACAGAATTTGGACCCAGGTCTTCTGATTCCAAGCCTAGCACTAGATGCAATGTTTATACAGCCTCTAAAAAAGGAAAAGCAAAATGTAAAATGAAGTTGGATTAAGTGAACTCTTAGCCTTCTAGTTCTAATTCCTTTTCTCTGTAGGCAAGTCACTTCCTCTCTTTGGATCTGTTTTCTGTTCTATGAAATTAGGGCAATTGGACTAGGGTGATCCTAAGCAACTCTGACATTCTATGACAGTTTTTTTTCCCATTAATTAAGCATCCTCATTTATGATGTTTCTGGGCAGGATTTAGGGACTATCAATATACTATGTGCAAAGCATTGAGAGACATACATGTCCTTGTGGGACTTGTGTGTATGGGAGGAAGCAGTACAATATGAGACTCTATCTATCTATCTATCTATCTATCTATCTATCTATCTATCTATCATATGGCAAATTCCATATCGGTAGTATAAGCAGAATATTGTAGAGATTCAAAGGAGGGAAAGCTCATTTCTGCCAGAGATTTGGGGCAACTTGGTGGCACAGGGGATAGACTGCCAGCCCTAGAGTCAGGAGTACTTGAGTTCAAATTTGACCCCAGACACTTAGTAGCTGTGTGACCCAGGGCAAGTCACTGAACTCTTATCCCTCATCTATAAAAGAAATGGCAAACTAGTATCTTTTGTCAAGAAAACACCAGATGAGGTCACAGAGAGTCAGACACAGCTGACTCAGCAACAATTAGGGCTTTTGAGTAAGACCTTCAAACAGGTAGAATTTCGATAAGCTGAGATGTGTAGGAGGGCATTTAAGGGGATTACATTGCATGAGCCAAGTGGATCGTAACCCCTTTATGTCATGTCATCTTGAGAAATTCTTATCCATGTCTTTTCATAGAATCTATAAGCAGTACCTTTGGATACCATTGCTGCTGTACAAGTTCATCCCTCATTCTCTCTAACCCCCTTATCTCTCTACCTGGACAGTGTCACACAAATATTACTTCAGCTATATTGTCTTACTTGCTGTCCTTGGCCACACTGTGTTTCTTTAAACATCTGCCCTTGTGAAATAACTACTTCAGTGAACTTCACTTTCCTCATAAGAATATGTGTAGTACTAGGGCAGCTAGGTGGTACAGTGGATAGAGCACCAGTGCAAGAGTCAGGAGGACCTGAGTTCAAATGTCACCTCAGACACTTGATGCTCACTAGCTGTGTGACCTTGGGCAAGTCTCTTAACCCCAACTGCATCATCCTGGGTCATCTCCAGTCATCCTGATGAATATCTGGTCACTGGATTCAGATGGTTCTGGAGGAGAAGAGACTGGTAACCCTCCCTCACTCAAAACAAAGTCAAGTGCAAGTCATGTCATCATTTCTCTGATAGCATGGTCTTCTTCAGCAACAAAGGAAGAACACACATATGTGTAGTACTTATTGAGTTGTTAGGAGACTTAAATGAAATAATAATATAAAACTTTGTAAATCTTAAAGACAGATAGTGATAACATTTGTTAAAATGTGTTTAAATGTTAAGAGTGTTTCAGACATTATGCTAAGACCTGGATAAAGCAAGCAACACAGTCCTTGCCTTTAAAAAACATATTCTACAAGTTTCTCCCCACTTGAGTCTGTCCTCCACTCAGCTATCAAAGTGATTTTCCTAAAATGCAGGTCTAACTATGTCATCTCAGTCAACTCCAGTGGCTTCCTCTTATCTCCAAAATCATGCATAAAATCCAAAAAATGTTTTTTAAAGTCCTTCATAGCCTCGCATTCTCCTAACTTTCCAGCCTTATTACACCTTACATCCTACCATGTATTCTTTAATCTCATAACACTGGTCCCTCTCTTGATTCTAGGCATTTTTCTGGCTGTCCCCCATGCACAGAATGGTCTCGTTCCTCATGTCTGCCTCCTGGATGCCCTGGCTTCCTTCAAGTCCTGGTTAAAATAACACCCTCTACAGGAAATCTTTCCCAATCCCTCTTAATTCTAGTACCTCCCCTCTGTTGATTACTTCCAATTTACCCTGTACATGGCTTATTTCTCTTTGTTGTTTACATTTTCACCCCTCCCTGGACTGTAAGTTCCTCCAAGATAGGGGACTGTCTTTTATGTTTCTTTGTATCCCCAGTGGTTACCACAGTGCCAAGCACATTGTAGGTGTTCAACAAAGGTTTATTGATTATATGGATGGAAAGGTGATGCATAAAGGGGAGCTGGAATGGGGAGACAGCTGAAGGGATAGCATGCACATTCCTGCATGGTTTGGAGCTGGTGGCCAGAACTGACCCTGGCAAGATAAAGAAAGCTCACCTATCAGACCCAAAGATAGTTCCTAGGGCAGAGTCTGAATTTCTGGTGAAGAGGAGATGAAGAAATGAAGGCCAGAGTAGCCTTGAACTATAAATGTCAGTTTTATGATCATCTCATTCTCAAGTTTTCCAATAGTGTTTGGATTAAAGTGGTTCTGGGAGATGTATCCTGCCATTGTTCTCCTATGATTAATATTCCATGGACTGTGGCAGAGATGAATAAAATAATGGCTTTGTGTTAATTGAATACAAGCATTGAAATGTAAGCTCATCTTCCATAGGTTCACTGAAAGTCCACTGGAACAATTTCAGTAGCATACAAGACGATGAAATGATATCATTGTGTCCATCCATTGTATTATTTATTTTGCTTATTCTGTTATGTTTTGCAAGGATTTTTTTGTTTCACAGAGTTTGCAGCTTATGAGTATTTCCTCTAGCAACATCTATTACAATATTCTTAAATTGCTATGCATCAGTATTATTGTTTTATTATTATCATCATCATTTTTGTTGCTGATGTTGATGTTACTACTGCTGCTTGGATAAAGTGGTGGGGCAGCTGCAATTATCATGGGATTTTTGACCAAAGCAGGTGTTTTTTCTTAGATGATGAGAGTAAAAGATGCATTGATTCTCTCATGTAGGACTATCATGAGATAGCTTTCAATAGCACTGGACACAGAAGGTATGAACTAGTAGCTTCGGAGGATCTCTGGATGAAGGGACTAAAGCCTGAAGAACACTTGGCAAGTAAGAGTTTTTACTCTCTTAGGATCTGAGCAGATTTAGGTTGGGTATGGTGGTCTACTTGGAAGCAGAGGCTAGTCTATAGTTGCTTGAGTTTGGGAATTCTTAGCTGCAATGGGACTAAAAATAATCAGTATGAGTCAGGGAGTGAGGGAGTGGGGAACTGGAGACAGAGAAGAGTGGTACATTGGCCTTCTTCAGTGGAACAGGTCTAAGCTTCTCCTGATCTTGTCTGCTTCTCTTCTGGCCTGGGTGAGATAGAAAGACCTAGTCTCAAAAAAAAAAACCCAAAAAACTGAGCAGATTGCTCAATCCAGCAAGACTGACCCACTCATATTCATTTCACCCATTCTGACAACTGAACTCAGCATGGAGCTTCCTGGCCTTTTCTGTTTCTGATTCTGTGGGGCTGGCAGGAAATACAGGTACAGATGTTGAGCAGGCAACTGGAAATCATTGGGTCATTATATGGGATCATAGACTAGAAGAGACCTTAGAGATCATTTAGTCCAACCCTTTAATTTTACAAATGAGGAAACTGAGATCTAGATGTAGGTCCAGAATTTAAGAAAGGTCAAGAGTTGAGAGATTTAGGAGTCATCTGAGTAGAGATACTATTGGAAGTTACCAGAGAAGATGAGATCACAGAGGAACAGTTTGTGGAGAGAACAATAAGACAGTGTATTATAGAGGAAAGGGTGCTAGCTTTAGTGTTAGAGGCCTTTCTATGTCTGTGAGACAGTAGAGAGCTCTGACTCTCAAATGCTTGGTTTAAATCTCTCTTTTATAATCCAACTACAGAATCTCTAATATAATATCTTTTATGAACTGGAACAGGATGGTAGCACAAACTATGCAACAAAGCCACATTACATGTCTTTGGGTATGGCCAATGCAGGAATTTGTTTTGTTTGACTATGCATATTTGTAACAAGGGTTATTCTTTTGAGGGGCAAGGGAGAAGGGGAGTGGAAGAGAGAGAAGTTGAATGTTTATTAATTGAAAAGAAATGAATCAAAGAAGACAAGATAGCTACAAAAACTCAAAAAACTTTTAACAAGTTGGGATAATAGTAAATTCTGACCGTACCAAGAATTTAAAAAACAGAGAGTTAATAAGAAGAGGAATACTTTTGAGATGATGTGGCCATATCATGTGCATAGTTTGTTTGTGGTTGTTTTCTTTTTAAAATACTATTTCTTACTACTTCTGTGATCTTGCAAAAAGTCATTTAGCCTTCCTAAGCCTCAGTTTTCTCACCAGAAAAAGGAGCTCCCAACCTAATAATGGAAACAACATGGAAAACACTAGGACAAACAAACAAATACAGGATAAATTGGAGATAATCTCAGAGGGATGGCTTTAGCATTAAGGGGGAAAGGCTTCTTCCAGAAAGAGGAATCTTTAGCTGAGACCTAAAGGAAGTCAGGAGATGGAAATGAGGAGGAGAGAACTCCAGGCATAGAGGCTAGCCAGTAAAAATGCAGTTAGAAGTTAGGAGTGTCTTGTAAGAGAATCCAGTAAAAAGGCCAGTATCCCTAGGTGGTGGAATACTTGGAGAAAAGTAAAAGTGGAAAGGTAGGAAGGAGCCAGGTTATAAAAGCCAAACAGAGGATTTTATACTTGATCCTGGAAATCATAGGAAGTCTCTTTAGTTTGTTGAATAGGAGACAGATCTGTATGTTAGAAAGATTGATTTGACAGCTGAGTGGAGAATGAACTAGAGAGAAGAGAGACTTGAGGCAAAGAAACCAACCAGAAGGTTACTGCAATAGTGCGGATATGAGGTAATGAGGGCATATACCAGGGTGATAGCAGTGTCACAGGAGAGAAGGAGGCATACAAAAGAGAAGTTGAAATGCTGCAAGTGACCAGACCTGACAACTGACTGCCATTGGATATGTGAGGTATGAGAGACTGAAGAGTCAAATATGACAACTAGGTCGTCAGCCTGAGTAACTGAGAGGATGGTGGTACCCTCAGAATCAACAGCAAAGTTAAGGCGTGGCAGAGCCAAGATGATAATGTGAAGCTAGCATTTTTTTCTGAGGTTGCCCAATACATCCCTTCTATAAAATTTAAAAAAAAAAAAAAAAAAAAAAAAAACATGCTAACCTGAATTCTGAGAGAGAAAGGCAAGAAAAGTCACAGTGAGTAATCTTTCCAGCCCAGGATAGCTTAGGAAGATAGAGATGTCTGTGGACACTGAGGTGGGGCATAGCCTAGAGTATGGCAGGAATCCATGGATTCTGGCAATTGAAGCTCTGGGAGCATCTCAAGGAGAGTAAGAGAATGGAATACTTGGTTAGAAAGAGATCTCAGGGGACCCTTGTCATAGTAATGGGAGTAGGAATGGGTATAATGTGGCAGCTCTATCACTCATTTCCAAATTCCAAGTCATAGTTCTAGGATGGGGAAGAGTCACAGACGAGGAGGGCAGTGATCAGACCTGTTTCTGGATCATTCCATTTTGGAAATACTAAACACTTATAGGCCCCCCACTGAGCTATGAAAGCAGAAGAAGGACATAAAAGATAGAAGCTTAGGCCAGAGATTTCCTACCTTCTACCCCCAAAAGTGAGCAAAGCTCACTCTAACAAAGTCCAAAGTCAGAAAGTAAGCTAGAAAAATAAGCAAACAGAAACAACAGCAACAAAAAAAAACCTATAAAAAGCTACTATGGTGACACAAATTCAGAAGAAGACAATGGTTTTAAAACACAAGCAAAGCCTCAAAGAAAAATGCAAATTGGACACAAACCCAAAAAGAATTCCTAGAAGAACTATTAGGAAATAAAATTAGCCAAACAAAAAAAAAAACTTAACCAAATAAGATTGATAGAGGAAAAATTGGAAAAAGAAACGAAAGGTATGCAAGAACCCATGAAAAGAGAACAAACAGCTTGGTAAAAGAAGCACAATAAATTTCTAAAGAAAATAACTCCTTAACAATCAGAACTGGACAAATGGCAAAAGGGATATAAAAATCTCATTAAAGAAAATCACTTCTTAAAAATTAGAATTGAAAACTAGCTCTTTCTGCAGATGACACAGTAATATACTTGGAAAATCCTAGAGATTCAATGAAATAGTTGAAACAGTAATTTTAGCAAAGTAATAGGGTATAAAATAAACCTACACAAATCATTTCCATTCCTATGTATTACCAACAAAACCCTTCAAGAAGAGATAGTAAGAGATACCCCATTTAACTGAAGATAGCATAAAATATCTGGAAATATACCTGTCAAGACAAATCTAGGAATATAATAATAAAACAGTTTTATCCAAATAAGGTCAGATTTAAATAACTGGAGAAATATTAATTGTTCATGAATGGGCAGAGCCAAAATAATAAAGATAAAAGTTCTACCTAAGCTAATCTACTTACTCAATGCCATCTCAATTAAATTACTAAAATTTTATTGAGCTAGAAAAAAAAATAACAAAATTGGAAGAACAAAAAGTCAAGAATATCAAAGGAATTCATGAAAAATGTAAAGGAAGGAGATTTAGCAGTACCAGATCTTGAACTATATTATAAAAGGCAGTAATTATCAAAATCATCTGATACTGGCTAAGAAAAAGAAAGGTAGATCAATGGAATGTACAAAACATGCAATACATAGTAGTACATGATTATGGTAACCTTATGTTTGACAGTTGTCAAGATTTAAACTTTTGATATAAGAATTCACTATCGGTTAAAAAAAAATAGTTGAGAAAACTGGAAAGCAGGCAACCAGGAATTGGGTATAGGCCAATATGTTACACCATTTACCAAGGATAAAGTCAAAATGGATACATGATCTAGATATAAAAGGAGATATCATAAGTAAGTTAGTAGTTAGAAGAACATGGAACGTATTATTAATCAGACTTATAGATAGGAAAAGAATTTATGAATAAACAAAAGATAGAGAGCACTGTGAAATGGATAGTTTTGATTACATTAAATTAAAAAAGGTTTTGAACAAATAAAGTCCTTGTAGCTAAGGTTAGAATGAAAGCAAAAAGTTAAGAGGGGAGGGATTTTATACAGAATTTCTCAGATAAAGGGCTAATATCCCAAATATATAGAGAATTTTGTCGAATTTATAGGAATATGAGTCATCTCCCAACTGATAAGTGATCAAAGGTTATGAACAGGTAATTTTTTGATGAAGAAATCAAAACTATAAATAGTCCTATGAAAAAATGCTCTCAATCATCACTGATTAGAGAAAGGCAAATTAAAATAACTTTGAGATACCATCTTAAACCTATGAGACTGGTTAAAATGATAGAAGGGGAAAATGACATATATTGGAGGGAATGTGGAATGAGACACTAATTCACTGTTGGTGGAACTGTGAACTGGTCCAACCGTTTTGGAAAGCAATCTGGAATTATGTCCCAAAAGCTATAAAATTCTTAAAAAACCTTTTGACCTAGCAATACCATTATTATTTCCTAATGTGACCAGAGAAAAAGGGAAAGAACCTACATGTTCTAAAATATTTATAGAAGCTCTCATTGTGGTGGCAACGAACTGAAAATTGAGGGATGCTCATCTATTGGGCAATGGCTAAAGAAGTTGTGGTATATGATTGTGTTGGAATACTAATGTGCTATAAGAACTGATAAGGAGGTTAATTTTAGAAAAATGTGGAAAGTTTTGCATGAAATAAGAGTGAAATGAACCCAACTAAGAAAACATTGTGTATAGTAACAGCAATACTGTTCAAATAATAACTGTGAACAGCTAAGTTATTCTGAGTATTATAAGTACTCGAATCAACTACAAAGGATCAGCGAAAGAATCTATCCGCCTTCACAGAAAGAATAGACAAATAGAAGTATGTACATATGTGTATACTTAAAACGTAACAAAAATAAAATAAAAAAAAAAAATAAAACTAGCCAGGTGGAAGCTAATGCCTACATGAGATATCAAGAATAAAGACGAAAGACTGAAAAAAAATAAGAAAAAATGTGAAATATTTCATAAGAAAAACAACTGACCTGGAAAATAGATCAAGAAGAAACAATTTAAAAACTATTGGAATACATGAAAGCTATATTCTCCAAAAGAGCATGGACAACATATTTCAAGAAATTATAGTGTCTTAGAACCAGATGGCAAAGTAGAAATTGAAGGGATCCTCTGGTCATTTCCTGAAAGAAATCCCAAAATGAAAACTCCTCAGAATATCATAGCCAAAATTCAGAACTCTCAGATCAAGGAGGAAATATTTCAAATAGCCAGAAAGAAATACTTCATATACCATGGAGCCATAGTCAGGATCACATGAGATTTAGCAGGTACCATAATAGAGAAGTGGGGGGCTTGGAATATGATATTCCAGAAGGCAAACTAGCTAGGATTACAATTTTTAAAAGCCTACCCAGAAAAACCAAGTATAATCCTTCAGGGGGGAAAAATGGATATTTAATGAAACAGAGTACTTTCAAGCATTCATAATGAAAAAAACAGAACTGAATTAAAATTTGACATTCAAGCACAAGACTCAAGAGAGACATAAAAACATAAACATAAGTGGGAAATCATAAGGAGCTTAACAAGGTCAAATTGCTTTCATTCTTTCATGGGAAAAAGTTCCATATGATCCCTAGGAACTCTATCATCATTAGCATAGTTAGAAGATGTCCATTTAGACAGAAAACTAGGATGTAAGTCTATTGTGTTAGGATGATCTCAAAAGAAGAGTGCAAGGGTGAGGAGGGATGCATTGAGAGTAGGGGGAAAGGAGAGGCAGAATAGGGAAAATTATTTCACATAAAAGCAATGTGCAAAGAATTTTTACAATGAAGGGAGAAAAGGAGTGAGGGCAGAGTTGGCAATGCTTGAACCTTGCCCTCATCTGAACTGATTCCGAAAAGGAAGAATTTGTGTGCGCACAAGTGTGCATGCACACAGCTCCACCGGCCTCCCCCCCACATAATTGGATATAGAAATTCATCTTACCCAATAGGAAATTAAGAGGGGAAGAAGCTAGGAGAAAAGGGAGATGTAATAAGAGGGAGGATAGATTAAGACAGGCAGTAGTCAGAAGCAAAACAGACTTTTGAGGAAGAGACAGGGTAAAAAAAAAAGAGAGAAGCATTAATAGAAGAAAATAGAATTAATATAATAAATAATAAAGTTAGTAATCGTGACTACAAATGTTGATGGAATGAATTAACTCAAAATGGAAGAAGATAGCAGAATGAATTAGAAATCAGAATACAACAATATGCTATTTACAAGAGACACACTTGAAGCAGAAAGACACACAGAGAATAAAAATAAAGGGATGGAGCAGAATCAATTATGCTTTAGATAAAGTAAAAAAAACAGGGGTAGTCTGCCATAATCTTAAATAAAGCAAAAGCAAAAACAGACCTAATTAAAAGAGAACATTAGGGAAACTACATCTTGCTAAAAGGTACCATAGAGAATGAATGAATATCAATATTAAACATGCTCCAAATGGCCTAACATCCAAATTCCTGAAGGAAAAATTAAATACATTGCAAGATATACTAGACAGTAAAATGATGCAGCTCAAGTTCTCAATTTATTCCCTCTCAGTCCTAAAATCTTTTTTTCTTTTTTCCAGTAATTTGTTAAATTTTAAATTTGAATACAAAATCAGAAAAGAAAAAAAATCCCTTGTACACAGCAGGCCATGACAGGATGCAATGTAAGACAATAAATTTCCATTTCAAGAAAACCTATATATTATTTTCCAAAGCTGCCCAGCTTTTCTTTTCTTCCTTCTTGGTTTTCTTTTGTTCTCCACTGTGCACTTTTCACTTTATTTATCCCTTCCCTTCCCCCACCACTCTACTATTATAATAACCAAACTTGTTTCCTAAGTAGAGATGATAAAATGCAAACCCTCCTCTCTTCATTAGAGAGATGAGGGACTATGAAGGTGAAACGTTGAGTATACTGTCGCACTTGGTTGATAAACACACCCATTGGTTAGCATAGCTGAATTGCTTTTTGGTTACAAAGGATGGTTTACTGGGGAGGGGAAGAATATGTTCAAAATTAAAGAATCAGTACAAGTAAAAATTAGAAAACTAAAACCAGAATCCTGGGTAAGCATTTTTACATACATTATCTCATATGGTTCTTAAAATGATTATTATTAAAGTATTTTAAGTATTATGAAATTCATTTTATAGATGAAAAAATTAGGCTCACGTAGGTTAAGTCTAAGGTTTCAGAGCCACTAAATGGCAGTTAGACTTAAACAGAGGCCTGTTTGGTTCCATATCCAGTGGTCTTTCTGTTACATCATACTTTTTAAATGTGGGAGTAGATGACTCCTTATTTTCTGGAAGATTCCTTTCCAGTAGCTCCTATTCACTTAAATACTCATCATTAAAAACCTCTGAAAACAACCACAGAATGCCTTTCCTTTATGTCAAATGCCAGGATGATGTGAGGCCCTAGGCAAAGAAGAAGCTAGGGGTGGGGAACCTGTGGTCTCAAGGTCACCTAGCCCTCTAGGTCCTCAAATGCAACCATTTGACTGAATCCAAACTTCCCAGAACAAATCACCTTAAAAAAGGATTTGTTCTGGAAAACTTTGACTCAGTCAAAAAACTGCACCCAAAGACCTAGAAGGCCACATGTGGTATCAAGACCTCAGGTTCTCCACCCCTGTAGTAGGCAGAAAATGATTAAGATAAGGGGCATGAGAGAAAACATCACAGAAATAAAGAAACTCCAGGTTTAAATAATTCTGATAATTTTATTATATATTTAAAAGGAATAACAACTTGGACACAATAGACTTTCAGTTCCACATGCAATCATCTTTTTATTATACTATGTTATGGAAATGCTTGTTTTATTTAAAAATAAAATGTATTTTTAAAGGATTCTGCTCTCTAAACTAGCTCCTCTCCAACATCTCTGAAAAAGTGATCATTCATTCTCTGCTTTAAGACCTCTGACTTCAGAGTATTTTTGATTGTTAAGAAATGAAGCCAAAATCTAACCCTATACTGTCTTCTTTCAGTACAGCTGCAGAGGCTTATATATGCAGCAAAACATATCAGATAAAGAACAAAAGCTCTACTCAAAGCTCAAGAGTGGAATTTTCCTCCATTAAACCTCCAGAGCAAGGATTCTTAAACTGTTTTTTATCATGGGTCTTTTGACTTGTCTGGGGAAACCAGTGGACCCCTTCTCAGAGCAGTATTTTTAAATGCATTAAATAGGGTACACATGATTACAAAAGAAGACAAAAGTCAGTGAAAATAAAGATGTAATTTTATTTTTTTCATTGAAGTTAATGGACCCTATGAAATATGTCCATGGACCCTAAGAACTCCTGCTTGAGTACTTTTCCTGTGTTCCAATAGGACCCAAATTTTTAACTATCAGAACAAGTCTGTTGGTAGGGATTGAAGAAAAGGTCAGAAAAGACAGACCCCCTCAGTGACTGGTATAAGTCCTTCAGCAGGTAGGGCAAGGGATGCTGCTTTCTACAGTACAATTCTCCTTTCTTTTAGCTTTCTCCCCAGCCCCACTTCCATCATACCCCAAATGCAGCCTGTTTGAAGATGTTTGTTAGTGTTTGAATGAAAGTCATGTATGGAAAGCCCATTAGCTTGATCATAACACAGCCTGGAATGAAGGTGGGACTTGTATAAAAATTCAGGACATAGCCTCAACTTTTCAGGTGTTCTATAATGCCACTATATCTCTCCCATGTACTTATTTTCCAGTCTGTACTAGTAATGCATCCCTAGGCAGTCTTATGAAGGAGTACATTATGGTGGAAAGAGTGATGGACTTTAATTTAGGAGGCTGCATCCAAGCTCTGCCCATCCTGGATCATTGCCTTGTTGTAGCAGAGGGGCTTGCATAACTCAGTGAAACTATGAGAGAAACTCTTCAAAGAGCCTAGAATGATTCCAAAGTTGTAAACTTGGGTGAATGGAAGAATGGTTGCCCTTAACAAAGAGAGGGAAGGGAGGAAATGATGGTGGAGGAGCCTCAGCAGCAGAACCGGAACTACTGTGAAACAATTCCTGAGTTAACTGACTTGTCTATGGTGAAGCAAGCCATCAGAGCCCAGTAAGATGAAATTCCACAACAGCTTGCTGCTTAGAATCCACTGGTCTTAGGACCCTCTGAGCTCTCTATTCTGTACAGAGGACTCTGATGATGACAATCAAGGACCTATTAAAAACAAAACAATAATATTCATTCATCCAGAAGACCAGGGCTGAAGGCAACTGCTTCTTCCAAGTATTTGTCCTACCTTCATTTTCCTTGTAGTATTCCTAGGGCTCGGTCTAGGTTCTTTTTCTCTTCCTTCTATACCCTCTCTCGGTAACTCCATCAACTTCCAAAGGACTCAATTACAATCTGTATTCAGATGACTCCAAAATCTAAATATCCAGCATGCATTTCCCTCCTAAGCTCCAATCCTATATTACCAACTCCTTGTTAGATATCTCCACATGAATGCCTATAGACATCTCAAGTTCAACAGGAATGTATATTTTATGAATATATACGTATACATATATGCTTATGTTCTTATATATTATATATGTATGTAAACATATATACTTCTGCACTTATCTGTATACATGAAACTTTCCCTTATCTGCCCCCCCCAGTAAAATGTAAAATGTTTTAATTTTTGTCTTTCTGTGACCAACACTTAGTACCCACCTAGCACCAACACAATACCTGGTATACAGTAGATACTAAATCAGTTTGTTGAAATGAATTAAATTGAATTCCCTTCTAGCCTATGAACTCCTTGAGATCAGAGATCAAGTGTTTTCTTCTTAGTTCCAGGTCTCATCACAGTGCCTTGCATAAAACTAATACTTTACAAATATTTGTTGAAATGAATTTCAGTGACCAAGAATTAAAAAACTTCATATACAACTAGTCAACTCACTACATGTTCTCTGAGGTCTCCTTCAGCTCTAATGATGATATCCATGTAAAGCACTTCACTCTAGGCCCAGTGCCCTATACACTCTGCCATGTTATTTCCCCACAAATATTCTGTAGGTCTAATGGCACCTCACCTCACCTGTTTTGTTCTTCTCAGAGTTAGAGAGTTGTGATCCAAACAGGGCTCCCTAGTCTCCTTGGCCCGCTGAGTGTTATTTTAACCTATTATTGCTGTGCTTGGTCCTTCATGCATGTTGAGACTTACAGATCTGGTGGCCTGAATGGTTTATAGACAGAGAAGCAAGACAATTATCGTATGGTTTAGACCTAGAACGGGACTGAAAGACCATCTTATTACTCTGATAAGAGTAATGACCAATGAGGATTCCCAAGGACTGTTGATGAGGAATGCACCCCACCTCCTGATACACAGGTGATTGAATATATAGAAAGAGACATGTTTGTGGACGTGACTAATGTGGAAATTTGTTTTGCTTAGCAGTGCATATTTGTTACAGAGATTTTTCTTTTCTCTTTTTTTAATATGTGTAGAGAAGTAGGAGGAAAAATAAACAACTCCTAATTAGTATTAGCAAAGGCTAATTAAATATTAATAAATACTAATTGTACATTAATAAGTTTAAGTAAATATCATCTCCAACTACTTTATTTTATAGGGAAGGAAACTGAGGCCCAAAGGTTTGAGGTGACTTGCCCAAGGTCACACAGCTATTTCTTGACAGATTCAAATTTAGGTCTTTTTATTTTAAACCCATGGCTCATTCACTATATAATACTGACCATAATCCCCCATTATTATCTACTTTTCTACATATTTCATTTTCTACATATTTGTCTACTGACAAAAGCTTCAATTTCTTTATCTTTTCTAACTTAGCAACACAGAAATAGGCTCTTATAGAATCGCTTCCCCTTATAGGACAACATCCCTTTCCCCCTTCCTTTTTGCCTCTCACTTAAGCTTCTAGGAATGAACTCTCAATTGAGAGTTAAATACTTATTTTAATGACTTGTTTATAAGAAAAACAACTTGGTAATAGTGCAGAGGAGACAGGAAAACTGAAGGCAATCTCATTGCAGCTGGGCACAGCTGTTCAGTCCTGGATAGAATACATTTTGCCACTAGGTGACAGTCTTTTCCAATATTTCAGCTAAAAAACAATGTTTGGGTTTTTCTTTTTTTTAAATAAATCATACTGGTCTCCAATGGGAGGAAGTGGGGTTTGTTTATTGGTGCTCAGAGGTGAATATAATTTGTATACTTGTTATAACCTATCTGCTTTCTCTTTCTGACAGCACAATTGTTCCCAATCACAGGGAAAATGTTGCTAAATTTTGCACTATTTGACAGCAGATAATAAGCTTAACAAGAAAGAAAATAACAAAAAAGGAGAAAAGGAGAGAAGACAAATAAGTCTGTAGCTTCAGACAACAGAAACATTAGTTGAGCCCTAGGCATAGCTCTATGTCCTGAATAATATGATATTTGATGAAGAAAAAAATTACTAAATTGACAAGAAATGGTGTCATTAATCATGGATGAGTGCTGAATTCTCATTGTCAGCATTTTGGAGACTATATACAAATTTCCCCTTCAGTGCCTCAGTGTGGGGAGGGCAGTGCTATGATAATTGGACATAGACCAAGATGGTATGATGGACTGGGAAAAGTGGTGGATTGTACATCAGGAGAAACTGGATTCAAATCCTACCTCTGACACATCATCAGTATGACCATGAGCAAGTGAGTCACTTAACCTTTCATAAAAGTACCTAGCTCCCAGGGTTTTGAGGAAACAAGACAAAATGTTGTTGTTGGTCCTTCCTTCTCAAAGAGACCAATGACATCATGAGGGCAATGTCCTGACTTATACATGAATTGGATATAAGTGAAGCAGCGCTGTGCCAAGTCATCTCACTTTCTCCTCCAGTCAGTGGAGTCATTGGGAAGAAAAAAGTCAAAAAGATTGGCGAGTGGCCTCATATGAAATTTAGAAATCTATAGACATATACTATCATAAATAGCATCTTGATGGAATTATGCATGACATATAATTTATAATATATATAATTCCATCAAATAGTATAATTTCATCAAATAATCTAGAATCCATATATAATTCAATCAAAATTATACTAGATGTTGCTATAGATATAGATAAAAATTTCAATTGGTTCTCATAATTCTGGGAGGTAAATGCTATTATCAGAGAGGTTAAGTGATTTAGTTGCCCATGGTCATACAAATGGCAAGTGTCAGAGGTAGGATTTGAACCCAATTTTCCCTGAAACGTAGTCCATCACTTTGCCCACTACATTGTACCCCCTTGGCCTATGTTGTATGAGCATAGCCGTTGAGAACTTTGGATTCCCTACACACCATAGCGAGACAATGGAGGAGGATTTTAGTGGAGGTTTCTTTTCGGACAACACCAATTTAGCACCATTTATTTGTCTATCTATCCATCCATCAAAATATTACCTATTTAAAAATTTTTTAAATGTTAGCAATCAAGTTTCAGATTTAAGTACCATGATGAACTGTATTTAGGGTGTACTGGTAAATGTTTAGCAACTGTCTCTCTGAAAAAATGTATACAGGACATAAAGTTTAATCTGCTTTATTATCATTTTCTCCACCATTTTCTTAAGTCTAAACAATTAACAAAACAAAAATCAAATCTTGATTGTAACGTTTGCTCATTTCTGAGGTATAAACGCTCACACTGAAAATTTAACAATCAGCTCTCCTAAGTCAGTTTTAGCTGACTCTAGCACATCCCTTACTGTATTTCTTCTGTCTGGGGACCGCTCTAGTTAAGTCTGGAGAGGCTCATTATCAGGTTGACCACAGAGGGATGATATTTTGGTCACAGTAATTCTCCAAGATCATGTGCCAAGTAAACTTTTTTCTATCTTCACTGGAGAGTACCCACACTGATGAAATTATAGATCTTTGAAATATTGAACTATAAAAAATGCAATAACACATCTTAAGTGATACAAAACCCCTTATATTTCAATTCCTTGGAATCAAGTATGGTTGAATAAATAAAATGTAGCCTGATTTCTGAAAAGTTCCATTAAGTGAATTTTTGCTTGTTATATTATTTGAAATATACTTGGGAAATATACTTCCTACAAGAATTCTATTGTGAGTGTTCATGGAACAAAAAACAAAACAAAACAAAAAAAACACCTTCTAGTAAAATAAAAGTCCATTTGTCCTTTGTGTCAATGGGATATTACATCTGTCTATAGAAAGAACAATATTCAGTGAAAATAAAGGTTCAAACAACCATCCCCCAGCAGATGTAGCTATTCTGCAGGTGATTATGTGAAATCCTGAGTCCTAGAGCTGAAGTCAGGAAGCAGGCTCAGAGTAACAGAATCATAGCTTTTGAGAGTCAGAAGAACCCCCGGTGGCTATCTTGTGCAGTCAGATCCTGAGCAAGAATCCCTTCTACAAAGGGTTTGCTATAAGCCTTTCCTTAAAGACCTCCAATGAGGGGGACCCAGTGGTGTACTGGCTTAATAGCCAGCTCTCCACCTCCCCCCCCCAAAATGTGCATATGACACACTTTTAAGTTGAACCTTCTTTGTTAACATATTCTCCATCACTTAAGTCTAGACAACCAAAAATAATAAATCAAACGCTAATTTGTAGCATTTGCTGATTTGCAAGGTATGAATTCTCATACTGAAAATTTAACTAGTTAGAGCTAGCTCCAGCACATTACTAGAGGCAAACCCACCATTTCTCAAGGCAACTCATTCCATTTTTGGTTAGGTCTAATTTTAGGGCTTTCCAGCCCCCTGCCATAAGACTAAAATTGCCTCTTTGCAACTTAAATCCACTGTTTCTAATTCTCCACTCTGGGACCAAGCAGAGTATGTCTAATCCTTCTTCCATGTAATAGCCCTTCAGATAGTTAAAGAGAGCTATCATGTTCCCTTCCTTCCCCTTTTCCTCCATTTAAATTTTCTCATCTATAAGCTAAACATTTCTAATTCCTTCAACTACTTACTCTCCAGATAGCATGAAATTGAGGCTTTTCACCATCCTGGTTGTCTTTCACTGACAGCTTATTAATGTCCTTCCTAAAATATAGTTCCCAGAAACGAACACTCTAGTCCAGATGTAGACTGAACTGTGACACTACCATCAGTCCATTCTTAGAAGTCATGTCTCTCTGTGTGCAGTCCAATACCACACTGGTTTTCTTGGTGGTCACGTTGCACTATGGACTCACACAGAGTTTTCAGTCCTCCAAAAAAGACACTGACTTTTACCCAATGAATTTCTGTCTAGCTATGTTTTCCTCATCTTGACCTTATGAAAGTGATCTTTTGAAGCCACATGTAGATAGATAGCATGGCTGTTCTGAGTAGAATGAAAAACAAAGGAACTAGCCCATTTGTGAGGGTCTAAATGCAAAATAAAATAAGTAGGAAAGTGAGAGAAAGTGAAAATTACAACTTCACAGGTCCCAACCATCTCAGTTTGCTTATGTAGTGATTTACATTCAGGGTAATTAGAATTACAGCTTCTCTCTTAACCCCAACAAGTTTCTATGGGGTTCTATTGGCTGAAATATATTTTAGAGATTGACAATCTGAATTTTAACATGATGGAAAAGAGGTTTTCTAACTTGGGAGTGAATAGTTATCTAGAATGAGGGACTACAAATTCACACACAAAAAAAGGTATAATACAATTGACTACTTTTTAAAGAGGACTATTCACTGAATGGGCATTACCTCACTTTAAATGAGCACCTGAAAAGGCCTTCGTCTAAAAGGCCAAGGTCTCTCATTACATCCCCTGCCTTCTCCACTCATGGTACTGCTCGGACCTGGACTACTACTTCCTTGTATAAGTAGAGGCCACAAAGTGTAATGGAAAGAGGGCTGGCCCTGTGTCAGAAGACCTGGCACTGAATTCTGGTTTTGACACTTACTAGATGTGGGACCATAGAGAAGTGACCTATTCTCTCTAAGCCTTGTTTCTCTCATCTGTAAAAAGAGACTATTAATACTTGCATTATATTGTTTCACAGGATTGTTGTGAGAAAAGTAATTTGTAAACTGTAAAACACTATATAAATGTGATTTATTATGATGTACAAATAATTTTATTCAGGTAGTTCAGGAAATCTTAGTACTGGAAATACTAGCAAAATATTTCACTTAGTTCTTTTTCCATATTAAGTAGAATTAAAGACAAACAAAAAAATAGCTTGACAACTTAGTCACTGTGTTATCTTGGGAAAGTCATTAACTTCTTTGGGCTTCAGTTCCCCCATGTGTAAAATGGGAACGATAACAATAGTTTTGTTCCATTCCTCCTAGGGTTATTATGAAGATTAAACATGATAATAGACATAAAACATTTTATAATCATAAAGCAGTATGTAAATATCAGTTATTATTTTGGATTATTATTAATTAAAAATTATTTGCCAGACAACATCACTAGGAAGGTAAGCATGGGACAAAGGAAAACCATTTACATTTCCTAAAGGTTTGGGGGTTTCATTACTAAAGGAATACCATTTACCCATCACCCCATCATCATTGTGGTCCCTATGGGGTCTAAGGCCTTGGGATAAACTGTACACAGCTTTCTGTGTGATGTACCACATGGTTCCCCAAGCCTGCTCTGGACCTGCTCAGCTGTCTCCTCTGACAGCCATCTCTGACTCTGGACATGGATTACTGAACCAGCTGGTATAAATCCTATATCCTCCTACAATGCTTGTTTCTTTGGAAGCCTGGGTCTATTGACTTTCTTTTCTGAAGTTGTACTCTGCGCATTTTCTGCCAGCTCAAGGCTGAGTAATCCCTCAGGGTGAGTAACCTTTTAGCTGTTGGAAGATTAGTAGTTTTCGGCATCAGTGTGTTTTTGGCTCTTTTAAGAATGGTCAGGAGCATATCAACTGTTCTTTCTGACTTTTCTTTCCTTCTTAATGCAATGTGGTCTAGATTTTTCCCCTCTCTTGAAAATGGAGCCTGGTAGGGATACCCTTCCCTCACTATCATTTATTCCTTGTTCTATCAATGACCTTTAACAGTCTGTGCAGCTGCAAGGGCTCCCCGACTGGATGGCATGTGACTTCTGAATTGGGTGAAATCACATAAACGTTGTTTCTTGTTACTGAAGAGCAAGTGAAGGTTAAAGGAACCGAGGGCATGTAGACCAGTGAAGCCACTGAGAAATGAAGAAAAAAAATGAGAAATGAATTTAGCGTTTAAAAACAGCATCTGGACTTCTAGTGATGACCTGACAGAGTAAGTAAGGAACTCTCTGAAACCCTTCCAAATTCCCCTCTGAACAACTAGAAAACTGCCTCAGAATTGATCTAGAAGAAGAGAGGCAGCTGGTTAATATGGCAGGAAAGGTCTGCCTCACTGGGGTAGGAGAGGATTAAGGACCAAGAGCCCCAGCAGCCTCTCTGCAGGAGGCCTGCTGCAAGGCTCCAAATCTAGGGCAATCTACCAGCAAGTCCCTGCCCTCCTACAAACAAGCAGCTCCCTAGGCAAGTGAGTAGTCTGTGAATCTCACCAAGGCCCCACCCAGAGAGCCCACCCACAGTACAAGGCACCAGCAAGGCCTTGACCCCATTGCTGACCAGTAGTAAAACCCCACCTCAGGGCTGGCTAACAGAAAGACCCTGGCCCTGGGACCCATCAGTGGAGAAATCTTGTTTCCATAGCAACACAGCTGCAGGGCCCCACCCCCTTGGGCAGACCAACAAGAAGATCCATAGACAGAAAGACTCTGTTACCATAGCTACCAGCAGCAAAGCCCAACCCTTGGAGCAGACCAACAGCTAAACCCTACACTTAGAGGAAGCTAAGAGAGAGGCTCTACTCTCTGTACAAACCAAAAGGGAAGCCTACCCCTCAGAGAAAGCAAGCAGTTACTGCCTGAAGCCCAGTGAAAGCTATCAACAAGGCTCAGAGTCCCAGGACAAAAAGCTTGGAACAGTGCAATGTCAGAGCTCAACTCACATTAAAAACAGCAAGTCACATAAACAGGAAGAAAAATTAGCAAAAAAAAAAAAAAGAGCTTGACGATAAAAAGTTGCTATAGTGATAGGGAGGATCAATGCATAAACTAAGAAGAGCACAATAGTGTCAAAATGGTTACATGTGAAGCCTCAAGAAGAAATGTAATTTGGCCTTAGGCCCAGAAGGAATTTCTGGAAAAACTTAAAAAGAATTTTAAAAGTAAATTAGAGAAGTGGAAGAAAAATCGGGAAAGGAAGTGAGAGTAATGCAAGAGAAACATGAAAAAAGCATCAAAAAGATATATCAAAATTAACTGGGGAAAATAACTTCCTAAAAAATAGAATTGGCCAAATGGAAAAGAAAGTATGAAAGCTCACTGAAGAAAATAATTCCTTAAAAATTAAAATTGAAGAAGTGGAAACTAATGACTATGAAACAACAAGATGCAATAAAACAAAGTCAAAAAAGAAAAAATAAAAGAAAATGTGAAAATTCTCATTGGAAAAACAACTGACTTAGAAAATAGATCCAGGAGAGGTAATGTAAGAATTATTACACTACCTGAAAGCCATGATCCAAAAAAAAAAAATAACCTGGACAACATTGTTCAAGAAATTAACAAAGAAAAGTCTTGTTAGAATAGAATAAGAAGGCAAAATAGAAATTGAAAGAATCCACAGATCATCACCTGAAAGAGATCCTAAAATGAAAACTCACAGGAACATTATAGCCAAATTCCAGATCTCAAAAATAAAGGAGAAATATTGCAAATATCCAAAAAGGAACAATTCAAATACTGTGGAGCTACAGTCAGGATTACACAGAATTTGGCAGCTTCCACATTAAAGAATTGGAGGGTTTGGAATATGATACACTAGAAGGTAAACAAATTAGGATTAAAATCAAGAATCACCTACCCAGCAAAACTGAATATAATGTTTCTGGAGGAAAAAAATGGATATTTAACAAAACAGAGGACTTTGAAGAATTTCTAATTAAACGACCAGAGTTGAACAAAGAAATTGACTTCCAAATACAAGACTCAAGGAAAACATAAGATGGTTTAAAAAAAAAGAAAGAAAAAACAAAAGAAATTGAATAAAGTTAAATTGTTTATATTTCTATATAGCAAGATATTTGTACCTCTTTAACAATGTTCTTACTGTAAGAGCAATTAAAAGGAATATATGTAGCCAGAGAGTGTAGATATAAAATGACTTTAATGGAATGATATTCCCCCCAAAAAATAAAAGGGTGAGAAAGAAAATTGCACTGGGAGAAGGAGGGAGGAGATTGAATGGGGCAAATTCACATAAAAAAGGCATAAGAGAACTATTATAATAGAAGGGAAGATGAGGGTAGGTGCATAAAGCTAAATTTTACTCTCATCAAAATTAGCTCAAAGAGGGAAAAACATACACACTCAACTGTATAAAGAAATCCATCTTATCCTATAAGGAAGTAAAAAGACATGGGAATAATAGAAGAGGGAAGGGGACTGATAAAAAGGAGGATATATTGGGGAAGGCTGTGATCAGAAGGGCAACACTTGTGAGGAGGGAAAGTTTGGGGTGTTAAAGAGAGAAGGTGATAAACAAGAGAAAAATAGGAGATAGCAGAATGGATTAAAAATCAGAATCCTACAGTATGTTGTTTACAAGAAACAATATTTGAAGCAGAGAAATACACACAGCATAAAGGTAAAAGGCTGAAGCAGAATCTATTAAGCTTCACCTGAATTAAAAAAAAGCAAGAGTAGCAATCATGATCTCAGCAAAAGCAAAAATAGATCTAATTAAAAGATATAAAGAAGGAAACTGTATCTTGATGATAGTTACCATAGACAATGAAGTCATAGCAATACTAAACATATATACACCAAATAGTATAGCATCTAAATTTTTGAAGATGTTGAATGAATAACAGGAGGAAAGAGATAATAAAACTATATTAGTGGGCTCCCCCTCTTAGAACTAGATACATCTAACCAAAAAATAAAAAAGAAGTTAAGGAGGTGAATAAAATTCTGGGAAAGTTAGATTTGATAGATCTGTAGAGAAAACTGAACAGGAATAGAAAGGAATATACCTTTTTCTCAGCAGTACATGGTATCTACACAAAAACTGACCATGTTTTAGGACATAAAGACCTCACAACCAAATGCAGAAAAAGCAGAAACAATAAGTACAATCTTTTTTAAGATCATAATGCAATAAAAATTATATTCAATAATGGACAATTGACAAGTTATTGAAAATTAATAGGAAATTTAATCCTAAAAAACAAGTGGGTCAAAAAATAAATCATAGAAACAATTGATGATTTCATTAAAGAAAATGACAACAATGACACAACATGCCAAAATTTTATAGAATCAGCCTAAGCAATGCTTAGAGGAGAATTCATATCTCTAATTGTTTACATCAATAAAATAGAGAAAAAGCAGATCAATGAATTGGGCAAGCAACTTAAAACAACTAGAAAAAGAACAAATTAAAAATTCTCAAACATTGTATATTAATATAAAATTGAAAGTAAGAAAATTCACTAATAAATAAAACTGGAAGCTGGTTTGATGAAAAAAATAGATAAACCATTGATTAATATGATTTTTAAAAAGGCAAGAAGAAAACCAAATTACTAATATCAAAAAGGAAAAGGGTGGATTCAACACCAGTGAGGAGAAAATTAAGACAATTATTAGATGCTATTTTGTCAAATTATATGCCAATAAATTTGACAATCTAAATTAAAGAGATCAATATCTACAAAAATATAAATCACCCAGATTAACAGAAGAAGAAGTAAAATACTTAATCTAATCATAGAAAAAGAAATTGAACAAGTCATCAATGAACTTCCTAAAAGCAAAAACACAAACAAAAACCCAAGACCAGATGGATTCACAAGCAAATTCTGCCAAACATTTAAAGAACAACTAATCCCAATACCATATGAACTATTTGGAAAAATAGACAAAGGAGTCCTACCAAATTTCTTTTACCACACAAATATGGTGCTGATACCCAAAACAGAGAAAGAAAATTATAGACTATTTTTCCCAATGAATATTGATGCAAAAATTTAAAATAAAATACCAGTAGAAAGATTGCAGTAATATATCATAAGGACTATATACTATGACCAGGTGGGATTTATACCAGGAATGAAGGACTGGTTCAATATTAGGAAACCTATCAGTGTAACTGACCACATCAATAACAAAATCAACAGAAATCATATGATCATCTCAATATATTCAGAAAAGCATTTGACAAGGTATAACACCCATTCCTATTAAAAAATACTAGAAAGCAAAGGAATAAATTGAGCATACTTTAAAATGATAAGAAATATTTAAATCTAAAATTTAAATCTCAAAACCATCAGCAAGCTTCATCTGTAATGAAAATAAGCTAGAAGCCTTCCCAATACAATCAGAGGTAAAGCAAAGATGCCGATTACCACCTCTGTTATTTAATATTGTACTAGAAATGTTAACTACAACATTTAGAGAACAGAAACTAAAGGAATTACAATAGGCAATGAGGAAACAAAGCTATAACTCTTTGCAGATAATCCTAGAGAATCAACTGAAAAATTCCTTGAAATTATTAACAACTTAGTCAATGAGAGCTAGAGTGGACTGGATTTTGGGCATGATCTTTAAGAATGAAATCTAGTCAGTAAACCCCATGATATCAAGGTAGGCTTCAGCTATCAGAATTTAACTTCCATTGGGCAGAGTACCCTCAGAGTATATCCCATGTAGTGAAAGGAAAGGAGATACAAAATAAACCCACATAAATCATTAGCATTTGTATATATTACCACAAAATCCAGTACTGAGAGATAGAAAGTAAATTCCATTTAAAATAACTGTAGAAAATATAAAGTACCCAGGAGTCTATCAGCCAAGTCAAACCCAGGAACTACAAAAATACAATTACAAAACAATTTTCACACAAATAAAGACAAATCTAAACAACTGGAAAAATGTTAATTGCTCATGCATAGGCTGAGCCAATATAATAAAAATGACAATTCTACCTAAATTAATCTATTTATTTAGTGCCATACCAATCAAACTATTAAAAATTTATTCCATAGAGCTAGAAAAAATAACAAAATTCATGTGGAAGAACAAAAGCTTAAGGATTTTTAAAAGGTGCAAAGGAAAGTAGTCTAGCCTTACCAGATGTCAAACTGTATTATAAGCAGAGATTATCAAAATAGTGTGGTATTGATTAAGAAATACAATGGTGAATCAGATTAGGTACAAATTATATTATAGTAAATGACCAAAGTAATCCAATATACCACAAACTCAAAGTTCCAAACTTTTAGAACAAAAATTCATTATTTGACAAAAATTACTAGGGAAGATGGCAAAAACTAGGCATAGATCAACATCTTACACTACATATGAAGATAAAGTCAAAATGAGTACATGATTTACACATAAGAGAGCACGGAATAGTTTATCGGTTAGAGTTAAACATAAGGCAAGAATTTAGGATCAAAGAAAATGCAGAGAACAATACAAAATGTAAACTGGATAATTTTGATTATATAAAACTTAAAAATTATTGGCCAGCCAGCCAATAAATATTTGTTAAGTGGTTGCTACAGGCTCAGCACCGTACTAAGCATTAGTGATACCAGATGAGGCAGAAGTTCCTGCCTAGTGAAATTGTTCAGAGTAGAAAGATGGAATGTCTTGCATAAGTAACAACAACAAAGTAGATCCATGAATCAAGAGTAGAAGAGTAAAATGTTAAGAAAACTGGGAAAGCAGGAAGGGACCAGCAGGCAGCTAAGTGACAGAGTAGATTGAGTGCTGGGTGTTAAGTTAGGAGAACTCCTTTGTGAATTGAAATCTGGTCTCAGAAACTTACAAGCTGTGTGACCCTGGCCAAGTCACTTAACTTCTGTTTGCCTCAGTTTCCTTATCTGTAAAATAAACTAGAGAAGGAAATGGGACATCATTCTAGTATCTTTGCCAAGAAAAACCCAAATGAAGTCATGAAGAGTCAGATATAACTGTAACAAGTAAACAACAGCAGGAATGGGCCAGGTAACAAAAGACTTTAAAAACCAAAGAGAAAATTTCGTAAATGTCCTCCTCCATCTCCACCTCTTTAATTCCTACTAATCCTTTAGACTAGAGCACTCACAAGGCTTCCCTGACTCCCTCTCCCCCATTAACAACTTTCTTTTTCCTCTTATTTCCAGTAACATTTTGTTTCTCTTATGGCCTCATCATGTAATATGTTATATCATAGTATTTTGTGTAGAAATCTTGTACTAGATTGTAAACTCCCCAGGACCATGGATCTTGTCTTATTGAAAATTTCTGTAGGGGGCAGAGCCAAGATAACAGAGTAGAAGGAGAGATCTGTAGAAGCCTCCCCTCACAGCCCGTAAAATACCTGTAAAAAATGACCCTAACCAAATTCTAGAGCAGCAGAAGCCACAAAATGACAGAATGAAAGAGATTTCCACCCCAAGACAAACTGAAAGGCCAACAGGAAAGGTCTATCACACCAGACTTGGAGTAGAGTGCAGCCCAGCCTTGGCTGCATGGCACAGGAGGGACAGGACTAGAGCAAGATTCAGGGCACAGAATCATGGGCAGCAGCTGTTGTTCCCAGATTACCTCAAATGCCAAAGACAGCTTCAAAAGTTAGTGAAAAAGTTCTTTCATCTGGGTGAGAAGAGAGCAGGGTGTTGCCCTAGCCCCCACCCCAGGTGGCCCTAGGCAGCAGCAGTGTCCAGTTCTGGAGCCCTCAACCTAAAGCCTAAAGATCCTGGAGGAATTGAGATGCTGGCCTAGTTCTCAGCCCTGAGTGGCGGTCCTTGGCTGAGGAGGAACACTGGCTGGTAGAACTGGTGGAGGCTCTAGAGAGGGAGTTCTACTCACAGATACTAGGCAGAAAAGCTTGTGGTTGCTCCTAGACCAGAGTACAGGCCAGGAGAGGAGTAAATTCCCCTACCTTGATTGTGCCACCTTGGAGGAACTGACAACTTACAGGTCCCTCCTCTTGACAAAGGACTCAAAAGTCAAGTAACTGACTGGGAAATTTCTCAAAAAAAGGGGAAAAAAATAAGACTATGGAAGGTTACTTTCTTAGCGAACAGGTATTTTCTTCCATCCTTTCAGATGAAGAAGAACAATGCATACCATCAGAGGAAGACATAAAAAAAAAATCAAAGCTTCTGCATCCAAAACCTCCAAAATAAATATGCAATGGTTTCAGACCATGGAAGAGCTCAAAAAAGATTTTGAAAATCAAGTAAGAGAGAAGGAGGAAAAATTGGGAAGAGAAATGAGAGTGATGCAAGAAAATAATGAAAAGTAAATCAATAGCTTGCTAAAGGGGCCCCAAAAAATGCTGAAGAAAATAATACCTTTAAAAATAGACTAAGTCAAATAGCAAAAGAGGTCCAAAAAGCCAATGAGGAGAAGAATGCTTTAACAATCAGAATTAGCCAAATGGAAAAGGAGGTTCAAAAACCTCACTAAAGAAAATAGTTCTTTAAAAATTTGAATAGAGCAGATGGAAGCTAATGACTTTATGAGAAACCAAGAAATTACAAAACAAAACCAAAAAGAATGAAAAAATGGAAGATAATGTGAAATATCTCCTTGGAAAAACAACTGACCTGGAAAATAGATCCAGAAGAGACAATTAAAAAATTATGGGACTATCTCAAACTCATGATCAACAAAAGAGCCTACACATTATCTTTCAAGAAATTATCAAGGAAAACTGACCTGATATTGTAGACCCAAGGGTAAAATAAATGTTGAAAGAATCTACAAATCACCTCCTGAAAAAGATCCAAAAAAAGAAACTCCTAGGAATATTGCAGCCAAATTCCAGAGTTCCCAGGTCAAGGAGAAAATATTGCAAACAGAAAAATTCGAGTATTGTGGAAATACAATCAAGATAACACAAGATCTAGCAGCTTCTACATTAAGGGATCAAAGGGCTTGGAATATGATATTCCAGAAGTAAAAGGAACTAGGATTAAAACTAAGAATCACCTACCCAGCAAAACTGAATATAATACTTCAGGGACAAAAATGGTTATTCAATGAAATAGAGGACTTTCAAGCATTCTTGATGAAAAGACCAAAAGAAGCATGAAAAGGTAAACAGGAAAGAAAAATCATAAGGGACTTACTAAAGTTGAACTGTTTACATTCCTACATGGAAAAATAACATTTGTAACTCTTGAAACTTTTCTCACTATTTGGGTAGTTGGAGGGATTATACACACATACATACATATATATATATATATATATATATATATATATATATATAGTGTGTGTGTGTATATATATATATATATATAGACAGAGGGCACAGGGTGAGTTGAATAGGAAGGGATGATAGCTAAAAAAATAAATTTAAGGAGTGAGAGAGGAATATATTGGGAGTAAAAAAGGAAGAAATGGAATGGGCCAAATTATCTCTCACAAAAGAGGCAAGAAAAAGCTTTTTCAGTGGAGTGGAAAAGGGGGGAGGTGAGAGGGAAAGAGTGAAGCTTACTCTCATCACATTTGGCTTAAGGAGGGAATAATATGCACATTCAATTCGGTATGAAAATCTATCTTACACTACAGGAAAGTAGGGGAGAAGGAGATAAGTGGGGTGGAGGGATGATAGAAGAGAGGGCAAATGGGAGGAGAGGGGAGAGACAAGGTCAAAAGAGAGAATAGAATAAATAGGAGGCAGGATAGGATGGAGGGAAATATAGTTAGTCTTTCACAACATGACTATTATGGAAGTCTTTTGCAAAACTACACATATGTAGCTTATATTGAATTGCTTGCCTTCTCAATGGGGATGGGTGGGGAGGGAGGAAGGGAGAGAAGTTGGAACTCAAAGTTTAAGGAATGAATGAATGTTGAGAATTGTTTTTACATGCAACTGGGAAATAAGAAATACAGGTAATGGGGTGTAGAAATCTATCTTGCCTTAGAGGAAAAGAGAGAAAATGGGAATAAGGGAAGGGAGGGGTGTGATAGAAAGGACAGCAGATTGAGGGAAGGGGCAATTAGAATGTATGGTGTTTTGAGGTGGGGGAAGGGGAGAGATGGGGAGAAAATTTAGAACTCAAAATCTTGTGGAAATGAATGTTGAAAACTAAAAATAAATTAATTCATTAAATCAAATTAAAAAAAAGAAAATTTCTGTACCTTCAGTACCTAGGACTATGATCTGTACATACTAAGCACTTTATAAATATTTGCTATTGTTTAACTCTATTGTACTGCACTGAATTTTATGGTACTGTGTGGAAAGAAAAGCCATAGGTTAGGATTTAGAAGCCCTGCCATTTCCTAATTCTGGCCTTTGGGCAAAAAAATAAAATGCTTCACCTCAGTTCTCTCATTTGTAAAATAAAGCAATGAGGCCCTTCCCTCTAAACATTAGATGCTTGCTGTTTCCCCTAAAGTAAATGGGGGTAAGAGATAGAATTCTTTGTAACTCAGAAATGCTTAGGTTACCAACAGGAAAAGTTAACAATTGGATGTGACCAAGAGGTTTGGGGGTAACTCATATCCCTTTATCCACCAAGGTTTATAGCCTGTCTCTTAGTAGTTTCTCTATTCCAACCACAAAGATGATAAAACACATTTAGCAGTTCTAGGAATGGGAAAGTACTTGAAATCTTATAGCTAGAGGAACTGGGTTCAAATTGTGGCTTTCCTTTAACCTGGAGGACATTTTTCTGTGAGTGAAGTACAGAAGGGAAAGAAAGGACAAGTAGAAGGGAGTAGACACATGAGCCTTTAAATATAACCTGTTCCTACAGAAAAAATCCCAGCTATCCTTCTCAGTCCCTTCAATGGTTTTTAAGTGATTCTGATCTGTTGGGTTTTTGGGGGGAAGGAGTTGTTTTGTTTTGTTTTTTCTTCTTCCCTTGTTTTCTCTGAATTTACCTCATTTTCCACTGCTTGCTGCCCTTGGCCAGAAATGAATTAGTTTCCAGGTGGAATTGCTCTCCTAATTTAGTGTGGTCTGAACTAATGGAAATTCAGGAAGTCCTGGAAGGCCTGAAATAGCCCCATTCTCAGGAGATTTCCCAAACAGTTTGGATGCCTTTCAGTCTGAGCCTCTGAGGCCTGCTCACCATGAGCTCCCTTCCACCCCCATCAAGGCCCCAAGCTGTAAATAAAGGTGGTGGGTGGGAGAAGCACAAAGTCAAGCATTTTTGGCCCACATCAGACTGATGCTGTATAAAGTGAAAAAAGCCAAGCAACTTCATGATCGTTCACAAAATGCAGGTGTTGTAATGATTTTACCAAACTTGTCGGGGTCTGACATTTTGATGAACAGCTTCTGAGCACTCCTGATAATTTCCTCTTTGGAGGGGATAGGAAAGCAGGTAATATGTCAAATCTCCCTTTGTTGGCCCAAAGTGCACTAATGGAAGGATGTGGAACAGGTGAAGCACATTAACTTTTTAACCTGCTAACATGGCTTTTTTCATTAAGCATTAGACACTCAGATGGGAAATGTACCCTGGCAGAAAGTAGACAAACCAAAGGGTGAGGGAAAGGGGCTGGATGTTGGCCCAGATCAGGGAGTACACTTATAAGCTAGCTGGGTCAGCTTTACATCAGATGGTTTTAGACAAAAGATAGGTCAAGGCTTTGAATTCTTGGTATTGGGGGATATAGGGAGTTGTAAATGTAGGCCCTTTCTTCCTTGGCTTTCATTAATAATGATGGCTGACATTTACATAGTTCTTGATGGTTACAGAGTACTCTACACCCATTATTCCATTTGCTCCTCAGAAGGACCCTGTGAGGTAGGTAGTCTAAAGATTCAATCCCTATTTTGTGGATGATGAAACTAGGGGTGCCAAGAGACACACTAGAGTATGCAGAAAAAGTACAGGACTGGAATCAGGAAGACCTGAATTCTAATCTAGTTCCACAACTAAATAGTTATTTTCTGTATACAGCATTCACTGACATGAGCAATGATACTTTGATACTGTCAGTCATGAGGACTTTTGGAAGATCATGGGAAAATGTGGTTGCCCAAAGAAATTAAGCAGCATCATGATGGCATGCTGGTTGATCCTTTTCGAGGATGAAGGACAAATAAGAATAATATTTGTAACCAACTAATTTGACTTCTCTGGGTTTCATTTTCTTCTTTTATAAAAAATGAAATGGGGCCCATTTGGGGAATAATTTGAGAAATTATAGTATATTTATGTAATGGAATACTATTGTGCTATAAGAATTGATAAAGGGTAATGCTTTGAAGTTTTCCCAATAACCAATGGAATGAAACAGGACTGTGTTGCATGCTCCCGTGCTTTTTAGTATGATGTTTTCCTCAGTGTTGTCAGAAGCCTTCAGTGAGGATGAAAATAGTATCAAGGTCAGTTACCCCACTGATGGTAAATTATTTAACTTGAAAAGGCTACAAGCCAAGACTAAAGTGGAGGGAGAGTTGGTATATAACTTTTTGTTCACCAGTGATTGTGAACTCAGTACAACCTCTGAGACTGAGGTGCAACAGAGTATGGATGATTCTCTGCCACTTGTCCTGACAGTCAACACCAAAAAAATAGGAGTTCTCCACAAATCAGCACTATGCTATCTGTATGTGGAAACAATGATTATAGCAAATGTAGAAATTTTGAATGGCAATAAACTTTCCAGGGATGTCCACAGAGATGATGAGATTGACACATACACTGCCAGAGCTAGCTCAGAATTTGAGAGGTTCTGAAAGAAAGTGTAGGAGAGAAGAGATATCAGGATGCGTACCAAACTGAAGGTCTGTGGAGCCATTGTGCTGACCTCATTGTTGCATGCTTGTGAAACCTCGATAACCTACTGGCACTGTGCCACAAAACTGAACTTCTTCCAGTTGTCTTAGGAATATTCTTCCAATTGTCTTAGGAATATTCTGAAGATTACCTAGCAATATGAGGTATCAGACATTGAGGTCCTCTCTCAAGCTGAACTGCCAAGCATTCAGTCTCTATTGCAGTGAGTACACCTCCATTGAGGTGACCATGCAGTCCAAATGCCAAATGTATGTTTACCTAACAGATAGAGAACTCACATTAGGTAAGTGCTCACATGGAAGTCAGAAGAAGTGGTACAAGGACATTCCCAATACAATATTTGTAACCAAGTCATTTGACTTCTCTGGGTTTCATTTCCTTCTTTTATATAAAAAACGAGATGGGGCCCATTTGGGGTATAGATGAGTAAATGATAGTGTATTTATGTAAGGGAATACTGTTGTGCTATAAGAATTGATAAAAAGGCTCTTTCAGTATAGCTTAGGAAGATTTCTATGAACTGATGCGGAGTGAAGTGGGTATAACCAGGAAAACAGCTTATTCAATAACAACCACATTGTAAATACAACTTTAAAAGACTTCAAGAACTCTTGGCAACACAATGACCAACAACATCTCCAGAGGATTTATGATAAGTGTGCTACCCACCTCCAGACAGAGAAGTGCTAGGCTCAGGGTGCAGAAAGAGACATATTTTTTTGGACATGGAAAATTGGTATTTTGTTTCGCTTGATTTTGTCTCTGTTGCAAAGGTTTACTTTTTCTTTATAGTAGGTGGGGGAGGTGAGAGAAAATAGATTTTTGCTAACTGAAAAAAATAAAATTTTCAAAAATGAAATAGGGAAAGGCAGAGGACTCCATCATTTGCTGAATCTCTAAATTCTATCATTCCATGATTTGCCCAAGGTGAAATAGCAAGTAAATGGTAAATCCAGGACTAAAACTAGCCTTCTAATTCTAGATCCAGTGCCTTTTCCAACAGCTCATGCAGTTTCTCTGAGTTTTTAAGGCTCACTATACAGATGAGATTTACTAGATAAATTCTCACCCACTGGTTCTAATCTACCAGGGTAAAAACAACCTTATATGTACATTTATCATCTCAGGATTGTTTGCTAGATCTTACTATTGATCACTGTGGTTCCTAAATGACTATCTTGTTCCACTTCTCTTGACCAAACTGAGGATATTATTGTCAATCCTCAGTACTTCAAAAATGTGTGATTTTGTTCCTCTGATGATTTATTTAGATAGTAACCTGTCTGCAACTTGGGAGATGGCTTTTGAGAGTAACTATGGCTCCCAAAAGCATCACCCTAGAGCAAACCTAATGATGTGTCTCTCCAAATTTATATAGTCTAGTTCATGGTCAACAGAGAACATGTAATCCATCGCTGTGTCTGTCTTTTAAAAAAAACTTTCTTTTAAAAAAAACTTTATTATATCCTTTGTTTTCATTCAAGTCATATCCAAATAGACCCTGCTGACAACCAAATTGTCATTTGTAAAAAAGAAAAAAGCATTTAAGTAAAAACAACAGGAATAATAACCTCATCTCTCAACATATACCATAGTTCACACCCATAGTATCCCACCCCTCTACCAAAATATATATTTAATCATCATTGTTTTGGGACCAAGATTGATCATTAGAGGGGATGAGAAAAAACATTTCTATAGCACTTTCTTTATGCCAAGCATTCTGCTAAGAACTTTACAAATACTATCTGTATTAATTTTAATGACAACCTTGTGAGGTAGATGCTATTCTTATACCCATTTTACAGTTGAAGAAACTGGAGCAAACAGAAGCTAAGTTAAGCTTGCCCAGGTCATACAGCTAATAAATGTCTGAGGCTAGATTTGAGCTCAAATCTTCCTGACTTCAAGCCTAGCACTCTATCCAGTGTACTACTTAGTGACCTCTATTAATCATTTTGACTGCCTTTAAATCGTTTTCGTTTTTGTTATAGTAATCAACACATACACACATACATATATACTCATGTATAGATAAGTATCTATATCTAACTACCTACCTATCTTTCTAGGTTCTGTTTCCTTTGTTCTGAATCAGTTCATACAAATGAACCATGTTTCTCTGAACTGCCCTCTTTCATATTCATCATCTTGTGTGGTGTAGTAATATTCTATCACATCAATATTCCACAATTTCTTTAGCTCTTTATCACCTGATAGATGCCCACTTTGCATTTTCTGTTGTTATCATGAATAGTGCCTTTATGCCTTTTCTACCTTTGATAATATATGGTCAGAAATAATTTCATTGGGACAAAGAACATGAAGAATTTAATTTGAATAATAAGAGTACCTACCTCACAGGGTCACTGTGAAAAATCAAATGACATAATGTATATAAACGCTTATTAAATTTTAAAGACCTATATACATGTATATTATCTGCCAAAACTTTTTTTAAGATGGAAATTTTATTGTGCACAGAGTCACTTTCCTCTAATAAAATCTTTTAAACATTTACTTAAAATTAAAATTTTCTCAAGCTATTTCTGCAAGTGAAATGCACAGATCCTTACCTATGACTCAAATATGTAGTCATAAAAAAAAGAGATTGGACAATTTCCCACACGCAGTAAAACAAAAAATGTCTGGTGACCATGTTTACATGACAGTGTATGCTGAGACTACTGTGTCCTGGACTGCGTTCCAAGGCCAACAATACTTAATTAAAAGTTACAACTCTAATAGCTTGTATTTTTTTTTTCCAACTATAGCCCTTACAGAGCATCTGTCTGAAACACTCTGCAGTATGTTCTGGTGTGGAATTTTACTCACCCTGGAAATTCTGAAATCTGAGAAAGATCAGAAGTTGGATTTTTCTTCATCTGGGCTTTGGAAAATCTAAAGTAAGTAGAGCTAGTCCCTGTTTTGACTCATAGGGACAGGATAATGCAGGTTACCAGTGGAACCATTTATTTGGTTGAAGAGAAAAATGCTTCTACATAAATTATCTATTTAATCAAGTCTGAGACTAGAATCCTGGTCTCCTGCTTCCCAATGTGGTGTTCTTTCTATTATACCTTTCTCTATAAATAATCCCTCATTTCTGAGAAACCCGAGACATGGAATGTAATGAGTAGTACATAGGGTCAAGATGCAGATTATGTTTTTATTAAATGTTTGACTGCTTTATGTGCTATTATAATTGACTGAGTAGTGGGGTTGAAGAGCTTGATCCTCCTACTTTCCCCATGTCTCCACTGTTTCAAGTAATTTAAATGAGGTAATATAACTCACTTAACCTCTTTGAATGGAGACTCCCAGAACTTTAACATCACCACATGTTGCTCGGCATAATTCTTCTGAAGGTGGTGTAGTGGGAAAAAAAGCATTGAACTTGTCTTCAGAATATGTACGTTCAAGTCATGGATCCACCAATTACTAGCAATGAGATGGTAAGCCAGTTATTTAATTTCTCTGAGCCTCAGTTTCCTCATCTCTAATATGGGAGTAATTATACTTGTGCTGCCTACCTTACCTGATAGGGTTGTTTTGAAAAGAGAGTTGTAAGCAGAGAAATTCCATGTAAATGCCAACTGCTCTTTTTTGTGTTTAGTCAATCACATCTATTAGAAATACTATTTTATCATAACAAAATTAGAAAATTTTATTCAAGTATCTGATTGAGAGTGATTGTCTGAACAATTTCTCTAATGAATCAGTGTCCCATTTGACACAAAGAGTCTGGGTCTTATACAGTCTGGTGGGAATTCTCATGGGGAAGTCCTAGAAAGTTTGAGAAATTCCCTCACACAGCAAGGCTTCTCATTAAGCTATAACTTTGGATCAGAGAACTTTACTAAACAGAAGGAGAAAAGAGATCAAAGTTATATTTTGTGATTTTAAATCACAATCCTCAGTCCCATTATAGCCTTGGGAACTTCTAAGTTATTTGAACTTACAAGATTCAAACAATAGCAGTTTTATGAAAATAAACTAAATACCATCTTATTAGATAGATAAAATGTTAGTATCTTTGGTAGCTTATAATGCATGATAGAATTTGCATGGAGGCTATTTTGTTTTAATCATGTAGACAAATGTATAAGCCCAGTAAACTTGAGCTAAGCCTTATTCATAACGTAATTTCATTTAAACACAAATTTGAGATCGTAATATTTTGCTTCCAAAGCTACTTAACCTCGAAGCATACCTAAGCATCTCTCTAAGAATGTAAGTTACAGAGGTATAATCTGTATCCTCTGGATCCACTTGAGAAATTTCCCACATTAGTGAAGTCACAAGTACAGATTAAAAACTAAATGAAATTTAAACCACCGTAGGTAAGGTGTACCTCAGACATTAGGCTATTGTCTAGCTAAGATAAAGTCAGTTAACCTTTCTTTCCTTTAATGCAGATCTCAATTTGGGATATGAAAATAAAAAAAAAATTATAACTTTATTTAAACATAATTGGTTTCTCTTGTAAATCTATTTTATTTTACTCATTTGGAAGCTTTTTTTCTAAGGAGTTGATAGGGTTCACTAGATAACCAAAATTTTCCATGACACAGAAAGATTAAGAAGCTCTCCTTTTCAGTGTTTCCCCCATACCACATGAAGTAGAGATATTGGGGTAGGAAGCAGAAATAAGCTCCATGTTCTCTGAAGGAATGAAAGCTTTTCTTTATAGAGCACTGATATAAAACCCAAGTGGAAAAAGATTATAATTCAGAAATTCTCCTTTTCCTAAATCTTCTGTCAGGACTATCTTAGACAATGAATAGACATACCTTTAGTGACTAGAGACACAGTTTTCATTTCAACCAAACTTTTTGTGAGTCATCAGTTTCTAAGCTATTGGACTTTGTTCAATTTCCATCACCTTTCTGGGCTGCATTGTCCTCAGATAGAAAGTGAAAGAGTCCCTTGCAGCTCTAAATCTACATTCTTTTGTTCTTATAACTTCTGAATAAGCAAAAATAAAGAAAAACCCTGTAGCAGGAGAGTTTGGCTGGAGGGCAGCAGAGGAATAGCTATTTCTAGAAAAGTAAAGAGTTCCAAAATGGAGTGCCACCAACATATTCTTCTAATTGAGGTTTATCTCCTTGTTCTTCAGTCCATTGACTTCTGCGTAAACATTGAGAGTCCTCCAAGAGCAGTATTTGTGAGTTAATCCTTCAAAATACCTTCTCTAGATTTTGCTCCCTACTCTGTATTTGGCCTCAGATAATCTAAGAACTGGAAAGCACTTCTAAAGTCATCTGGTTTATCTGTATCTGATTAAAACAAAACAAACACCAACCCTCCACAATATTCCTGGGGTAATAGTCAGTTTAAAAAAATGTCTTTGGTGAAGGAGAACTCATTTCCTCCTGATAGCACTAATTCAGGGGTCTTAACCTGTGTGTGTGTGTGTGTGTGTGTGTGTGTGTGTGTGATAGACCCCTTTGGTAGTCTGGTAAAGCCTATGGATTACTTCTCAGAATAAACGTTTTAAATTCATAAAATTACAAAATAAACAAATTATTGAAAAACAATTCAGTTGTCAAAATATATTTATCAAAATATATAGTAAAAAAAAACAAGTTCATGTGCTGTGAGTTAAACACCCTTATAGCCTAATTAGTTCCGTCTAATGTTATTTGCCCTGTTCTCTGCAGTCAAGCTGAACAAGTCTGAGACATTTTTTTCATGATAGCACTTCAAATACTTGAAATCAAATACATAACCCTTTAGTCTCCTCTTCTTTGAACTAAACAACAATTCCTTCAGTGAGGGTCAGTGTCTCAGCCTCATCTAGAACTTAATGAACAGAGATGGAAAGAATCAGCAGCACAGTAGCAACAAATAAAAAGATGAAGTGAAAGGAGAGCCATTGACTCCTTCCTTTTGGTATCTCAGAGTAGATTTGCACTAAAGCCAACAGTTTTACCTACCGCTTCAAGAACTGGGGAAAGACTGCTCTTTCTCCAACTTCCCCTATCCATGCCTGTCTAGTTGTAGATAAGTATAAGTTAAAATTAGGATAAAGAACCAAGCCTCTGCCTGAATATTCAGAATTTTCTACTGGGAGCTCTGAGCTAACTTATTTCACTAACAACTTCTTGCCTTAGGTAAACTCCATAAAAATGAAGAGGAAGGGATCATGTGAAATCAAGAGGTCTAGGATAAAAATGACCTAATTGTTTTAACAGGATGTGGCTTCTAAATATAGGCTAGTCAATTATATTTTTCACACTTGACACCTGCCACTATCAGTGTAGTACTCCATCCAGGGCTACTCCCTCAACTCGCATTCTTATTATCAGGCTGGATCCCCAAAGAGAGATTATTACTTCTTTCCTCAGGATTCTCTCCTCATTAACCTTGAGAAGTTACAAGTTTTAGTACTGTCTTATGAGTCTCATTTAGTCTGTTCTCTGTTGATTATCAAGTGGTCAGTCACAGTTAATTGAGTTTTTATAAAAAGGTACTATTTTGTATAGTAAAACAATAGTGACAAAGCATCACCTAAAATAATGGACACACTCTTTCACCCAAAATCCTTGGGGAGAAGAGGCTCAAGCTTAGAGACTACATGTAGTAAAAAGGTAAAGCTTCTAGCTATTGTAAATTCATTTTATTCCCTTCATGGAGTCCTCATGAAGTCCTCTTTAAGTGTAAATTTCTTCTAGACTTTAAAAGCTGGTGAGCTTATAGAGTCCTAAAGCTACTTTTCCTTGGTGTTTCTAGTTTGTGTTCCTATGTCTTCCAGCTTCTGCTGCAGATACTGCCCTTAGCAATACTGTTCTACGAGCACTGCTGACATGGAATCCAAATCCTCTCACATTTTGAATTTCACAGGGTCATCATCTGGTTCAATTTCTGGGGGAGAGAAATTAGATACTTCCCTCTCATCCAAAGGCACTTTCATCATTCATTTCACTATTGGAATATGGAATATATCTTTTCCAGAGATCTCTCTACCAGTCCCAATATGTTTCCTGTGTGGTTGCATGTGATCTCATCCAATAACCAAAGTACTCCATTCCTCCCTAACTGATTTGTTCATACCAAGTTTACACCTTTGACTGATTTAACCAAGAAGTCGAGGCCTTCTTTGTTGATATTTATTAAATATTATAGAATTCTTCTCTTGTAGTCTCCCCCCACCCAGCTAAATATTTGTTGTCCCCAAAACATCAGTTGGAGTGCTTCAGCAAAGTATAACTCCAAATCCTAGAGAGCTTGCTAGTGACTTGGGGAGGTTAACATTATCTTTTTGAATGCCTTTCCCAGTACTTTATACTAAAGTATCTTAAGAAAAGTTATATGACACAATTCATAAACAATTATAGCCTCTTATTTCTCCCTTACCCTATTCAACCTCTACAAATGTCAAAATCATCTTCCAAAAGCAGAGGTCTGATGTTGTAATTTCCGTGATCAAAATTATTCACTGGTTTCCTATCACCTCCAAGATAAAATGCAAATACCTCAACGTGGTTTTTAAAATCCTCCGCAATTTGACTCCAATCTAAATTTCCAGCCATGCTTCATATTATTCCTCTTCTATACCCTACATTGGAGCCAGAATGGACTAATAACTGTTTCCTATAACAAGTAGTCCATTTCCTACCTTTGTACTTGTATACAGCCTATCCTGTCTACTAGCAGTGCACTCCTTTCTCATCTCTGCCTTTCAGAATCTTTATCATTCTTCAGTATTCAACTCAGCTGCCCTCCTTTTTTGAAAAGCTTTTCTTGATTTCTCTAGTTACTAGTGTTCTCTTACACCTCTTACACCTTTGATCTGTGCATATCTTACATCCTTCAAATACAAATGTAAGCTTCTTGGGAATATTGATTTTTTTTCTTTCATTCCTAGGGTCTAGCACAGTGCCTTCCCAAAATTATGCATTTAATAAATATTTGTTGAAATGAATGCCATGAAGAATAACAACTTATGGCAATAAAATTGTGTGCTTTAATAAAAAGTCATATCAATAAATCTCTTATTGTGCTTCTCTCAATGATGAACCCTTGCTGTATTCCTACTTTGTCTAATTCTTGTCTTGACTCTATCTGACCACAGTCTCACTGATCTTCTGCCCTGCTTTGAAGAGGAGGAGGTGCCCTTCCTTAACAGACTATATTCTACCTTTCTACATGCTGGCAGATCACCTCATTAGACACTTAATTTACTTCCATGAGGCCTGGAGTGTGTCATATAAATCAGATACATGACCAAGAAATAAAAATCCCCCTATGACCATAAGGATTTTTATAGAAAGGAAAAGCAGTGCTTTTATCACTGCAGTTTCTGATGCCCAGGGAAGGGTGAGAGAAAAATGGATCTTCTCTGGACGTTTTGGATCTCTCTGAGAGCCTTGATTAATCACAGTTCTTGGCTTAGCATCCTGTATGTGACTTTAAATGAATCCCTTCCCTTCTCTGGGCCTCCATTTCCTCCTCTGTAAAATGAAACTATCATACTAGATGATGTTTAAGGTTCTTTTTAGATCTAACTCTGATCCCACCAGAGTATAGAGCTAAAACGGATATATTAATGTCCTCAAATGTTTAAAGGAGATATTTTTGCTTTTCTTGTAATCTTGAACTTAGAGGAGAAAGCATGGTGTATTGGAATTAGAAATCTAAATTCCAATATGACCTCTAGCACTAGCTGTGTGTCTGTCGGCAAGTCATTTAAGTTCTCTCAGCCTCGGTTTTTTCATCTGAAAAATGGAGCTGATACTACCTACTTCAGAGTGATGCTGTGAAGATCACATGAAATAATATAGATACAGTGATGTGTAAAAATTGAAGTCCTATATAGGTTTATTAGATGGTAGATCTAGAACTCAAACTCCAGATTTCAGACTTTGGTTTACTAAGAGAATGTCAGCTGCGGGGGAAGCCCTTGAGTGTATGTGTGTGTGTGTGTGTGTGTGTGTACAAGACAGAGGGCAGTGGAGAATGCTGGCATCATGGTCCCTAATCAGGAGGAAAGGAAGAGAGGTAAAGGAAAGCAAAAAGGGAAGTGCTTCAAGGCTAGCTCTTATCCCTAGTGAGAATACCTATAAACTGTGGAGAATTGCATGAGATTTTGTGATGACAACCAGCATTTTGCCACATAAAGAGTTACTTTGTTTTGTTTTGAAAATCTTCTGGGTACTACCTGAGACATCTAGTCTAATGGAATAATATCATCTTATGGATCGCAGATGATGTCTAGCCCTGAAGGAAAATGCCAGTGTGCTGATGACAATGTGGCAAAGCTCCCCTATACAGGCCAGGTGTGCTTGCTTTAAGTTAATGATTATCAAAGCAAAGGTTTTAGATTAAGAGCTTGCTATTCAGATCCACAAGCCAGCAGAATCTGCTTTCATTCTAATGCTGGCTGTTCATCTCTGTTTTTAAAAGATTTGATGACTTAAGGTTTGGGATGAATGGTGGGATTTGTGTCTGATGCTTTCCTAAAAAATACTCAGCTTGATCACAGCAGTGACATGGCAGAATGGAATGAGACCTGGATTTGGAGAGATTAAGGCTTTAAGATTAAGACCTCTTATTAACTGTGTGACAGTGGATGAGTCACTTCCATTCCTTAAGTATCAGTCACCTAATCTAAAAATGGGGATCACAATCTGTCTTAGATGGATAGCTTGTACAGTTACAGCTAGAAGAGATCTAAGAAATCATTTACTCCAACCTCTCTCATTTTACAGAGGAGGAAACTGAAAGGTGAAGGACTGAAGTTATCTGCCCAGGTTTATGTAGGAAGTAAATAGCAATAGTAGGATTTAAATCTAGGTGAATGTAAAGATAAAATTGGATAATATGGGTGAAAATGGTTTTTAAACTTAAATACACACATATATGCACATATATTTATATTGCTATATATGTCATGCATGGTGATATACACATGCCTGTGGTATATATATATATACACACATATGTGCACATAAATGTATTTTTGCACACATAAATACATATGTAATATAGACAGATATATGGAAAGAAGGAAGGAAGGAAGGAAGGAAGGAAGGAAGGAAGGAAAAGGAAGTTAACTAGATCTCAATATAGTTACTATATTTTGGGGTCTTACTCAAGGGCAGGGATTTTTAACTTGAGATTCACAAACTTAAAAAATAAAGCTACTGTATTTCAATATAATTGATTTCTTTTGTAATCCTATGTGTTTTTATTTTATGCATTTAAAAACTTTTTTTGGAAGGGGTCTATAGGCTTCGCAAACTGCTAAAGAGTTTCATGGTACAAGCAAGACTAAGAATCCCTGTCCTAGGGCAACCCTATCTTAGATCTGTGGCTTGTGAAAAGCATGCTGCAACTTGCTGTTGTCTTACTTCAGTTCTATTTCCAAACTCTTCCTAAAATACTCCAAATAATTGGGAATCTGGCATGGAATCTAAATGGGGAAGTATATAGAGCACTGGGCTTGGAGTCAGGAAGATTACTTTTCTTGAGTTCAAATCTGGCTTCAAATACTTACTAGTTGTATGACCCTGGCCAAGTTATTTAACTCTGCCCCAGTTACACATCTGTTAGAAAAAAAAAGAGCTACAGAAGGAAGTAGCAAACCACTTCTGTATCTTTGCCAAGAACACCCCAAAGAGTCGGACTTGACTGAGAGAGGAGGGAACAACTCTCTTCAGCTCTGCTTCTACGGCTGCATTGTGTGAAGTAGCTGGCGCTGTCCATTGTGCTAGAAGCTTACTCCAGACAAAGTCTATGCATCCACTAAGACTCCAGGCAGAGATGTTTAATAACTTGATAAAGACTGTAAATATTTGCCTTTTGTGGCTTGGGTCATCTTATCACTACATAACAGCAACTTCTGCTGTCCAGTGTGCATGTGGCTCTTCATTTCTTCACCATTTTGCTCACTGAGATTGTATTGTTAATAACAACTTACATTTATAGAGAGTTTTACTCTTTGTCAAATGCTTTTCTTCAATTATTTCATCTGATCATCCCAACAACTCTTTGAAGTTGATAGTGCAGCTTTGTAGATAAAGAAACTGAAGATCAGAGTGCGGTCAGGGTAACAAAGCTAGTAAGTAGTGGAATTATGACTTGAAACCAAGTCTAATGAACTTTTCATTACAAGTTCTGCCTCTCGTAACTCGGGTCAGTGACTGTCATTGTGTAAATTCGTCGTTAGGACCCAATAAAGTGCCAGGAGCAAGTGGACATATAGTGAATTTTAAATGTAGCATCAAAAGCACTTAATGCTAGATTACGATGTGTAACATTAGATCAATCAGTCAATAAACATATATTAAGCATCTACTATATGCCAGGCACTGAACAAACTGGTGATACAAAGAAAGGTAAAAGACCATCTCTGCTCTTGAGGAGCTCACAATTGAAGTAGAAAGACAACATGTGAACACCTATTCACAAATAAGGAATATAGGATGAATTGGAAATAATCAACAGAGGGAAGGCACTAGAAGTAAGAGGAATCAGGAAAGACAAGATTTCAAATAAGACATGACAGAAACCAGAGGAGATGACTAAAGTTATACGTATGTATAGGTTTACTAGCGCCTTCCCTCTGTGAGTATTTCTAATTTATCCTGTATATAGTTTACTTGTACATTGTTATTTGTATGTCCCATTGTAATGCCCCATTAGCCTGGGAGATCCTTGAGGTCAGGGGCTTTATTTTTGTCTTTCTGTGTATCCCCAATATTTAGCAATAATTCCTGGCACATAGTAAGTACTCAAAAAACTTTTATGGACTGACTTTTTTTAAACCTAAAATGAATGCAGTTGAACTGAAGGGAAAAATCTTAATAATTCAGATCTATATTGCTTTAAGGTTAGTAACACAAAAAAACTCTTAGAGTTAAGTAGTGTTAAGTATAATTATTCCCTTTTTTATAAATGAGGAAACTGAGACTCAGAGTTAAAATGACTTGCAGATGGTCATATTAATAGTGTTTTAACAAGATTTGAATCTAGGTCTTCTGATTCCATGTCCGTACAGTACTCTTTCCACAATGCTACAATGTGCTACAATAATGCTTCCTATTAATTGTCACTAATGCTTAAAATAAGTACTAATAATTACTAGTAAATCAATAAACCTAAATTGCTCATAACATACAAGGCACACATTCTAACACCCAAATAATTTTTTGAATTCTCACAAAAATACATGACTGGTCTCAGATTCTCTATCAATCCTTTTTGGGACATAACTAAAAAACAGAGAATATGATGGTATATTCCTATAATGTTCTACAACAATTTTCAAAAGATTACCTAAGATCCCTTCATTTGTTATATTCTATTGTCTTTTTTAGATACAAAACAACATACCAGATCCTCATCCTCTTTTTTGTTTCTGGACAGACTAAAATACTACAAATGATAAATCTTAGCATGACTTTAAGGATTATGTGGTCTAGGTCCTTTATTTTATAGTTGAGAGAAATGAGATCCAGGAAGGCAAGATGATTTGGTCAATATCATTGCAAATTAGAGGAAAAACTGGAACTAGAATACAGGTCTTCTTTTCCAGGTCCAAGGTTCTTGCCTTATTTCCAAACTGACTTATTCAGCCTGTTAACTGATCCTCTTACCAATATTTTTTCCATCCCCTCCCATTACTCTTAAATGTTTTTCCTAAGGAGAAGTAGTGTCTCCAGCAGTCTGGGGAAGTGTCCCTAATTAGAAGTTTCAAACTGAAAACAGAAAATTAGGTAGATGCCATTAATTGGGTTCATAAATCTGCAAATGATAAAATGGAAATGCGTTTAGGAAAGTGTCAGACTTAGCTTTGCTACTGGAAACTTAGACTAACAAGACTCATAAGCCAATCAGTAAAAAAAAAAAAAAAAAAAAAAGAGTCAATAAAATCTTCCAAGCTTCAGACTTTCTACTTTTCTGAGACTCAGCAAAATATTTAACTTATTTCAATCAAAGTAGCAAAGTGTCTGTTTTATTGTTCTCTTCCCTCTGATATAAAGAAATGAATCTAGATTTGGCTCATATTGTAAGTAAATTGAAGTACACAGAATATCACAAAATTTTAAAGTTAGAAGGAATTTTAATGATCATCTAATTAAACCTGCTATTTTTACGGAGAAGGAAACTAGAGAAGTAACATCCAAAAGTTTAGTGGCCCCCTTTCTCTACATTGCATTTCTTCACTTATCTACCATGTTACCTCATATTTTCATAGAGTTTTATGGTTGTAAAACATGTCCACATCTATTATCTCATTGTTCACATCTGTTATCACATCACATTTCATTATCACAACTTTATGAGCTTTGTAGAGTAGATATTATAATCTCCATTTTATAGACAGACAAATTGGGGCACAGAGAGATTAAGTGACCAGATTCAATGACTCCAAGTACTGTGCTCTTTCATTATATCCAATTACATCCTCGATCTACTTTGGAGTGTAATTAAATCAATGTATGAAACATATAATTACGGTCCTGGAACTTTCTATGATTGTTTTCAGAAGGACCATCTGAGGATACTTGGATCTCTCCTTTACTGGTTGAAATCTTGTTTTTCCTGCCTCAGGGTAAAAATCACTGGATTTAGAGTCAAGAAATTGGGTCTTGAATCCCAGTTCTGAGGTTTGGTAGCTCATGGGCAAGTCATAAGCTTTCTGACTTTCAAATTATTCTTCTGTATGAAGGAAATATTATTTGCAGTACTTTGCTATGTTGGTGTAAGAAAAATGCTTTATAAGTCTTAAATATATGTCACTACTATTATTATTCTTAAAATGCAACTGGAACAAAAATTAGTATGTTTGAATATTTTTTCTTTTATCTTTGATTTTTATTAATATCTCCTCTTTTTCTATCACCTCCACTTCTGAGTGTATCTCTCCTCTCTTCCCCTACTCAGGGAGTCATTCTTTCCTTTATGAAGAAGAAAGAAGAGGAGGAGGAGGAGAGCAAAAACAAAAGCAGAAAGAAAACAGTTCAGCAAAACAAGCCAATAGTTTCTGACCTCTACAAAGAAAGGAGGTATGTTTTTTTCATCTCTTCTTTATGGTCAGATTTCATTACAACTGCACAACATTGAACTTTTGTTTTGCTGATGTTGTATTATTGTGATGTTGCTACATTAATGTACTCATTATTTATATTGTTTCCCGGGTTCTACCTACTTTACTCTGCCATTTTACATATTTTCTCAGGTGCTTTTAAATTCTTCATATTCATTATTTCTTATAATATGATAATATACAATCACATTCATGCATTACACTTTGTGAGGTCATTGGATTACTTTTCATTGCATCAAGAATGTTAGAGTTTGAAGGACGCTTGGAGATCATCTCTTTTAACCCAAGTACCTTTCAGGGAGGGAAATATAGACCCACATGAGTGAGGTGATTTGCCCAAGGTCACATGGAAAAACTATCTTTTTGTAAGCAAGAACATTTTGATGTGGAAAAAATTGTATTTAGATATTTTTGCTGAGTGTGTGTGTGCATATGTGTGTGTGTGTATGAAATGAACTATTAGGTAGATGAAGTGCAAGATGATAGGAGATGCCAACTTGTTTATTCAGACTACCCTATAGAGCTTCACTATATAACTGTCTAGAAAGTATATTTTCTTACCCAATACCACAAGTGGGAATTGTTAGGGATGATGACTCCAAAATTAAAATGGAGCTACAGTGGTTGTAAATAGAAAGTGTTTGCAAAGTGCCTGCCTTAGATGTTTTCCAGATTGTTGTTCCTCTTGTGTTGGGGGAAGGGTCTAGGAGGAAAGTTTGTCCAACAATTTTCCTCAGACACCCTTCCCCCAACACACACAGCCATCCAACAAAAGTTCAGGGATTCCATTTTGTTGAAGGCTTGTGATTCCTGGTGACATTTGTGCTGTGTATATCTGGTGATGAAATTCAGGGGGCCACGGGACCATCCTCTGGCTTTCTGAAATACTCAGGATTAATGGGGCTGAGCATTGATTTCAATTTTCAAAATGAAGTTCTATGGAAGGATACAGTTTTAGAATGACATTTTACAGCGTAATTAGTTGAAGCAGAAAAAGTTGTAATGGAGGACCTCTTCTTTTCCAAAAGCAGTGAAATATAGACCAGGAAGGATGGGCTGAAATGATTATAAACTATCTACATGGTGATAATTAATCCTCTCCTTTCCTTTTAATAGGATAATAAATATTCATAATTATTAATTAATACTGCCTCATAAAAAGAGGAATATTGATATTCTCAGAGTAAATTATAAACAGGTGAAAAATCTATTGCAATTCTTTTTGAAAAAAGAGATGTCATTTTGCTCTATAATATTAAAGGACTGACAAAAGATAAATACTATTGAATTCATTGAATATAACTTAAAGTGATTTGCTTCTGGATGGAGCCTGTAAATTGTCTGAGGTCTAAGAATGAAATGAAATATCTTTGTATAATCTACATTGATCAATGAGTCTGGGTTCCTTAAAGCTAATCTACCTGTAATGTCTGGAGGTAATGACTTAGTCCTAGATTATCATTACAAATGCCTCAGTTATTCATACATACATACATATGTGTATATATATACATACATACACACATACATGCATATGTCTGTATGCATATTTTTGTTGCTTTTGTTTAGTCATATTCAACACTTCATGACCCCATTTGTCATTTTCTTGGCAAAAATGCTGGAGTAGTTTGCATTTCCTTCTCCAACTCATTCTACAAATAAGAAAACTGAGGCAAACAGATTTAAGTGACTTGCCCAGGCTTACACAGTTGTCTGAAGACAGAATTGAACTCAAGAAGATGAGTCTTCCTGACTCCAGGCCCCAAGATTCTATCCACTGTACCACCTAGCTGCCTTTTGTATATGTGTGCATGTATATGTGGGTATATGTATGTAAATGTGTATATATGTACATATGTATGCACATGCATATATATTTATAAAAATAATTTGTTTAATACTTCTCTGTCAACATATTTTTTGGTTGACTTGCTGTGAATGTCACACATGCAGGGCATTTTGATTTTGGTGATTGTCTGCTACCGAAGTTATCCTGAAGATGGTTTCAGTGAGTTTGCCAAATACAATGTTTTTTCTCAATATATTTATTCAATTACAAAAACAATCATTATTTTCATATGTGAAATAGTCTAGAGAACATTAAAGACAGAAGAAAAGAGACTAGAAAAGCAACTTTCGACGGATAGAAATGTGCCTTTCTCTTCTGATCTCACGTTTATCTGAACCTACTATAATTATGCTGTATTAAGAAACCTTGCCACTTGGACCATAAGCTATTGCTCAGGACTGAGAAGAGTCCTCTCAACACCTGCATTTATTTCCCAAGGCTTGTCTTAGGGGAAAACAATGAGCAAGGGCTGAGAAGGTAACACCCATGAGCTAACATCAGGTATATTTTGTCTTTCCATCCATCTTCAGAGATGAGATGAGATTGGCTCATTCTCCTCAGGCCCCCTTCCTCTTTGACAACATAAATAGAAAGGAAAGGAAAACTTAACAACCTCTGATCATAAAAACCAGGTGAGGCATAACGGAGACCTATCAATGAGCAAAAGGAGATTCAGCACACAATACAGAGAGTTATTCCCCACAGATGGTGAGGTCCTCCAGAGGCACCTGTTTGGGGGAGGACACCTTGCTGGTCATGTGAAACACTGAAATAGCATGGAGACTCCTGGGAAAGATCAAAAAGAAATTTGGCTTGAGCATCCACACAGGAAAAGCCAGTAAAACAAAATGAAGAATATCCATTGCCCAGATTGTGACATGTATTTAGATGGATAACCTACAGATCTTATTCAATGGCATATATTAATCTAAGAAAGGCAGTACAGACAGATAACAAGTTGGACCCAGAATTAGACAGGAAGAGAAAAGCAGCCTGGATTGCCTTCAGGAAATTGCAAAGCTAATTTAATGACATTGGACTTCTCCAAGAAAGAAAGGACTGCCCCTTTAACATATGTGCTATGGTTGTTTGTTATCAATTTTGTTATATGGCAGTGAGACATGTAGCATAACAATTTCTGAAAAAACTGAAAATAAATATTACTTAGGGAATAATTGAGGTGTGAATGGTGGGTGCAAGTAAGACTACAATATAAAATATACTATCAAAGACTTAATGCTAAAAGGCACTTCAGAGACCATGTAGTTCAACCCTCCCTTTTTATAGACAAGGAAACTGAGTCCCAGAGGAGTTGTGATTTGCCTAAGGTCAGAGCCAGAGTTGGAATCCAGGTACTCTGACTCCAAACACAACAACACTCTTTCTACTATACCAAAATGGAGAAGAGGATTAAAGGGGTCATTAAGAAATGCATAACTGAGAAAGGTCAGCTGGTCTTGGGATGAGGATGAAGGATGCGAGGCACAGGTCTGCTGAAATCTGTGAAGTGTCAGAGCTAAAACAAGGGTGACCTCCAACCCATCCACTGAGAGGACCTGGATCAGAGCCACATAGGATGGATGGGCAGGCAGGGGTGTCGATTGTAAGGGACATTACTGGAGGGAATATTTAAACTGGTAAGACCAAAGATCCATTTGAGAGAAACTATAGATTGACCAAGAAATGAGGCCCAGAGAGTAGAACTGACTTACCCAAGGTCATATAGCCAGGAAATATCAGAGCTGATATTTGAACCCACACCTCCTGACTCCCAATCCAGTGTTCTTTCTACTTTATCATACTACCTTTCACCTATAAAAAGTGAGCCTGTTGCTTCTTTCAACTTCTAAAGTCTCTATAAGCCAAGCATTTTTTTTCTTTAAAATCAGAATCATCCTCATGCTCCCTTTCTCTTTGACAATATAAATAGTAAGGAAAGGAAAACTTAACAACCTCTGATCATAAATACCAGGTGAGAAATGAGGCTATGAGGATGAATTCTGAAGATATGCTTGCCTACTTGTTTAGCTGGGTATATGTCCTCCAATTTCACTTTAGGCTAGAGATCCAGTCTGAGATTTCAACCATTCTAAGATTTTTAAAGAGAAAGAGAAAAGTCAGCAAAACAGGCAAAGCTTTAGCAAGTCATCTAAGAAAAATAGCGGGAGCTTGCTTGGGAAGATACCTGTGCATTTTGCAAACATTCAACCACAAAGTGATGGGCCCTTTAGTTTTCTCATGCAAGAGGAACCCTTAAAAGCCAAGGTAAATATTTAACCTCCAGCTATCAAAAAAACAAAAAACCCATACACAAGAGAGTTGTTAAGTTTAACCAACATTATTAACATTGTCTCCATCACTTTCTTAAGTCTAGATAGTTAACAAAGCAATAAATCTACCCCAATCTGTAGTGTTTGCTGATATCTCAGGTGTAAATGCTCACACTTAATATTTAACAATTGGCTTTCATGAGTCAGTACAAGCAGACTCCAGTACATCCTTGTTTCAGGGTCACCAAAAGGACTCCTGGCCTAGAAAGAGGCCTCCCTCTCCTGTCGCTAGAGGGAAGAGGGGAGGGCTGTAAGGAAGGAGAGCAGAAAGAAGAGAAAGGGAGGTGTAAACAGCATTGCTTAACTACAGAGCAGGGCTGCCAGCAAACTGTAACTTTCTGGCGTCAGATGATAAAACATTAATTACAGATGTCAAGATTAGAGTTTGCTTTTTCTGCAAATTCCATAGGGTCTCTAAGCAACCTGATCTCAAAATCCCAGAGGGAATGGAAGTCTACAGAGAAGCGATTGTTATCTTAATGTGGCAAGAATCCCCACCTTGTCCTCTGCCAAGTGAAAATCCAGCTTTAATGACCAAGATTATGGGAATATTTCTGGGTTTTGCTGTAGATGGTTGACATTTGAAACCTAATTTATGCTGAGAATTATAACTCTAAATTCCGTTCCAAATCTGGAAAGTCCAGCAGCCCCTTATCACACGTGAGGATACAAAGCAGCCTAACTGAGCTTAAGACCCATCTGTGTAATCACTAAAATTGGATTTGGATTTAAAAGCGTGGCAGACCTAGCTTTTAAAAACTCATTGTCACACAATCATTGTTGCAGAGAATCATGCCCTAGAAGAGGAATTTGGCTCCTAAAATACAAGTTGTACCCTCAGGTTTGATAGACAAACAACAGAGGAGTTTTTCCCTTCCTTTTCCTTCTTTTCCTTCCTTTCTCCCTCCCTTCCTCCCTTCCTCCCTTCTTTCCTTCCTTCCTTCCTTCCTTCCTTCCTTCCTTCCTTCCTTCCTTCCTTCCTTCCTTCCTTTCTTCCTCCCCCCTCTCTCTGTAGGTGTCCTCTAAGGTTCTTTCCTGGATTTTCTGTTTTCTTTGTATCCTTGGCAATCTCAGCACGTCCTATATGTTCAGTGATCATCTCTATGCTAATGACTCCCAGATCTACATATTCATCTCTAGTTTCTCTCATGATCTCCCACAGGCCCAGCCTTCTGAATTACCACATGCCTATTGGACATTTTGAACTGAATGTGACATTGTCAGTCAGCCAATAAGCATTTATTAAGTGCCAGCTATCTATCAGGCACTGTGCTAAGTGCTGGGGATACAAAGAAAGGCAAAAGACAGTTCCTATACTCAAGGAGTTCACTATCTAGAAGACAACTGGGGTGGGGGGAGCAAAGCCAAGATGGCAGAGTAGAAAGATGGACCAGCTCTAGCTCTCCCTCCACAGCCCATAAAACACCTGTAAAAAAAAAATGACTCTAAACAAATTCTAGAGAAGCAGAAGCCACAAAATGACAGAGATTTCCAGCACAAGACAGCTTGGAAGGTCAACAGGAAAGGTCTATTGTACTGGGGTCAGACCAGAACATAGCCCAGCCTCGGCCCCACAGCAAAGCAGGGACAGAACTGGAGCAGACTTCAGGGTGCAAAATCACTGGTAGCAACTGTGGTTTCCACATTTCTCAACCTACAAATGTCAAAGACAGCTTGAAAGGTCAGTGAGAAAGCTCTTTTACCTGAGTGAGAGGGCATATGGGTCAGTCCAAGCCCTGGCCCCAGGGCAGCAGTAGTCACTGCAGCAGTGTCTACTTTTGGAGCCCTCTACTGAAAAAACCCTGGGAGAATCCAGTAGTTGATCTGGATCTCAGTCCTGAATGGTGGTCTTGGGGTGAGGAGGAGTGCTAGCATGGTGGAGCTGGTGGTGATAGTGGAGAGGGAACCCTACTGGCAGATTCTGGGCAGAAAAGAGTGCTTGTTGCTCCCAGATCAGAGCGCAGGCCAGGAGAGGAGTAAACTCCTCTCCCTTGATTGTGCCACCTTGGAGGAACTGAGAACTTACAGGTCCCTACAGCTCCACTTGACAAAGGACTCAAAAGTCAAGTAACTGGCTGGGAAAATACCCACAAAGGGAAAAAATAAGGCTATAGAAGATGACTTTCCTGGTGAAAAGATACTTTATTCCATACTTTCGGATGAGGAAGAGCAATGCATACCATCAGAGGAAGATATAAAAGTCAAGGTTTCTTCATCCAAAACCTCCAAAAAAAATGCGATGATCTCAGGCCATGGAAGACCTCAAAAAGCATTTTGAGAATCCAGTCAAGGAGGTGGAAGAAAAATTGGGAAGAGAAAAGAGAGTGATGCAAGAAAATCATGAAAAGCAAATCAACAGCTTGCTAAAGGAGACCCAAAAAATGCTAAAGAAAATAACACCTTTAAAAATAGAGTAACCAAAATGGCAAAAGAGGTCCAAAAAGCCAATGAGGAGAAGAATGTTTTAAAAATAAGAATTAGCCAAATGGAAAAAAAGGTTCAAAAACTCATTGAAGAAAATAGTTCTTCAAAAATTAGAATGGAGAAATGAAAAAAAGAAAAAGAAAAAATAAATGAAAAAATTAGAATGGAGCAGATGGAAGCTAATGACTTTTTGAGAAACCAAGAAATTATGAATCAAAACCAAAAGAATGAAAAAATAGAAGATAATGTGAAATATCTCATTGAAAAAACCTAGACCTAGAAAATAGAGAGGAGAGATAATTTTAACAGGAGAGATAATTTTAAAATTATTGGTCTACCTGAAAACCATGATCAAAAAAAGAGCCTAGACATCATCTTCCAAGAAATTATCAAGGAAAATTGCCCTGATATTCTAGACCCAGAGGGTAAAATAGAAATGGAAAGAATTCACCAACCACATTCTGAAAGAGATCCTCAAAGAAAAACTTCTAGGATTATTGTAGCCAAATTTCAGAGTTCCCTGGTCAAGGAGAAAATATTACAAGCAGCCAGAAAGAAACAATTCAAGTACTGTGGAAATACAAACAGGAAAACACAGGATTTAGCAGCTTCTACACTAAGGAATAGAAGGGCCTGGAATATGATATTCCAGAGGTCAAAGGAGATAGGATTAAAACCAAGAATCACTTACCCAGCAAAACTGAATATAGTACTATAATACTTCAGGGTAAAAAATGGAATTTCAATGCAATACAGGACTTCCAAGCATTCTGGTTGAAAAGACCAGAGCTGAATAGAAAATTTGACTTTTGGATACAAGAATCAAGAAAAGCATGAAAAGCTAAACAGGAAAGAGAAGCCTTAAGGAACTCAGTAAAGTTGAACTGTTTACATTGCTACATGGAGAGATGTTATTTGTAACTCAGGAAACCTTTTTCAGTATTAGGTAGTTAGAGGGAATATATATATATATATATATGTAGGTGTGTATAGATATGTATATATGTGTATATTATATATGTAGGTATATATGTGCATGTGTGTATGTGTGTATGTATAGATATATGGAAAGAGATGTGTATGTATACATGTTTATATATATACATATATGTAAATGTGTGTATATATATTCATAGAGGGCACAGGGTGAACTGAATATGAATATACCTAAAAAATAAAATAAAATTTACTGTTGAAGGGATGTACTAAGAGTAAGAGAAAGGGAGAGAATGTAGCAAATCATCTCACATACAAGGGGGAAGAAAGAGCTTCTACAATGGAGGGGAAGAGGGGGGAGATGACAAGAAATAATTGAGTCTTACTCTCATGGGATTTGGCTTAAGAAGGGAGTAACACACTATCAATTGGATAAGGAAGTCTATTTCACCCTGCAGGAAGGCAAGGGAAAAGGGGATAGGAGAGGGAAGATAATAGAAGGGACAGCAAATTGGGGAAAGGGATAATCAGAAATGAACACTGTTGTGGGAGGATAGGTCAAGAGAGAGAATCGAATAAATGAAGGACAGGTTAGGAGAGAGGGAAATGTGGTTAATGTTTTACAACATAAATATTATGGAAGTGCTTTGCATTGTTACACATGTATGACCTATATTGAATTGCTTGTTTTCTCAAAGAGGTTGGGTAGGGAGGGAGGGAGAGAATATGGAACTCAAAGCTTTAAAAATGAATATTAAAAGTTGTTTTAGCATGCAATTGGAAATTAAACTACGCAAGTATAGAAATCTATTTTGCCCTACAGAAAAATAGAAGGGAAAGGAGACGGAAGAAGGATGGGTAATAGAAGGGAGGACAGACTGGAGGAAGGGGGGATGGGGTGCATGCTGTCCTGGGGTGGGGGGGTGGGAAGAAATAGGGAGAAATTTTGAATTAAATTCTTGTGGAAATGAATGTTAAGAACTGAAAATAAATAAATTATATATTAGGATAAAGTTGTGTTCATCCTTCGTTGCCAAAGAAGACCATGCCATCAGAGAAATAATGACATGACTTGCACTTGACTTTGTTTTGAGTGAGGGAGGGCTGTGCAGGTCACCAGCCTCACTTCTCCTCCAGAGCCATCTGAATCCAGTGATCTGATATTAATCAGGATGACTGGAGATGACCCAGGATGAGGCAATTGGGGTTAAGTGACTTGCCCAAGGTCACACAGCTAATGATTGTCAAGTGTATGAGGTGAGATTTGAACTCAGGTCCTCCTGACTCCTGCACTGGTGCTCTATCCATTGCACCACCTAGCTGCCCTTAGGATAAAGCTGAAACTAACAATAAAGAAGGCAACTCCTAAAAAGCTAAAAAGTGGCAGGGGGAGAAGGACACCTACTACAGAGGTGGGATGTAGCCTAGGGGGATCTAGCCATGTCAAAAATGATAGGATGTCTGCCCTGGGCACTCTCCTTAAATGGAGGACCTGGGAATAGTTGTCCACTGTCTACGCTCCCCCTCTTCAATCAGAATGAACAAGAGAAGGGTCCCAGGAATAGGGTCAACTCAGGAGGTGTGAGTTTCAGAGTTGTCAAAATGATAGGATGTTGCTGGATGATGAGCTTCTGGAATGCATGATTCCACAGGCACTTCAAACTCAACCCATCCAAAAATAGAACACATTGTCTTTCTCCCTAAACCATCCCCTTTTCTGAACTTCCCTATTACTGTTGAGGTCACCCCAAACTCCCAGTTACCCATTTCTGCAACCTTAGTATCATCCTGGATGCCTTCATTTCACTCATTCCACACATATCATCTGTGGCCAAATCTTGTGATTTCTACTTCTGCAACATCCCTTGTCTCCTTTCCCTTCACACAGTTACCCGCGTAGTTTGGGTGCTCATCACTCCTCTCCAGGATTATTGCAATAATCTTCTCATTGATATCCTTATCTTAAATCTCCCCAGTATATCTCATTTTCTATTCAGCTGCCAAAGCAATTTTCCAGAAGCACAGATCTGACCATGTCCAACCTTCCCACTCTTCCCACTCTTCCCACTCTTCCCCCTCAGCCCCAAACTTAGTAAACTCTAGAAATTCCTCATTATCTCCAGGATCAAATGTAAACTCCTCTGTGAGGTATCAAAAGCTCTTCATACCCTAATCTAGAGCCTTCCTTTCTTTCCAGTCTTCTTACTCATTACTCTCACTCACTCTAAATCCAGCCAAACTGGTCTACTACACATGACACTATCTTTCATTCCTGTGCCTTTGATCTCCATTCCTAGAATTTTTCCTCTTCTTACCTCCAGCTCTCACAAACCATTGTTTTCTTCAAAACTCAGATCAGTTGCCACCTTCATGCCTTTTCCTGTCTTTCCTGACCCCCACCCCAGCTGCTGGCCACCCATCAAAAGACATCCTTCTTGTTGACATAGTTACCTTACTATTTATGTAGAGTTGTCTCCCCTCTTAACATGTAAACAACTTGAGGACAAAAACTATTTTCTTCTTTTTCTTTGTATCTCTAGTGCTCAGCACAGTTCCTGGCAACTAGAAAACTCTTAATGTGGGCTTATTGATTCATTAATCATGGGGACAACATGGAGAAATGTAAGGAATGACAGATTTGGGTTCAAGAAGACTTCATTTGAATCCTGCCTACAATACTTAATAGCTGCATGATTCTGCTTACCTCTGAGACTCAGTGTCCTTCTTTGAAAATGGGGATAATGATATCCATAGGTACATGCCTGATAGGGCTATTCTAAAACTCAAGCGAGATCTATATACATACTACACATATAGATTCATAGACATATACATACACATATATGTGTTTCTATATATACTCATAGACGTGTGTGTGTGTGTGTGTGTGTGTGTGTGCGCGTGTGTGTAAAACTTTGAAACACTTGGTAAGTCTCTGTCATTATTTTCCCCAGTCCCAGCAGGCCAACACAGAGAGCAAGTTCTGGTGACACAGAGAGTTGGAGTTATCATTATTGCCTAAATTTCATTTCCTCTGAAGAGAGAGTATTTGTGTTGTATTACATATTTTGGCATCTTCTACTCAATCAGGTCTTAAATTCTGAGGAGATTTCAGATATCCTGATCAGTATTTTGTTTTGTTTTGTCTTCTTATGTTACAGAACTTATTTACCAGAAAGGAAACATGCATCTATTAAACACCTACTCTGTTTCAGTGAAACACTTAGCACAGTGTCTAAGCACTTTACATATGCTATTTCATTTTATCCTCGCAATAAGCCTGAGATGTAGATTCTATTGTCATTATCTTTATTTTTCAAATGAGGAAACTGAGGCAAACAGAAGTTAAGTGACTTGTCCAGGGTCCTACAGCTAGTAAACATCTGAGGCTGCCTTGAATTCAGGTCTCCCTTACTCCAAGCCAGTGCCATCTAGCTGCCAAATTGGAAAAAGTTTCCCTTCGTCCTTCGCTACTGGTTTGATTTTATTGTACTTATTTTATTGACATAGTACCTTAAGGTTTAAGTATAGCTATATATATATTATCCTACTGAATCCTTATGACAAACCTGCAAGGTGGGTATTACAAGTATTTATCATACATACATACACATACATAGACACCTATATACCATATATGTATATATACACACATATAAATATACACACACATACTATGTATATATACACACACTTTACTACACAGACACACACACACACACACTTGTTTTTTAAATTTTTGTCTTTGCCCTGAACTTAAATTTGCCTCTTTCTAACTTCTACTCACTGCTCCTAGTTCCACCTTTCTGGGCCAAAGAAAACAAGTCTAGTCTCTCTATCTGAGAGCCCTGCAAATACTTGGATAACCATTATATCCCCTCAGAATCTTCTCATCTCCATGTGCCCACTTCCTTCAGCTAATCCTCACATGATTTGGACTTAAAGCTCTTAGCTTTTTTTTTTTAATTAGCCTTTAGCTAGGTGCCTTGCTTCAGACTCTCTCCAGCTTAATCAGTCGTCTTAAGCTTAATCCAGAACTGAACATAATTCTCATTCCATGTGAGGTCTGAAGAGAACAGAATACAGTAGATCTCTCACTCTCCTATTCCTGGAAGCTCCACTTCTCTTCATGTAGACCAGAATGTGTTCACTTTTTGCTTTTGTTTTGTTTTCCAATGCTGACTCACAATGCTTTTGTAATCCACTAAAATTTCCAGAACTTCCCCCATGGAAATTCCCTCTGCTTTTAGTTTTTAGTAAATTCTCTGTTAGTTTTAATCTTAGATGTCCCAAGACAGAGGTTTAGTGACTTGCCCAGGATACACAGATAGTATATGTTAGTGGTAAGTATCAAATTCATGTCTTCCCTACTCCAAGGTCATTGCTTGATCTGATACCAGTGATAACAATAATTAGCATTATATAGCCATTAAATGTCTACCAAGTGCTTTATATATGTTATTGCATTTGATTCTCACAACAACCCCAGGAGGTAAGTACTATTATCATCCTAGTTTTACTGATGAAAAAACTGAGGCTAAGAAAGTTTAAGTGACTTGGGGTCACATAGCTAATAAGTATCTGAAATAGGATATGAGCTCAACGTCTTCTTGACTCTAAGTCCAGTGCTCTTACTGTACTATTTAGCTGTCATACTCCCTCGTCACAAATGAGGAAACAAAAAGTTGAGTTAATTGTCTTCAGTTGCACAGCTGGTAAATTTCAGTGGCCATATTAGAATCATATTTCTTTTATCCCAAATCTAACACTCACCTTTTCTACTCCAACAAGCTGCCCCTCACGAAATATATGAGATGAAAAGGGCATTTTTGCACCATGAGTGGGCTAGCCTTGGAAGCTGAAAAATCTGAGTTCAATGACCATGGGCAAGTAGTTTAACCTTTCAGTGCTCCAGGCAACTAACTCTCCAAGGCTCTCAGTTCAAAATGAGTTGCTGACTTGCACTTAAAATCCAGTTCTGGACAAAAATAGTTTAAATAGAAATAGTTATTAAGCAAGTTTCTTGTATGATGTTTGATATCTCTAAGAAGACATTTGTGATGATGATGAAGAAGATGAAAGACAAGGAGAAGATGATGATGATGATAATATGATGGTGATGATAATGAAAGATAGAAATTAGGGGAACTGGATTCTAATCTGATCTCCCACTTATTTTCCATATGTTCACTTTCTCTAGACTTTAGTTTCCTCATCTTTAAAATGAGGAGTTGGGCTAGATGACCTTTAATATGCCTCCTAGATTTGATAACCTATGAATCTATCATTATAAAATATGCATATACATAATATACATGTATATAAAGTGTACATAATATATAAAGTATATGGATAAAATATATATATATAATATATAGTATAAAGTATATATGATTTTTAAGTCTGGAGTTTCAGAGATGGAAACTTCCAATGAGCTGGTATCCAAATCAGTGAAATGTTTCCACACAACTTAAAGAAGAAGATTTCTTTGGATCTTAATCCTCTTTAAATGAAAGAAATCTGTCAAAACTGTGTTTTAGAGGATGTGTTTGGAGGATGAATCAATATTAACAGATGATTTCTCACCATTAAATCAGTAACAGATTGTCATGGTGCCAGCCTGGCTATTTTTGAGTGACTTCTATTTGTCATAAAGTTGTTGACAATGAACCAAGTGTCTTGTGAACTGATGGAGACTGTGTGTTTTATTTGTCCTTGTTTGCCGCTGTGTAAATACTTCCCTGCTAAAAGAGCAGAAGAGTAATTATTCTGGTGCAAACAACAGCATAAACAACCAGGAATGGAAGCTGGTGGCTGCTCAACTAACTGTCAGTTCATTGAGATATATCTCACTGCTGTTGGTAGGGACAGAAAATAAACCATGGGTCATTTTTTCATTGGATTTCACATGTATAAATTTCACAGCAAATCACTGGTTGCACAGGGCTTTGCCAGATGAGCTGCTGAAAGCTCAAATCAAGGAAAGACACAGTGAAAATCTTTAAAGTATCCCGTACCTATGTAGTGGTGCTGTTCGTGGTGGCTTTGGTTTTTAGAAGCCTGATTTCATTTAAAGTCACTATGTACCTCACTTTTTGAAAGGACTACTTAGCCTGCAATAAATCCACTTGAAAAGAATGTGTATGCTAATGTTTCAGCATTTTCACAGAAGCACAGAATCTTGGAATTTGAAGGGACCTCAAATACTATCTAATCTGACCCCTATCTAAACATAAATTCTCTCTACAACATACTAGACAAGCAGCGATCTAGTTGCTACAAATCTTCCCATGATGGGGAACAAATATCTATTGCATGCCTAGTTGGTGCATTTGGACTCTTACTAAATTATTTCAATGGTTATAGGGTTCTCACACTTGCAAAAATATAACAACAAAAGGCTTCCCCTTCTAAGAATCCTCTCTACATTTAGCAAATTTATGGGACACAATTTAAAAATTGCTTTTTCTTCCATTAAAAAATGAATAAATGAATTAAGCATTATATTAAGTTCTTACTATGTGCAAAACACTATGATAAGTGGTAGGGAACCAAATAGAAAAATAAGATAGTCCCCAGTCTCAAGGAGCTCACAGTCTAATGGAGATGATGCACATGGAAAGTTCCAGCTACAAGTCAGATGGAAAGGTCCTGTGGTCCTTAGGGTACAGTAGCAAAGCAGAGGATAAGGCCTCTTCTTTAATGTCATTTTCACTAATAAAGTCTCATCGTATTTGATATTGAATCATTTGACAGTACAAAGGACTTTGGTGAAAAGAAATTTCTTCTGTGGTCTTCAGTAGGTGTGGCTGTTGCACCTACAGGAGCTGTTGTCAGGATACATCTCCACAAGTATTGCTTCCTAGGAAGATGACTTATAGGTGTTAGGGTACAAGCGTTGAGACTCCCAAGTCTCTTGTATTCAGGGTCTTGGAGTATCTCTCCATCAAGACCTCAGGGGAGATGTTGGTCATGGTGATGGCGGTAGCTCTACTTGCCTCACACATGCTGCCTTCCTCTCCCCAGCACCCTTTCCCTCAAGGCTCCCCATTACTTCATCTAGTCTGGTCCTTCTGTCCTGTGAGTGACAGTTAGTATTGATTGTTGGCTCCTTCTCTATAGGATTTTCTTCCCTCTGAGGGCTGAACTAGAAGCTGGATAGGTGGTTTGTCTGTGGGAGGCGGCATTTCCATTCCCTGGATTTGTGGTCATCTGCCTCTTGGTGGCAATTGATCAGCAATTGTTGCCAGTTGTAATGAAAAATGCGAAACCAATCTCCACAATGATTTCTCTCCTCAATGATGGCTTCAGAGATTGGGCTGAGAGTAGGTTACCAGGGCTCTTAGGGTTAGGATCCCAAGCTATCTCCATTAGCATCTGAAGGGAGATGGTAGTCAAGATGGAGGGAATGGTTTGACCCACTTGACACAAGCTCCTTCCTGTCACTTCCAAGGTTTGTTCTTCCTGCTTTATCTAGGTTGGCCTACCTGCCTGAAAAATAATTAAGGAGCATAGGTTAGGGAAATTCTCTGATGCTAAAGTGTGAGATGTTGAACCAAATCTTTCCTATATATGGTTGGAAATTGCATTCACTTTTTGCTTTTCCTTCAAAGTTCAGATCATATATCATAGAATCATAGCATTTGAAATTTGGATGGGCTTTCAAATGGCCATCTAGTCCAACCAAGACACAAAAGGAATTTCCACTGTAACAATCTGACAAGTGGTCATCTAGGCTTTGTGTAGAGACCTCCAAGGAAGGGGAAACACACCATTTTATTTTGGACAGTTTTAACTTGAAGTTTTTCCAGATCAACACTAAATAGACCTCTTACACCTTCTATAACCTTTTCTCCAAGCTCACCATCTCCAGTTCCTTTAGCTGAACTTCATAGGTCCTGGCCTCAAAACTCTACACCCTCCTTGCTGCTCTTCTCTGAACACCCTCGAGTTTACCTGTCTCCTTACTAAAGCACCAAAAACAGGACCTTTGAACATAGAGTGTTGTAGACAATGTCTTTGTTGATTCATTCATTTATTCTTCCAAATCACCAGAAAAAAAGACTGGGAGGTTGTAGTTCCAAAATGATATTCATAGTACCTACTGAGGCCATGAATATCCCGGCACAATTCTGAATCGCAAACTACCCCGACTCTCCACATGAAAGACAGAACCAGAACGTTTATTCAGACACTAGAAAGCCAAATCCATCATAGTAACAAAAATCTATACACAATAATAATGCAGAGGACAGCACCATCCCCAAGCCTTCCCCTGCTAGGCTTGCCACAAACCAGGTCCATTAAACAAAATCACAAACAATCACAAAATCCCTCACGCTAGCCAGCAGCCTGCATCCTTCCTAATTCTGACTGCCTTCTGACTAACTTCCTCTCAGCTCTGCTCTAACTCTGCCTCTTCCTGTTCCACCTGTTCAGCAAACTCTTCCCTCCACAGGTTCCATGTGACTCAGACTTCCAGGAGACCTGCAGGGCCTATTAATGAATGGGAAAGATCTTCCCATTTAAAGCACCATTACAGAGGATGCGCCAAAATGTCTGATTGCGGAGAAGCCTAATGGTGAGCTCTAGTCCACAATGTCCTCTAAACAGATTTAGAAAATGCACCAGACCAAATCCTGATGGGGAAATTCAGAAAAAATCACAGTGACTTATTTCTCTAGTTCAGTTCAGCCTAGGGAGGAAGATAGAGAGCTCAATAGGCACTGGGGATACTTCAGTTTAAGAGCATGCAGTGGACAAAGTACATGAGCTCCCAGGAATAGGCACCTGACCTGAACCAGGACACCCACCAAGTCTGAAATGCATCACTGTAACAGAGAGAGGTCTGAACTGGCAGTTGTGTAACCCACTACCAAGGTCTGAGTTACAGATCTAGGGCAGAGTAAGATGAGGACCTGTGCAAGGTGGTAGTATTCCCAGATAGGAAGGCCTTGGAAGGTGTACCAAAAAAAAAGAATTTCAGAAGTCAGCAGAAGCAGTGGTGTGACTCAGATCCCAAGCTCAGAGCACAATTTCACTTTCAGCGTCTAGCTCAGCCTGCAGAGAAATAACCAGGACAGGATTCCAGACCAAAGGGGAGACTACATTTCTGCCACTCTGAGCCAAAAGAGCTTTCCAAAGGAAATGATTATGGCAGAGTAGAGCAGGAACCTGTTCTTGTTCAGGTCAGGAGCTCACAGAGCTTTAAACAGGGGCAAACAATCAAACTTTATCTTGGATCAGACCATATTAGGAGCACCAAAAGCTTACAGATTCCCATCCTATCTCTAAGATCCTGGAATAATAAAATACTCAATATTCTGAGAAAACAGTAATAGGAAAAGTCCTGGACCTTCCTTCATGAGATGCTGCAGATCCCATCCACTAACATTAAATCAGAAGTCAAGAAGTAGAGTAGCAAAATGGGTGAACAAACAAACAAAAAAAAAACCCATCATAATGAGCTATTATGGTGGCAAGAGATACTCAAGACACAAACACAGAAGAGAATGACTCTAAAACATCTACAAACAATGCCTCAGAGAAAAACACTGCTTGGGCACAAACTCAACTAGAATTCTTGGAAGAGATGAAGCAAGAGTCTAAAAAAATGTTTAAAGTGTTTTGTTTTCTTTTTTAAAAATGGAAGGAGAACACTTGAGGAAAAATTTGGGAAAGAAATGAGAGCTATGGAAAAAAGATTTGGAAAGGGAATTAATAGCTTGGCAGAAGGGTACAAAACTTTGCCCAAGCAAAAAACTTCCTCAAAATTAGGATAAACTAAATAGAATCCAATGACTCCTGCAGGCAACAAGATATATTAAAACAAAGTGAAAAGGACTGAAAAAAAGTAGAAGAAAATGTAAGGCATCTCATGCAAAAAACAACTAACCTGGAAAACAAATTGAGAATAAATTTAAGAATTATTGGACTATCTGAATGTCATGACCAAAAAAAAGTGCCTAGACATTACATTTCAGTGAATCTCAAAAGAAGACTGTCCAGATCTTTTAGAACTGGAGGGCAAAGTGAAAACAGAAAGAATTCACCTCCTGAAAGAAAGTGCAAGATGAAAACTCCCAGGAATGTTACAGCCAAAATCCAGAGCTTCTAGGTAAAAGAAAAAAATACGATGCAGAGCCAAAAAGAAAGAATTGAAGTATTGAGGAGTCACAGTCAGAATCACACATGATTTAGTAGCTACCACTATAAAGAGAAGTTGAAATATGATATTCCAAAGGCAAAGGATATGGGCTTATGGCCAAGAATAACTTACCCGCAAAACTAAGCATAATGTTTACCAAAAAGTTGTTTTATAGAGTTAGAAAAAATAGTAACAAAATTAAACTGGAAGGACAAAAGCTCAAGGATATCAAGGAAATCAACAAACAAAAATGCAAAAGAAAGTGGTCTAGCCATACCAGATTTCAAACTATATTATAAAGTGGGAATTATCAAAACAATTTGGTACTGGCTAAGAAATAGAGTGATGGATCAGTGGAATAGATTAGGTACAAATTACATTTCAGTAAATGACCATAGTATTCTAGTATATGATAAATCCAAAGATCCAAGCTTTTGGAACAAGAGCTCATTATTTGAAAAACTGCTAGGAAAACTGGAAAGCACTCTGACAGAAATGAAGTCTAGGCCAATATCTCATACCATATACCAAGATAAGGTCAAAATGAGTACAGTATTGATGCATAAAAGGTGATGTCATAAACAAATTAAGGGAGCATGGACTACTTTTTCAGATTTATGTATAAGGGAAGAATTTAGGAACAAAAATGATAGAGCGTGACCAATACGGAAATGCTTTACATAATTGCACATAGATATTAGTCATTTTGTATAAGAAGACTTCAGTAAAAGAAAAAATGAAAGATAGAGTTTGAAACTCAAAACTTTAAATAAAAATGTTTTGAAAAATTTAGCATAATTTTATAAGGGGAAAATGAAATTTTAATGAAATAAAGGATTTCCAAGCATTCCCAATTAAAAGAGCAGAGATGCAGAGAAATTTTGAAGTGTAAACACAGGAATAAAGAGAAATATGAAAAAATCAACATGAATAAACAGTGATAAAGAACTAAATAAGGATAAATTGCTGGCATTTACATAAGGAGAAATGATACATGTCCCTCTTCATCCCTATCATCACCAGGGTTGTCCATAGAGGAAGTCCAGTTAGACAAGGACTTGGAGCAGTCCTTTTATATCTTGATCTTAAGAAAAGAATGGAAAGATTGGAAAAGAGTAGTGCACCAGAGGAGGGAGGGAAAGGAAGGATAGGAAAAATTCTCACATAATCAGGGTGCATAAATAGATATCTATACAAATGAGGCGAGGTGGGCAGAGACGGGGAATGGCTGACGCTTGAATCTCACTTTCATCTGAACTGGTCAAAAGAAGGAGGAATATACACATACATATACATATAGATACAGTTGGGTACAGAAATATATTTCACTGAACAGGGAAGTAGGAAGGAAAGGAGAATGGGAGGTACAGGAAATTAGGGGGAGAGTAGATTAAAGGATGACTTGGGCCTAAACAAAACAAATTCTAAGAATATAACAGTGATATTTACAGTATAGCTCTTTCTGAGGATGCAAAGAATGAGAATCTGGAAAGTGTTTATAGATTGGGGAATGAATAAAAAAGTTATGGTATTTAAATGTGATGAAATATTATTATACTAAACTTTTATCAGTATAATGACCAACTAGGATCCTAGAGGGCTAATGGTAAAATATGCCACTTACCTCCTGACAGAAAGCTGAAGGATTCAGAATGCAGAATGTGACAAAAAAAATTTTTGGATATGACCACTGTGGAAATTTGGTTTGATCGTCTATAACTTGTTTGTAATGGGTTTTGTTTTTCTTGTTTTTTTATTGTGGGGGGGAGGGGTTAGGGGCTAGTGAGAAGGTAGATCTTGGTTGATTAAAACACATTTTTTTAAAAAAAGAAAATTTGGAACTCTGACCAACATAATAACTAAACAAAATCCCCGAAAGCTCAGGATGAGAAAGTGCTGCTTCCCTTTTGACTGAGAGGTGATGAATTCAGTGAAGATTGAGACATATTTTTTTAAATGTGAAAATTTGTTTTGCTTGACTATACATGTTTATAATAGGGCTTTGTTGTTCTTGCTTTCTCAATTATAGGCAAGGAAAGAAAAGAGAGAGAGGAAGCTGCTCTTTGAAAATAAAATAAAATTTAATTAAAAAAAGAAAGTCTAATAAACAATGGCTTACTAGGCCCTATCATAATGCTGAGAGGCAGTGTGGGATAGTGATAAGGGCAATGGAATTTAGTGTCAAATAACCTGGGTTTGTGTCTTGCCTCTGGAATTTACTAGCTGGGCGACCATGGACAAATCACTTAACATCTATCTGCATGTCTGTTTGCTCATTACTAAAATAGGAATGATAATACTTGCCTAACTCCCTCATGTGGTTGTTGAGAAAAGTACTTTATAAACCTTAATGTCTTATATAAAGTTGGTTGTGATTACTCTCCCTGGAAGCTGTTTTACAGAACTGGAAAAAATAATAACAAAATTCATCTGGAAGAACAAAAGCTCAAGGATATCAAGGAAATCAATGAACAAAAATGTAAAAGAAGGTGGTCTAGCCATACCAGATTTCAAACTATATTATAAAGTAGAAGTTATCAAAGCAATCTGGTACTGGCTAAGAAACAGAGTGATGGATCAGTGGAATAGATTAGGTACAAATTACATTACAGTAAATGACCATAGTAATCTAGTATATGATAAACCCAAAGATCTAAGCTTTTGGAACAAAAACTCATTATTTCAAGAAAAAAAAAAAACTGGTGAGAAAACTGTTCCCTGGAAATTCAGAAAGACAGAGTAGTCGATTTAGGCTTCCTAGCGACATTAATGGAATTTTTTCTCCTTTCATCTCCACATTTTGGAATCCTTAATTCCCTTCAAGTTTCAACTCTAGTCTCTTCCTACAAGTTAACTTTCCTAACTACTAATCCAGCCCATTACTTTTCAATTATTTTGTATATATTTTCTATGTACTTGTGTTGTTTTCTCCCGGTAAGATGTAAATTCTACGAGAGAAGGCACTGTTTTATTTTTGTCTTTGTATCTCCAAAGCCCAGCACAGTACCGGATACCTGGCAAGCATTTGATACACATCTGTTAAAATTGACCATGTTAAACTCTATAACTAGGATTCATACAGAGATGTTAATTTCTATGGTGCCACCCAGTGGTTCGATTCAATACCTGCAACATAATATCTGGGAAGGGTTAGGGATGAATAGAATGTGTCTTGAGAAGTCTATAGTTGTTAGCCCAGTATCAATTAAACTCTGCTTCTAGGAAAATAACCTTCCTTCACCAGGTACTGCAGTCACAGACTGCTTTCCCAAATCTAACCAGATTTCCTTCCAGAACCAGAATGGTTATTTACACTGATTGAATTGACAAGGTATAACTGTCCAGTGAAAAAGTTAATATCATCTTAGGTCACACTAAAAGAGGCTGAGTGTCCAAAAACTAGGGAGCTCAGTGTCCCACCACCCTCTATTCCAGTCAGAACATATCTGGAATATTGGTTTCAATCTGGAGCACTACATTTTAGAAAGACCACTGATAAATTAGAAAGCATCCAAAGGTGGTTGACCAGAAAGACAAAAAGATTCAAGATTATGCCCTATGACCAGTTGAAAGAACTACCCTGGTGAACCTGGAGAAAAGATTTACAAAGGACATTTCCTTTGTCTTTAAGAATTTGAAGGGCAGTCATGTAGAAGACTCAGATTTGACGTCTAAAAGAAGCAGATTTAGCTTTGATATATGGAGAAAGATTCCCAGGAACAAGAATTTTCCACAGTGCATTAGACTTCCTGAGTAGGTAATGAGTCCCCCTTCCTTCTCCATTTGAGGTCTTTAGGCAAAGATTAGATAATCACTTGGTGCAGTTATAGAGTAAATATTTGTTCTGGTATGGATTGTATCATAGATCCTTTACAAATCTTAGAGTCTATGGTTCTACTTTAGCTCTTCCCCTAAGCCTGGAAGATTGTAGGATCATAAAATTGAAAGTAGGAAAGTATTTTAAACATCATCTAGTCCAACCCCCTCGTTTTAGAGATGAGGAAATGGACCTAGAGAGGAAAAGTAACTTGTCCAAGGTCACCATCTTCTAAGCAAGAAAACCTGGATTTACAGTCTTTTTACCACACTATGATATGCCATCTCCTTTTCACCTGGAAATTCCTATGTATCTGTTAAAGTTCAATTAATCAGCAAAGATTTATTAAGCACCCCTTAAATACCAGGCATTAAGGTGCTGGGAATAAAAATACAAAAAGTCAAATAACACCTACTCACATCCTAAGAGAGGCGTCAAGTACACATATGAATATGTTCATAATAAGTCTTAAGAGAATAAATATAACTACAAAGTGGTTAAAATTTAAGGTAGTTTTAGGAGAACACTTGCATTTGTTTGGCTGAGGCGGTAGAGATCAAGAAAGGTTTCATTTAGAAGTCAGAGCTTGATGCAAGAGCCCTTCTCAACCTCTCTTAATTCCAGTAGTGCCTTTCCTCTTACATGGAATTCAAATACAAGAGGAATTCCCTGTAGATGACTGCATTCCCCATGTGTTCCTATTTGCTGAGGATATTATTGCTAATGGCATCAGGCTTTAGAAAATGTCAGGGCCCCTTCAGTGAGATCAAGGATGACTCAAAAGAGCTCTGCCTAACAATCCGTACAGGAATAACCAAGATGCCTACTGTCCAGATAATGGCATGCAGTGAAATGGCTTAGTCCATCAATACATATATCAAGGACAGACTGCAGATGGACAATGAACAAGGCTGAAGAGAAGCGAAGAGAGCTGGGTCACATTTGCGGAAATTGCATAGTACTTTTACCAATCATAAGCTGCTCCCCAATATGATACCCCATTTTTTTACATCAGTGTCTTTATCATGACGGCTTGAATATTGAAACACCACAATATCCAAGGGACTAAAGTATCAGGTAGCCCAAGAGGCAACGAATGATTCATGATGGGTAAAAATAGTCATTCTTGCATTTCTAATGAAAAGTGATGCTCAATAACTGGTGTGAGGGATATCATTCAATCATACCCTATCAGAAATGGGTGGCAGTCATGCAGTGATAGGAAGAAATAACAGATGGACAGTCTGAACAACATACTGGTACAGGTGGAATGTAAAACAAAGCAAAACAAAACAAAAAAAACAAAACAAACTTAAAGGATGACCTCCAGTTTGTTGGCTCCATCTTCTGCAGAGGTTCCTAGAGGAGAACATGGACAGAATCTGAGTGAGAAATGCTGGGTGAGTTGCCACTTGCCCAATGAAGGTTACCTTCATCAATGAGATGATGATGATAATGATAACAATTAGCTTTTACATGGTGATTGAAAGCTTACAAAGCCCTTTACAAACATTATCTTGTCTTATCTTCACAACAATCCTAGTAGGTAGGTGCAATTAACATTCTCACTATTATACAGAAGAAGAACCTGAGGCAGGCAAGTTAAGCTTGTAGTGAACTTTGAACAGATTTACACAGTGTCTCAGAATGAATTTGAGTTTGAGTCTTCCAGACTACAAATCCAGAGCTTTATCCACTGTGCTACCTCACTTTAATAGAGATCACAGATCTATTGAAGTATTGATGAACTAAGTGTACTGGCTATATACTTTCTACTAGACTCTTTAGACAGGGGAACTCTAGAGTTTGCATTTTCCCTTTCACTTAGCATGGTACCTTGCTTTTAAAGGTTGAACGGAATGAAATAAAGCTGATAGCTGTTACTACACAGATCAAATGAAATGGATAATTTGCCAGACCTCTGGAAATTCTTAAGCTGCCTATGTGAGCCTGAGGGATTGTCTGTGAGAAAGTCAGCACTTTCTCTGCAGGTTTTGCAAATGACCCATTTCCCTTTGCCAGAAAAGAAATTGCCTCAGGTTAACACCTGGGCTCATCTTTTTCTCCCTTGCGTCTATGCTGGGGACTTAGTCTAGAAGTGGGTGGGCCATTTGGGTTAACTGGTCCATCAGGAAATGTCCTACATCACCTGGGGCCCGAACTCCAGCTGCTAGCAAATAGGTGATTTCAGAGCTAATGAGTATCTTTTTTTCCCCTTGAGGGGTGAGGTTAGAGATTAGCACTATAGAATATAAGACACCTGCTTCCAAGTAGCAATTTCAGCTGCTGAGAATCAGCCACAGTGACCTTGGGGATGTTTTCAATGTAATGTTAAACCCCTCATGATGGACTGAAGGCTCTTATTTAGCCTCTCTATGGGAAATTAGAATGTGAAAATACGGCAAACTCATAGGATATATTTCTCATTTACTTTGAGCTGGCTTCTTCAGAAGGCAAAGGCAGTAATTCCCATTCCCACACCCCATCCCATTCTTTTCTACACAAAATTCAACTTCCTGGCATGTGGTAGCCAGAAAGGTAGCCACATGGAACCTTGTCAGCTAAGACTTTTCTGGGAGATTCTCTCTCTCTCTCTCTCTCTCTCTCTCTCTCTCTCTCTCTCTCTCTCTCTCTCTCTCTCTCTCTCAACTCAAGCTCCATTACCTTTGGATGAGGCACACCAATCAGAATCATCTAGGGTAGGAGCTACACTCATTTTCTTTCACCTTGATCTGGTGACACCATTATATCTGAAGACTCCATTCTGGAACCATATTTGAGGAATGATGTACTTGACTGAATGAATGAACTGGAGGACTTGCCCTTAGTGAAACTATGAAATACAAGCTTGAGTTTGAACTCTTTCACATCTCCACACTGTTTATAGGAAGTTTTACATGGGACCATGAACTTGGACCTGAAAGTAAAATTAGAGGTCATCCTAATTACTCTGTTTTTTAGATGAGAAAATTGAGAACCAGAGAAATTAGGCAATTTTCATAAGACAACTTGAATCAGGATTCAAACTAGATCTCCCTTCCCCATAGTACTGCAACTGTTACTCCTTTGTCCCTACCCGTCTCCTAGGAACAGCATAAGGAGCTTCCATTGAAGAAAGAAGGGAAATTTCTGCCCAAGACCTGCTCAAGATCAGCTCCAACCACACAGACCATCTTTCCATAAATGTTGGAGATGGATTTGGAGGTCATTCTGACTGGTTCCCTTTACCCCAAAAATGTTCTTTCTGTTATGGCTTAGCAGAGGTCCAGGCTCTCAGAGAGAATCTAATAAATATTTAATGACAAATTCACTTTGTTCTTTCCTCCTTAGGTAAATTGGTTAGAACAATTTGAAACAGGTGTTTAAAAGCATGGCTCTAGTCCTCCCCTGTCAAAACTCTTTCACAAAATATTTTTTTTCTTGCATCTTTCTCCCCCTTTGTCTGAGTCAGTAATGACCTTCCACAGCCTGTACAAAGACAGCAATTAATGCAAAACCATGTAAAAGTCAATTCCTGAAAGATGACTTTGACCTGCCTACAGATTCTTATCAGCCTTTTCTTAGAGGCTCTTTCTCTCCATCATACTGAAAGGAGGGGTGGTAAGGAGGGAGGTCACTGGGATGGACCAGGGATAATTGCATTGCCTCTCTTCCTTTCCAAAGATGGGGTTCATGGGCAAGCTTTTCAGTAAAATAGAGCCTAGCCAAATGGGATCAATCAGTGAGAAAGGAGTTAATGGGTTTGATAGTGCCCCTGAAAAATAGTATCTTTGACTGTCATCAACTCCACCCTCCTTCTGAATGGCCAGGAATGAACTTTGACTTTTGGAGCCTTTCCCAGATTCACTCCTTTTTGTGGCCCCTTTTTTCTTAGGAGTGTGCCCAGGGTTAACCAAACAAAATATAGTGCTAGGCTTGCCATGTGACAATTAACCAGACAGGATGAGGGAGACCTCGCACAATCTGTTTCCTATTTGAAAACCTGACATAGCAAAGGTGCTTTTGGAAAACATCATCGGCTAAGTCTTAACAACAAAGTATTAATTCATACAAGATCTTCTTGAATCTAAACTCTAGGTCATTTCCTTTCCTGCACTCCTATGCTAGACAAACAACATCCAGGAAAGAAGCATCTCATTATTTAGCCCCATGAGTACAAAATAAATAAATCAATAAAAAGATGAGCAATTTTCATAGTCCATTTAGACTTACCTTTAGATAGCTGACTATTTATTTGCATTCTCTCCATCTCTGTGTGATTTTCTACATGGTCACACTGAGTATCTGTCATATGCAAAGTTCTTTGATAGTTGCTTTAAGAAGCACATATAAATTTAAGCAGCACATATAAATATAAAACATATATTATTATATACATAGAGTATACCAATTAGTATACTGATATATATATGATTGCATTCATTTATATGTGTGCACACACACACACACATACACCCCCACACCCCTCTTAAAACAAGGCCTTGCCTGTAGCAGGTACTCAATGTCACCTTGCTGAAAAATATACGGAAGTAGAATATAATAGCCAACAATCCAAAGATAAGTTTAAGTGTGTGTGTGTATATGTGTATATTATACACACATATATACACTTGTATATACACACATATGTATACACATATATCTACACAGACATATATACACACAGACATATATATATATGCACACACAAATTTGTATACACACACACACACACACACACACACACATATATATATATATATATATATATATATATATATACACATTAGTAGAGATAAAACTGGTATTCCTAATGACAACGTTGAGTTAGACAGAAGAGCTATAAACTTAAATAAAAGATATACAAGGTATAAAAAGTAAGATGAAGTCTACCAGTCTCATTTTTTTTAAAGCTATGCCAATAAATATAGCAAACCTCACTTATCCAGAATCCAAACAAATTAAAAGTTCAAATAATTGGAATGAAGAGAGGCAAGGAAAGACCATTATGTACTCTACTTTCATGAGAAACAAATGGATCAAGAGACCCAAGTCATAGTACAGTTTCTGGCATTAATTCCAGATGTGATTTTAGGTAACACATTTCACTATTCTCAACTTCAGTTTGATCCTCCATGTTCTGGATTTAGATTATGTGCTTTTAAGCCTATCTATGGTGAATTTGTAACCATAATATAGTTTCTTTCTGCCAATTTTATTTAATATACTAGTATTAGTTATCCTTTATTAAGAAGACTTATGTTACTTGCTATGTGACTGGGGACAAATGATTTTGTGCCTCTGGCAACTCCCTCCCCAAGACTTAACTATTCTTTTATAGGTGAGTTTCCATCTGCAATATTGGAGGGAGTTCCCATACTGACATTTCCCTATGCCATTGAAATCACAGGATATTTGTATGATCAATTACCTGCAGATCAATGTGTTAATATTAGAATGCTCAAACTGGTTCCTTCTTTGGTGTCCAACCAAAGATACTAAAGAAATGTTTCAGTACATAAGGACCTGCGATTTTTGTTAATGTTAGTACACTAACTGTAAACTTTCTGAGATTTCTCAGTTGACTTTTGAAAGCTGCTATGACTGAAAAGTTCATCATTTTGAAGTCAGCCTTAATTTTATTATTAACTTGAGAAAATATAATTAGAAAGACAAATCTCTTTCTAAAATATATATATATATATATATATATATATATATATATATATATATATATATATATATATATATGATGTGTTCCTATGCCACATAAAATAATTTGGAGATTGTCTGCAGTTTGGAATTTTCTATGTTTCCTTTAAGGAGTACAGGTCATTCATTGAAAGATGACCATTTTAGACTTTGATATCAGTGATTAAGTAATGAACCACTGGATGTCACTCTCAGGCTGCATAAGTAAAACTGGTCTTTGGTAGTAGAGTAGATTAGTGTTAGAAAAGACAGCTCAGAAGGTGGAAGAAAGGGAGAATGATCTTTGAGAAAGATGGAACAAAACTGTTAGCAGAAATAAAAGACCTGGATAAGTGGAGAGACAGTAGGAACACATCTAGTAGCTTTCAATAAGAAAGCAATATGGTAGCATGGAGATAGCACTGACTCTGGAGTCAGAGGACTTGAGTTCAGATCCAACCTCTAACATGCCCTCTCTGTGTCTTAGACAAGTCACTAACCTCTCTGGGTCTCAGTTTCCTCATCTGTAAAATATGGAGACTGGACTTGAATTTGACCTTGAGTTTTCCTCACTCCAAGCCCAATGCTCTATGTATCTTCTAGCTAGCCACTTCTGTTATTCAACATTCTTATCAATAATTTAGATGAAACCATAAACGTCAGGCTTATCAAATATGCAAATGATATAAAAACAGAATGATGACTTGCATGTGAATGGGATTTAAGTGAGGCATAGTTACACAAAGTCATCAGAGGCAATATCTCTTCCAGAGTCACTGAAATGAAGTGACAAGACAAAAATCAAGACAGCTAGCCATGGTCCAGGATTCAGTGGATGCCTTTTGACTTCTTTGAAGTTTGACCAAACTGTAAGTGCTCCACAGAGCCTGCTTCAGCTGCCTTCATGCTCATTGGAACAAATTGTTCTCATCCACCAGGTCTGCCAGGAAAAGTCTTCACATCCTTGGGGTAAACAAAAGTTACCCTTATCCTTATTTAACCCATGTGCTGAGATGGTTTACTGGGATGTTGCCACTGCTACAGCTTTTTAGAGTCACAGGTGAGAGTTGGGTGAAGATGGACACCAAAGGCATGGATGAGCAGCCCTGAAAAGGGCTCAGCAAGCTCTCATTCTAGCGGTGCTAGTCTTCCTTGAACACCTTATACACCCACAAAATAGGAATTAGCTATAAATCTTAAAGTGGAAATTCCTAGAGAAGATCTGGATTCTGAAAGCAGAAATATAAGTGAAGGCAAAGGTGAAAGAATAGATTTTAGAATTGCATCAGAAAACGTGAAGCTAGAAGAGATGGATACTACATTTGCTATTAAGGAGGAATTCCAGTCAGAAGAACTCTAGAAAGCAAAGAATGAGAGAAGCAACTCAGCAGACAGTCTAGTTTGATTGAGATGCCATACCCAGTGAGGTGTTAATCAAACAGTGTATAAAGTCAACGTAAAAGTGGAAGCATCTGCTTGACACAAAAGCCACATCATCAAGAGGTTTTTATGGACAGTTCTGGAGACATAAAGAAAGAGGACTTGGAATTTTGCAGTTCCAGAATTGTGAGTTACCCCAAGACATGGGTTTGGAAGTCTTGTATGTATGCCCATTCTCCCCTACAGATATTGAGTGTGTCAGTGGAGGGTGTGATCTATATTTCTATATAGATTGTCACATACTTATTATTTCTGCATCCTCTTCAAGATATTAGTATCTGTGGTGTTATTGGGCAGTTAGGCAGCACAGTGGATACAGTTACTAGATCTGGAGTCAGAAAATCTTGAGTTCAAATCTGATCTAAGACACTGACTGGCTGTGTGACCATGGGCAAATCATTAATCATTTCCTGTTTGCCTCAGTTTCTTCATCTATGAAATGACCTGGAGAAGAAAATAGAAAAACCATTCCATTCTTTGCCAATAAAATTCCAAATGGAGTCAGGAAGGGTCAGACACAACTGAAACAACTGAAGAGTAAAAAACTGGTCCTCTTATTTCATTTGCATTATTATGTAAATGGTTAGATTTAAGATCTAAAAATGTCATAGTGAGTGAATAGATTTTGCAAATGGAAACACATCAGCAAGGGTCTAAAGTGGTGAGTAGGGGGAGGGTATTTCCCAACAATAGGGAACCCTGTGTGGGTTCAAGACACTAAAGTGTGGATGACTACCTCACAAGTCATTACATGTGCTTTATTTGTATCTGTATATGTACATATTGTCTCCCTCGTTAGCATGTAAATTCCTTGAGGGAAAGATCTGTTTCACTTTATCCCCAGTACTTAGCCCACTGCCCCTCACGTAGTAGGTGTGCAATAGTTGCTTGCTGAGTGATTAATTGATCAGAGAAGCTTTGGGGTGGGGGGGAAGAGTAAATAATAAGAAGTTTCAATAATTAAAGTCTCTCATGTGGAAGAGAGATTTGCTTTATCTTCCTTGGTTCCAGATGTCGCAATTAGGATATTGGGTGGAAGCTGTAGAAAGTTGGATCTAGGCTTGATGTAAAGGAAAACTTCTAATATTTAGAACTGTCCCAAAGTGGAACAGGCTATGTCAGAATAGAGGGAGCTCTTCTTTCCTGGGTGTCTTTAAGCAAAGGTTGGATTGCTACATGTAAGGGATGTTGTAATAGGGACTCTCACTTGGGTACGAGTTGGATTAAATGATCACTAAGTTCTTTTCTTAGATCACTTAGTTCTTTTCTTCTAGGTGGTACAGTGGATAGAGTCAGACCCTGAAATCAGGAAAGAAGGGCGAGAGAAAAAAATAGAGAGAGGAGTGGGGGACAGAGACAGAGAAAGTGAGACAGAGACAAAAACCAAGAGAGACAGACAGAGAGAGACAGAGAAAGAGAGAGAGGAGACAGAGAAACTGAAAAAAAACAGAGAAGAAAAGGGACAGAGAGAGACATGAAGGGAGATAGGCAGGAAGGCAGGGAAGGAAAGAAGGAGGAAGAGGAGGAGAGAGAGACACACACAGAAACAGAGAATTTTCAGAAAAATATTTGACTAATTGAAGGTCCCTATCGCTAGGACATCAGGCCACCATACCAGACTTGGGTTTCCTAAACTCCTCTATTTTCTCATCATGAATTTACTTTGATTTCTCCCTCCACCGATCATCACTCACAGAAAGATCCACTTCCCCCATCATGGCTCTTCACCCACCACGATTCCACTACTTCCATCTGGTTGCTAGATTTACACACATGCTAGAAAATTGCAGAGAGACAGATGTATCAGTCTTCTTGTAATATTCAAGTAGCTAACTATAGTTTCTGTCACAGTGCACTGAAACTAAAGATTCCTCAAATATCCTCGATGTTTACAATGGACTCACCACATCTAAGAGTTAGAAGAGATACTGTTGCTCAATCATTTTTCAGTCATATCTGATTCTTCATGACCCCATTTGGGGTTTCCTTGGCAAAGATACTGAAGTGGTTTGCCATTTCCTTCTCTAGTTCATTTTATAGATGAGGAAACTGAGGCAAACATGGTTAAGTGATTTGCCCAGGGTCACATAGCTAGTAAATGTCTGAGTCTGGGCTTGAACTCAGATCCTCAGATACAGAAAGAATTCACTCACCAAGTCATATTTTTGTTGTTTTTTAAACTATATTGAGGGAAAAGAAAGAAGAAGAATAGGACCATTGATCAAGTATATAGGCAAATAATAAGTGATAAAACAGACAGAATATGGAATTGATCAGTTTTTATTTTGCTCTTTTTTCTACCAAGAAGAATGAACTTTGGTCTATAAAAGACAGAATAAAAATGTTTAAGGGAGCACTGATACCAGGGCTATGCTGGAGTCAGCTTGAACCAGTCTTGGGGGGTGTCAATTGTTATATTTTCAGTGTGAATATTTGCACCTTGGAAAGCAACAAGTGCTACAAAATCAGGGCTTGATTTATCATTTTTGTTACTGTCTAGACTTAAGGAAGTGATAGAAAAATGTGAATGATACAGATTAAACTGACGTGTGTTGAACATACAATTTTCTTGTATATAACACGTTGTTATTTATCCTAAGTTCTCAAAGAGCACCACTGACATCATAAGAGTGGTGTTGACTCACTTATGAGCTGGATTTAAGTGAGGTGAAGTTGTATACATTTGTCACCCCCGTTCTCTCCTCCAAAGTCATAGAAGTCCAGCGTGCCAAGACGTAAGTCAAGGTGACAGGCAATGTCCTGGAATACAGTGGGTGACCTTGGCCTTTCTAAATTACGGACCTTCCCAGGCCTCAGTTTGTCTGAGGCAAGGTCCTTTCAATGACTAAGGGCTAGGCAAGAACTGAGACAAAAGAAGCTGATTGTTAAAAACTTCAACACTTCTGATTGTTTCCCAAGATAACGAAGGTCACAGTAAGAGAACACTTAGCTGATCTAATGAATTTAATAACCTGAATTAACTATATTCTCAAATACAGAAAGAACTCACAGATAGGATTGCTAAGCTACAGTTAAACACAAAAGAATGTGGAGAATGAAAAGAACTAGAAAAGGGTAAATATTATTCCAATTTTAAAAAAGGAAAGAAAACAGTAAATGTAAATAATAGGCTAGTGAGTTTCAGTTTAATTACTGGCAAAATTCTATAATGAATCATTAAAGAGATAGATAATAAACATGCAGAAAAGGAAGTGATGATTGCAAGTCTCCAGCATAGATTTACTCATTCATTCTTCATGGCTCTTTGTTTTTGGACCAAACAGAACAATTCTAATTCCTCTTCCACAGGGTATTCTTTCAATTACTTGGAGATAGCTATTAAATTTCTGAGTCTTTTCTTCAGGCCAAACATCCTCAGGAAGCTAGATAACATAGTGGATAGAGTGCTGGACTTGGAATCAGAAAGGTCTGGGTTCAAATGTGATCCCAGACACTTATTAGCTGTGTACCCTGTAATTGAACCTCTCTCTGCCTCAGTTTTCTCATCTGTAAAATGAGGATAATAGCACCTCACTCCCAAGGTTGTTGTAAGATCCAATGCGAAGTGCTTGGCAGATTGCCTGGGATAATGAATGCTTGTTCCCTCTGCCCTCTTCCCCATTTCCTTCAATGTATCATCACTTGACATGGATTCAAAGCCATTCACCATCCCTGACTGCCCCTGCTCTGGATTTTCTCCAGCCTCTCAATATCCCTTCTGAACTGTAATCCCCAAAACTAAGCATGGTATTCCAAATGTACTCTGATTAGGACAGAGTAAAACAGGACTACAGAATATTAGACTATACTGTATCTTTAATTTGTTTATCAGATTGAGCCCAATACTCTGATTGACTGAGATCTTTGTTGGTCTTGGCTTTCTCATCCAGTGCCAGCTATTTTCTCCCTAGAGAATTCCCAGAGTTCCATAGGTAGAGCAATGCCTGACATCAGGTTAAATTTGGCCTCTGATGCTTATAGCTTTGTATCTCTGTGGCAAGTCACTTAACTACTATTTGCCTCAATCTCCTCATTTGTAAAATGGGGATAAAACAATAGGATAATAACCTACCTCCCAGGGTTGTTGTGAGAATCAAATAAAATAAGTAAAGTGCTTAGCATAGGGACTGGCATATAGTAAATTCTTAATAAACACATTTCCCTTCATCCTTTGTCCTTCACTCACCCTTCTTTCCTTCCTTCCTTCCTTCCTTCCTTCCTTCCTTCCTTCCTTCCTTCCTTCCTTCCTTCCTTCCTTCCTTCCTTCCTTCCTTTGTTCTTTCCTTTCTTCCTTCTTAGATCTGTGTTATCTGAAGATTTGATGAACATTTATCCAAGTCATCAACTGAAAAATATTACACAGTATAGGGCCAATATAGATCATGAGGGCATTCCATTAGAGACCCCTCACCAGCGTGTCATAGTGGAAAGAGTGTTGAGTTTGGAGTTAGAGGTTGTTGCTGTTCAGTCATTTCAGTCATATCTTACTCTTCTTGACCTCATTTGGGGTTTTCTTGGCCGAGAGAGAGGAGTGGTTTGACATTTCCTTCTCTAGCTCATTTTACAGATGAAGAACTGAGGTTAAGTGACTTGCCCAGGGTCACACAGCTAATAGGTATCTGAGGCTGGATTTGATTTCAGAAACATGAGTCCTTCTGACTTCAGATCAGGCATTCTATTTTTGAAGGAACTGTTAGTGACTATAAAGAAAAAGAAGCAGTGATCATAAAAGAGCAGCATGGTTTCATCAATAATAGCTCATGCCAGATTAACCTCATTTTCTTTCTAGATTTTTTTTCAGGAATCAGAGTCAAGCTCATTCACTTTTCAGGAAGAGAAAGGAATGGTCAGTTTCATCTCAATTAATTCAAACCTTCATTAAGTGCCTACTACAAGCACTACACTGTGCTTCTTGATGGGGGATACAAAGAGAACTCCAATAAAATCCCTGATATCATGAAGCTTATAATATAGAAGTGTAATTAATAATGTAAATCAATAAATTAATGGAACATGATAAAATATAAACTAAGCCCTAGATTATGATTAATGATTTTTTATGAGTGAGAAACAAGGGAGGCTTCTCTATTTTCATCATTTGTCACTGTCCAACTCAATAAGTATAAATCATATCTCATGTTACTGTCTTTGACCCTGTTCTCGACCTACATTCGCCATCAGAGTGATCTCATCAGCTCACATGCCTTCAAATCCCTCCCCTATTAAGAAGACTCCCAAGTCTGCCTCTTTAGCTTTACTTTATCCTTAGTTCCAATCCTGTGGGTCTATCTGCGTGCTGGAAAAGTCACCCAGATATACTTTGATTGTCTCAGATTCAAAAATGTCCAAACTCTTCCCCCCAAGTTGCCCTGCCTCCCAAATCTTTTTTTCCCCACTGAATGTATTTGTTGAACATCGTCCCTATCGTCCAGACTTGAAATCTAGAAATCATCTTTGGTTCTTCCTTCTCTTTCATCCTGTCTTAAAGATCTCCATGATAGAAGATGAAACTGCTCATGAAATGTTCCTGCCTTGTGAAAACTTAACTTCTTTCAATAATAGAGAATATCTAGTTGTTTTCCTTGGATCACCTCATTGATATAGACATACACACATGAAAACATTCACACATACACATATACATACATGTATCTATGTATATGTGTGTATACATACACACATATACATATATCTATATATATGTGTGTATACGTACACACATATACATATATCTATGTATATGTGTGTATACGTACACACATATACATAGATGTATATATACATATATGCATGTATACACACATATATGTGGATATATATATATTATATATAGTATTCTTCAATAAACTTAGTCTATTATTTAGTCTTGAGACTGTTTCTTAATTTCTCCTAAAAAAGACTCATGATTGCACCTGATGATTCCAATTTCTATCAGCCCTGTTCCTTTACCTCTCCCCAGTGAGAACTTCCTTTCAGCACTGAGGGAGAACGAAAGGAAGACAAGATAAGAGATCCAACTGCCATAGTAATGGACCCATCACTCCCCAGGAGCAATCACAGGCTTCACTGAATTCAACCATTCCTTTTCTCTCCTTTCCAGCCCAACCATCCTTGAAGTTAATGATGTGCAACCAAAGGAGCCATGGTAATGACCAAGATATTTAATTAGGTTTACTCTCAAAAGACTTTGGGGAAAGTGGGTTTGAGGAATAAGAAGGAGAAAGCTTAGAGGGAGTCAGCAAATAACTTTTCCCCCCATGAGTAAAATGCATGGAAGTAAGATATGGAAAAATATTTTGTGAGGAATAGTCAGTAGAATATACAGTTAAAGAAGGGGAGTGATGTATAATAAGAATGAAAAGTTGATTGAAGAGCTTTTTGCATTTGATTCTAGAGGTAATAGGGAGTCAGTGGAGTTTGCTGAGCAGTGGCTGCAAGGACATAAGTGAAATCAACACTGAAAGTCAGCTGAGCTCTGATTAATTGGAATAACCAAGCTTGGTCATGAAGAGCAGATGATAAAACACACATCTACATATACAGTCCTTATTTCTCTTCTGAGCTCCAACTAGCACAGCAGCAACTGGTTGCTATGTATCTCTACTTGGAAGCCCATGAGTATCTCCAAACTGACATGTTAAAGTTTCCTGTCCAAATTTACTCATCCTCCTCATTTTCCTATTTTTGTCAAGGACAGCATCATCCTTCCCCTCCAAGTTCCCAACTTCAGAGTCTCCCTTGGCTCTTCAGTCTCCGTCACCCCTTCCTTACCCAGTCATTTGGCCAGTACCGTCAGTTCTGCACATTTGTTGAACATCCTCCAATTATCCAGACTTGAAATCTCAAAGTCATATTAGTCTCTTCCTTCTCTCTTCTATCCACAAGATACCTCATATCTATCAACTACTGTCTACTCACAGGCCCACAACCTCTGTTCAGGTGCTCATCGATTCTCACCTGTTAACGCAATGACCTTCTAACTGGTCTCTCTGCCTCCAGTCTCTCTCCTCCCCAATCCATCTTTCACTCAGTTGTCAAACAGCTACCCCTTTATGTCACTCCAGCCGTTCAAAAAACTTCAGTGGCCCAGTAGGGTAGGAAGCAAACCTTTTATTTTATCATTACTCCTATTCTAACTCCAATCTATCTTTCTGGTCCAGTTTCATAATAACCCCCTTCATGCACCCCAATTGTTTCTATCTCATGTATCCATGCTTGCATTGGCTCTTCTCTTGTGGTACACCAGGAAGAGTATTGACAGTGAATTCAGAGGACTTGCATGTACATCCCATCTCCATGCTTTTTACCTGTGTGACACTGGGCAAGATCTTCCCTGGGCCTCTGATTCCTCATCTGTAAAATAAAATAAATGACCTCTGAGGTTCGTTCTGTCTCTAGACCTAGGATTCTACAATCTTATGATCAGAGGACCTAAATTCCACCTGTTTAAATCCCTCACTTCTTCAAAGCCCAGTTCAAGTGTCATGCACCTCCTACTGCAAGCCTTCCCTGGTACTTGCAGTTCTGTGAGCTCTACCCCAAATTGCGCTGTGTTTATGTTGTATATGTTTGATATTCATTATCTTCATGCAAATTCTCTTCCTCAGGATGCTCCTAAAAGGAGTGACCTTTTCACTTTGGTTCTACCTATCCCCACCCACATCTAACATAATAATAATAGATGCCATTTAATAAAGACCTGGTGAGTTGAACTGAATTGAATTGAAACCCACTTCTCTCAGATTTTGGGAACAGAATGTCACATTTTCTCAGACACTGCTTTTCATCAGCTTGTTTTTCTAAATGATTTTTCTTTGATACAAGGGTAGGATTCACTGGAGAAGGGGCATGTTGGGCACTCATAGCAGTGTCTTTAAAAAGATCAATAAAATGTTTCTTAAAGAGAGTTGGTCATACCTTCCCCATGTGTCTGCTTATTTCATTTCATACCACTTAGGCCTCAAGTTCATTCGAACAGGTTCTCTCTTTCCAGTGACTTAGTTCGAAAAAAATTTAGTCTTGTTTCTTGAGGGAAGTGGGGGAGGTGTGACAGACAATTTTTCCTCTTTGAAAACATTGCCCCTCGATTACTTTGAACTATATCAAAGCATGTCCCATGCATGAATCTGTGAGTTTATTTCCTCTGTTGCAGGGAACTCATTCCAGATGAATGTGACAGCTTGAGGGGTCCTAATACAATGGAAGTAATAAACTCATTTAAAATGGGTTTTATTTTACCCTAAAACAATATATCTATGTAACCATAGTATGTTGAGTAGAATTTAAAGCTATATACGAGAAAGATCTAATGAGACACTGATATGTTTTGAATATTGGTCTGTGAGATGGTTAGGAGAACTTGGCTGCCTGACAGCATTACACTATGGACACACATGGGCTAGGAGTAATACAATTCATATACACCTTAATGGAAACCTGCTGGATGTGACTCACACTGAGAACTGGAGCCAAGCACTCCAGGCTGTAGTTCTCATTGGAGTTGCTGGATCTAAGTCTATAGAAATATTTATTTTGTGTTTACCTTCTGAAATGAGTGATATCATGGAGACCAGTAAGGAAAGCAACTGGCATTAGAAGACGGTTAGAGAATTAGTCACTTTTCAAAAGGAATGAGTGTTAGGGATTAATCAGAAGGGGAGCCAAAGAAACTTTTATTTTTAAATGTAATGGAAAAGATCTTCTTGGATGAAAGAGGCAAGAGCTAACAGAGGAGATTGCTAAGGAGGGCCTGGGTTTTACTGAGGAGCAAGATGGAAGATCTAAAGTGAAAACCCTGGAAATGGGGGTGGGGGGAAATTCAGCAGGGCAGGTAAATCTCAGGCCTTTTCAGGCTGTGTCATCTCAACTCCAAAATTATCTATCTCTATGAGATCTGAAGAGATCTAGCCAATTAAAAATTAACACACACTTAAAGCAAATTGATCATTTGGGACCAGATACATCAATCAAAATGGTGGCCTGACAGTCTGATTTTGCAAAAGTCAAGGAGTGACTTCTGAATAAAGATTTTGTCCATATTGAGATAATAGGATTAAATCACCACAATCATCTTGCCATGTCTGAATAGCTTGACATGTTTGAGTACCCCCTATGATAAATTACAGGGATGTAAATCTGATGGAAGGGGCTTTTCTCCAGCCTATTGTTAAGATACCCTGAGCAGCTGACTCAAGTAGCTCTAGTTACTTCAACCACAAAGACTCAGCCAGACCAAACAAAGTGAAGTTAATGCAATTCAGCAAACATTTATTAAAGACCTTTTATGTATAAAACACCGAGTTGTGTGATGGAAACACAAAGATGCAATGAAAAATGCCCCTGCTCTAAAGGGGGGCATATTCTATCAGGGAGATGTAACTGGTAACACAGAAGCAGCCTGGCTTGAGAAGAGTGAGCTGGCATCGGAGTCTAGAATATCTAGAATCAAGACCTAGCAGGGACACACACTGAAATACTGGACACAATACTGAGCAAATCACTTAACTTCTTGGAGTCCCTAGTCAACTCTCTAAGAATAAAAATAATATAAAAGAAGTCATATTGTATTGGCAGAGAAAGTTCCTCAACAGCAGCTCCACTCCTTATTCTGATGAAATCACAGGTCAAGGACCTTGGGGCCAAGATGGCAGAGTAAACAAAGAGACTTTCCTGAGCTTTCCCCCAAAGCCCTCCAAATACCTATAAAAAATGACTCTAAACAAATTCTAGAGCTACAGAACCCACAAAATGACAGAATGAAACAAATCTCTGTCCTAAGACAACCTGGAAAGTCGACAGGAAGAGTCTTTTGCACTGGGCAAGGAGTAGAGTGCAGTCAGGTGTGGGTTGTACTGACATAGATGGGTCAGAGCAGGCCCCAGGGGACTGAATTGTTAGCAGCTGTGGCAGTCTCCAGACATCTCAACCCAAAATGCCAAAAATGTCAGTGGGAAAATACTGTGGGACCCGGGTGAAAGAGGAGCACATGGTCTGACTGGGTCCAGCCCCAGGGCATATAGTGGCAGTAGCTAGTGGCAGAGTTAATAGCAACAGCAGTGGCAGTGGTAGAGGCTACTTCCAGAACTTTTGGCCCACAGATGGTGGGGGGATCAAGTGGCTAAAGCTTGGGACAGTACACCCACCCCCAACCCTACTCCCAGTGGAGGCAGAGGCCTACCTTGACAAAAGTTAGAAAGTCCAGTATTTGGCTGGGAACATGAGTAAACATCATAAAAGACTATAGAATCTTACTCTGGGGACAAGGAAGATCAAAACATACAACCATAAGAAGCCACAAAGTCAAAGCTCCTACATCCAAAGCCTCCAAGAAAAATATGAATTGGTTGCAGGCCATGGAAGAGATCAAAGAGGATTTTGAAAATCAAGTAAGAGAAGTAGAGGAAAATTGGGAAGAGAAATGAGAGTGATGCAAGAAAATCATGAAAATAGAGTCAATATCTTGCTAAAGGAGACCACAAAAAAAAAATACTGAAGAAAATGCCTTAAAAATAGACTAGCCCAAATAACAAAAGAAGTCCAAAAGTCAATGAGGAAATGAGTGCCTTAAAAAACAGAATTAGCCAAATGGAAAAGGAGTTCCAAAAGCTCACTGGACAAAATAATTCCTTCAAAATTAGAATGGAGCAAATGAAAGCTAATGACTTTATGTCAAATAAAAAAATTACAAAACAAATCCAAAAGAATGAAAAAATAGAAGACAATGTAAAATATCTCATTGGAAAAACAACTGACCTGGAAAAATAGATCCAGGAGAGACAATTTAAAAATTATGGGACTACTTGAAAGTCATGATCAGAAAAGGAGCCTAGACATCATCTTTCATGAAATTATCAAGGAAATCTGCCCTGATATTCTAAAGCCAGAGGGTAAAATAAATGTTGAAAGAATTCACCTATTACCTCCTGAAAGAGATCCACAAAAAAACACCTAGGAATTTTGTAGCCAAATTTCAGAGTTTCCAAGTCAAGGAAAAAATATTGCAAGCAGCCAGAAAGAAATAATTCTAGTATTGTGGAAATACAATCAGGATAACACAAGATCTAGCAGCTTCTACATTAAGGGATCAAAGGGCTTGGAATATGATATTCCAGAAGTCAAAGGAACTAGGTTTAAAACCAAGAATCACCTATCCAGCAAAACTGAGTATAACACTACAGTGGAAAAAATGGTCATTCAATGAAATAGAGGACTTTCAAGCATTCTTGATGAAAAGACCAGAACTGAATAGAAAATTTGACTTTTAAACACAAGAATCAAGAGAAACATGAAAAGGTAAACAGGAAAGAGAAATTAGAAGGGATTTACTAAAGTTGAGTTATTTACATTTCTACATGGAAAGATAATATTTGTAACTCCTGAAACGTTTCTTAATATATATATATATATATGTGTGTGTGTGTGTGTGTGTGTGTATAATATTATATTTTATATATATATATACATATATATATATATATATATAGACAGAGGGCACAGCGCACATTGAATATGAAGGAATGGTATTTAAAAAATAAAACTAAAGGGTGAGAGAGGAATATATTGGTAGGAGAAAGGGAGAAATGGAATGGGGCAAATTATCTTTCATAAAAGAGGCAAGAAAAAGCTTTTTCAATGGAGATGAAAGGGAGGAGATAAGAGGGGAAAAGTGAAACTTATTCTCATCACATTTGGCTTAAGAAGGGAATAACATGCACACTCAATTTGGTATGAAAATCTCTTACACTACAGGAAAGTAGAGGAGAAGGGGATAAGTGGGGTAGGGGGATGATAGAAGGGAGAGCATATGGGAGGAAGAAGTAATTAGAAGTAAACACTTTTGAGAAGGGACAAGGTCAAAAGAGAGAACAAAATAAATGGGGAGCAGGATAGGATGGAGGGAAATATAGTTAGTCTTTCACAACATGACTATTATGAAAGTCTTTTGCATAACTACATATATAGCCTATATTGAATTGCTTGCCTTCTCAGTGGGGATGAGTGAGGAGGGAGGAAGGCGGAGAAGTTGGAACTCAAAGTTTAAGGAATGAAAGAATTCTGAGAATTGTTTTTACATGCAACTGGGAAATAAGAAATACAGGTAATGGGGTATGGAAATTTATCTTGTCCTATAAGAAAAGAGGGAAGATGGGGATAAGGGAAGGGAGGGCAGATTGGGGGAAGGGGTAATCAGAATGCACAGTGTCTTGGGGTGGGGGAGGGGAGAGATGGGTAGAAAATTTGGAACTCAAAATCTTATGGAAATGAATGTTGAAAATTAAAAATTAATTAATTAATTTAAAAAAAATCAAGGAAAACTTCCCTGATATTCTAGAACCAGAGGGTACTATAAAAATTAGAAGAATCTACCTATTGCTTCTGAAAACATACCCCACAAAGAAAACTCTAAGGAATATTGTAGCCAAATTCCAGAGTTCTCAAGTCAAGGAGAAAATATTGCAAGCAGCCAGAAAGAAATAATTCTAGTATTGTGGAAGTACAATCAGAATAACATAAGATCTAGCAGCTTCTACATTAAGGGATCAAAGGGCTTGGGATATAATATTCTGGAGGTCAGAGGAGCCAGGATTAAAACCAAGAATCACCTACCCAGCAACACTGAATATAATCCATCAGGAGGAAAATGGTTATTCAATGAAATAGAGGAATTTCAAGCATTCTTGATGAAAAGACCAGAGTTGAACAGATAATTTGACTTTCAAATACAAGAATTAAGAGAAGTGTGAAAAGGTAAGCAGGAAAGAGAAATCATAAGAAACATTAAAGTTGAACTGTTTACATTCCTACATGGAAAGATGATATTTGCACCTCATGAGACCTTTCTCAATATTAGAGTAGTTGGAGGAAAGAGGTGATAGATAGATAGATAGATAGATAGATAGATAGATAGATAGATAGATAGATAGATAGATAGATAGATAGATAGATAGACAGATTAGATAGATAGATAGATAGATAGATAGATAGATAGATAGATAGATAGATAGATAGATAGATAGATAGATAGATAGATAGATAGATAGATAGATGGACAGACAGAGGCACAGGGTAGTTGAATATGAAGAAATGATATCTAAAAAATAAAATTAAAGAATGACAGAGGAATATATTGGAGGAAGAAGAAAGAAAGAGATAGAATGAGATAAACTATCTCACATTAAAAGAGGCAAGATAAAGTTTTCACAAAGGAGGGGAACTGGGGGAGGTAAGAAGGAATGTGTGAGTCTTACTCTCATTGGATTTGGCTTCAGGAGGGAATAATATACACAGTCCACTGGCTATCTTACCCTACAGGAAAGTAGGGGGGAAGGGGATAAGGGGGTGAGGGTAGAAAGGAGGGCAGATTGGGAGAGGGGGTAGTCAGAAGTAAACACTTTTGAAAAGGGACAGGGCCAAAGAAGAAAACAGAATAATTGGGGGGGTGGGATAGGATGGAGGGAAATATAGTTACTCTTCCACAACATAACTATTGGAAGCGTCTTGCATAGCTACATGTGTAAAACCTATATTGAATTCTTGCCTTATCAATGAGGGTGGGTAGGGAGGGAAGAAGGGAGAGAATCTGGAACCTAAAGTTTTAAAAACAAATGTTAAAAAAAAATTTTTACAGGCACCTGGGAAATAAGATATACAGGCAATGGGGTATAGAAATCTATCTTGCCCTTCAACAAAGTAAAGGGAAAGGAGGTAAAAGGGGGGATGATAAAAGTCAAGGCAGACTGGGAAAAGGGGTAATAAGAATGTATGACATCTCGGAATGGAGAGGAGGGGAGAGATGAAGAGAAAATTTAGAATTCAAAATCTTGTGGAAACGAATGTAGAAAACTAAAAATAAATAAATAAATATTTTTAAAAAACAAATCACAGGTCTAATAACATATATACACACATACATATACATGTGTAAAAATGCATGTATGTGCATATATACACATATATGTATATGCATGTGTGTATATAAAGACAGATACACAAGGGAAAATTCCATGGGTGCAGGGACTCTTAATTTTTGATCTTGAATCCCTAACACCAAGTATTGGATCTAACATACAGTAAATGCTTAATAAATGCTGTTGATTATTTTCTTCATTGGAACAATAGCATCTGAAGCAGAAGATGATACTAACTAGAGGAACTGTTAAAGACTTTCTGCAGGTCGATAAACTGGCAGTATGGTGGATAGGATGCTGGACTTGGAGGCTGAAGAAATCAGAGTTTAACTCCACCTCTGACACTGGAAAGGCTTTGAGTGTGGGTATGGTCATGCATGACTACATCTCTCATCAGAGGACCAGTCCTCCTAAGTTTGAAGTGGCTCCTCATTAGGTTAACTATAGGGTGATGACCTGTTGTGTGGCCACAGAAGCTTTTGAAGACCTTCTATTAAGTTCTAGAGAAGTCATGTTGTTCAATGATGGAATTAGTACCAGTACTGACAAAACTGAAGATGTTTGAGGAAGGGAGAAGCATGGACATACTATATTCTCCTACATGCCTCTTGGGCTTTAAGCTCCCGTGGGGTAGGAGTTGTTTCTCTCCGCAGGAATGAAAAGATGATTGGTTCTGGAGTTGGAGGATCTGAGTCATAATCTTGTTTGTGAGGTTTGCAACCTCTGTAACCTTGAGCAAATTATTAAAAATCACTGGGCTTCAATTCCCTTGTCTCTAAAATAAGGTGGGGGGAGTGGAGGGGGAAATTTAGTCATTGATTCAGAACTGGAAGGAACTTCAGAGGCTATGTACTTCAACCCTCTCATTTTACAAATGGGGAAACTGAGGCCCAGAGAAGTTAAATAATTTGTCCAAGACCACCAGATTTAAAGCTTCACAGGTGGGCTTAGAACTTAGGTCATTTGACTCAAGAACTGACTGAAGTCAGTTCTCTGCCCACTCTATCATGTAGTAACTTTCAGATCAAAGGATTTGGTAACTTGATTCTAAACTTTATTTAGCATCTAGCATAGTGTTCTGAACACAGTAGGAATTTAAAAAATGCTTGTTGAATTGAATTTAATTTCCTTTGAATTTACTTCAACTTTAGCCAGTTCCATCCCCAGAAGGAACGTTCCTATTCATTTCAGTCTCCCCAAAGTCCAGACACAGGCAGCCTGCGTAAGCTGATAGAATTTGACCTGTGTTATCAATAGGGCACCATGGATGAGTTTCTTCTTTTTTTTTTTTTTTGCTAAGTAATTTTATTTTCTTTATTTTTTTAATATAAATTTATTTATTTAACTTTTTACATTCATTTTCACAAAATTTTGGGTTCCAAATTTTCTCCCCTTTTATCCCCTCCCCTCACCCCAATACACTGAGCATTCTAATTTTCCCTATCACCAATCTGCCCTCTCTTCTATCATCCCTCCCTTCTCTTGTCCCCATCTTCTCTTTTGTCCTGTAGGGCCAGAAGACTTTCTATTCCCCATTGATTGTATTTCTTATTTCCTAGTAGCAACAACAATACTAAACAGTTGTTCCTAAAACTTTGAGTTCCAAATTCTCCCCATCCCTCCCTCCCCACCCATTCCCTTTGGGAAGGCAGGCAATTCAATATAAGCCATATCTGTGTAGTTTTGCAAATGACTTTGATAACAGTCGTGTTGTATAAGACTAACTGTATTTCCCTCCATCCTATCCTGCCCCCCATTGTTTCTATTCTGTCTTTTGGTCCTGTCCCTCCCCAAATGTTGACTTCAAATTGCTCCCTCCTCCCATTGCCCTCCCTTCCATCATCCCCCACCTTGCTTATCTCCTTCTCCCCCACTTTCTTGTACTGTAAGATAGGTTTTCATACCACAATGAGTGTGCATTTTATTCCTTCCTTTAGTCGAATGTGATGAGGGTAAACTTCTTGATTTTTCTCAGCTCTCCTCTTTTTCCCTCCACTAAAAAGTCTCCTGCTTGCCTCTTGAATGAGATATAATTTACCCCATTACATTTCACCCTCTTTCCTCCCCCTACCTTTCTCTCTCACCATTTACCTTAATTTCTTTTAAGATATGGTCCCATCCTATTCAATTCACTCTGTGCTCTCTGTCTCTCTATGTGTGTGTGTGTGTGTGTGTGTGTGTGTGTGTGTGTGTGTGTGTGTGTGGTCCCACCAACTACCCAGATACTGAAAAGTTTTAAGAGTTACAAATATTGTCTTTCCATGTAGGAATGTAAACAGTTTACTTTTGGTAAGTCCCTTAAGACTTCTCTTTGCTGTTTACTTTTTCATGCTTCTTCTCATTCTTGTGTTTGGAAGTCAAATTTGCTCAGTTGGGGGCAGGGCCGTATCCCAGGCTCAGTTCCCTCAGGGGGTTTATGCAGAGACCTTTGGTAATGGCCCTGAACTTCTGCCTGCTGCTTTGGGAGTCCCAGGCTGCCGCTGCCTCTGCCGCTGCCTCCCAAGGGGGCCCGAGTCACGGAGACACCCCGCTCCCGTCTTGGCCAGCCCAGACGTCTCTCTCACTGACCTGTAGTGCCTGTGAGTGGAGATACTTTTGCAGCCCCCAGAGATTCCGTCCCTGAAGCCTGCTTGGATCTGCTCCTATGGGGCCATGGCCAGGGCAGCACGGGGTGGACTCCACTGTCCGGAGCTTGACGGACCCCTGTGGACGGCTCTCCAGGGCTCTCTGGAATGGAGATCTTTTCCACTGTATTTCTGCGCACCTTGCAGTGCTCCAGAATTTGTGGGGAGTTCTTTTTGCAAGAAATATATGGGCTGTGGGTTCGGAGCTAGCATATGTGAGTCTTTCTACTCCACCATCTTGGCTCCTCCCCACATGGATGAGTTTCTTAATTCAAAGGGCTATAACTGCAGAGGAATCAATCACCCTGGATGGAAAAAGCATTAAAAAAAAACTATTTCTGAGGTCATTGAATTTCTGGAAAAAATTTTTTAAAAATCTTTTAGTTAGGGAAGAGGAATGAGTGGCTTCCATGTTTTTGAGGCTCCACTGCCAGGGACCAGAACTGTCCAGGGGCAATCCCTTAATCTGATTAGAGCTGTGGTCTGGGCCTTTTGCCCATTCACTGCCTCAATTCACTTACACTTTGTTTTCCTTCTGCTTGCTCAAGTGTTATTCTTGGGCAAATATCTCCCATACGTTGAAACAGATGACTCTTTCCTTATATACCATCCTCTGAATTTCCTCCACCAGAGTTTTGTCCTGACAACATCTAAGAAATGTTGAGAGAGCCAGCATCCTCTGGAGACCACACTGAGCAGGATGTGGGGTGTTGTGCCTGAATTCACAAATGACACAGCGGATTGTGGTACTACTATCTCTCCATGTAAGGCCATTGTGGGAAGGGGATTTCTTTACAACAGACACCTGGAGGAGATTTTAATGTGTTGTGGTCTTGGATACCATTGGCAGACTTCACCTGTGTTTGCAACAGTTCTTCAACACTAGAGTCTGAAGGATCAGTGTCTTTTGATTCCTGTATCTCAATAGTGGAGTATTTCTTCTTAATAAAAGGCAGCTTCATAGAAAGGGGGGTAAAAAGCACTGGGTTTGGAGTCAGAGAATACGTTCAATTCTAGGAGCTTTATTAAGTGCCTACTATATGACAAGCAAATAGAAAGGCAGTGTGGGGAAGTGGATAGAGACATGGGGCCTCAGTTTGGGGAGGAAGAAAAGAAAAAGGGAAACAAACATTAAGTGCTTATTATATGTCGGGTGATATGCTAAAAGTTTTACAGATATTATCTCATTTCATTCGCACAACAAACTCTGAGGAATAAGAGTTATTATGGTCCCCATTTTACAGTTGAGAAAACTGAGACAGACAGTTTATGTGACATGTTCAGAGTCACTTAACTAGTTAGTAAGGGAAGACCTGAATTCACAACCTGACTCTGATTCATGCCAGCTGAATGACTCTGGGTAAGTCACTTAAGCATAATTTAATAGTTTATACTAGTAAAAGGGTTATTCTCATTGAGAGTTTCTTATGTTAAAAAAAAATCTCAGATCCTGAGGAAGGAAGGAAAGAAAGAAGGAAGGAGGGAGGGAAGGAGGGAGGGAAGGAGAGAAGGAAGGGAGGAGAAAAGAGAAGAAAGATATTTCAGGTCAATTCAATTCAATAAACTTTTATTAAGTGCCTACAATCAATGTACTAGAGACTGTGCTAAACTCTTGGCATACAAATAAGTAAAAGAAAGACAAGGCCTGCCCTCAAGGAACTTACAATGTAATAGCAGAAGACCACATTCAAAAAAGGAGCCTGGAAAGCATGGGGAAAGACAAAGGGGAGACCAGGATGTATCTCATATCATGGAGATGAAACCAAATAGAGATGAAGATGGAAAGTGGAGAATGAGCTAGAAAGTCTAAATCTTGCTTTCTGTAACAGAAAGCTTTGGGAGAGGAGTTTAGTCCTCCACCCTCCAGCTCTCCAATCCAAGGGGAAAGGAGGC